>JALGBA010004124.1:0-605154 GCA_023970755.1 Azemiops feae | reverse complement strand
AGCCCCTGAGATATTGGAACACTGCTATCATGTCACCCCTCGTCCTTCTCTTCATTAGACTAGACATACCCTGTTAGAGTTTTACAGCTTTCCAGCCCAAAAATAAGCCCAAAAAATAAGCACACATTCAAAATGAGCAGGAGGCATAGTTTAGAAAAACTTTATCTATAATATATATATAAACATGATACATACAGTTTCATTCAGTTCTTGGCAACGTGGTAGAGAACAACAACAACTAACTCAGGAGATAAGGACACAGGGAGAGACTAAACCACGCCCAGACCTAGGCTGGCTCACATGCTTCTCACAGCCAATACTGTGTCTCAGTTAAATAACAGTTCCCATTGGCTGGTTCATTGCTATGGCTATTCCAGTTCATAAATTCTTACACACTGACACTCCTTCATGACTGGAATAAACATAAAACCAAATAATTTAATACTCTTCCCATGATGTACTCCATCCAATGGCTTGGTCATTACATCTGCCAGATTGTCATCTGAAGAACAATGAAGCAAGCGAATTAGTTTACTTTTGATGGCTTCTCTGATATTACAATACTTAATGTCCACATGCTTGCTTCTACTTTTCACTCTGTCACCTGTTGCCATTTTAATGCAAGCAGCATTATCTTCAAATACTGTTACAGCTTCTTTAACTTCTATGTTTAAATCCTTTAACAGCTGTACATACCAGGTTACCTCTGAACAAAGTTCAGACAGAGCAATAAATTCTGCCTCTGCAGTAGAAATAGCTACAGTTGTTTGTTTTCTGGACTTCCATCCAATTAAAGTCCCTCCAAATAATACCACAAACCCAGAATTGGACTTTCTGGTTTGCACATCATTGGCATAATCACTGTCAACATGACATTTTAACTTTAATTCTTCAGAGACCTGTATTTGAAGACCCAAATTCACAGTTCCCTTCAAATACCTGAGAATTCTTTTCACACCCATCCAATGCAACTGCGTTGGTGCGGCAGTAAAGCAACTTAAGATGCTTACTGCACAAGCTATGTCTGGTCTGGACCACTGTGACAGATATAACAGGCTCCCTATTGCTGACTGATATATCTCCTGATCACAGGCTTCACTTTTGTCCTCACCTAAAGTGTTGTGAAAATCTATGCTCATAGGTGTTGGAGCAGAATTACAATCCTTCATGTTGTATCTCTCCAACAGTTGTTCAATTCTCCTTCTTTGACTGAGAACGTAGCCACCTTTCTCAGTTTTTTGTACCTCTACACCAAAATAGTTTTGCATTTCACCCAGACTTTTCAAATTCAAACTTTTTCTCCAATTGATTAGCAAATTCCTTCACCTGTGCCAGATCCTTTGCAATGAAGCAAAGATCATCCACAAATGCTAATAATTGGCAATCCCCACCATGGAACCTTGCGGTATATATGCAACCATCAGCCTTACAACTCTTGAACCCAAGACCTTTCAGCGCCACATCTAAACAAATGTTCCAGTTTCTGGCTGATTGCTTCAGCCCATAAATGGCCTTGTTCAGTTTATACACAGTGACAGGCTTTTTACTTTCATACCCTGGTGCTTGAACCATGTAAATTTCTTCCTCCAACTCTGCATTGAGGAATGCTGTGGTTATATCAAAGTGCCAAATTTTATGACTACGTGCCGTTGCCAATGCTAGTGCCAACCTTATAGTTTCACTTTTTACCGTTGGTGCAAATACCTCATCATAGTGCACATTTTTCTTCTTCGAAAACCCCTGTGCCACTAATCTTGCCTTATATTGGACTTCATTGTTGGGTAACACTTTCTTTTTGTATACCCATTTACATCCTACAGCTTTGTAACCGTGTGGCAAAGTCATAGAGGTGAACACTTTATGTTCATCCATGGATTTCATTTCTTTGTCCATGGCCTCTTTCCACTTCACGTGCTCCACTTTGGGTAGTGCCAATACTTCCTGATAGCTGTTCTGTCCCAGCCTACGTACGTCCTTGTTACTTCACAAAGACAACCCCTCTTTTAACAGTAGGCTGGAAAAACCAACCCTTTTTATTTGATATACAGTTCTGATAATTTCCCCACAAAACAAAAGCAACAGAACACTTTTCCAACGGATAGTTGGTTCAAAAGCAAAAACAGAGCATGAGTCAAACAAGAAATAATTCACAGGCAAAACAAACAGACCCTGATCCCTTGACACTGAAGTTCTTTGCAAACGGTTGCCTTCAGCAACCAGCACCGCCCACACCTTCCCTTTTTATTATGCAGCCCCAAGGCGTGGCTTCTCAATACCTTCTCCTCCTCCCTTGGAGTTGCCAGATTGCCTCCCTCTGTCCTGCTCTACTTAGCTGCCTTCGTTTACGAGCGTCTATAATGTCTTCCAGCTGTGAGTCCTCAGAGTCTGACTCATCTTCCCCACACAGCTGAGTCTCATCCTGAGCACGATTGGAGGGGCCAGGCTCTTCATCAGATTGTAAGTCCTGTAACTCATCAGAGCCTTCCTCCGACTCTGATGGCTCTCCAAACCCCTCCTCCTCCGACTCTGATTCCCCGGACTCAGCTGCCAGGTCCACTGGCTGTCACGGACTCACAACAATAGTTTCTTGGCTCATACCACACATTACACACCTTTACTTTCCCAGCAGAATACCTGTCAGGTGGAATCCCCTTGTTCCATCGCTCTGACCTGCGTTGCATTGACTGCTCTTGACTGTCAACCCTTTCCTGCTTCACATCAGAGTCACCATCTTCTTCTGACTCCTTTTCTTGTTCTTTTTCAGCTTCTCCTCCCTGAAAGCTGACACCGTCACTAAGTGAGTCACCGTCACTAAGTGGATCATCCCCAGAATTGGCATCAATTCTGCCCCAATTCTGCTCTGCAAAGCTAGCAGATCTGGAAATTACTATACTTCTGCTCCCATCACTAAAGTGATAGCTCTTTGAGCCAGGCTCATAGTCCATAAACCCGAGCTTTCTAGCTTTTGGTTGCCCTTTTCTCCTGATTGCCTTTGGAATATGCACCCATGCATTGTTTCCAAACACCCTTAAATGTGCTAGAGATGGCTTTCTCCCATATAGCACAGCATATGGAGTATCATTGATAGAGGAACTCCACAGCCTATTGACCAAATAATTTGCAGTCAACATGGCTTTGCCCCAATACGACCTGCTCAGACCAGAATCCTCCAGCAGTGAGTCTTTCATGGTCTGCAAGACTCCATTTCGTCTTTCAGCCATGCCATTCTCAGCTGCTGTGTACGGATTTGTGCATCTATGTTGTATTCCTAGCTGCCCCAACCACTGTTGAAAACTTGCTGACATGAATTCTGAACCCGTCAGTTTGCAGCTGGCATACCTGTTGCCTATATCTTCTTTCTGCGAAGCTCACCCATTGCTTGAACTTCTGCAGTACCTCTGTTTTGCTCTTAAGCAAATAGCAGAACCCAAATCTGCTATGGTCATCTACAATGACCAGCACATACCTGGCTCCTCCCAAGCTGGCTTGCATTGGTCCTACTAAATCTGCATGTACCAGCTCTAGAACCCTTGTTGTCTGCCTTGTGCTCTTCTTGCTTACTGGGAATACCTTAGATTTCGATGATTTACATACTGCACAGTCTAAGTATGCCTTACACCCTTTTAAGGTTAATCCCTCTGCAAATTCTGGCATCCTATGCAACACTCTGAAGCTGGCATGGCCAAGCTTTCTGTGCAAGAGATGAATGCATGAATCATGTTGTGCCACATTACCAAATGTTTGGGCACATTGTATCTTTTGTGCCTGCAACACATAAAGATGATCTTGTTTTATGCCCTGTGCACATACATTCCCATTTCTTTTTATGAGACATTTCCTATTTACAAATGTGGTCTCAAACCCTTGTTTGTCAAGACTGGAGACACTCAGTAAATTATGCTCCATTTCAGGCACACATAATACATTATTAAACCTTTCCTCCAGACATGGAATCAGCACACTGCCTTTCCCCATGACTTTTGCCTTCTGGCCATTTGCTAAGGCCACTGCATCTCCTCCAGTTGAATCCAATCTGGAAAACAACTTAGAATTATTAACCATTGTTTGACTAGCCCCACTGTCTATTAACCATCTGTCTCTGCTATTACAATAGCTAACTTTTGCAACAGCAGCCTGTCCATTTGCTATTTTTCTTCCTTGTAAACAGTTTTTCTTTAAATGAGTTTCAGCTCCACAGATGAAGCATTTCTTTTTCTCCTGTTCTTTCCTCTTGGTAATTCTCTGCTGAGATGTAATCCGATCTCTGCAGACAGTTGGTCTGCTGCTTTGCTCTCTCTGCTCCTTGGACCCCCACCTCAGGAATTTCTCCTCATGGCTTCTTCTAAAATGGCTTTCTGTTCTTCAGAAATCAAACAGGCCTTAAGCGCTTCCATACTTAATTCCTGTTCTGGTCTGCATTCAAAAACAGCTGAAACGATGGCCCACGTTTCATCAAGACTATTTAGTACCAACAGCACCTTCTGAGATTCAGGAATCTGCATTCCTCGCTGTTCTAATTCAACAAACAGTTTCTGCATGTGGAGCAAATGTGGAGCAAATGCTCTTCTATGCTCTCTTGTGCCTCGATAATTGCACTATATTGCATGCTGAAGCACTCACATGCACGCTTCTCAACTTCAGCCAAACATCTTTTGCAGTTTTTAAGTCAGCTACATTTAATAATTGTTCATCTTCCACATTTAAGATGATGTAAGCCAGTGCCTCATCATGGCTCTGTTGATCTGCAGCTGCTAATTGCCCCTGGGGTGGATTAATCACAATATCCCAGAGCTCCTTAGCCTTCAGAAAGCATTCCATTTTTGCAGCCCAAATAAGATAATTCTTTTGTCCTGTGGGAAGTCAGCCCCTCAGAGAAGGAAATATTAAAAGGGCAGAAAAATATATTTCCTCCAAGGATCTTGAAGAGGCAGGAAAGCATGCCCAGTTTTCTTAACAGCCCCAAGTCTGCCTCCCCCAAGCAGAAACCAGCTCTATAGAAATGCAGATGCAGACCATTCAGGAAAGTTGGAGCTAGAAGATTAAGAAGACAAAGACCTAAAATCTGCATACCTCACCCAAACTCTTAAGAGTCATTAGCCCAGCCCCAGGGAAGCAGGATATGACCTTTGGGACATCATAGGATTAAACCACAGATACCAGAGGCCCAGAAAAGCACACTCAGACTCAGGTCAAAGTTCATGCCACAGGAACAGGAAACAACTCAAAACAAAAGGCTTCAGAGGGTATAAAAAACCCACTCCCTACATGTGTTCTCTCTCTTTTCTGCCAGAGCCATCTTCCTGTCTGGTTCTCCTCTCCAATAAACTACAACCTTCTTCCCAAAGCAGTTGCCATGTTTATTCCCAGCTTGGATGAACCATGATGAAGACCTTTCTTCCAACAATTTGGCACCCCAGATGGGACTCCAAGCTAACCCCTCCAATGGACTGAGACTGGTAAGCCCCATCTTGCCGGCAGCAGACCCCTTGTGTCTGTGGATGGGTTTCCCAGGCCCTGCCCATGTGGAGCCAGGGTAGTAAAGGGAGTTTTGGGTTTGAGCTCAAGGGCTGCTTTGGAAAGAAGGTGAAGGTGAGTACCTCTAAATTTTAACTTTAAAGCCCAGGCAGGGGAACAAAGGAAATGTGTGTATGTCTCTGTGTGTGAGTGAGAATACCCTTTTCCCCCTCCAATCACAGTTGGATTTTGCTCCTTCTGGTCTTTCTTAGCCGCAGAAAGGATCTGTTCAAGTGGCAGACCCTGAAAAGCATGGGGGTTTGGCCAGAGCGCAGGACCTTGTGTTGGGGAAAAGGGAGAGGCTGTGTGCAAATGGAATGGAATGAGTCAATGAGAGAATTGGATTTGGGCAACCAGCTGGTAAGGCCCTGTAAGCAAAGCCTAGCTCAGGAAAATGCTTGGAAAATGCCTGTAATCCCTGTAAGGCAGCAGGGAGGAGTGCCTGTATTCCCTGCGTAGGCACCGGGGAGGAGAGGACTAACGAAGAGTCCGGAAACGTTCCCAAAACAAGGAGGTGAGGGTACTCTGTCTGGGAACCGGAGTCCTCCTGGACACCTTTTTTTTGTCCAAAAACCCGGAGTTCCCAAGGAAGGAGGTGAGGGTACTTCGACAGGGAACCGAAGTCCTCCTGGAGGTTTTATTTTTTCCAAAAATCCCGGAAGTTTTTTTTCCTTTTGTACCTGACTGAGCCAAAGTGAGCCCCACATCTGAGAGGGAACATGGGAAGCGGCAGTTCAAAGGTGACAATTAGGACTCCCCTAGGAGGTTTACTTGAGGCGTGGGACGATCGGCAACTGCCCGTCCTAGCCGGAATGAAGAAAAGAAAGGCAAAAAAAATATGTAGAAAATGGGCTTTGCTAGGAAACCAATTTGGCTAAATAAAGGTACTTAAAGGGAAAATAAGAAATAGTGATTCTCTTTCTCTTTCTCTCTCTTCCTTCTATGCAACCACGTGGTATGTTTAAGATCTGTGCCTTCCCTAATTTGAGTTATCTGAGATTTATGGTGGGAATGACTAGGATGTGTAAAACTAAGACTTCTGTTTCCCTTTCTGTTTTCCTTGTCTTTGTGTATATATGTGTATCAAAGTCTTTGTGTGTGAGGTAAATGTGACTGTTTATTGTTTCTAACCCAAAGATAAAATAATTTAGAAATTCTGCTAGAAATTCTGCTTAAAATAAGCCACAAAAAGGAAATACCTCACTCTGTTTGTCTGGCCAACAAACAGAGTGAAGAAAAATGTGTTTGCTTGTTTGTTTTTCTTTTTCCTCTCTCTCTCTACTCTTAAGAACAGCCCAAAGTTACCAGGAAGGAATGTTTTAAGTTCATCTGCTGGAAAAGTTTCACTTGCATTTACTGTAAGTGTTTTATCTATCTATCCTTTTCCTGAAAAATGTGTGTCTAGCTACAAGAGCCTCCTGAAGCTCAAGTTTGCTTGTGTGGAGAAATAATCTTCTTAAGTTACTTTTCTTATCCTATCACTAATTGGTGAAACTACTATGAAGCTAATCCTGGAACATATAAGCATTTTTCAATCTCTAAAATAATGTGGTCTATTTTAGAATAAATGTTAAGGGTAGATCCTCCTGCCCCTGGCAAGTTGCACACCTTAAAATATTAGGCTTTTAAAATTATTTGGAGGTTTCAGCATTCTCAAGCTCCCCAGCATTTTTTTTCAAGTTGCAAGTCCTTGTCTTTAACATGTTGCAAATGTTCAAGTTCAGAAGTGAAGCATTTCATTTTGTTGTTCTCTTAGCAGAATCCAGCTTTCTTTTGTCTTCATCTGTGATTTCATTTTGTCTGCCTATCTGTTTCTTTAACGACTGCAGTATTAATGCCTTTTCAAACTCTGCCTGCAAGCTACCCCCCCCCACCCCCATCTACTTCTCCTTTTCTTATCTCTGTTCTCCATGCCTTTATCTGCCTCTCCTGGGAGAGTCCACCCAGAAAGGGAGGAGGGGACCTTGTTCTCATATCTTTCAGCCCTGCATAGATGACCCCCCCAACCTTTGGAAGCAAAGCACACTGACCCAGATGTTGCCTCCATCCATTTGAGCCATGGAATTGAGTTTTGAATCCAGCCATCCACTAAAAAGCCACCATGCAACCTGAGTGGAACATCCTCCCAAGTCCTACCATTCCCCCAGATGCCTGTGAGCGCTGCAGAGGAAGGAAGAGCCCTGGAGCCATTGGTCCCCACGTGAAGCCTCAGAAGGAAATTAGGAAGACTATGGGGGGGAGGGTGGAAACTAATTGTAAAGGTTTCTTTCTTGCCCCATTTGTATTGTAATAAGCCAGTTGGATGTATTTATGGAGTGATGGCATTTGGGAATAGTTGACACAGCAAGTACTGAACACCTTGGACTTCTATCTGGTGGGAGGGAAAGTTTATCCAGAATGTTTGTATTGCCTGTTTTGTAGAAACTGCTGCACACACACACACACACATAATTCATAATCACACTGAGTCTCTTCCACTTACCTTCAGTAAAGTTCCCCAGGCTGATTT
This sequence comes from Azemiops feae, assembly GCA_023970755.1. Classification (NCBI taxonomy): domain Eukaryota; kingdom Metazoa; phylum Chordata; class Lepidosauria; order Squamata; family Viperidae; genus Azemiops; species Azemiops feae. Next base: position 597,131 of record JALGBA010004124.1, on the reverse strand, counting down.
TTGCTCTATTGCACCAAAGCTTTGCATGCACAACTGCCAGCAAATTCCAAGGGGGAGGGAACCAGGCCCCCCTCAGGTGATTTGCAATTCATATGCCCTGACTGAGGAAGTAGCAGGAAAGAGATCCCCAAACCTAAGCCCTGAATATCTTGCACTGGTGGACTCAGATTGGGAGTCCTAGAGCTCACTATGTGCAATTTAAAGAAAAATGTAATAGCCTGGCTTGCATAATGGCTAACCTCAATTGGACATTACAAACCTGGATGCACTGAACTAAGAGCTAAGGCAGGAAACAACCCTTGAAAATGGGCAGCCAGTGATTATGTACTGAGGCAAACCATGGCTGTGAAGCATTTTGGGAGGAATGTGCAAACCTGACTGGAAGCTCAAAGTGACATCCAACATTTGAAAATAATTTGCACAGAATATTGGAAACTATAAATTTCTCTTCCACCTAACAAAATTTTTGCCCTGACGTTTAGAACTTTATGGGTTGGAAGCTCCCCTTTTGGGAGCAGGGATCTTTTTCTGCTTGCCTTCATTAGTGTCTTCTTTTTTTGGCTTAACAGTTTTAAAGCTTGTTTACCAAGTCTCCCTGATCAGATCAATTTTAATCTTGTGCCAGTAAGTGTGTCATTCACACACTTGTGGCACAAAGCGGGGATTGTGGGAAGTCAGCCCCTCAGAGAAGGAAATATTAAAAGGGCAGAAAAATATATTTCCTCCAAGGATCTTGAAGAGGCAGGAAAGCATGCCCAGTTTTCTTAACAGCCCCAAGTCTGCCTCCCCCAAGCAGAAACCAGCTCTATAGAAATGCAGATGCAGACCATTCAGGAAAGTTGGAGCTAGAAGATTAAGAAGACAAAGACCTAAAATCTGCATACCTCACCCAAACTCTTAAGAGTCATTAGCCCAGCCCCAGGGAAGCAGGATATGACCTTTGGGACATCATAGGATTAAACCACAGATACCAGAGGCCCAGAAAAGCACACTCAGACTCAGGTCAATGTTCATGCCACAGGAACAGGAAACAACTCAAAACAAAAGGCTTCAGAGGGTATAAAAAACCCACTCCCTACATGTGTTCTCTCTCTTTTCTGCCAGAGCCATCTTCCTGTCTGGTTCTCCTCTCCAATAAACTACAACCTTCTTCCCAAAGCAGTTGCCATGTTTATTCCCAGCTTGGATGAACCACGATGAAGACCTTTCTTCCAACAGTCCCAATCGAGGCAGAGAGCTCTCCTTTAAATCAGCTATCCTGCAAGCCTTCAGCTGAGTCTCTGCCTTTTTCTTTCTTATTTAACTCAGACAGTCCTTCAGCTTAATTACAGCTCCGTGTTGAGCCTCAATCTTTTTTTTCAGTCTGAACTTTCCTGTACTGTGTGCAAGGGCTGGCTGGGTGGGATCTGGGCCCATAACCTGTTTTGCAGCTTTCCAGCACAAAAATAAGCCCAAAAAATAAGCACATATTCAAAATGAGCAGGAGGCATCGTTTAGAAAAACTTTATCTATAAAATATATATAAACATGATACATACAGTTTCATTCAGTTCTGGGGAACATCAACAACTCTTAACTTAATGGCAGAAGCATATTCCAGGCCTCCAGAGCCCGGATCGGGCTGCTGGCGTGCTGCAAAATCACCCTGCGGCCATGGATGCGAGCTCCAGAGGCTTGGGAAATGCTTCTGCCACCCAGATCGGCCATGGGGGGGGGGCGCAAAATCGCTCTGCAGCCCTAGATCCGGGCGGCAGAAGCATTTTCCAGGCCTCCGGAGCTCGCATCTAGGGCTGCAGAGTGATTTCGTGGGGCCCCCCACGGCCGATCCGGGTGGCAGAAGCATTTTCCAGGCCTCTGGAGCCCGGATCGGGCCGCTGGCGCACTGCAAAATCACCCCGCAGCCATGGATGCGAGCTCCGGAGCTTGGAGAAGGTGTTTTCCAAGCAGAGGCGGCAGCGTGATCTGCACAGCGGGTGGGAGGGAACGGCAGGATCCGTGCGGTGGGTAGGGGCGGCGGCAGCGCGATCCACGCAGCAGGGGGGCAGCAGCAAAAGCGCGATCCATGCGGCGGGTGGGGGGGAACGGTGGCGCGATCCACGCAGTGGGGGAATTGCGGTGGCGGCAGCATGATTTGTGCAGCTGGTGGGCAGCGGCAGCACGATCCCCACGTCGGGTGGGGGGCGGCAGGGCAATCTGCACGGCGGGTGGGGGGAAACCTGCCCCACTTGTTTCACGGCTGCTTTCGGCCGAGCTGCATTGCAGCAGCATTGGGCGCAATACACGAGATGGCAAACAGCTGCGTCACGCCGAAACCAGCCGTTTGCCGCCTGCTGCCCAATGCGGCTGCCATGAGGCTGCAGAACAAGCCGGGTGGCAGTAAGAAACCGGTATACCTGTTCCTTACCTCCGCCCGGCTTGTTCCACAGCCTCATGGCAGCCGCATTGGGTGCGACGCGCGAGGCGGCAAACAGCCACGTTGCGCCGAAACCGAGGGGCCTGCAGGCTGTGGCTGCTGATGGACACAGTTGCGCTCGCTGTGTGCGGGAGGCCGATGGTGTCAGGCAGCGGCCGCCCCGGCCCCTGCCTCGCCTTGCCACGGCTCTTCGCTTTTTTCCCAGTTGTCGATGACTTGGGCTGCCTGTGCCTACAGGCAGCCTTTCTTCCGTCCGTTTGAAGAGGTTCCTTGGTTCGTTTGGACCGACCGCCGTCTGGTCCAAACTCCCAAAGCTTTCCTTCTTCTTCATCGCCTCTCGAGGGCAACTTTCTGACCCCTTGGGGTCTCCAGACAGAGCGAAATCGGGCTAAGAAGCCGGAGCTCCAGTTTCTTCCACCCGTCTCGTCATGACATCCTTCGTGAATCCAAGTATTGCATTTCTTAATGTTTAGTCCCTCAGCTAGGTCTGGCATCTTTTGCAGCACTCTGAAACTTGCATGACCTAACCTCCTGTGTAGTAAATGTACACAATTATCATGCTTGGGAGTGTTTGTAAGTGTTCGTGCACAACCATTCTTTTGCATCCCTAGTACGTATAAATTACCCTGCTTAACACCTCATGCACAAATCCTACCACCTTTCCTGATGGTGTATTGTCCTTTAGCAAACAGTATTTCATACCCCTTATTATCCAAACTTGAAATACTTAAATTATGATCTACGTCTGGTACATACAATACATTGTCCAATGTTTCCTCAATATCAGGTACATAAACTTTACCTTCCCCTTTAACAGCAGACCGTTGTCCATTAGCCAAACTAACAAATGTTTGCTTAGCTGGTCTCAAGCTAGAAAACATTTGTGGGTCATTTACAATATGCTGACTCGCCCCAATGTCCAACAACCAAGTGTTTCTAGTGTTCTCAGTCAATGTGAGTTGAGGCTACAAACTCTGAGTTGAAAAGGAGAAGGTGGGAGGAGGAAAGTAGCTGAGGCCCTTCTGATTGGACCTTCATTGCATTTAAAGTGCCCAGAGCTTGCTGGGAATTGCTACAAACTCTGAGTTGAAAAGGAGAAGGTGGGAGGAGGAAAGTAGCTGAGGTCCTTCTGATTGGACCTTCATTGCATTTAAACTGCCCAGAGCTTGCTGGGAATTGCTACAAACTCTGAGTTGAAAAGGAGAAGGTGGGAGGAGGAAAGTAGCGGCCCTAACAGCAGCGGTACATTCAGGGCAAGTGCATCTGAGATTCCTTGTATCTCAGAATGTCTGGCTTAGTTCAGTGCAACACTTGTTTTGCAGCTGTCTTTCGCAATACACTTTTCAAACTTGGAAACTGCCCTATCTGTAAACAAATCACTAGTCTACAAAGACAGATTATTTATATAGGGTCCATTATCTGTGCTCTTCAGGCAGAAATTAGGTGTCCAGTTGAGCCCTTCTACTCTATTGAGCCTCCGCGCTATCAGCCCCCTCTACCACAAAGATCCTCCAAGAGAAGGGCAGTGTGGACAACCGTGGGATCTGGCAAGGTGAGAGCTGTGAACCATAAACACAAAGCTTTCGCTGTGTCCCTGCACAATAGATACAGTGCCCTTGCTGACCTTAATAGGGACATTAAGGAGACAGGTAAAGGTATTTGTGATGATAACTCAAATAAGCAAGCGATTGTGGTCCGAGATGAAGAACTTGTTTTTGACAGGGAGACGTGCAAATCAGGTATTACACATCAGTCATGCAAGAACGGAAAGGCATCCAAAAAGAGAAGCCACCTTCTGGTTGGTGATTCAATTATAAGGGATGTAAATTTAGGAAAGGACACAGAGGTTTTGAAAGAGGTCAGGTGTCTTCCAGGTGCTACTGCCAGTAGGGACAAGAAGCGTATTTCTAAAATAGTCAAGAATGCCGGCAAGGACTGTGATGTGGAGGCTATTGTACATCTTGGCACTAACGATCTTTCCCAAAAAGATGTACTCTCTGTGCAGAATGATTTCCAAAGCTTGGGGTAGGAACTTAGCAGGATAGGCTGTAGGCTTACTTTTTCAGAGGTTTTACCAGTGTATAAGGAGCAAAATGGAAAAGGCCAGCATATAGCAGAATTCAATATGTGGCTAAAGGAGTGGTATAAAGGGGAAGGCTTTGGTTATATTAGTCACGATGTCTGTAGCTGGTCCAATGAAACAATGTACAAAAGAGATGGTTTGCATCCATCAAAGAAAGGGACTGAGTTACTTGGCAATAAACTCACAGATTTTCTGGAGGAATATTTAAACTAAACAACGGGGACAGTGAGTTAATTGATACAGAACATCCCTGTCCCCGGCAATCAAAAAATTACAGGGTTAGCAGTGCATGTAACGTAGATGTGTGTGTGGACAAGAATATCAACCTTGCTGTCAAGCAAAATCAAGCTTTTAATAGTGAGTGCCACACAAAGTGCACTAACCAAACAGGTGGTAAGAAAATAGGGGAACTCAGGCACCACACAGGTTATATAGAACGTAAACACAGGGTCAGTCATAAAGGACTCAAATGTCTATACACCAATGCACAGAGCATGAACAGTAAACAGGGTGAGGTAGAAATTCAGGTAAATGAGGGCAGATATGATATTGTTGCCATTACGGAAACAGGGTGGGATGAAACCCACAAATGGAACACACACCTAGAGGGATTTAAATTATTTAAAAGAAACAGACCAAATAAAAGAGGAGGTGGAGTTGCTCTCTATATAAGAAATAACTACATCTCTACAGAAATAGAGCACAACAATGATGAAAACTGTCTTGAATGCATTTGGGTCAATATAAAAGGGGGGGGGATGACATTGCCATAGGTGTATACTATAGGCCACCCAACCAAACAGAGGAAATAGACGAACTTTTCGCTAGTCAGCTAACTAAGGTATGTAGGAAGCACATCACGATAGTAATGGGGGATTTTAACTACCGTGACATCAACTGGGAGACAAACTCTGCACCAAGTGGAAGATCAAACAGATTCCTGACAAACCTAGCAGACAACTTTGTCTCCCAAAAAGGAGAGAAGGGAACTAGGTGATTAGCCATTTTGGATCTAATTCTCACTAACAGAGATGAAATGATAGAAGGTGTTGAAGCCACAGGAACCTTGGGAGGAAGTGATCATGCAATATTGGAATTCAACATTATGGAAGCACAAGCAATAGAACACAGTCAAACTAGAGTCTTGGACTTTAAGAGAGCTAATTTCAATAAACTTAGAGAGGGCTTGGGAAGGATTCCATGGATGAGAATCCTTAAGGGAAAACAACTCAAGAAGCTTGGGAAATTTTGAAAAGTGAGAGAATAAAAGCCCAGTCTAGCACAATACCAACAAAGAGGAAAAATAACAGCTCTCAAAAGAAACCAGCATGGCTGCATAAAGAACTCTCTGATAAATTGAAAGATAAAAAGGACAAGTATAGAAAGTGGAAAGAGGGGCACATAACTAAGTCAGAATATCAGCAAATAGCCCGAGCCTGCAAAGATGAAGTGAGGAAAGCTAAGGCTCAAAATGAACTAAGGCTTGCGACCAAAGTCAAAAATAACAAAAAAAGCTTCTTTCAACATGTAAAAAACAAGAAAAAAGTGAAGGAAATGATTGGTCCATTAGTGGGTGAAAGTGGCAAGAAGGTGACAAGCAACAGGGAGAAAGCAGAACTATTTAACTCGTTTTTTGCATCTGTCTTTACACAAAGGGAAAAAACAGACCAACCTACAAAAAATAGTGCCAAAAACAGAATAGAAACACAAGTTAAGATAGGCAAGAAATGGTAAGTGAGCACCTGTCCAGCCTAGACGAGTTCAAATCACCAGGACCAGATGGATTACACCCAGAGGTTCTCAAGGAACTGGCAGATGTGATCTCAGAACATGAACTATATTTTTCAAGATCCTGGAGCACTGGGGAACTACCAGAGGACTGGAAAAGAGCTGATGTAGTTCCCATCTTCAAAAAGGAAAAAAAAAATGGATCCAGGAAATTACAGACCTATCAGCCTGACCTCAATACCTGGGAAGATTCTGGAAAAGATAATCAAACAACGAATCAGCGAACACCTAGAGGCAAACAAAGTCATACTAAAAGCCAACATGGGTTTGTCAAAAACAGATCATGCCAGACAAATCTTATTGCATTCTTTGACCAAGTGACAAAATTAGTGGATCAGAGGAATGCTGTGGATATAATTTACTTGGACTTCAGTAAGGCATTTGATAAAGTAGATCACAACCTACTACTTGATAAGATAGAAAAATGTGGGTTAGACAGCATCACCACCAGATGGATTCGTAGCTGGCAGACTGGCCGTACTCAGCATGTGGTCCTCAATGGAACTGCATCTATATGGAGGGAAGTGTGTAGTGAGGTGCCCCAGGGCTCTGTTCTAGGCCCAGTGCTCTTCAACATCTTCATCAACGATTTGGACGAGGGGATAGACGGGGAACTCATCAAATTTGCAGACGACACCAAGCTGGCAGGAATAGCCAACACTCCAGAAGATAGGCTTAAGATACAGGAGGATCTGAACAAACTGGAACACTGGGCGCTATCTAACAAAATGAAATTCAACGGTGAAAAACGTAAAGTTCTACATTTAGGCAATAAAAACCAAATGTACAGGTATAGTATAGGGGGTACCTTGCTCAATAGTAGCAACTGTGAGAGGGATCTCGGAGTCCTAGTGGACAATCACTTAGATATGAGCCAGCACTGTGCTGCAGCTGCCAAAAAAGCCAACACAGTGTTAGGCTGCATTAACAGAGGGATAGAAGCAAGATCACGTGAAGTATTAATACCACTTTACAATGCCTTGGTAAGGCCACACTTGGAATACTGCATCCAGTTTTGGTCACCACGATGTAAAAAAGATGTTGAGTCTCTAGAAAGAGTACAGAGAAGAGCAACAAAGATGATTAGAGGTCTGGAGGCTAAAACATATAAGGAACGGTTCCTGGAATTGGGTATGTCTAGTTTAATGAAGAGAAGGACGAGGGGGGACATGATAGCAGTGTTCCAATATCTCAGGGGTTGCCACAAAGAAGAGGGAGTCAAGCTATTCTCCAAAGCGCTGGAAGGCAGGACAAGAAGCAATGGATGGAAACTAATCAAGGAGAGAAGCAACTTAGAACTAAGGAGAAACTTCCTGACAGAACAATTAACCTGTGGAACAACCTGCCTCCAGAAGCGGTGAATGCTCCAACACTGGAAGTTTTTAAGAAGAAACTGGACAGCCATTTGTCCGAAATGGTATAGGGTTACCTGCCTGAGCAGGGGGTTGGACTAGATGACCTCCAAGGTCCCTTCCAACTTTATTGTTATTGTTATTGTTATTGTTGTTGTTTATTGTTGTTATTGTTGTTATTGTTGTTATTGTTATTGTTATTATTATGTTGCTGCCAGGGAAAATAATGAACCATCCTTCGTTGGCTGCGTAGCTCTACGACCTTGTCTCGCTGCTCCTGTTTCTCCTCTCAGGGTAGCGTCTCTGGAGATGCTCTGTAGAACCACACGTGAAGCAATGTTTCACCGTGCAAACTTTCTCAGCTACTCTGCTAGCACCTTGGGACGTTGCAGTTTTAGACCTGGGCTGTGCGTTGTCGCCACCCCTTCTCTGCTGCCCCTCCAGCCATTTCTTTTCCTCCTCCAGCAACCAGCCAGTCAAATAACTCATGGTTAAGTCCCTCTCTTGGATAGACTCTAAACTAGTCACTAGAACATCCCATGAATTGTCCAACGAACTGAGCACCACATACACCTTGTGTGCCTCAGTAAAAGTCATTCCTCTTCTAGCTCTAGGAATGTCTTTCTCATGGACTGCAAATGCGTAGACATGCTCTCTCCCGGTCTCAGTTGGGCCTTATACAGCTTCCTTGTCAGCATTACTTTTCTGCTCGCAGTCTCTCTAACGTACACACTGCGCAAAGCTTCCCAGCACTCTTTAGCAGACTGGAGACCCCTCACGTGTATCAGCTGGCTATCCTCCAAATTCAGGATTATGCTGGCCAACGCTTTTTCATTCCTTGTCCGGAAGGGCTACTGGTGGATCAGTAATTATCATCCACAACTCCTCCCTTCGTCACACACCAGGAGAGGTAGTTTGTCTCATTCAGCCGAGACACTACGAAACCTCCTCCCATTACGTCAATGGAGTCCATGTTGCCTGCTTCCTCTAACAACCACTAACCACAAACAAACCACGAAGTACAACCCCTCTGGCTCTGGGGCAAGCTCTCATTGGGTTTCTCTTCTCTCTGGGCCCATAACCTGTCAGAGCGCGCACAGTCCTATCGCGTGCGACAACCCAGGAGCAGACACAGCAAACAGTGGTTTGTAACAAATGGTGGTTTATCTACAATATCTACAATGCTATACAAGTATCACTAGGAACAATATACATACACGTGCTACGAGCAGAATCCAACAAACGGCAAATACAGCAGGAAAGGAAAAAGAAAAGAAGACACACTAGAAGAGCCTCCCCTTTTTTTACACAGACTCTTAAAGAGATAACAGCTAAAGACCCTGCTGACTCATTCCCATCATTGCATCAGCTGGTCAGCTCTTAAATCATCACCTTGACATTTTAGGTAAACTTGACTAGCATTTTTCAGTTACAGAAAAGGAAGACAGTGCATACTAGTAAGCTTGTTTGTGAAATGAAAACTGTGTTTTAGTTTTAAATTTAGAACAAAACAGCCTCATGCAACAACACTGAATTTTTTTAGTGTTCTTTCAATAGGAAACTATGGAAACCAAAAATAAGCCTTTTGTTTCTTAGTTTTCTTCTCTACTGCTATAAAAATAATTGGGATTGGCAACCAGTATTTTTATGTTATCACTCAACATGTGAATAATTGTCCCAAAAGATTATTTCTAATATTTTTGAAAAATCCTCACTGGGAACAAAACAACAATCTCTCTGGCCAATTATTTGCAATTTTGGTAGTGTATAAACAATATAAACCAGACTTCCCAAACTTTCTTGGTTCACGGTTCATGGTGCCCTTAGGGTCTTGCTAACCTTTTCATGGTGCCCCTAGGCCAAAACATTGAACTGCAATTCCCATGGTGCCCCTCAGAGTTTGCTGTGGTGCATTGGGGCACTGTGGCATAGTTTAGGAACTAGGACTACAGACTTGTCAGTTCAGTAAAACAGCAAATTTGAGTAACAATATGGGACACTTCATTTTGCAGCTTTCCTACCTGAGAAACACAAGCACAGGAAATTGTAAGTGCCATCTCACTGGACTTGAGTTGAACAAAATACCTCTCCTTTTACACACATCAGGATGCCGCTATAAGGCATTGCATGCCAAAACAACCAGACATGAAGACAGTTTTTTCCCCTCATGCCCTCACTCTGCTGAACACCAAATAACCACAGTACTGTCTTATGTCTAAGGATATTTACCCATGTAGTATGTGTCATGGTTCCGAAAGATGAAACTCTTCAAAGAACTTTGAGGCATTGTTTACCTTAAAGAATCTTTAATCGAGCAGCATAGCTTCGGCACGTACATAGCTGAAGCCAGAATCTGACTTCCCCTCCCTTCAGCACATAGATCAAAGCATAATTCCCTCCCACAACTAACAGTCATAAATCACATTCTCCAATTAGTTTGAATTGTAAGCTTTCCCTCCTGTTTAACAACCCGCCAAATTCTTATATTCTCTTATTTCAAAACAGCCTTGAGAGACATTCTTCCTCCTCCCCCCCCCAGCATCAACTAATTCTAACTGTAAAAGTAACACACAAGTTAAAGAAGCAAAGCTGCTTCTCCACATGTTGTCAAAGCAAGAACATCCAATGTTAGCAGCGTTGACAGTATGGCTGTATTACTATTATCCTTCTCATCTTTTCTACTACCTTCTCCTATTGGTATCTTATGATTATATTACTTTGTTGTTTGCATGTACACTGAGAGTTTATGCACTGGAGACAAATTCCTTGTGTGTTCTGTTCTGTTCTATTCTATTCATATTAACATTTCAGCATGTATGTGTTACCACCAGTAAGATGTGCAGTTTCTAGGTTTTACAAACAAACTTGCATTTAAATACATTCTGTAAATTCAGCGTGAGCAAGACTCACAGACATATACTAAACTCATCGAAACCAATATAAAGTTGCTTCATTTTTAAATGTATTCTGAAGCTCAACATTAGTAGTATCCCAATATGCAGATGGTACACGGTACACCAAAACCTGGCATCCAACCAAACCAACACTGTACAGGTAGTCATCGTAACTGTAATTGAACTTGCAATTTTGTTCATAAGTCATGACGATCATAAAGTGGGTCATCACGTGACTACACCCAATTTTATGAAATTTTTTGAAGTATTTTTAAGCAAACAGTCATTAAGTTTGCTATGGGGTGTTTTTTGCTGGGAACCGGAAATAACTGCTGGTTTCTGGAAGAAACCTAAATCATGGTCACATGACTGTGGGACACTGCAAATGGCCGTAAATGCGGGCCAGTTGCTGAGCACCCAAAATGCAGCCATGTGACCGCAGGAGGGTGGTGGACGTCACAACTTCGAATCTGGGTTGTAAGTCCCTTTTTCAGGGTCAATTGTAACTTTGAATGGTTGCTACATGACAAGTCATAAGTTGAGGACTACCTGTATACTGTAGGCAGTCTTTGCATTTACAATTTACATAATCTTAACAGCATTAGCAACACTTGTGTGTGCATGCATATTATCCTTTTCATATATTTTTCTTTTACCTATCTATAAATGAAGTACAATGAAGAAGTACATGCAGCCCTCTCAGATGAAGTCTTAACTTCCTCCTAGCAAAGAATTTCAACTCAGAAGATTTGATGGTGCTGTTTAAATAGTTTTTACAATTTTTGTCTTCTTTCTTACATAGTGCTTTTTAATAAAGAGAAAATATTGTAGCCAACAAGCTATAATCGTGTGAGGCAAACATAGTCTTCTACTCATGGGATATTCTTACAATTTAAGTTTAATTTGGTCTTTTTAAGTATCTCTAATCATGTAGATTTGAGTAGCATTATTTTAATCAAATCCATATTTGATTCAGTAACCTTTGTGGTACTTGTTAATTTTATATGCATTAATTATTTTTATATAGCCGCATATGTGGGAGTCCTTGTCCTGCAGTATGGCCTGATGTCATAAAATTGGCATATTTCAACACCATGAAACCAAAGAAGCAATATCGTCGAAGACTAAGGGAAGAGTTTGCTTTGTAAGAATTGAACTATTTAAATATATTACTTCCCCCATTCATGAATTTATTCTATTATGATCTTCATATGCCATCTCCATGGCTTTCTACACATATTTTTGTATGATTAAAAAACTTCCAACCGTTTTAAAAGGTGGTCTTTATTTAGGTATATTGATATTCTCTCCTTTCTATAGAGAGAAAGAGAAAGAAATAATGTTCATGAGAGCACTTTTCAAGGTTGAATTAAAGGTAATGCCATCACTTCCATATCTTTGGTGCTGGTTCACCTTCTTTCTCCAGGGTTGATTCCAGTTGGCAATTGAGGGAGGAGACGTCCCACCCTCAACCCTTACAATATGGGGTGCTGCAGGGCTTGGTGCTGTCTCTTTCCCTATTTAACATCTACATGAGGCCACTGGGTGAGCTCATCTGTCACCATGGGGTGAGGTATCATCAGTACATTGATGTTACCCAGCTTTGTATCTCTGCCCCTGACAAATTAAGCAATGCTGTGAACATCTTATCCTGAAGGCTGGAGGCTGTGAGGGTCTGGATTGAACCCTGGCAAGTTTGGCTTTGGGTTTTGGGGCCTGCCGGTTCTAGAACTATACCATCTCTACATTTTTGGTCCATCAATACACAGTACTCGTGTCACTGTCACCGTCATACAAAACTTGCATTCAGAATTGAATTTCAGTTGGAGGAACTCCTTTAGCAGTCAAACATTCAAGCCATGTTGCTTAAAACACTTTGACTTGCAGGGTTCCATTTCACACACACACAAAAAACCCAACCTTTTCTCATAGCAATTTCCACCAACTGAAGGGAAAGAACAGATGGTAAAAAATTTGTCAGAGTTTCGGTCAGTTCTGCCATCTGTTGGCACCTTACAACATTGGAAGCATTACTTTTCATTAAACCCTCATAGTTTTACATTTGACATACAGGTAGTCCTTGACTTAATGACCAGTCGCTTAAACAATCAGTGGATTGTTATGGGTGCTCCATCACTGGAGGTTTTTAAGAAGAGATAGGAGAACTATTTGTCTGAAATAGTATAGAGTTTCCTGCTTGAGCAGGAGATTGGACTAGACGACCTCCAAGGTCCCTTCCAACTCTGTTATTCTGCTTAGTAACTGTTCAAAGTTATGACATGTTCCTACAACCTGGATTTGAAGTTCTGACCCCCTCTCAATCACATGACCACTCTTCAGGTGCTTGGCAACCAGCCCACATTTACTATTTGCAGCATCCCATGGTCACGTGGCCACATTTTACAATGGTTTTGCTGAAAACCAGCATTTACTTAAGATTTTCAGCAAATTTTGCGATAGTGGCGAATATCTGTAGCTCAGGTGTAGGCTTGTTCTCGGAGCTTGTGGGTTGGTTTCCGAACATTTCATTACCAAGCTATTTAACATCTTCAGTGGAATTTAGGGGATGTCAGTGTTGGTGTTCTTCTGCTTATAAGGGCTTCATGTGGTCAGGAGGTCTTGTGGTGGGGAGGTCACACCAGGTGAGGGTCTTATGATGGATCTTGTAAGGGGTCTTGTGATGGGTCAGGTGAGGGTCATTGGGAGGTGAAGTGCTGGTTGTGGGGGATTGTATGGGTTGGTTGAGAGTTGGTGCCATCGCTGGTTGGCTGTGAAGTTGATTTGAATTCTGAGGGGTTCGTAGGCTGGTTGTAGGTCGATGTATCTGTTGATGGAATCTGCCCTTATAAGCAGAAGAACACAGACACTGACATCCCCTAAACTCCACTGAAGATGTTACCTAGCCTGGTAATGAAATGTTCGGAAACCAACCCACAAGCTTGGAGAACGAACCTACACCCTCATTTTCTGCAAAACCAGCCCATAGTGAACCATTGGTTTTCTTAACAACTGCTGCAAAAATGGTCATAAAATTGAGTTGGTCCCAAGTTAGGACCATCACGACTTGCAACCATGATGGGCAGGGTTCATTACGGTTGTAACTCTAGGACATGGGTCGGCCATCCGAAACGTCGGATGAGCCGCACGGACCCGTTTGGCCTAAAAAAAAAACCCTGGGAGCCGCGCGTTCGCGCATGCGCACCTGTTCGCGCATGCGCGCGCGCGCCCGTTCGCACACGCGCACCCCCGCACGCGCACCGCCCGCACCCGCCCGCGCATGCGCGCATGCGCTCGCCAAAATGGCGGAGGAGGCTCCGGAGCCGCAGGTAAGGCCTCAAAGAGCCGCATGCGGCTCCGGAGCCGCGGGTTGCCAACCCGTGCTCTAGGACTACCTGTGTACACAATGTTATTTTTAGCATATTGACATTGTATGGACAACCTGCATGGATTCTCCTAGTGTAGCATTTAAATTGAGCACATTAGATTATATGAAAAAGAAGTCAGTTATCTGAGCTCTTACCTCTAGTTCAGGAGGTACATGTTTTTTCAAGTATTAATGAGAATCGGGTCTAAATTTCTTTAAATACTAAGTCTAAAAAGGAAATATTTTTTATGTATTATAGTTTGTGAAGTCTTTGAATGAACATTACTTTTTTTTCTTGACTTCATTTTAACTATTTGCTTACAGTATTCCTATAGCTGCACTAGATCTCTTCTATTACATGCTTGCTCTCGATCCCCACAAACGCTGCACAGCAGAACAGGCACTTCAATGTGAATTTCTGAGAGATGTGGACCCTTCAAAGATGCCTCCACCAGAGTAAGTGTGTCGTAGTTGAGTTTGTTTATTTGCTTCAAAACAAAACTATTACTCAGCAGAATCCAGATGCTACACATGAATTCATTTTTGTTGCATATGGGATCAGATTTCATCCACAATATAAATACATTCTATGAGCATACTGTTGAAATTGCATTTTTAATTTCTTTTTTCTTTTTTTTTTCCATAACAAGTTTTATTAGTTTTTGTTTGTTTTACAGCCGAGTGCTTATAACACATCGTGGAGATAGGGCACTCCATAGAACACAACAAAAAATACAGTCATACATATACAATTTAAACTACTACTTTAAAAGTTCCCTCTTATGGTATACAATTCGAGCATTCCTAAAATATAAATTGTTTCTCACCTCTATCTATTATTCTAATTTCAATTTATGCTTCTCAATCAAATTATATCTCTTATTCTATTTCACATACATATTATGTAAATAAACATGAATTTATATATTTTAAAACTATTGCATTAGACATAGTAATATAATAACATTATAATAATAATAATAGGACAATAATTATTTCTATCATAAACAAGTAATATAACTATTATATCTTAATATTTCTCAACTATATTCTATTTCATATATTCTATCCAATATTTTTATAGATCAGTCCACGTCCCTAAAAGATTCCTCAATTGTTTCAATTTAATCCATTTAATACCTCACTAATTACCATTCAATTCTTATAAATAAAAATATCAATAATATTTCACCAGTCTCAATCTCAATCTAACTCCTTTAATTATAAATTTTCCAATTTTTCTTATTGCCATTCCAAATCATAATCAAATCCATAATTTAAATCTAGTGTTGACTCATACCAAAGTAACCTTAAAAATCTCAAAAATATTAGTTCAATCAACGTCCAGAAGCCCTTTTTACCCATCAAATAAAATTTTAACTCTTTATTTTTAAATCTAATTCTAGCTTTCTTTTTGTGCCAGGTAGGTTTCCACAACAGGGCCTCTAAATCCTCCCATCTTAGTAACTGGCTAAAGGCCTTTTCCCACCATTGAGTCCAATCATATTCTTTTTCTCTTTTATCCAGTGTTGTCTGTACTGTCATGTTGTCAACGTTTTTGGTGCCTCGTATTTGGAAGTCCAATCCTGTTGCTTTTAAAGTTGTAAATGTTTTAGTTGAGTTCTGCCTTTGATCATCAAAGATATCCATCATGTAGGATGTGTCCTCTTCCTCTTCAATAAATTCAGTAGATTCAATAGATTGTAAATGTATTCCATCCATCTCATTAAGTTGTAGATCTGATTGTGTATCATAGTCAATCAAAGGTTGAGCTTCAATTTTTAATTCTGAGTGCTCCTTGAAACTAAGCGATCTAATATGTTCTTTAAGTTCCAGTCTCATTTCCAAGATTTTTTTCTAATATAAGTCCATAATTAATCTGTGAGTAGGATTCCATCTTCTTCTTTTTTTTTTATAAAGAAATTCAGCTTAAAGAATAGATTGCAGCGTTATAAAATATAAAATGCAGACAGAGATATATTTCCAAAGAAAGATAGAGAAAAAAAAACCAATAGTCAAGTCCAGCACAGAGATAAAAAATAGCAGTCAGTTGTTATGTTGTAATCCAGTCTGGGCATCACGCCAAAATCAGGGAGTGGGAGTTCAAATGGAGAAAGTTACATTGTATCAGTCATAGTTTCTGGGCTTCATGCCAAGTCCCAGGATGCATTGTATCCAAAAGAATCTACATAAGTCCGCCCAGAGAGCAAAAAGTTTTTTAGGCAGTACTGTTCAGGAGGGGGGGAGAAAAAAAGAACATTCCACCCCCTCCCTAAGGATTTTCACCTAAACTGAAGATAAACAAGCCAAAAGAGAAAGTCACAATAACCCGGATGCCTGAGTTCCAACTGCTTATGTAGACAAAATAAAATAATAATAAAAAAACAATAATTATTTTTCCAAAGCCCGTTTTCCCCAGTAATCAAACGCTGCTTTCTCAAAATAGGGAAATAGTTCTTAAAGCTGTTAGCAGGGAAAAAGGTAAATTAACAAGAGGGAATGAAAGGTCTCACCCGGATCTTCCACGGTGGTTCTTTTCGCTTAGATGTTGCTGTGACTTTCGGCTGGAGCAGCTGAGTGATCGGCCATGTTACTGGCCGATCTTTTCCCCGTCGCCCCAAAGGTGGTTTTCTCGGACCGCAGAGGGAGCTGCCGCTCCCTCTGCGATCGACGAGTGCCCTCCTCTACGGTGGTCGCCCCTCCAGGGCGACTTTCGACCCTGTCCAGGGTCTACCGGCGGGGGGAAACCGGACGGCCAAGAGAACGAGTTCTCTGCACGTCCGCGGGCGCTGCGACCGGAACCGGAAGTCCGCATTTTTAATTTCTTAAAGACTTAAATTACCAACAACTATAGAACTGAGCCCGGTGAAGAAGCAAAAAACTCAGTAGACTCACTTCTTCTAAATATTTTATTATATTTTATTATAACATAAAATACAATGGAAAATAAAAATTAAGGAAAGGGGGAAAGTGCAGGATTTAGAGAGAAAAAAAGAAAAAAGATACAAAGGTTTTACTTCTGACCCTTTCCAACACAGTAATACAGTTATAACCTCAACTTTTTACATTACCTATAATTATTACAAGTGTAGATGACCAGGTTGAGCCCAGGGGAGGGGTCAAACATGTCATCAGCCTCGAGTCCCTTAGAACCCACAAGAGATCTAAGTCCAGCCCACCTTGAATTCCATTGACTTATCTACCGCCAATTTGCTTTGACAGTTAGTAGTTCAGATACTTGTAGAGAGCCTTAAGCTTGCAATAAACCTTTATATTCATTTGAACTGCCTGGATTTCTTGATTTCTCACACTTGACATTAATCTGAACTACTACTTCTACACCAAAAATTTTCACGGACCCTGAAATACCCAAGCCATGGCTTCAGATCCCAGAGCTGCAGCAACAGCAGATGAGCTAGATGTGCGCTCTCTCACCAGGTGTCAAGACAGAGTAGAAGACGAAGTGAGGAATTTAGCAGCCAGTGTTCATCAACTAATTCAGCAAGTACAGATCCTGACTCATCAAGGGCTTCTCCAACCACCTGCCCCACCTGCCCAGGCACAACTGCCAGTGCCTGCCGTGCTCATCCCAAAGACTCCCAGCTGCCTACTGCCAAGATTCACCAAAGAGTATGATAAGATGAGAACATTCCTAGCCCAGTGCAAAGTCTTCATCAGCACCCGACCAGGGGAGTTTCCGACAGATCGAGAGTTGCCTTCATCCTCAGACTTTTAATTGACTCCACTGCCAAATGGGCACTTCCACTGATCGAAAGTAATGGCCCCATCCTAGATAATTTCTCCAACTTCCTCACCAGATTTAGAGAGCACTTTGGAGAACCCATCCAAATGGAAACTGCCAAACAACGCATCTGCCAGCTCCGCCAAGGCACCAACTCTGTGAACATATTTTGAAGACTTCAAGCTCCTCGCAGCAGATCTCAATTGGAACAAACCAGCCTTAAGAGCACAATTCAAGAGTAGGCTCAGCAAGGCCATAATCACACAACTGATACAACAAGGTATTCCCTGTGGTCTACAAGACCTCTACCTAGCCACTGTAACAGCTGAGTCTCGACTCACAGAACTTAGAGCATTTTTCAGCAGCCCCAGCCAGCCGCTTCCAAAGCTGCCTCCTGTCATGGCCCCATCAGAGCCCGGTTCGGAGGAGGAGGAGTTGGAACGGGGACCGTCCGATGGGGATGGTACGTCTCCCTTGGAATGTTTGGAGAGGCCAGGGGCTGGGGACGATGCTGTCCCAGGCCCCTCAGGCATTGGGGGAGGTGGTCGACCAGACGGAGAGCTGCCTGCCCTCACAGACACAGGAGGATCGGCTGCAGACAGGCAGTGGTGCTGATAGGCAGCAGATCCCCTGTGATAAGGAATAGCTGCCTCCCCCACTTGATCCAAGGGCACAGACAGTAGAGTGGAGGCAAGCTGAAAGGAGGGCTGCAAGGCTACTCGGGAGAAGGTCACTCTGCCCCTCCTCACAAGGAACATCTGGCGTGGGTTGACTTAAGGAGAAGCTGGCGGTGGGGGGGGATTTGTCTTTGTCAGGAACAATTGTTTGTTTTGGCTTACACTCCCCCGGCTTTGACTTGTGCTCTTGCCTGTGCCTTGCCTTGCCTTGCCTTTGCCTTGCAGACCACCTTTTGCCTCATGGACTTGCCTTTGGCCTTGTGGACAGATGGACCCCCAGAAGGTCCAAGCTGTCATAGACTGGCAAGCCCTTCACACAGTCAAAGACATCCAATGCTTCCTAGACTTTGCTTACTTCTACAGGAAATTTATACCATGTTTTGCTCATAAAGCTAAGCCACTGACCCAAATGACAAAGAAAGAAGTTAAATTTCCTTGGACTTCTACACACCAATCAGCATTCAAAGAGTTAAAGCAGCTTTTTGCTTGCCAACCCCTACTTCAGCACCTGGATACATCAAATAAATTTATTATTCAAATGAATGCTTCAGATATAGCCATTGGAGCTGTTCTTTTACAGGGGGGAGGGGGAGAAATGGCCTTCTGCCATGCACCTTCTTTTCCAGAGCCATGACTGCCCCAGAATGCAATTATGACATCTTTAATAAAGAACTCCTTGCCGTTCAATCAGCATTCCAACACTGGAGACACTTCCTAGAAGGCATGTGCTTCATATAGAGGTCAACACAGACCTCTAGAATCTACACACTCTGCAACAAACCAAAGCGCTTTCACCCAGAAAAATCAGATGGAGCCAATCCCCCTCCCCCATGCAGAGAAGAGGTACTGCAGCTTTGCCATGACAATCAAACAGCAGGGCATGGGGGAGTGTTCAAAACTCTGCACAGGGCTTCCGGTTTGTCACGTGGCCGCCATGGACGGCTGGGAGACTTGCTCTCCCCCGTTCAATTTTGCATCAGTGGGGGGCCCTGAAAAGGCCCAAAAGTCGCCCCGAAGAGGCGACCAGCAAGGAGAGGCTTTCGCTGGATCGCGGGAGAGCAGCAACTCTCCCGTTAGAGCTGGCGATCCCTCCAAACTGGTGGACGAAAGGACCAGCCATAGAAATATGGCTCATCCCTAGGCTGCTAACAGCCAAAGTCACATTTACCATGTGGCAACTTTAAGCAGTGTGGAAGAGACTGGGTGAGATCTACCTCTCTTACATCCTAATTACTTAATTACCTGCATAAACTGCTAAAGTACTTTCCCCCCCTGTGGTGAGGGAAGGGGGATTTTAGCCCTCCCTCCAGAAACAGCGGCAATCAACCACTCGGGAGTTTAAAACGTTGGAAAAATACTGGGATCCTAATTGGAATTCTATTTCCTAAAATTGGTGGATTATAAGATTTGTAACTTTCTACTCTCTATTTTTTTTCTCTCTCTGATTTTTACTCTAATTACTATTGAAGATTTTGGGGTTTTCCCCCTTAAAATAGAGGGGGGGGGGAAACTGAAAAGATCCAACGAACTCTGAGATGACATCTGGTGGCTAAATTTGAGACCGTAATCCGCTATTCTTTAAGAGAGACTTGTTGACAGCTTTGAAAATAGATAAGATATAAAGCAACCTTGAAGCACCAGCTGCAAGAAACCCAGCTCAGCTCCTCACTTGGTGGACTTTCTGACAGTAAGTTTTTTTAGTTTAATATACTACAATGGAAGAAGAACAGGAATGGATTTCTCCTACAGAGGAAGAACAGGAACAAATTCTTTGTATGTTAAAAACGATTATCCAAACTCTTCGTATAAGTCTGGATATGCAAACTCAAACTATGACTTCAACCAAAGAATCATCTATACAGAATTCTATAGAGAAAGTGAAACAACCAAATGCTATGACAGAAGACTTAGATACTCAACAAATACAGACAATGGAAAACACAAAAAAGAAACTGATAATAGAGAACAAGGAAAGAACTTTTCTTATAAACCAGAAGGAATTTGAAGATAAAAAAAGAAAAACAGATGAAAGAGAAGATAAATACTTCGGGACAACTGCATCGAACTGGAAAAACAAAGAGACGACCTGCTAAATCAGCTAGTCCTCTTAAGAAAACATCAACTGGACGCTCTTATCAACATCAAACAATAGCCACAACAATACAAGGAGATCTTTTTGATGATTTAAAAGCAAAGATACGAAAGATGACTTGGCAAAGATGGATAGAATATGTATTCTGAACATAAGATATTGTAACGATTTGAGATAAAGAAAATTTTGGTTATATAAAATCTAGAAGTATAAATATTGGAATAAGAATATTATGTTGTTTTATTAGTTTGTTAAGATAGAGGGTAGAATTTATATATAAGGTGTGTATTTTAAATATTAGATTGTATGAGGAATTGTGATAAAGGAATTGTGCTTAATTTAAAAATTTGGGGGGAAAATATTAAATGTTAAATTAAAATATTAAGGGAAAATTAATTATCAGGTCACTGATTGGCTAAAAGTTTGAATGTTTAAAAATAACTAAGATTTGAATTTAAGATACTGTTATGAGTTGAGACAAAGGTTAAGTAAAACTTAGAAGTATAAATACTAATAATTAAATTTGTATATTGGTTTGTGGTACAAATGCTGACGTTTGTTTTTTTTTTTGTTTTGTTTTTCTTTTCTTTTTTTTGGGAAGGAAGGAAGGAAGGAAATAGAAAGAAGAAGAAAAAAGTATTATTAGCCCCAAATACGAGATAGGAGACTTAGAAATTGGGGTCATGTAAAATTTTGAAATGATAAAGATTAAACGTTAAATTTAAATATCAATGGGAAATTAAAGTTAAGAAAAACTTACTAGGTTATTGTCTAAAAGATGGAATGTCAAATCAATTAAGATATGTATAGACTGAAGATTATTGATGAATACTAGAAAGGTATTTTCTGTTTGATTGATAGAATAAGAACTGTGTTGGTCCGAATATGAGACAGTAGATATTATGGGGGAAAGTGACCTCTTGCCACACATACAGGAGGACCAAACCCCTCCATCAGAAGCCTGCAGGGCTTTTGCAGCCACTGCCAACACTCCCCCCCACCACCACCACCCATGGCATACAGTCTCTTTGGATTTCATCACTGATTTACCCCCTGTCCAAGGCTTCACTACCATTTTGGTGGTGGTAGATCTTTTCACCAAGATGGCTCATTTCATACCCTGCAAGGGATTGCCCAATGCCAAAGACACAGCCCCAATTTTTCTAGACCACGTCTTTCACTCCCACGGCATGGTTTCAACACTCGTTTCAGACAGAGGCGTACAGTTCCACTCTAGGTTTTGGAAAGCATTTTTTCAGCTACTAAATGTCAAGGTCAACCTCTTCTCAGCTCACCATCTGGCCACGAATGGAGAAGTTGAAAAGACTAACCAGCTCCTCCAACAGTACTTGAGGTGCTACTGCATCTATAGCCAAGACAACTGGCCATTGTTGTTGTCACTCACAGAATTTTCTTACAACAATTTGCTGCATTCATCGACTTCAGTGATGCCATTTCAAGCCATGCATGGCACACAACCCTAAAGTGTTATGTCCCAGGCTACAAGAACTTAATGCCAAATGTGCTCTCTTGTAAACTGGAATATTATCTTGTTTAACAGACTCCAGCACCAACAACAATTCTACAACCTTCAAATTTCCAGATTCAACAACCACCAGCCACTGAGAGGTTGGGAGCTGCCCAACTGGACCAGGACTTAATCACCAGGATAAAGACTCAGCAACAACTAGATCACTTTTCATGGGCCAGGATAGATGACATCAAGGAAACCCCAGCAGGTACTGTAACCCTGTTCACGATGGAGGGAGGAGCCCTAAAACACAGAGGCAGAATAGTGGTCCCCCCCATGCAGGGAAGAGGTACTGCAGCTCTGCCATGACAACCATATATTGGAACTTGCTTTCAATTACATACAGTCATGTGAAAAAGAAAGTACACCCTCTTTGAGTTCTGTGGTTTTACGTATCCAGACATAGTAAAAATCATCTGGTCCTCAGCAGTTCTTAAAAGTAGGTAAATACAACCTCAGACAAACAACAACCATGTCATCATTTATTTTACAAAAAGGAAGCCAAAATGGAGAAGCCATGTGTGAAAAACTAAGTGCACCTTATCATTCAATAGCTTGTAGTACCACCTTTAGCAACAGTAACTTGAAGTAATCTTTTTCTGTATGACTTGCTCAGTCTCTCACATTGTTGTGGAGGAATTTTGGCCCACTCTTCTTTACAACATTGCTTCAGTTCATTGAGGTTTGTGGGCATTTGTTTATGCACAGCTCTCTTGAGGTCCCACCACAGCATTTCAATCGGGTTGAGGTCTGGGCTCACTAGGCCATTGCAACACCTTGAAGGGGAGGGCTGCTTTGAAGATGCAATGGAAGAAGTGCAGAGAAGAGCAACAAAGATGATTAGGGGACTGGAGGCTAAAACATACAAAGAATGGTTGCTGGAATTGGGTATGTCTAGTTTAATGAAAAGAAGGACTAGGGTTGACATGTTAGCAGTGTTCCAATATGTTGCAGAAAATCACAGGACTCAGACCACGGAATCAAAAGAAGTTGGTTTATTTGCTCAAAGGTTCAGAGCAAAAATCATAACAACCTCTGAACACCTTCTCATGGAACAACAAGTACATATATACTCTTTTAGAAGCAGCAAAACACGGAAATGTAACTTGTTAGCATTGATTGGTTACTTGAATTACAGCCCCCTTTCAGCCCCCCCTGTTGCTGTGCTAAAGTAGCTAAATATCTTGTCCCCCTCTCATGGATCGAGGTCACAGGTGTCTTGCCAAAGCATCTAAGTTTCCGGCAGCACATTTGTGGTTAGCTACCAGCGAGAGCGAGACATAGAAGCGAGACATATGTGGTTACTTGTAACAGAGCTTCATGCTTGACACTCATATGTGACCGACAGATGAACTTGTGGTTTGACATTTTCCACTTCCTTTTTGCTTCTTCTAATTAATACACGCATTTAAGACTCATGTCCTGTTTTATGACCTATGTCTTGTTTTATGTCCTGTCTTGTTTTATGTCCTGCCTTAAATATCTCAGGGGTTGCCACAAAGAAGAGGGAGTCAACCTATTTTCCAAAGCACCTGTAAGGACAAGAAGCAATGGATGGAAACTAGTCAAGGAATGAAGCAACCTAGAACTAAGGAGAAATTTCCTGACAGAACAATAAATCAGTGGAACGGCTTGCCTCCAGAAGTTGTGAATGCTCCAACACTGGAAGTTTTTAAGAAGACTTTATAGATCACCTATGCTCTAAAGATGTTATGAAAGAGGAGCAAGAGGAACAAATTACTCAGGTAATTGGAAGAAAGATGAGTAATTCAGAGGTGCTATTATGTCCTGAAAGTTACCAAACCACTGAACCTATTCCACAAATATTTGACAATGCAAAGGACTTAACTATAATTTTGGAATATAAATCAGACACCAACAATGCCTACTATGAAGATGGTTTAAATATAAGCCTTCCAGCTCAGTTGAAAGAAGAGTCCCAAGTAAATCTACAGTCCTCAAGAGAACAAGGTTGGGACATTTTCTTTATGGATATTAAAAAAATTAATCTCCTGAGAAGTGGACTCACTTCAATACATCACATGAACATAGCAGCAAAATATAATTCTTTACCTGTAAAAGTCTACAGCCAAGCAGTGGTCTGTAATATGTATTCCCTACACAGTACACATCTTTGTATTTGGCAACTTGCCTGAAAAATAAAACACAATTAAAAACAGAATATATAGAGACAACAATTGTGAAATGTAACTTCCTCAAAGCAAAGGATTAAAAAACAGGAATAGGTTTAACTATCTGGCAAATAGCAGTCTTTTTGGTTTTGCCCACATATCTTTATTTAACTGAAAATGATGGAACCATGATCAACTCCATTTGTCTCCAAATTTAGTTTCAAGTGGTGGAATTCATTTCCTGTGTCTTAACTACTGTCAAGTGTTACACAACTAGACCTATGGTTTTATGCGTTCCACTTACAGTCAAGCGCTCTCCTTTTTCTCTGATCTTCGAGGATGCGCTGAAGCTTCTCCCATTTGCTTTGATCAACTGTTCAGTGACAGTGACTGGGTATCTTGTAGGAACTAATTTTGCACAGCTGAGGTTAAGATGGGATTTTTTATGATGATGCATGCATCATTTACTTGGACTCCTTTCTCTAATTTTCCAAAGGTAGTAGGTAGAACTGCAGCTAGAATCTTTCAGGAAGTGATGAGCACACAGTGTCCTGTAGATTACCTCACCTTATTGAAGAATAACATCCTTTGTCCTCATTATCACACACATACTCATTCCTCCTTTTACTCATCTAGCTCTTGCAGTTCAGATTTCACCAAACATCTAGCCCAAGAGTATGGGGGTCCTCTGTCCAGATAGAGAAGCTCCACTGGAATCTTTTGTTTCGGGTCTTTTCTAATCTTGCCGATAGCTGGACTAATTTCTTTGCTTCATTTGATTTATGTGCTGTCCCTTTAAATAGTTACTTATCCACCCAACATCCTCATTCTTCTAGGATATGCTTCTCTAATATCCACAGTTTCTTTTCCTATGCCTGATACAATGTTGACATGTCTCTCTTGCTTCCAGGTAATGGCTTCTTGAGCTCTCTTTCACAGACACTGGCTCTAACTCTCTTGTGACCTTCTTTTTAAATTTTGTCTCACAAGGTTCTTGTGGTAAGCAATCTGTGCTGAATAACTATATTCTCTTTTCTTTAAAGCCTTCCTTTATGGCAGGATTGCCATGAACTGTGGAGTAAGAAACGTAGAAGGCAAAAGCAAATGGGCATGACTGATGATGCAGCTAAAATTCCAAGAAAGGATTTATCTTTTGGGATGGATGATAGCAGAACCAACACCCCTCAGGGCCTTCAGACCTCTTCACAACTGAAGATGCAGGGCAACTCTAACATAGCACTTGGTAATTTTTCATTCATTCTTTACCAAATATAACTTTAGGATGCCTGTTATTTTTTCCAGGAGAGGTCATTCAGACCAAAAGAAGCACTGGAAAAGAAATGAATTGGCATAAAGTGCAAAAGGACCCAAAGATCTGGCTTTCAAAACTGGAAGATATTTAACAATTAGCCTGAAGATTAGATGTGTGCTATTATAGATTTGCCTGGTTAATGTAATACTTTTTGTAATAGGAATCTTATTTTCTATAAAACCCCTAAACTGGACTTTTTTTCTTTTCCTGTCAGTTACTTTTCCACTTTATCTTACCTCTCCAATTTTATTCCATTCTAGATTTCCCTTCCCAGTGCAATTAACTACTCATATGGGAGTAGTTTGTGTTTGTGTGTGACAGTGGGAGAGAAAGATTGGTTGACACATGGAAACAGAATGAATTTAAATTTAAAGTTTAAATGGGTACTTTATTTTAGAGGCAAGTAATATTAAACACTTGTTGAAAGAAAATCCCTCCGGTTCGTTTTTCAAGCCGGGACTAAACGGTCAGTGCTGAAAGAAATAGACTGCCAGAAAGTGGATCTTTAATTCGGAAGCCAAAAGATGTAGTGACACAGCAGTGGGTTCAGGGCTAGCTAGCAGCCCACCTAAGTACATGGTACAATTTTTATACCCTTTCTTTCTATTGAAGTCTTGATGAGATTTGTAAGGAGTTTGTTTTTCTTAATTTCCTAGCCTGGCCTTTTCCTGTCAGAAAGTTTAATCCATGGGTGTCAAACTGCCGGCCCATGGGCCGGATGCGTCATGGCGAAACCGTGCCCACCCCATTGCCGGCAATGGCAAAAAAGTCGCAATACGTCGCGACACGTCACGTGACGTTGCAAGTTTGACACCCCTCGGTTAATCCTATCACCAAGGGATTAGCAAGATAGCTTGCTAATGGGTTTTGTGTGTGTGTGTGTGGGGGGGGGGTTAATTCTGTCATTGGTTCCGGTGTGTGTCTGGGGTAATCTTGTCATTGGTTTCTATGTGTGTATGGGGTAATCCTGTCAGCTCTTTATTGTTTATTCAAGGCTAGAGATTGGCAGCTGTCCTGTAATTCCTTATCACTTCATTGTTTCTTTTGCTAAGTGTTTCCTGGCTGTCTGCCCAGAGCTATTAACTGAGCAGGGCAGTGGAGGAGGAGAGAGAGAGAAGAAGAAAAACTCTTCTCTGGTGCTTTTATTTTTGGCTTGGCTTTTCTTAGGCAAGGAAAATATTCTTAATAGACTTTTCTCTCCATTTTAATTAATAATTCATCACACCAGTTATTAATTCAGTTAATTTACACATTTTTTGTCCTTGCTCCTTTGTTGCTATAACCCAACCACTCTACCCATTCCTTCCTTGGTGTTTCTAGTGCCTTCCTTCCCTTTATATTTTCTTAGCTGGTACTGTTGGGTTCCTCATTATCTCCTATCCCAGAACATCTGTGCCCGGAACACATGTTCCAGGTACATGTGCAGATAGAACATGTGTTTTTATCTAGGCATGGAACATGCAAATTGGGCTGGTCTGTGCATAGGTTTGCCCATCTGTAAATAGTGTACTATGGCTGCTGATGTCAGAGAGATCCTTTTATTTTTTTTCCTCAACAGTGATAATGCTGGAAAAGAACCCATTAATTAGTGATGCTTCTGAGACACTATCAGAATAGGCTATCTTGGGCATTTTGCTAATGTCTTCCCATTATTAAGAGATTAATTCAAACAATACAGAATTGTGGCATCGATTTCTTAGGCTGCACATAACATTTCAGATTCAGAATATCTTGAGATCAGAATACCCATTTAATAATTTAAAAAAACCATAACAAGGTATTCTAATATCACAGAAGCAATTCTGCTTTGAAATATCTATTTCAAGTTTATGTGTTCTGCATTTGTAACAAGATCATTTTCAACCTCAGAATGCTTCCATTATGCTCAGAACAGCCAGTTATTATGAGCTCAAGATGATGCATCCCTAATATTTCATACAGTAAGAGGTTGATAATACTTCTTAATTTATATTCTATCAGCAGTGTAGTAATTGCAAAAGCATTTTTCCTGAAAAGTCATTCCTTCATTGCTACTTTCAAAAATACATTCACTATGTTTTTTCTTGGTTTCTTCCCTCAGCTACAGCTTATGGAATCCCTTCTCTGTTTTTAACTCTGGTTCCAGCTTATCTCAGACATGCCTTAGTTTCAAACAGTAACTGAATCATGTATCTTTTCTAGCTATTTATGTGCATATATCTACCTGACTCCTAATTAATTTTACAGTATTTTTTCCACTTTACATGTTTGTTGCCTGTGAATGCTGGAAAATATAAATAGATATATAGCATCACTTTATCTGTACTGTAGTTGATTGCGAACAAGAGACAATGAACTTTCAGGTGAAAGGGAGGACAGTGAAAGCTGTTCTCATTTTAAAAGATTGTTTGTACATTAAACTATGCTTCTAAATTGAAAGCAAAATGTTCATCCTTCCATACTGAGGAAAAGTCAAGACAGTTCTTTATATCTAGCCACTGTATAAGTAGTCATCTGAAGTGGGTCATAGTTAAATGAATTTTGCTTTGGATATTAAATGTAAACATACTAAGTGCCTCCTTTCCGTTTTTCTTTCTATTTTCAGTGAAAGCAGGTAGTAGTGAGCCACTAAACCAAAATGAAAAGGCAATTCTCCTAAACCTGCTCCAGTCTAAAACTAGTATTAATATGGCAAAATTTGCTCAAATGCTGAAAATTAAAATGAATCCTGAGACTGAGCAACAGCTGAATAAAATAAATCTTCTAGCTGGCATTTTGGATGCGGCAGAAAAACAACCTGAACAGCAGCCACCACCACCACCTAAGCTACCACTGCCTCCCTCACCAGACCAGGACCATTTAAAACAAACAGCAACACCACAGCTTTCTGTGCAAGCCACTCCATTGATCCAAAGTAAAGTTGACACAGAAGTTACCCAGGCAGCTGTGCAGAGTGCATTTACAGTTTTGTTATCTCAGTCATTAAAGGCTCAACAGCTGAAGCAAAAAGAAAAGTTCCTAGAAGAAAAGGAGAATAGATCAGGAAATGAGATGTCATTACAGCCCAGGCAGCCTCCAGAGCCAAGTACACCTGCATCTGGCAATTGGGAAGATGCAGAATCACCAGCATCTATTTATCCTCATTTTATTAAATCATTATATGCATGTGCAGGTATGAGTTTTGGTATTGGGAAAATTATATTTAGACAGGTGGGGAATGTATATGACTGAGAATGTCAGGCTTACTGTTGCTTCTATCAAACAGTTGGAGGTAGATATGGAGGTATTGGGTGATTTACTTAGGCTCATAGGCTGCTTCAGTCACTAATGACTCTAAGTGGCATACTAAAGTATCATTCTGTAATGAAGATGAACTTATATTTCAGTAACTCCTGTGGTGCCAAATAAAAAATATATTAAGAATTTATAGATTTCCCTTACTTTTGTTTCATTGATAGTTTACACTTTCCTACTAGTTATAGTTATTTGTGATAATCTTACAGATATGTTTTGAGCAGAATGGTATTCATGCACCTCAACTATCCTGATTCCTCCCCTCAACTCCCATGTGCCTTTCTAGTTGTTCCTGAAATCTAGAGTCTTGGGAAGAATATTGAGATAGGGTAGAAAGGGCTGTGAAACAAAGTTGAAGAAATTTGGCAGGAGTGTTTCCTATGTATGTTTATTTTTTTTATATTTTTTTTTAACAAGTTTTATTGGTTTTTTTTGGTTTTACATCAAAGTGCTTGACACTCATTGTGGGGATAGGGTAATCCATAGAAGAAAGTGAGAAACATAATCATACATATATAGTTCAAATTAATTCTTTAAAAGTTGCCTCTCTATTTTGTCAATCAAAGATAAAAAAACCAAAACTATCAATAATATTTCACCTATATCCAATCAAATCCTGTTTTCAAGCTTAACTAACTTCAATTACCATATTCCAATTTAGCCTTAAATAAACACAAGTTTACACTTCGGGTATCCAATTTCCCTTATTTCGTAAAATATAAATTGTTTCTAAAATATACATATTATTCCAACCATTCTATTTATACTTCCCAATTAAATTCTATCTCTTATTCTACTCTATTTCAAATATATATATTTTATAAATCCATCCATACCTTTAAAACCCCTTTTTAACTCCTTACATAAAATTTAAATCCTATCAAAGTCATTATACCTATAAAAAGAAAACATATTATTCCACCAGACACCTTCTTATTTCATTTCCGGTCTATATTCTATTTCTTCTTCTATTAACTTTTTGTTTACCACCTTTTCCATATTACATTTCCCAACCATAGTCAAATTACATTTCCCAACCATAGTCAAATCAATAATTTTCATCTCAGTAGTATTAACTCAGTCAAAATCTCTAAAAGCCTTTTTAACCCGCCAGGTAAAATTTTAACTCTCATTTTTAAACCTAATTCTAGCTTTCTTTTTGTGCCAGGCAGGTTTCCACAAAAGAGCCTCTAAATCATCAAATCTTAATATTTGATTATACATATTTCTCCACAGTTGAGTCTGATCGTAGTCCTCTTCTCTTTTTTCCAATATTGTCTGCACTACATAATCAGTCTTGTTCAGTATGGTAGTTATTCATTGTTTATCCATGTTGTCACCATTCTCGATGCCTCGTATTTGGAAATCAATTCCTGTTGCTTCTAGGATTATAGGTGTTTTAATTAGAATCCGCCTTTGGTCATCGAGATTCTCCATAACTTGTATATGAGATGTAATATCTTCCTCTGTGTTGATTGGTTCCTCTTCTGGTGTTGTTTGAATTGTAAAGTAGTCAGTTGGAATCTGGAAGTCAGTTTGAAGTTTTGTAATAAAGGCATTTATTCTAACATTCACACGTTCATTAAATTCATGTATTCTTCCCAGCATCCGATTACCAATAGATTGTAGATATATTTCCTCCATCTCATTAAGTTGTGGATGTAGTTGCATGCCAGCCTCTTTGGGGTTGATCTGTTCTTCCTCTGTTGTTCCTTGTTCTATCAATTGGTCAGTCAAAGTTTGAGATTCAATTTTTAAATCTGGAGCATCATCTTTCATGTTCATTCTAAATTGTTCTTTAAGTTCCAAACCTTTTTTTAGTAAAAGTCCATAGTCAAGCTGTGGGTGAAATTCCATTTCAATAATAGAATAGTCTTAGTTTTGATAAAGGTTCAGCTTAGAAGGTAAATACAACAATAAAAATTCTATAGTAGGGATATTATAAGGTATAACATCCAAACAGAAATAGAAAAAAGCAAAAAAGTCAGGCCAGACAAGAAGAAAAAAGCAAAAAAGACCAAAGTCAATATTATAAAAAAATATCCAATTTGTAATCCAAAATAGTAATAAAATCTTTAAGTTCCAAAATGTTTCCTAGTGTGAGTCCATAGCCAAGTTGTAGGTAAAATAATAATAAAATAATCTTAATTTTTTGGTGAAGGTTCAGCTTGGAAGGTAAATACAGCAATAAAAATTCTATAGTAAAAATATTATAAAATGTAACATCCAAACAGAAATAAAAAAACAAAAAAGTCAAGCCAAACAAGAAGGAAAAAGCAGAAAAAAACAAAGTCAGTATTATAAAATGTCCAATTTGTAATCATCCAGAAAAGTAATAGAAAAAAGGTGCCTTGAAAGTCAATTATTATGTTTGTAATCCAAAAAGGAGAGAAAGTCCATGTATCTAAAATATATAATTTATACTGTAAAGTCAAGTTAAACTAATAGGAGAAATAAAATAAAAAAAAGCCTTCTTTCAGCTGGTTTCAACATCAGATAGGAATGTCTGGGCGTAGAGCCAAGTGTCTGGGCGTAACGCCAAGTTTAGACTGAATACACACCCGACAAAAGGAAGTGAAAGTTCTCAGCTTAAAACAGATACTTTGTAACCTCAAGCCGCAAAAACCCGCCCAGAATGCAGAAAAAAAGTTTTAAAATAAGCAATAATGTTCAGAAGGGGGGGAGGAAGAAAAACGCTCCACCCCCCTCCCTAAAGGTTTCCGCTTAGGCTAAAGACAAGCAGGCAAAGAGAAAGAAAATCCATCTTCACAGGAAAGATTTTTTTCAGGATCCCCGAAATCCAGCAACTCAAATGGTCAGTAAAAATTAATTATTTTTCTCAAAGCTCGTTTTCCCGAATATCCGAATGCCGCTCTCTTAAAATAGGGAAATAATTCCAGAAGCTTTTCACAGGGAGGTAAATAGGGTACCAAGAGGGAAGGAAAGGTCTCACCCGGATCGCCCACGGTGGTTCTTTTCGCTTAGTTGTTCTTGTGACTTTCGGCTGGAGCAGCTAGATGATCGGCCATGTTAATGGCCGATCTTTTCCCCGTCGGCCCAAAGGAGCTGTCTCGGACCGCGGAGGGAGCTGCCTCTCCCTCCGCCGTCAACGAGTGTCCTCCTCAGTGGTAGTTGCCCCTCCAGGGCGACTTTTGACCCTGTCCAGGGTCTACCGGCGGGGGGAAACCGGCCGGCAAAGAGAGCAAACTCTTCGCACGACCGCCTGCGCTGCAAACCGGAACCGGAAGTCTATGTATGTTTATTAAAGTAATGCAAACTAACGAACAACAGGCATCTGGAAACATTCCCAGTCCCCCTTCCCCCAACTCTAAAAATAGCCACATAACACCCACTTTAGTCCAAGGCCAGGGGAAAGAGAGATTTTTTTTAACAAGGTCAAGGTGAGGCCAAATGAATCTTTGGGAGGATGTTGTTTTGGAGGGCATGTGCTGTGACAGAAAAGCACACTTATAGAAATATTTTTGCTCACACAAGACCTCTCTGGATCCAAACCTTTAACACTCAATATTCTATATTATTATAGAAATTAATTTCTACTTGCAGATTTCATTCTAAATTATTTCAAAATTAATTTAGGGCAAGATGACTTGGCGAGACCCCCTGAAATGAGACCTCAAACACCAGAACATTTTATCTTGCCTCCAGATCAACGCCCCCCTGAACCACCACCAGTTACTAAAGAAGACCTTGATTACCAGACAACAAACCATCACTTACCTTCAGTTGCTAGCTCTTCAGGAATGGATCCTCACGCTGGAGTAAAAGCAGCTCTTTTACAGATGCTTGCTCATCACCAGGCTCAAACATCTGAGAAGCCAGCAACATCTAATGTGGAGTTCCAGTCCAGAAAATCCTTTATAGAAGGTCCAGACTATAAAAATTGTTTTGGATCTTCTCCATTCTCTTCTGCCCATTACAGTAGTATTGATGGAATAGGAAGTGTATCACCTGGGACATTAGAAAGGGAAAATTTTGTTGGAAATTCAGATGTTCAACCCTTGGAGATCTATAATACTGCTTCATCTCATTCAAGTGGTGCCCTTCCACCTCCTGCCTTTTCAGAACCATTTCATAGCTCAGTAACTGGCTATGGAAACGTTTACCTCAACACTGGTCCCATGCTATTTAGTGGAGATAAGGATCATAGATTTGAATATAGCCATGGTCCCATCACAGTACTGGGAAACAGTGGAGATACAGTTGGAAAGTCTGGGTCTGAAAGAACTCATTCTCATTCTTTGTCTTCAAAGATGCAGAACTATTGCTATGGAAGTAATTTACAAGAACCTCCTGCCAGGGCCAGCCAAATGTATGGACAAACCTGGACTTCTCCTGCCCAAGGTTCTGGATATTCACAAGGATACAGGGGACATATTAGTACATCAGCAGGCAGAGGTCAAGGCAGAGGATTTCCATATCGAACATCTGTCTCTCCCCCATTCCCAGGCACATCATTTTTATCTGGAAAATCTTTGTGGCTGTGATTTCAAACAGCAATCCAACAGATTTGAATAATATTAACAGCTTTATTTTTATACAGAAAAGGGTCTTGCATACAATAGGAAATTGCTTATAATTCATGCTATTCTGAAAATCTAGTTAATTGTACATCTTTCAAATTCTAGCTATAAATTTCATATTTTGGCAGTTTTAAGTCAGTGCTAAATGTAGGGACATCAGCTTTTTAAGCCACAATACTAAGATCTGAACTATGCACACTGTGGTTTTTTTGTAAGTTAGGACCAACTTTTATGTAAACATTTTACAAAAATTAAAGCAGGGCACTGATTTATTTGGTATTTCTTTTTACAAAACTGCCTTTAGTCAAGAAGTCACAACCAGTCTGCACTGCTGTCAGTGTTATCTGTGGAAGGTGTTTGTGCTCATTTTCAGACAATAAAATATAGTCTCTCTTGATACTCTTTTATAGATATTTTGACATTGATTTGATTTACTTTCAAAATTGTTGGTCTAGTAAAACAGCGGTCCCCAACCTTTCCAGCTCTGCAGACCGGCAGCGGTGGCAGCAGGGCAAGGAGAGGGGATGGTTTTGTGCATGCGCCTGCCACTTACGCAAATGGAGCTTCGCACACTCACCGACCATTTGTGTGGCCCAGTTCCCAATGGGCCACAGCCCGGTACTGGGCCATGGACTGGGGGTTGGGAACCCCTGTAGTAAAATATCCATCTTCCTGGCATTTGGATAAATATGTTTTACTTGAATGGTAAGTGCCTTAATGACACAATCTTAAGGTCTGAAGAACATTTCATTAAATTCATAAGGCTGTTTGAAGTTAATTTGTAGTTTGATACAAAGTGTTAATATTTACACTGCAATGATGCTAACTTAAGGACAAATGGGATAGAGGGTATCAGCATTAAGGACAAATGGGATACAGGGTATCTTAGGAATTTTCATGTCCTACTAGGTGAAACACACAATCTTTTGTTTTTCCCAAATTCTGACCAGCCCCACCTTGAATTAAATGAAGTTACATGAGATTGTATGGACAGTAATGAAGAAAGGTAGGTTTCCTTAAATTTTCAGCAACCACAGCCTCCCAGACACTGTTCAGAGAGGAGTACTGTTTTCTTTCACCGTAAATCTCCCATTTAAGAAGGGCCCACAAGTTCTCAATAGGGTTTAGGTCAGGTGAGGAAGGGGGCCATTCCATTATTCTTTCATCTTTAAGGCCTTTACTGGCTAGTCACGTAGTGGAGTACTTCAATGCATGCGATGGAGCATTCTCCTGCATAAAAATCATGGTCTTCTTGAAAGATGCAGACTTTTTGCTGTACCACTGCTTGAGGAAAGTGTCTTCTAAAAACTGGCAGTAGGTTTTGGAGTTGATTTTGAGTCCATCTTCAACCCGAAAAGGTCCAACTAGCTCATCTTTAATAATACCAGCCCATACCAGTACCCCTCCTCCACCTTGCAGGCGTCTCAGTCAAAGTGGAGCTCTGCCTATTACTGATCCAGCCACCGGTCCATCAAGGGTCACTCTCATCTCATCAGTCCATAAAACCTTTGAAAAATCTGTCTTCAGATATTTCTTGGCCCAGTCTTGCCATTTCAACTTATGTGTCTTGTACAGTGGTGCTCAGGTTTCAGCCTTCCTTACCATGGCCATGTCTCTGAGCACTGAACACCTTGTACTTCTGGGCACTCCAGGTAAGTTGCAGTTCTGGAATATGACAGCACTAAAGGATAATGGATTCCTGGTAGCGTCACTTTTGATTTTTCTCAAATCTTTGGCAGTTAATGTGTGTCCTTTTTTCTCAACACGTTTCTTGCAACCCTGTTGACTATTTGCAACAAAACGTTTGATGGTTCTGTGATCACGCCCCAATATCTTAGCAATTTCAAGAGTGCTGCATCCCTCTAAAAGACTTTTTACAGTTTTTGACTTTTCAGAGTCAGTTAAATCTCATTTTTGGCCCATTTTGCCTGAGGAAAAGAAGCTGCCTAATAATTATGCATACCTTGATATAGGGTGTTCATCTCCTTAGGCCACACCCTCCCTCATTACACAAATACACATCACCTGATATGCTTATATCCATTAAGCATTCAGGTTTATACAGCTTGGAGGTGGAACATATGTATGAAAACGATGATATGGTCAAAATACTTACTTGCCTAACAACTGTGCACACAGTGTACAGTATTGATCCTATATGATATGATACTCCGATCGACAACTGCAATGCTAACAGGAGATTTAGAAGTTCTAATATATCTGCATGTACACTTTTTAAAATCTAGCAAACTTGACTAAGACCAATTTCTCTGACAAAGCATTAAATGACTACTTCCATTCTTTAGTGCCCTAGTATAAACTTGTTGGAAACAAGTTCAGGTACCTACTCATCTACATGCAAAACAAATACTGTGAATAAATACACTATTTTTGTACAAGGAAATACATAGATTTTACATCTTACTGATCAGATCCCTTGACTTCCTATTTCAGTATCTTTCAGAAGTTTCAAACTCTGAACAAAGCAGGTAAGTGCAATGTAATTCAAGGAAAAAGGTCATAAAGGCCTTCATCTAATAAAACTGTTTTCTATGTACAAGACAGTGTTTAAGATATTCAGCATCATATAGAAAATTAGAACAATTAGGGCACATAGAATCATAGGGCTGGAAGGGACTTTGGAGGTATTCTAGTCCAAACCCCTGCCCAAGGCAGGAGTCCTTATTCCATCCCAGACAAATGGTTGTCCAATCTTTTCTTGAAAACCTCCAACGATGGAGCACCTACAACTCCAGGAGGCAAACTGTTCCATTAATTAATGGCTCACTGTCAGGAAAGTTCTGATTATTTCCAGATTGGATCTCCCTCTGATAAGCTTCCACCCATTGCTTCTTGTCCTCCCCTCAGCTGCTATGGAGAATAAATTGACCCCCTCTTCTCTGTGACACCCCTTCATGTATTGGAAGACTGCTATCAGGTCTTCCCTAAGCCTTTTCTTCATTAGGCTAAACATACCTAGTTCCCTTAGCCGTTCATCATATGATTTAGCCTCCAGACCCCTTATCTTTGTTCCTCTTCTCTGCACTCTTTCTAGGGCCTCAGCATCTTTTTTGTATCATGGTGACCAGACCTGGACACAGTATTCCAAATGTGGCCTCACTAGTGCAGTATAGAGTGATACTGTCACTTCCTCTGATCTTGATACTATCCCTCTGTTGATGCAGCCTAGGACTGCATTGGCTTTTTTGGCAGCTGCAGCAAACTGCTGGCTCATACTAAAGTGGTTGTCCACTAAGACACCTAGACCCCTCTCACGGTTACTACTGTTGAGCCAGGTGCTGCCTATTCATTTGCATTTTGTGTATTTGATTTTCCCTGCTTAGGTGCAGGACCTTACTTTTCACATCACTGAACTGCATCTTGTTGAATAGGGCCCAATGCTCAAGTCTGTCAAGATCATTCTGAAACTTGAGTCTATCTTCCAAAGTGTGAGCAATTTCCCCCAGCTTGTTGTCATCCGCAAATTTGATGAGCGTCTCTTCTGTAACCTCATCTAGATCATTTATGAAAACGTTGAAGAGCACTGGGCCTAAGAGAGAACCTTGAGGTGCCCTACTGCATGCTTTCCTCTATGTAGATGTAGTTCCATTGAGAACTACAAGCTGAGTGCAGTTGGTCAGCCAGTTGCAAATCCATCTGGTGGTGGTACTTTCTATCCCACATTGTTCTATCTTACCAAGAAGTAGGCTGTGGCACACCTTACTGAATGCCTTACTGAAGTCTAAGTATACTATATCCACAGCATGTAGTTAGTCCACTAATTTAGTCACTTTATTACTACTACAGTCATGTCGGGAGCACCAGAGCGCTTCGGGGTTGGGAGGATTGGCCAGTGACATTACCATTGCCCTGGGGATGCCCAGTTGGGGGCTGCTTTCATAAGATGCCCACCAAAGTGGTACCCATCTATTGCCCACTTTCAAACTGCTGGGTTGGCAGGAGCTGGAGCAAGTCACTATCAAAGAAGGCAATAAGTTTTGTTTGGCATGACCTGTTTTTAACAAACCCAGGCTGACTTCTACTAATTACCTTATTCAATTCTAGGTGCTCACAAATCTCCTCCTTGATTATCTTTTCCAGGATTTTCCAAGTATTGATGTCAAGCTGATTGGTCTGTAGTTTCCTGCATCCACTTTTTTGCTCTTTTTGAAGATTGGAATCACATCAGTTTTTTTCCAGTCCTCTGGCAGTTCCCGTGTACTCCAGGAGCTCTGAAAGATTTCATTCAGTGGTTCTGAGATCACATCTGCCATCTTATTCAGTACCCTGGGATGTAAACAGTGGTGGGATTCAAATATGTGAACAACCGGTTCTCTGTGTGGACGCCGTTTCCGGAAGTCCATTCTGGGCCTGGACAACAAAAAATTAGCTACCGGTTCTGCCAAAGTGGTGCAAACCGGCTGAATCCCACCACTAGATGTACACCATCTGGTCCTGGCAATTTGAACTCATCCAAAGTAGATAGGTGTTCTCTTACCAATTTCTTGCTTATTTTGACCTACATTCCTGTTCTGTCTCCCACGTTGCTGCTTTTGATAGGTTGTACTATTTTTTTTCCTTTTGCATGAAGACAAATGCAAAGATGGAATTAAGCAGTTCTGCATTCTCCTTTCCCTGCTGCCGGTTGCCTTCTTGCCCTCTTCTCCCATTACTGGACTGACCATTTCCTTGACTTTCTTCATGTTCTTTACATATTGAAAGAAACTTTGTTAGTTTTGGCATTTGTTGCAAGTTTTAGTTCATTCTGAGCCATGGCCTTCCTGACTTCAGCCTTGAAGTTTTGGGCTATTTGCTGGTATTCTGCTCTAGTTATATGCCCCTCTTTCCATTTTTTATACTTGTCCTTTTTGTCCCTCAGTTTGTCAGAGACCTCTTTATGCAACCTGCTGGTTTCGTCTGGTGCCTCTTGTTTTTCTTTCTCTGTGGTATTGTTTTTGTCTGGGCTTTTATTATCTCGTTTTTCAGAGTTACCTGAGCATTGTGAAATATTTGCCCTCTAGGATTCCCATGCATGGAATCCTTCCTATTCTCTCTTTTAAAGTCAGTTCTCTTAAAGTCTAGAAGCCTAGTCTGTCTTTGTTCAGTTATCTGTGCCTGCATTATAGCTAATTGTAGTATGACATGGTCACTCTCCCCTAAAGTTTCTACAACTTCCACTTCCTCAACCATTTCATCCCTATTAGTAAGAATTAAGTCCAGTATAGCTGATCCTCTAGGTCCCTCCTCCAACTTTTGGATGAAAAGGTTGTCAGCTAGGCACGTCAGGAACCTGTTCCATCTCCCACTCCCTGCAGAGTTTGTTTCCCAGTTGATGTCAGGGTAATGAAAGTCCCCCATTAGTACAGTGGTGTGTTTCCTGCACACTTCAGCTAACCGATTTGCAAAAAGTTCATTTCCTCTGCTTGGTTGGGTGGCCTGTAGTACACACTTATAGCAGTGTCATTTGTTTTCCCCTTAATATCACTCAAATACTTTTAAGAAGCCTTTTGTCCTTGATATTGTGTATTTCTGTACAGTTGTAGTAATTCTTTACATACAGTGCAACTCCTCCTGTTTTGTTGGGTTTGTTTCTTTTGATCAAATTGTACCCTTCTAGTAGTATATTCCAATCACGGATTCCATCCCACCACGTTTCAGTAATAGCAACAATATCATACCTGCCCTCATGTCCTAGGACTTCAAGTTCACCCTGTTTGTTCTCCATACTTTGAGCATTAGTGTACAGGCATCTGAACCCTTTATGGCTGACCTTTTGTTTGCTTGCTGCATCTCCTGTTTTATACCCGAGTGCCCTTTCCTACTCACAACTCTTTTCCTCGTTGTCTAATTTGTTGTTCTGGGATTTATGTTTTGGGTTTGGTCCTAAAAATTGGCCTCCCCCCCCCCCCCCCAGTTTTAGTTTAAAGCCCTTTGGATGAGTTGAGCCAGATGTCTTCCAATCACGTTCTTCACAGTCCTTGTGAGGTGCAGCCCATCTCTTGCCAGAAGCCCATCATGTAGATAATGTAAACCAAGGGTGTCAAACTCGCAACATCACATGACGTGTCGCGACATATTGTGACTTTTTTGCCATTGCCGGCAATGGGGTGGGTGCGGTTTCGCTATGATACATCCGGCCTGTGGGTCGGCAGTTTGACACCCCTGATGTAAACCATGCTCCAGAAATCCAAAGTTCTCTTGATGGCACCATTCCTTGAGCCAGCGGTTTAACATTTGAATCCTCTGTTCCCTCACTGAGTGTTGAAATTTTGTCAGAAGTACAGATGAAAACACCACCTGTGCTCCTAAGTATTTTGTCTTCCTGCCTAGCTCCTTATAGTCCCTTGATATTGTTTTCAGGCTCTTTTTTCTTGTATCGTTCATCCCAGCATGAAAGGAGAAAGGGATAATAATCGGTGGGCTTGATTATTTGGGTAAGCCTCTCTGTAACATCTCTGCTCTTTGCACCTGGGAGACAACATACAGTAACTCCCTCAATAGGCTGTCCAGTCTACAAATTGCTGATTCTGTTTGTCTGGGAAGTGAATCACCAATCACCACATGTCTTTTTCTCTTTGGGAACCCAGCAGACTCCTCTTCTCTGACAGTCTGAGCTACTTTTCTTCCTGTCACTGGAACACTTAATGAAGTCCCTTCTCCAGATGTCCAGGGGTGTGCATGTTTTCTTCCAGGGGGAGGATATGAAAATGGTAGCTCCAGTGGCAGGGACAGTCGTCTTGTTTTTTTTGTCCCCTGAGTGACATGCTGCCATTGTTCTTCCTCTAGGGCAGGGGTGTCAAACTGCTGGCCCACGGGCCGGATGCATCATAGCGAAACCGCGCCCACCCCATTGCTCGCAATGGCAAAAAAGTCACGATACGTCGCAACATGTCACGTGACATTGCGAGTTTGACACCCCTGCTCTAGGGCTTCATTTTTCCTGGTAGTTGTTTCTCCCTTGCTGTGTTCAGTTTGTATACAGACTTCTGCCTTTTCCAGGATTTCCTCATGTTCACAGATGTGCCTCAGAGTGGCTAGACATGCCTCTAAGCCCTCCACTTTCTCCTCCAGCAATCCAATCAGTTTGCACTTGTTGCAGATATAATTTGAGTTCTCCACAGGGAGGAATACAAACAGCACACACCTTGCAGTTCACCATGGTGCTAGCCTCTTTCTCCCTGGTTTTGTTACTATTCAGGGTTGTGCAGATGCAAATAGATATTCCCTCGTAGACTTCCCACTTTAGATACTTAGTTGTAAGCTTGATCCACAGGACAAAGTCCCACTTCTATGTAGCTCACGGTGAGCTCATCTTTGCTCTCCCAGAATCCTCTGGTGTTATGCCAATGCTCCCAGTGACTCAGTCCCAAGGCTGTTAGCTTGATCCACTGGACAAAGCCCTAGTTCTCTGTAGCTTGTTGAGAGCTCCTCTTTGAGGGGCTGAAAGAACAGCCTGACAGTAACTTTGATTTTCTAGTATTGTGTTTTAGTCACTTCTCTTATTAGAATCTCTGTTTCACATAGTTGGTCAATTAAATTCAAAGGCTAATTTCCATTATTTTCAGGAGTCCAGAAAGATGGCATAGAGGTAGCATCTGTTACTAAGAGCTCCCTCTAAATCCTCTTTTAATTTTTAACTATTTTGGTTTTACTTCATCCAATTTTATTTTACTTTATTTTCATTTCTTCTGCTGGAGACCGGTATTTTTATCGTCTCTGCCATGGGGAAAAGGAAGAAGAGTTTACATTCTGCTTCTCAGACTTCACTCAAGCCTACTAACCTAAAAAGTAAACAGCCACTTGCCATAGCCTCTGAAACAAATATGACCCCCTGGAATGGGATCTACAAGCTGAGATAGAGAGCTCCCAACTTTGAGATCTTTCTACCTCTATCCCTGAGGAAGCTCCCCCTTGTTAGATTGTAGCCATTTGTCCAGCTGCTGCAAGGCTTGTGCAACAAGGCCACGAGGACTTAAAAAACAATGTTACTGACTTTATAACCAGGCAATGCCTACTGATGGCACAAACACTATTGTCAATTTTTGAGCTTCTGACCACAGTTAACAACAAAGTGGACACTCTAAAAGAGACTTTTATTAAGATTAAACACAGTCATCCAAATACTACTTAGTTAAAATAAGCCCATGCAGAGGCAACTGTGATTCAAAAGCAGATAATAGTGGTGGAAAGGTGGATGCCAATTTGGAACCTAAAAAGGGAGTGAGGAATAAGCTAAGAGATTTAAGCCTACAACCAGAGGAGTGTGCAAAGCAAATTCCACCCTCCCAGGAAGCATTAGATGAAAGGCAAGCAAATCATAACACTTATACCCAGATCAGATTACAAATCCAAAATAACATTAAATAGAGGAAAATGGGGATCCAGAAGGACACCCGTTCTCTCCCTCAGCCAACTTCTACATTGTGAAAGGCAGTTGGTTGATTTGCAAAAGGTTGACTGGCTCCCATCCAGGAGAGACTCTAAACAAATCCTTCTATCATTCAAACACTCTACTATTGTCAGCATGTTGTTCAAAATGAAGCCTTTTTTGAGCAAGTCTGAGATCTTTCCATTACATGTGTCTCACACAGAACAAGTTAGCCCATTAATAACTCATCTTGGCTTTTGCTTTAAAGTTTAATTGTAGCAACATAGAAGTTGGTAACTCCAAGGATGTTCTATCACCACTGTCCTTGAGAAGAGACAGCCTGAATAAACAACCTGTACCTCCCACAGCAAGCCAGTTTTCTGAAGAACCCTTAGAGCAGACATGTCAAACTCGCAACATCACAGGACGTCGCGTGACGTATCGGAACTTTTTCCCCATTGCCGACAATGGGGTGGGCACGGTTTCCTCGTGACGCATCTGGCCCGTGGGCCGGCAGTTTGACACCCCTGCCTTAGAGACAAACTTGATTACCTCTTTCAATACCCTGTCAGATACTGAACAAGTAGGTATTATAAAATGGCTTGACGATCTGAGGGAATTACTCTCTATAACACGTAAAGCTGCTAAACCTCTAATTGAGGTGGTCACTCAACTGCCCAAGAAAATAATGCCTATTTTAAGAAACCATCTGCTGGCTCATCCCCTATTTCAACATGGAATATGGTCATGGAAGAGAACAATAAAGAGTCCTCAGGAGTTGTTTCCACCTTAGTCCCTCTGCTCTCTGACAAAACACCACACAGAAATAAAATAGAGGTCAAGAGGAAGGAAGATGTAGCCCAAATCTTGGTGAGTTACTAACTGAGGATGGTCTTGGAGTAGGACTGAGTTATAAAAAGGTCACCCTTACTCAATGCTTCTAAAAATAGATACAAGCTCCAAATCATCAGTTAGGGCTACAGTTCATGAAACAGTTCAAAATGGGCTAAGGAGAGAATCTGAGGCAGAAAAATCATCACCTGGGGGTGAGCTATCCCTTGTGGACATTGATACTATTCTGAGTTGCCAACCTGCAAAGTACCCCACCCAAATTGCTGCTCACCTTAAAACCCGCCAGAAGTTATACTACAACAAGGGTGTGGTGAATGTAGATCAAGCCACTGTTTCTTTTTGACACTGAAGGAATTATGGATAACAACACACTCATTGAATGAGTGAAAATCCCATTTCTTCAACCCAAAATTCCAATACCCTCCCAATCAACCCCACTAATACTAAGCACAATTGTTCTATCCACTTACTGACTTGGAATATCACTGGATGGAAGAACAGAGTAACACATGGGGACCTGGTGGAGATCCTCTCTGACTTCAAAGCACTCCAAGAGACCTGGTTGACTACAGATGACGAAAATATTCTTTTACCAGTCTTTAGATCTGTTAAGAAATATAAAACTAAAGGGCGGGCATCAGGAGGATTGACTACACTTGCCAAAACACAGCTGGGCTGGCAAGGACAGGAATTGGTCCTTGGAGATGACTCTCCCTACAATTTAGTTGTAAAATGTCATATAAATGCTCTGAAATAGTTCTGCTGAACATATATCTACCACCACACATCTCCCCGATTTTGTCCTGATATTTGGGTGACTCTAGAAAACAGAGTGTTAAAGATAAACTCAAATCACTACAGTAATTCTAGCAGGAGACTTCAATGCCAGGGTTGGAGGGGCCTCCTTATAAGATTTTGTACTCCTGAGTGTTATTCCTGAGGATTATTTTATAAATGATCCACCCTGGCTCTCTAGAGACCCTAAAAGAAATACCACAGGCTCACAACTGGTCTCCTTGAATGTAACCTCCATATTTTAGGAGGAAAAGAACCTGGTTTTATATATCCCTTTACATACCATTCAGGAAACTCTTGTGGTGTTTTAGATTACATATGTCGTACATAAAACAAGACTGGTCTGTTTTCAGACATCCAAGCCCATGTGAGAATTACAGCAATTATCAACCAATCATGGGCCATTTCCAAGGTAGCTCTGATACTAGGTCATCCATGCCTCACAATACGAGGAATGCAATGTGAGGCAGAATAGAAGGCTCAATTGTGCCAAGGTTGATACCAAGGCAATATCCACCTTTCTGAACTCAGAAAAGGCTCAGACTTGGAGAAACTCAATTTCCTCCTCTGTCCAAGGTACAGATAAAATCCTGACCCAATACACTGATTTTTGTCTTTCACTGAGAAATGTTTTAACTTAAACTTCCTACTAGAAAATGACAACAAATAAACTCAAATTGGTTTGATTCTGTTTATGTACCAGAGAGTTACTGAGGGCAGCAACTTGCCAGGCCCAGGGATACCCTACCATTAAAAAAAAAACATGCTGAAATGTTAAAAATTAGGCATGATTACAAGAAACTGATAGCCTCTAAAAATGCTTCCTACAGAATTAAAATATGGTCAGATCTGGAATTTTCAGGGAAATGGACAAATTCAATTTTCTTCTGGAATATTGTGTCAGGTTCCATTTTGATAGTCCTATTCGAGCTTCAGCTTGGAAGCACTTTTATGCAAAACTATTTACTAATCTTAGTCAGGGCCCTCCACATAGGGTCTAGACTCTAGGACTTTTCCCCTCTGCCACATGCTGGTGCCCCCTTTACCCCCACCATCCAGCCACAGCCAATTGACAGCATGCGTTCAGACTCAGCTGAACCTCTGCCGGTGCTTCTCCGATGCCAATGGACCCCCAGCCCTCCGTTCCCCCATCATGTGGGTTTTGCAGAGGGATCATTGTACTCCAATGATTTGCCCCAAGGGACAAGCAGCCACACCTCCCACCAGCCAATCAGGGCTCCAAGGGGTGGGTCTCTGCCAAGCCGTGGAGGCGCTGGCCGATGGTGGTGACAATTGGGGCGGCAGCAGCAGCACGACACTCGGCCCAGGATCGGGCCCTCCATGAAGGCCCTGTGGGTGGCTGCATTGGCAGGCAGCGACATTCTCTCTCTCTCACACACACACACACACTCACACTCTCTAACTCCGCTGCAGGATTGGGCAGGCGATCCTTGATCAGGGCTTCCGTGAAGGCACTGGGGAGGGGACTGTGTTGGCAACCAGCGGCATTCTCTCTTTCTCTCTTACACATACACTCCACTGCAGGATCGGACAGGT
The DNA here is from genome assembly GCA_023970755.1 of Azemiops feae. NCBI lineage: Eukaryota > Metazoa > Chordata > Lepidosauria > Squamata > Viperidae > Azemiops > Azemiops feae. Next base: position 552,365 of record JALGBA010004124.1, on the reverse strand, counting down.
GATCCTTTTATGTGGAAAGGGGAGGGTCACACACATATACACACAAACACTTTTCGTTTTAATCCCCTGGATTCTCTGTTGACGTCTGGCAATTGCCAGGACTGATACAAGTATTTTGTCATGGTTCCGACTAATGAAACACTTCAAAGAACTTCCAGGCATTGTTTATCCTAAAAAGTCTTTATTCATGTAACAAAGTGTCGGCACGGCATGGATGGATGCCAAGATCTGAATTCCCCTCCCCTGAGCACATATTTTGCCAGCATATTCCCTCCCTTAATTTTCTGTCATAAATCATGTTCTCCAATCAGTTTGAAGGCCAAAGGTTCTCTTCCGTTTCTGTAGCGGGATTCTTATCTAAAGTAATCCCCACACACATTCTTTCTCCTCCCCTCCCAGCATCATCTAAGTTAACTCTAAAAATACCACACAGCTCTGCATATTTTGTCTAAGCAAGAACATCCAATGTTAGCAGCGTTGACATCCGGCCCCCCTTACAAAAAGGATAGGTCCTGTATGTAAACAAAAGCATATGTCAGGGATTATCTCTTGGTTTGCTGGGGTTTTTCTCATGAAACTTTTTGATGAGTCGGTCAGCCTTCACATCGCTAGATTTCACCCAAGTAGCTTCGGACAGCGAGTACCCCTTCCATTGTACTAGGTCAGTGGTGGCAAACCTTTTAGAGACAGAGTGCCCAAACTGCAACCCAAAACCCACTTATGTATCGCCGGGTGCCGGGTGGGCATGGCCCGCTGGGTGGGCGTGACTATGGTGGTCATGGCAGACTGAGTGGTCATGGCCAGGGTGGACGTGGCCAGGTCGATGTTGCTCCTGGGGAGGGATGCCTGTGGGGGCCGGGCAGGGTTGGGGGAGTTCCAGGGGGTCTCTGGCGGGTGGGGCAGTGGGCAGGAGGGCGTCTTGCTCAGCTGATGGCTTGGGGGGAAGGGAGCAGCTACACCTGCTCCCAAATGCTGCCGTCTCACGAAAGCAGGATGAAAACTCCAAAAAGCGACAAGGAAAAAAAGTTAAAACAGAAGAGTGTCTCGCAATGGTTTTCTTCCCTGGCAGGGTGGGGGGACATGGGGAGAGCTCCACAGCCCTTCCGAGGGGAGGAGGAGGAGAGTGGGAAGGGGCTGTGGATCTGGGCTCCTCGTGCCCTCCGCTGCCCGCCTGCGCTCTTCTGCCGCAGATGCCACGGCTCCGTTTACCTGGCAGGGCGGGGGCGCACTCGCGCATGGGGATGCACATGGGGCTGCTGCCTCGCTTGCCATGCCGGGACTGGGCTGGGTGCGGAGCCTCTTCGCCGCTTCTTCTCCCCGGACATCGGGAGCACCCATCCCACCTAACACTCATCCCCGGGTGGCTGCCGCCGTCCAGCGCTCTCCAGCCCATTGCCGGCCAGCCGGGCGGACCGGGATGCCTCCCTTCAGGCTCCCTCGGCCTCTCCCTCCCCCTCCAGGCTGAGGCTGGTCAGATTCCCCCCGTCCCCGGCCAGCCCTCTTCCTCCATCCTCCTCGTCCTGCGGGCAGACCGCGGCTTACCGAGCCGGGCGGCGCCTCTCCCCGCACGCATACTCAGGCGGAGGAGCCGGGCAGCCATGGCTCTCGCTCCCCTCCGGCCTCCATCTGCCCGAGGCCCGAGCTCAGTGCACCCGGCTGGCCGGCGATGGGCTGGAGAGCGCGGGATGGCGGCAGCTGCCCCGGGATGAGGGGTAGGCGGGGTGGGCACTCCCGATGTCCACAGGGGAAGAAACGGCATGGAGGCTCCGCGCCCAGTCCAGCCCAGCCCTGGCATGGCATGGAAAGTGAGGCAGCAGCCCCACGTGCGTTTGACCCAACCCTCGCAGAGCGCCCTTCTCCCGCCGCTCCGACCCAACCCTCGCAGAGCCCCGACCCGGTTCCTTACCTCTGCCCGGCTTGTTCCGCGCGTCGGACCCAATGCTGCTGCCATGAAGCCGCGGAACAAGCCAGGCGGAGGTAAGTAACCGGTATACCGGTTTCTTACCACCACCTGGCTTGTTCCGCGGCCTCATGGCAGCGGCATTGGGCAGGAGGCAGCAAATGGCCGGTTTCGGTGTGACGCAGCTGTTTGCCGCCTCGTGTATTGCGCCCAATGCTGCTGCAATGCGGCTCGGCCGAAAGCAGCCATGGAACAAGTGGGGCAGGTTTCCCCCCCACCTGCCACGTGGAACGCCTGGCCGTCGCCGCCATTTCCCCCCCACCCCCCTCACAGATCGCCCTTTTCCGCTGCTGCCATTTCCCCCCCTGTCCCCCCCCCCCCCCCGCCCAGATCACCCTGCCACCGCCGCCACTTGGAAAAGGCCTCCGGAGCCCGGATTGGGCCACTGGGGGGCTGCAAAATCGCCCCGCAGCCATGGATCCAAGCTCCAGAGGCTTGGAAAAGGCTTCTGCCACCCGGATCGGCCATGGGGTGGCACGAAACCGCTCTGCAGCCATAGATCCAGGTGGCAGAGGCCTTTTCCAGGCCTCCGGAGCCCAGACTGGGCTGCTGGCGGTCAAAAAAATCGCTCTGCAGGCATACCTGGACTCACGCTGGCAGCTGCCTCCACCATCCAGCCCGGATCCATCCAGTTCTTGCCGCTGCTCCCTAACTCCCAGTGCAGAGAGAAAGAGAGCGAGAGCACAGGCGCACGTGGAGAGGCGGAGGGGAGCAGCTTGGCCCCGCCTCCCTCTGAGGTGATGGCACACGTGCCCACAGGGATGGCTCTGCGTGCCACCTGTGGCACACGTGCCATAGGTTTGCCACCACAGTACTAGGTACTGCAATTTTCCTTTAAAAATTCTAGAGTCAAGAATATGTTTCACTTCATAGTGAGTCTGACCCGCTACTACGAGGGGCCCGGGTGCCTCCTTAGGGGGAGGTCTTAAAGTGGAGCCCCGACAAGGTTTTAACAAGCTGCAGTGGAAGACAGGTAAATCCTCCACAAAAGGCTAGGGAGTTTTAATTCTACTGTGACGGGGTTGATGATCCTTACGATGGGGAAAGGCCCCAGGAATTTTGGCCCCAAATTCTTGCTGGGCAATTTCAGGCGTAAATATTTAGTCGACAGATAAACATTTTCCCCAACTTGGAATGTTCTTTGGGGAGCCCTCTTTTTATCAGCCTGCTTTTTATAGGTTTCAAAAGTCTTTTTTAAAGCAGTTTTCGTGTTTCTCCAAACTTCTTCCCATCCCCTCACCCATTGGTCAAGTGTCTGGGAAGCGGATGGCACCTGAGGGTATTCAGGTATTGGACCAAATTCTTTTCTTGTGGCTACTCTGAAAGGCATGTAGCCGGTGCTGCTGTGCACAGAATTATTGTACGCCACCTCTGCGAAAGGGAGGAGGTCAGTCCGGTTTGTCTGTTGGTAGGAAACGTAGCATCTGAGATATTGCTCCACCATTTTGTTAGCGGATTCTGCAGCCCCGTTGGTGGCCGGATGAAAAGCAGATGATAAGCCTTGAGATGATCCAATTAATTTAAGAAAACTCCTCCAAAACTTCGCTGTGAACTGCACCCCCCTGTCCAAAATTATTTGCTTAGGGGCGCCATGCAGCTGGTAGATATGTTTCAGGAACAATTAGGTCAGTCGTTGGGCAGATGGGAGTCCTTTGCAGGCAATGAAATGAGCCTGCTTCGAGAACAGGTCTATCACAGTCCAGATGACAGTATTTCCTCTACTTTCAGGTAGGTCTACTATAAAGTCCATAGCTATTTCTTCCCATGTTTGAGAAGGGTCTGCCACCAGCTGCAGTAACCCAGGGGTTTTCCCTGGGATTCTTTTCATTGTGGCACATACAGTACAACTCTTTACATAGTTTTCCACATCCCATTTCAGCCCCGGCCACCAAAATTGCCGGCAGGTGAGATGTAGAGTTTTTAGATATCCAAAGTGTCCAGCCTGTTTTACATCATGGCTGTGTTTGAGAGCATTAAGACGGAGGGCTTCAGGCAAATATAGTGTTCCCCCTTTGTAAGCCAAGCCATCCCTGCATGTTAGGGAGGTTTGATTATCTTTGAACCATTGATCGGTGAGGAGCTCTTGTTTTATTTTCTTTACCCCAGGGTCATCAGAATTAGGGATTCTGTGAGGCATGAGTTGAGCGGCAGTTTATGGACTGGAGATAATTGCCTCATTAACCTCTTCGCGTTCGCTTTTGTACTGGGGCAATCTCGATAGCGCATCAGCTAGGAAATGTTTTCCTCCCGGTATGTACTTTAGAGTGAAGTTGAAAGGGTTAAAGTACTGTGCCCACCGTACTTTCTTTGGGGACAATTTGCGGAGAGTTTTCAGTGCCTCTAGCTTTTTGTGATCTGTCCATAGTTCAAAAGGCACCTTGCTCCCTTGTAGATAGTGTCGCCAGTTTAATAGCCCCCACCTAATTGCGAAGGCCTCTTTCTCCCAGATTGCCCATCTCCACTCGCTTTCAGTACATTTTTTAGAGGTGTAGGCGCGGGGTTGCAGGACCCCACTTTTGTTCTTTTTTAGTAATACAGCTCCAACTGCCACATCGCTAGCGTTGGCTTAAATTACAAAGGGCTCCCCTGGGCAGGGGTGCTTTAGGACCGGTTCAGCAGCAAATAGTCTCTTTAAATTCTCAAAAGCTGTTTGACAGCCCATAGTCCATGCTAGTGGTTGGCCCGGTCGCGGCTTCTCTCCTCTTTTGCCTGTTTTGAGTAATTCTGTAAGGGTTAGGGCAATCTTGGCAAAAGAAGGGATGAATTGACGATAGAATTTGGCAAAACCTAGAAAGCTCTGGAGCTGTTTGCGAGTCTTTGGGGGCTGCCATTCGATTATAGCTTTCACCTTGGCTGGATCCATTTCAATACCCTCGTTGGAAATTCTGTAGCCAAGATAATCTAATCGGGTCTGGTGAAATTCACATTTTGACAATTTGGCATAAAGTTTGGCATTCAATAGTTTCTTTAATACTTCTCTCACCAGCTTTATATGATCAGCCGCATTCGTGCTGTATATTAGGATGTCATCAAAGTACACCAGAACCCCTTTGTACAAGTGATCATGTAGGACCTCATTAATCAACTGCATGAATACGCCTGGGGCCCCCTGTAGTCCAAATGGCATGACTTTGAATTGATAGCTCCCCATGGGGCAGTTGAAGGCAGTTTTCCACTCGTCTCCCTCCTTTATTCTCACCCGGTAGTATGCCTCTCTCAGGTCTAATTTAGTGAAGATGCTCCCCTTAGCCAGGTGGGTTAGTAAGTCTTTCAGGAGGGGGAGGGGGTATTTATTTTCCACACTCACCGCGTTCAGACCTTTATAATCGACGCAAATACGAAGAGACCCATCTTTTTTTTTCTTTAAATAACACAGGGGCTCCCACGGTAGATTTGGCCCGTTCAATGAACCCCCTCGCTAGGTTTTTATTCATGTATCGCTGCATCTCCTCCATTTCGAGGGGGGGGACATAGCGTACATTCTCGGGCGTGGGAGTTTGGCTCCTGGCACCAGTTCGATAGAGCAGTCATTGGGTCTGTGAGGGGGCAGGGCATCGCATTCTTTTTCACTAAATACCTCCGCTAGGTCCCGATATTCACTGGGGACGAGTGGTTCGCCTCGTGGCAGTGAGGCAGCCATGTACGCTCGCTCATTAGGTGGCCTAAAGTGTCCCGCAATGTCGGTTGAATCAGTGGGGGGTTTAGGACCTATAGGTAGTCTCACAGTTCTCATTCCTTTCTCCCACCAGATAAACGGTTTCCATTTGTCCAACCAGGCTAGCCCTAGGATCACCGCCTCAGTCATTTTTGGAGCCACCAGGAAGCGAATAAACTCCCAGTGCTCACCTATTTCTAGGCGTAGGGGCTCAGTTAATTGCGTGACAAGAGTCCCTCCCATCAGGGAGCCATCGGCTTGCTCAAACCTCACGGGCTTGGAGAGCAGTTTTGCCCGTATACCCAATTTCATGGCAAATGGCAAGCTAATGATGCATCAGGAGCATCCAGAATCGATTAGCACGTTTAAGTCTATTTGTGCCCCTGACTTAGGAATTATAGGTTTGGCGGGCAGTGAAAAAGGCGGGACGTGTTGACTCACCATCGGGTCGTTCTCTCCTTTGTCGTCGCTGTCAAAGGAGGGTAGAGCAGGGGCGGGTCCACCCGGAGTCCCGGCGTCCTCCTGTGTGGGGTGTGTGACCTGGGCAACAGGTTCCTGCGTGACCCGGTTGGATTTCTCTCTCGTTAGCCGCTGGGCAGGTTTCCTTCTCGCCGCTGGTTCCGGTCTGCTCTGTAGTCGGGGGTAGGGGACTGGACAGTTTGCTGCTCGATGTCCTTCCTGTCCACACCGGAAACACTTAATTAACCGGCCTGCAGGTGGCCTGGGTCCTTCAGCCATCGCAGTACTTGGAGGTTTTCGTGGGGGTAATTGCCGTTCGGGTTGCTCTGGCTTCGGCTCGGATTCGGGTGGGGGAGGCTTCTTATATCGGGCGAGCTGAATGTCTAGCTTCACCGCTGCCTGGTACCATTCTTGCAGCTGATAAGGTACTGCTCGATACATGCAGGCCTGAGAGAGGTGATTGTCTAATCCCTCAATGAAGTGATGGATTAGGGATTGCTCAGGCCACCCCTCTATTCGACCTGCTATCTTGCGAAACTCTCACACATACTCCAGGGGTCCAGCCTGACGACCAGATAAGCTCTCCTAGCTGCTTGGTTTTTTTCTCCAGCTGGGAATTCTGCCAAAGCTCTTCCTCCCCCGGCATCTTGGCTGTCGCTCCCCCCCCCCGGGGTAGCAGCTGATGCCAGGCTGTTTGCTTCAGGCAATTTCCCTTTCTCCATTTCTGAAATCTTCTCCTGAATCTTTGCCAGCTTCTGGAAGTTTTTAAGAACAGACTGGACAGCCACTTGTCTGAAATGGTAGAGGGTTCCCTGCCTGAGCAGGGGTTTGGACTAGAAGACCGCCAAGGTCCCTTCCAACTATTATTATTATTATTATTATTATTATTATTATTATTATTATTATTATTATTATTATTATTATTATTATTATTATTATTATTATTATTATTATTAAGCAACAGATGCAGTCTGGGCTGTCATAACTCTTGTTGTGCAGCTAAATGACACAGACCGGAGTGTTTAAAACAAGAACAAGGTGATGCCTACCGTGTCAAGGTTCCGACTGACGAACCCAACCAAGCAAATACCTTTGAGACATTCCGATCTCTTAATGTAAAATTTTATTGAGTACATCACTTCGGCACTACTGAAAGCACAGTTGCAAAGCTTTCTAGGGTTCGCAAATTTCTACCGCCAGTTTATCCCGTCCTTCGCAAAAATCGCCTTGCTGATCCCGGAGCTTTTGAAAACGAGCCCGGGGGGGGCGGTAAACCGCGACCCAGCAAGCCATTGAATTGGACATTGGAATGCCAAACAGCATAAACAGATCATGCCAAACTAATCTTATTTCATTCTTTGATAAAGTGACCAAATTAGTAGACCAGTGAAATGCTTAGATTTGCTTAGATTTCAGAAAGGCATTCAACAAAGTAGACCACAATCTACTGCTTGGTAAACTAGAAAAAGGTGGAATAGACAACATCACCACCAGATGGCTTTGTAGCTGGCTGACAAACCGTACTCAGCGAGTAGTCCTCAATGGTACTACATACACATGGATAGAAGTAAGCAGTGGAGTACCACAAGGCTCCGTCTTAGGCCCAATATTCTTCAATATCTTCATCAATGACTTAGATGAATTGAAGGGGAACTCATCAAATTTGCAGATGACACTAAACTGGCAGGAATAGCCAACACCCCAGAAGACAAGCTGAGGATTCAAAAAGATCTTGACAAATTGGAACAATGGGCCCCATCCAACAAAATGAGTTTTAATGTGAAGAAAAGTAAAGTTTTACATTTAGGCAGGAAAAATCAAAGGTATAAGTACAGATTAGGCGAGACCTGGCTCAAAAACAGTAACTGTGAGAGGGACCTTGGAGTCCTAGTGGACGATCACTTGACTATGAGCCAGCAATGTGCAGCAGCAGCCAAAAAAGCTAATACAATCCTGGATTGTATAAAAGTGGCATAGAATCAAGATCATGCGAAGTATTAGTACTGCTTTATAAACCCTAGTGAGACCACACCTGGAATACTGCAACCAATTTTGGTCACCATACTACAAAAAAGATATTGAGACCTTGGAAAAAGTTCAGAGAACAGCAACTAAGATGATCCAATGGCTGCAGGACTTGGGTTTGGCTAGTCTAAAGAAGAAATAGTTAACACATAACACAAATGCAGTTATTGTGGTTTGTTAACTGTGGTTTCTGGTTTAATGTATTGTGTGAATACAGCCTCTATCTTAGGCTGTTTATGTGCTATATGTGACCAATGTTTGTGCCGGATGCAGCATTAGCCAAGACATCCTGTTGGATTATTGGAGTTGAAGTCTTACACACTAAAAGCCAGTGTGCAGCAGCAGCCAAAAAAGCTAATACAATCCTGGGTTGTATAAACAGAGGCATAGAATCAAGTTCATGCGAAGTATTAGTATTATATAAAACTCTAGTAAGACCACACCTGGAATACTGCAGCCAATTTTGGTCACCATATCACAAAAAAGATTTTGAGAGTTTGGAAAAAATTCAGAGAAGAGCAACTAAGATGATCAAAAGCCTGGAGACTAAAACATACAAAGAACAACTGCAGGACTTGGGTCTGGCTAGTCTAAAGAAAAGAAGAAATAGGGGAGACATGATAGCAGTATTCCAGTACTTCAGGGGCTGCCACAAAGACAAGGTCACGTTATTCACCAACGCACCAGAGGGCAGGACAAGAAACAATGGTTGGAAACTGAACAAAGAGAGAAGCAACCTAGAATTAAGGAGAAACTTCCTGACAGTGAGGACAATTAACCAGTGGAACAGCTTGCCTCCAGAAACTGTGGGCGCTCCATCACTGGAGATTTTTAAGAAGAGGCCAGACAGTCACTTGTCTGAAATGGTATAGGTTCTCCTGCTTGAGCAGGGGGTTGGACTAGAAGACCTCCAAGGTCCCTTCCAGCTCTATTCTATTCCTAAGTCTAGAGACAGTGGCTGGAGTTCAGGATTCCTAGATGTTTTGAAAAGTTTGTAGATCTTGGCATGATGTCATGGTTCCGACTAATGAAACACTTCAAAGAACTTCCAGGCATTGTTTATCCTAAAAAGTCTTTATTCATGTAACAAAGTGTCGGCACGGCATGGATGGATGCCAAAATCTGAATTCCCCTCCCCTGAGCACATATTTTGCCAGCATATTCCCTCCCTTAAGTTTCTGTCATAAATCACGTTCTCCAATCAGTTTGAAGGCCAAAGGTTCTCTTCCATTTTTGTAGCGGGATTCTTATCTAAAGTAATCCCCACACACATTCTTTCTCCTCCCCTCCCAGCATCATCTAAGTTAACTCTAAAAATACCACACAGCTCTGCATATTTTGTCTAAGCAAGAACATCCAATGTTAGCAGCGTTGACATATGTTATTTTTTTTTTACAAAGATGCAACAGAACACCCATGATTTGCCCGCCAAAAGATTCAATATGCAAGCTGGCTGCATTACAGCTTTCATACAAAAATAAAAATCTATTTCAGCCTTGCTAGTGATGAAATGTAACTAGAAAAGTTCACACTGCATTTTTCACCAATTCCTCAGAATTCTGTTAGATCCATGTCTCTTGCCTGCTGCTGCTTTTCATACAGCCAACCTCAAGTTTAAATATATATGTCTATATATATGAGCATACCAGCTGAGACTGTCAACCCAGGGCAACCTTTACTTTTGTCTTGATGATGACATCATTTCCTCCACAATGATGATGCCCTGGAGCTGCACAACTTTAACCACTTTGTAAGGTTTTCCACTTAGCCTCACAATTGTCCCAGCTTTACTCAGGAATTTAAAAGAGCCAAAGAAACTCCTGAGCCAAGGTTTCAGCAAGCAAACAACTTTAATTTTGATCAAAATAGAGTTGGGTGACCCCATCTTTTTTTTTAATATACAATATTTTATTAAGTTTTATAAGGTTAAGGAAGGGATAGGGTCAATATAGGTATTGGGGTTCAGGGTGGGGTTCAGGGTTGGGGTTGGGATAGGGGTAGGGGTAGGTACAACAATGGGGTTACCCCCAATAACATTTCCAAGCTTTGGCAAGCAGACTATTGTCCGGGTACATATATTCGACAACAGTAATTAATATAATAGTAAATAGCTATAGTAAATAAGAAAAACAGTAATCATAAAGAGTATCAATTGATCAATACATATCATTCATCTTATTAAATATCACAATCATTTCTCGCTAGTTCGTTTTGCTAACCATTGGTAAAAGTTTTCCCATGTTTTAAAGTAGACTGAGTCTTCTTTCTCTTTAATCTCTAAGGTTAGTCTGTCCATTTCTGCGCATTCTAAAATTTTCCTAATTATAATCTCATCAGATGGTATATTTTCATTTTTCCAATATTGGGCAAATGCTATTCTCGCTGCTGTCAATACGTGTAATATTAAATACTCATTCTCTTTCCCATATTTGGCTCCTAATATTCCTAACAAAAACAATTCTGGTTTGAACTCTATCTGTATTTTAGTCATCTTTTCCAACCATTTATGAATCTTAAGCCAAAAAATTGTCGCACTAGGACATACCCACCAGATATGGTAGTAGGTGCCTGGCTTTTGTTTACATTTCCAACAATTATTCGAAACATTTTTAAACATTTTCGCCAATCTTACTGGTGTCATGTGCCATCTATAAAACATTTTATACAAGTTTTCTTTGTATGAAGCTGCTTTAGTCAGTTTAATGTTTCTATCCCATAACTTTTGCCAATCTTCTAAGTCTATAGAATATCCAAAGTTTTTTGCCCATACTATCATTGTTTCTTTTACTTGTTCTTCTTCCATCTTCCAGTTTAGCAGAAATCTATAAAGTTTCTTAATCAAATTTTCATCTGTCTTCAAAAGTATTTGATCAAATTCTATCTGTTCTTTATAAAATCCTATTGTCTTTACATCTTTCTCATATCTTGTTTGAATTTGCAAGTAAGGCCACCATGCTAAATCAATACCTTGTTGTTGTAAGTCTTGCCTATCTTTAAGTTTTCCATCCTTGTCCAAAATGTCTTTATAAGTGACGACTTTGTCATAGTTAATTAAATTTGGGTAAGCAAAGGCTTCCATTGTTGAAAGCCACTCTGGTATTTTAATATAGATTTTTTGTTTTACTCTCTCCCATTCTACAAACAGTACATTCCTTATAGCATGGTTTTGGAAATATCTGTGTATTTTAGTTTTCCCATACCACAGAAAGGCATGCCAACCCAGTTGTAGGTCATGCCCCTCTAGGTAGAGTAATCTTTTGTTTCTCAGCGTTATCCATTCTTTGAGCCATGGTAAAATGGCTGCTTGATAATATAGTCTCCAATCCGGGAGTCCAAATCCTCCACTGTCTTTAGCTTCTTGTAACATTTTCACTTTAATTCGTGCTTTTTTCCCTTGCCATATAAATCTCAATATTGTTGCATTTAAGTCATCAAAAAATGCCTTTCCCAGTTTTACCGGGATTGTTTGGAATAGAAAGAGCAGTTTCGGCAGGACACTCATTTTCACTGTGGCTATTCTTCCTAACAGTGACAGTTGAAGGTTTTTCCACTTTTCCAAGTCTAATTTTATTTGTTTCAAGAGTCTTTCGTAATTATCTTCTTTTAGTGTTGTACATCTTGGTGTTAAGTAGATTCCTAAGTATTTAACTTTTTTGACTATTTGCAAATTTGTCTTTTTTGTGAGTTGGGTTTTCTGTTTGTCTGTTAAGTTTTTTGTTAATACCTTAGTCTTTTCTCTATTTATTTTCAAACCAGCCACTTCTCCAAATTTTTCTATTTTCTGCAACAGTTTAGTGGTTGTTTCTAGTGGCTCCTCCAAAATGAAAACCAAATCATCTGTGAAAGCTTGTAATTTATATTTTTGCTCTTTTATCTCCAATCCTTTAATTTCCGTGTCCTGCCTAATATTTCTAGCCAATACTTCCAATGTTAATATAAATAGCAGAGGGGATAATGGGCATCCCTGTCTTGTGCCTTTTTTAATGTCAAAGCTTTCTGTATAATCTCCATTTAAAATTATCCTGGCCGTTTGTTTATAGTAGATTGCTTGAATTGCATTTATGAAGTTTTTGCCAAAGTCCATTTCCATCAGCTGCTGGAACATAAATTGCCAATTTAAGTTATCAAAAGCTTTTTGCGCATCAAGAAATATTAATACCATCTGTTTCCCTGGATGATTTCCATAATATTCCAGAACATTTAAGATGATCCTTAAGTTGTTTTTTATCTCTCTTTTAGGTAAGAAACCGTTTTGGTCTGTGTGGATAAATTCAGTCAGAAATTTCTTAATTCTTTCTGCCATTATCGAGGCAAAAATTTTGTAGTACACATTTAGTAATGATATTGGTCTATAATTTTTTTATTTGTGTGGGGTCAGTATCTTCCTTAGGTATCAAAGTAATATTAGCTTCAGTCCACGAGTTTGGTATTTTAGTCTCTGAAAAGATTTCATTACACAGTTCCTTCAACTTCGGGCTTAGTATATCTTGTAATGCTACGTAAAGTTCTGCAGGAAGTCCGTCTGGGCCCGGAGTCTTATCTTTTTTTTGCCTTTTTATAGCTTCTATAATCTCCATCGTTGATATTTTTCCATTTAGTATATTTCAGATATTCTCTAGGACTTTTGGCAAGTCAGTTTCTTTCATATACGCCTGTATTCCCTCTTTAGAAACTACCTCTGCCTTGTAAAGTGTCTCATAATAATCCTTAATAATTTTTTTCATTGCATCATTGTGGAAGTGTAACTCTCCTTTTGAGTCTTGTAGCTTATTTATCATTCTTTTTTCTTTTTCTTTCTTCAATCTGTATGCTAACCATCTTCCCAGCTTATTAGCATTTTCAAAAAAGTTCTGTTTAGTCCGTTTAATCTGCTGTGCCATTATATCCATCTCGGCCAAGTTTAGTTTATGTTTTATTATCTCCATTTGTTTCTTAAGAACTTTCTTTTGTGGGTCTATTTGTAGCTCAAGTTCCAGTTTTTTGAGTTCTTCTCTCAACTTTGACTGTAGTTGTTTCTTTTCTTTATTCTTTTTGGCAGTATAAGTTATGGCCAGACCTCTAAAATATGCTTTAGCCGTGTCCCAAACATTTTGGAGGGAAGTTTCTTCTTTCTTATTTATTTTGAAGAAAAATTCCATTTCCCTTGTCGCTAATTGTAAGAATTCTTTTTCTTTCAGTATAGATTTGTTCAGAGACCATCTTAGTTTTTTCTTGGTTCCTTTCCAAATCATTTTTATTGGGTTGTGGTCTGCCCAAACATTGGTTTCTATCTCAACCTCTTGTATTATCATTTTCAAATCATAAGATGTCCATATCATATCAATTCTAGACCATGATTTATGCCTATTTGAGTAAAATGTATATTGTGATTTTTCTGGATTCCTCTCTTTCCATATATCTTGAATAGACAGTTCTTCTTTCATTTTTAAAAAGGCTTTGGGTAGAGTATTTCCTCCTTTTCTCCCTTGTTTATGGCTTTTATAGTCCCGAGTTGCATCTACTATTGCGTTAAAATCTCCCAGTATGCAAAGGTTTTGGTAATTTAAATCCACTAGTTTATTGTGTAATTGGTGATAGAATTGCTCTTGCTTATTGTTGGGTGCATATATTGCAACCATCAATATCTGTTTTTGGTCCACCATAATTTCCACCATCTTCGTCTGCAAAGACTTGTTTAGGATTCATCTTTTCTTTTCTATAAATGGCTATACCTCTTTTCTTTTGGGGTGCAAGTGTAAAGTAAAGCTTGCCCATTTTTGGTTGTTCTAAAATTCTGGAATGTTGTCTCTTAATATGTGTCTCTTGAAGGCAAATTATGTCCATTTTTAACTTTTGTAGTCTAGTAAAAGTTTTTGTCCTTTTTGAGGGAGAATTCAGTCCATTTATATTTATTGATAAAAATCCAATCTCCTCCATGTCTTCAGTTATATCTAGATCTCAATCTTCTAGGCCAGGGCTTTTCAACCTGTGGTACGCGTACCACTTGTGGTACATTAACGAGTGGCAGGTGGTACACAGCCCTGCCTAGCCAAGTGTAGTGGGGGAGGGAAAGAGCCAGCACAGGCAAGGACTTACAGTGAGAGAGTCCTCTGGAGCTGCAGATTTTACTTATGAATGGAGCCATTTGGGGAGGCTGCCTTAGCCGGCAGCCAGTACTTACCATTTTTTTTTCTTCTTTAAGTGCCAGCTGGGCTCCTTACTTTCCTTTCTAGCCAGTAGCTAATTCTTAAAGGGGAAGTGCCTTTTTAAGCTAGTTCACTTCAGCAGCTTGTCTTTTCTGTCTCTGGAGGCCTTTCCTTTTGATCAATATATGGAAGAGGGAAAATATGGGGGGGTTCAAATTCTTCCTTCAGAAGGAGATGGGAATGAGAAAAAGGGAGGCAGGGAAGGGAGGGAGGGAAGGAAGTCCCGCCTTAGCAGTTGGCCACCAGCAGCTCTGCCATTGACTTTGCTTGTCAAAAGGTTGCAGAAGGGGATCACATGACCCTGGGACACTGTGACCATCATAAATATGAATCAGTTGCCAAGCATCCAAATATAAATCACATGACCCTGTTGCTGCAATGGTCATAAGTGTAAAAAATGGTCATAAGTCATTTCAGTGCAATTGCAACTTTGAACAGGTTTTTTTTGTCACCAAGTTTTTCACACCTTGCTAGGTGGTACTCGAATATTGCCATATCCTAAAAGTGGTACAATCGGTAAAAAGATTGAAAAGCCCTGTTCTAGGCGATCTTATCTGTCTCTGATCTCTCGGTCTTGCTCCTTCCTCTGAGTAAGTCTTTTTAACTTCTTCCTCCTCTACTTGTTTAGGCGCTCCTGCAGCACCCGTTTCCTCTTGCTTCTTAGGTTCAGGATCCCCTTTTTCCAAAAAGGCTCTATGGTTGTCAAAAAATTCCGCTGCTTTGAGCGGGGTATCCAGTCTGTATCTTTTCGAATCCCAGTATATTAAGATCCCTTCTGGGATCAACCATCTAAAATTCACTCCTTTGTCAAGCAATTTCCTTGTTAAAAACTGGTGATCTCTTCGAGCCTCTCTTATTCTTCTGGGAATTTGCTTGAGCACTGCTACTTCTTTTTCTTTGTATTTTAGCGGTTGATCTCTAACTTTTCTCAAGATCTCATCTCATGTGGATCTTTTAAGAAATCTAACATGAACTTCCCTGGGGACTCTGTTTCTTCTGGCATGGCTTGAATTGACTCTAAAGACCTGGTCTAATTCTCCTTCCATTTAAGCCTTTCCCATTCCTAAAAGATCTGCGAGTAACTCAGTTATCAGGTCTAAAAGGTTCTCATCCTTTTCTTCTAGTATGTTTTGAAATGTTAAAAAGTATGATGCTCTTTCCATCTCTATCACCGCCAAAGTATCTTCTAGTTCCGCATTTGTTTGAGCCAGTTTTTGATTTTCATCTTTTAAGCATTCTAATTTCTGGTCGACTTCCACTGATTTGTCTTCTATTTTTTGGATCCTTTGTTGGTTATCTGTAATCGCCTGTTGGAAGCTTTCAATTTTTTGATTCATTTTATCGAGATCATTTTTCAAATCTTCTGTTCTGTCCCAGCCTACGTCCGTCCCTGTTGCATCACAAGAACAACCCCTTTTTTATCAGTAGGCTGGAAAAACCAACCCTTTTTATTTCATAAACAGTCCTGATAAGTTTTCTCCAAAACAAAAACAACAGAATACTTTCCCAACAGATAATTGGTTAAAAAAGCAAACAGAGCAGGAGTTAAACAAGAAATTCACCGGTAAAACAAACAGACCATGATCCCTTGAAGTTCTTTGCAAACGGTTGCCTTCAGCAACCAGCACCGCCCACACCTTCCCTTTTTATAAAGCAGCCCCAAGGCGTGGCTTCTCAATGCCTTCTCCTCCTCCCTTGGAGTTGTCGTATTGACTCCCTCTGACTTGCTCTAGTTAACTGCCTTTGTTTACAAGCGTCAATAATGTCTACCAGCTGTGAGTCCTCAGAGTCTGACTCATCCTCCCCACACAGCTGAGACTCATCCAGAGCATGATTGGAGGGGCCAGGCTCTTCATCAGATTGTGAGTCTTGTAACTCATCAGAGCCTCCCTCCGACTCTGATGGCTCTCCAAACGCCTCCTCCTCCTCCTCTGATTCCCCAGACTCAGCTGCTTGCTCCACTGGCTGGCACGGACTCACAACACTATCCCACACCGCAGGACCCTTCCCCCGGGTCTGCCGGGCCGGGTGCGGCCGGGATGGAAACTTCATGAAACGCGGTCACCAAGGCAGCAGCATGAACAGTGGTCGCATCCTCCCAGGTGAAATCCTCCGGTCCGCAGTGCTTCCACTCGACCAGGTACTTTCAGCCAACGAGAGTCCCGAATGCTGGCGACCTCATACTCGGGAGCGCTGTCTCCGTCACGTTTTTCCAGTGGGGGTGGTTCTGCTCGGCGGAGTGGACACGCCAGTTGCTCGGGGACCAACAGCGACCGATGAAAGACCAGATGCACCCGCAGCGAATGTGGCAGAGTTAATCGATAGGCGACCGGATTGATGACCGCCTCGATTGGGAACGGTCCTAGATATCGGTGGTCTAACTTCTTGGCTGGCCGGGTTGACGGTAGGTTCCTGGTGGACAGCCATACCCGGTCTCCCACCGTTAGTGGAGGCGTATCCCGCCTCGACCGATCGGCCACCTTTTTGTAATCGGCCTTGGCCTTCTCCAACTGTCATCGTACCAATCGATGGATCACCTGTAACTCTGGCATGAAATCATTCGCTGCTGGATCCGGTGAGTCTAGCGGCGAAAGAGGGAAAAACCGGGGGTGATATCCCACCTTGGCCAAGAACGGGGTCATCTGCGTGGAGGTGTGCTGCGAGTTGTTGAACGCGAACTCGGCTACCGCAAGATAGTCCGCCCAATTGTTCTGCTACTGATTTATATAGCAGCGCAGATATTGCTCGAGAATTCCGATGACCTTCTCGGTCCCGCCGTCAGTTTGGGGATGATCTGCGGAGAGGCAGATCTTGACGTCCAACGCCTTCATCAAACCCTGCCAGAAAAGGGCTGTGAATTGGGCCCCTCTATCGTACACGACCCTATCAGGGAGGCCGTGCAGCCGGAATACCTGCTGGATGAACATACGACAGGTGGCATGGGCTGACGGCAAGCCACGGCAAGCAATGAAATGTGCCATCTTGGTCAGCATATCCACCACCACGAACACTGTCGTAAATCCAGAAGACGGGGGTAGGTCCATCAGGAAGTCCATGGACACAGGCCCCCAGGTTATTTTGGGCATCGGCAAGGGCTGCAGTAGTCTGGGCGGGGCCCCTGTCGCTGACTTGGCCTGCCTACACGGGGTAAAGGACGTGACGTAGGCCTGGATGTCGTGTCTGACTCGGGGCCACCAGAAGGTACGGGAGACCATGTTCAGGGTCTTGAACAGGCCAAAATGCCCGCCGCTGGATTATCGTGACACTGGCTGAGGATGAGTCCCCTGAATGGCCCTCCTGGAACATAGAGCCGGTCAAGATAGTGTAAGAGTCCATCTATGACTGTCCATGGGGAATCTGGCCCCACCTCCTCCTTTTGCTGAGCCACCCACGCATCCTGTTGCTGGGCCTCCCAAATCCCAGCCCGTACATCTATAGGCTCCCGCACCACAGCAAAAGACTCGATGGGGAGCACTGTCCCGGGCAGAAGCTTGTCTTCTGCTCGGGAATATTCGGGCTTCCTGGACAAAGCATCTGCTCTTTGGTTGCAACCGCTGGGTATGTACGTTACATGGAAATTGAACCTCGCAAAGAAGAGAGACCACCGAATCTGGCGTTGGTTCAATTTATGAGCGGTCTGCAAGTGTTCCAAATTCTTATGGTCCATCCGGACCTTGATTTGATGCTGTGCCCCTTCCAGATGATGTCTCCATGCCTCGAACGCCACTTTGATGGCCAGTAGCTACTTCTCCCAGATGGTATAGTTGCGCTCCGCCGGATTCAGTTTCCGCGAGTAGTACGCGCAAGGGAAGAGGGCACCGCCAGGCGACGTAGCCTGGAGTAACACCGCTCCAATGGCAATGTCGGAGGCATCCGCCTCCACGACAAACGGCCGTTGCGGGTCAGGATGCTTCAAGATGGGCTCCTTCATGAAGGCTTCTTTAAAATCTGGAAAGCCCGTTGTTCTGGGGCATCCCACTGAAACCGAGTCTTTTTCTGCAGGAGCCGAGTGAGGGGGGCCGTCATGGCAGGAAAACCAGGGATGAAAGTCCGATAGTAGTTGGCGAAACCAAGAAGTCGCTGGACATCTTTAACACGACGTGGGGGTTGCCAACTCCACAAAGACTCGACCTTACTTGGCTCCATGGCGATGCCCTCAGGAGAAATGCGGTGACCCAGGAAGTTGATGGTCCTCTGGTAGAACTGGCACTTCTCCAGTTTGTCATATAACTGATGTTCTCGAAGCCGTTGCAGGACCAGACGGAGATGCTGATGGTGCGCCTCTGGTGACGGGGAGTAGATCAGGATGTCACCAAGTAGATCACGACAAACTGATCTAACAAGTCTCGGAAGATGTCGTTCATAAAATGCTTAAACACTGCAGGGGCGCTGGTCAGTCCAAACGGCATCACGGTGTACTCGAAGTGCTCGTACCGGGTACCAAAAACCGTCTTCCACTCATCACCCGACCGAACCCTGACGAGGTTGTAGGCTCCTCTCAGGTCCAACTTCGTGAAGATCTTTGCCTCACAGAGCCGATCCAGGAGTTCGGGGATGAGGGGCAGCGGGTATTGATTACGCACTGTGATGGCGTTTAGTTTCCGGTAATCACAGCATAGCCTCAATTCGCCGGACTTCTTTTTTACAAAGAGCACGGGCGTGGATACTGGCGAGGACAAGGGCCGAATAAAACCCCGCGCCAAATTCTTGTCCAGAAAGTCCCGCAACGCGGCCAACTCGGGGTCCGACATGGAATACAAACGCCCCACTGGGAGAGGCGCGTCAGGCACTAAATCGATGGGGCAGTCGTATGGCCTGTGCGGGGGCAATTGATCCGCCTCAGTCTCGCTGAACACATCAGCGTAATTCACCAGTTTGGAGGGAAAGGAGACCCCTGGGGGACCCTCCACCTGGCCGGCACAGACATGGCGGGTGTGGTCCACGCACTGTAAGTGTGGGAAGGTGACCAAATTTTGGGACCAATAAATCTGTGGGTCATGCGTCCGGAGCCACGCCAGTCCCAAGACCACGGGGAAATGCAGGTCGGAGGCTATATAGAACTGAATAGCCTCCTCATGCGAACTGATGGCCATACATAATGGTTGCGTGGCGGCCTTAATTGGCCCAGATAGGAGCACTCGACCATCAATAGTCTCCACTAACATGGGCGGTTCCACTGGGCACTGGGGAACAGCCCATTTGGCCACAAATGCTGCGTCCATAAAGTTTGTGGTTGCCCCAGAGTCAATTAAAGCATGGACTGGAATCCCCTTCGGCATCCCGGGGAGGATCAGGCGTGCCTCCAGTATCAAATGCCGTGGAGGTCCGGAGGCAGCATTTGAAGGACGTCGCTCGGTGTTGTGGGATGCCCGACCTAAAACACCTTTCAGATCGGGCTTGGGGCGTTTCCTGACAGAGGAGTAGGTGGCTTTCTCGGGGCAGACTCGGTCACTGATGCCCTTCGTCGCTTCTTGGGGCAGAAGGCAGCCAAATGTCCAGGGTCCCCACAGTAAAAACACAAGCCCCCCGAACGCCATCTGTCCATTTCAGCCACCGATAGGCGAGGTCTGGCAGCACCTAACTCCATAGGGTCCTCCCGCTGAACCGGAGTCTCACGCACAACGGGGGCCGCACGGGTCTCTGGGCTGGCACGGCGACTCTTACGCTGCTGCAGCCAAGCGTCGATCCACAGACAGAGATGGATCAGCCCGTTGAGGTCCGGGGGAACATCAACACGGGCCAGCTCATCCAACATCTCCTCCGACAAGCCATCCTGGAAAGTGTCCACGAGTGCAGCCTCATTCCAGGCTGAATTCAGGCTCAGCAGCCAAAATTTGCTGATATAGGCCTGTAGAGGGCATCGGCCCTGCCTCAGAGCTTTCAAACGTCGGGTAGCAGTCTGCGTCTTAATGGGATCCTCGTACATCATCCGCATGTACTCACAAAACCCCACAAAGTCCTCCAACAATGGACTAGGTTGGGCTAGCAGGGGTGTGCCCCAATGAGCTGCAGTACCAGAGAGGAGGCTTATCATGAACCCCACTTTATCCCAGTGAGTGGGGAAATCAGCCGCTCTCAGGTTGATAAATAGCTAGCATTGTCCCAGGAAAACAGGAAACATATCCGGATTGCCATCAAATTTGTCCGGCATTGCAACTGGGCATTTTTTCCTGGGTTGTGGAGCAGCAGCAACGGGTGCTTGTAGCTGGGCCACTTGAGCTGCCAACAAAGCCAGCTGCTGGGAGAGCTGAGCATTCTCAGCACGTAGCTGCTCCATAATAGTAGGGGGTGGGTGGCTGAAGGCAAACTGTTCTGTCCCAGCCTACGTCTGTCCCTGTTGCATCACAAGAACAACCCCTTTTTTATCAGTAGGCTGGAAAAACCAACCCTTTTTATTTCATAAACAGTCCTGATAAGTTTTCTCCAAAACAAAAACAACAGAATACTTTCCCAACAGATAATTGGTTAAAAAAGCAAACAGAGCAGGAGTTAAACAAGAAATTCACCGGTAAAACAAACAGACCATGATCCCTTGAAGTTCTTTGCAAACGGTTGCCTTCAGCAACCAGCACCGCCCACACCTTCCCTTTTTATAAAGCAGCCCCAAGGCGTGGCTTCTCAATGCCTTCTCCTCCTCCCTTGGAGTTGTCGTATTGACTCCCTCTGACTTGCTCTAGTTAACTGCCTTCGTTTACAAGCGTCAATAATGTCTACCAGCTGTGAGTCCTCAGAGTCTGACTCATCCTCCCCACACAGCTGAGACTCATCCAGAGCATGATTGGAGGGGCCAGGCTCTTCATCAGATTGTGAGTCTTGTAACTCATCAGAGCCTCCCTCCGACTCTGATGGCTCTCCAAACGCCTCCTCCTCCTCCTCTGATTCCCCGGACTCAGCTGCCAGGTCCACTGGCTGGCACGGACTCACAACATCTTCGTAGTTTTTAGTCGAGGACGCCGCCTGGGCTGCAATTGCCTGTAATATTGCCTAGGTATCCTTTTGTTGGGCATCCATTTTTTCTTGCTGTAGCGCTGTTGTGATTGATTTTTGGTAGACTGGACTCGCAGAAGTTGAGGCAGGAGCAGAGGATCCTTTTCTCCCAAGTTTAGTCAAGTTTCCCCCCTCCCCTTACCGTGCTCTTTTCATGTAAGCAATCACCTGTACCTAAAGCATGAAACATTTGCTTTTATATAACTAATTTCCCAATATAAAGCACCTACAAAGCTGCTTGCACATAAACAAAGTTATATATAAAATGATTACAAAATATCACTACTAGTATCAATATTACTGTTGGAAGAAAGGTCTTCATCGTGGTTCATCCAAGCTGGGAATAAACATGGCAACTGCTTTGGGAAGAAGGTTGTAGTTTATTGGAGAGGAGAGCCAGACAGAAAGATGGCTCTGGCAGAAAAGAGAGCGAACACATGTAGGGAGTGGGTTTTTATACCCCTGGAGCCTTTTGTTTTGTGGGAGTTGTTCCTTGTAAATAACTTTGACCTGTCTGAGTGTGCTTTCTGGTATTCTGATGTGCTGGTTTATCTTATTATGTCCAAAGGTCATATCCTGCTTCCCTGGGGCTGGGGCTGTGACTCTTGAGTTTTGGATGGGTATGTAGATTTTAGGTCTTTGTCTTCTTATCTCCTAGCTCCCTGGATTCGTCATCTGTATCTCTAGAGCTGGTTTCTGCTTGTGGAGGGGTGACCTTGGCTATTAAAAAACTGGCATGCTTTCCTGCCTCTTCAAGATCCCTGAGGAAATATATTTTTTCTGCCCTTTTAATATTTCCTTTCTGGGGGGCTGACTTCCCACAATCCCCCCTTTGTGCCATATAGTGTGGGTGACACACTTTTACTGGCACAAGATTAAATTGATCTGATCTGGGATACTCGGTAGACAAGCTTTTTAAACTGTTAAGCCACAAAAAAAGAAGAAGCACTATGGAGGCAAGCAGAAAAGATCCCTGCTCCCAAAATGGGGAGCTTCCAACCCTAAAGTTCTAAAGTCAGGGCAAAAGTTTTGTTAGGTGGAAAAGAATTTATAGTTTCCAATACTCTGTGCCAATTATTTTTCAAATGTTGGATGTCACTTTGAGCTTCCAGTCAGTTTTGCACATTCCTCCCAAAATTCTTCACAGCCATGGTTTGCCTCAGTACATAACCACTGGCTGCCCATTTTCAAGGTTGTTCCTGCCTTAGCTCTTAGTTCAGTGCATCCAGGTTTGTAATGTCCAATTGGGGTTAGCCATATGCAAGCCAGGCTATTAATAGTTTTTTTTTGAGCCCTAGGACTCCCAATCTGAGTCCACCAGTGCAAGATATTCAGGGCTTAGTTTGGAGATCTCTTCCTGCTACTTCCTCAGTCAGGGCAATGAATTGCAATTTCCTGAGGGGCCTGTTCCCTCCCCCTTGGAATTTGCTGGAAGTTGTTACAATTTTAATGACACAGGGCAAGAATCAGGCTGGAGCTTTACTGAAGGTAAGTGAAAGGATAGACTCAATGTGAATTTCTGAATGGTGTGTGTGCATGTGTGTGTGTGTGCAGCTACTAATACAAACAGCAATACAACATCCTGGATAATTTTCCCTCCCATCAGACAGAAGTCCCAAGGTGTTCGTACTTGCTGTGCCAACTATTCCCAAATGCCATCACTCCATGAATACATTCAATTGCTTATTGCAATACAAATGGGGCAAGAAAGAAAACTTTACAAATGAGTTTCCACCCTCCAACCATAGTCTTCCCTAAGTTTCTTCTGAGGCTTCACTTGGGGACCAAGTGGCTCCAGGATTTCTTCCTTCTTTTCTGCAGCTTTCACCAGGGCATTCTGGGGGAATGGTAATGTCAATGCTGCTAATATGGGATTTAATTGCTTTTATTCATAACTTCTGGTAAGAGTTAATTCAGATGATGGTGGGAGGAAAAGATGAGGCGAGGAGTGGATAATGAACATAAGTGAATCTTTGCCTTCCTTCTAATTGGAAATGTGAATTATGACGGAAAATAGGGAGGAGAGTCAATGGAATGTTT
The DNA here is from genome assembly GCA_023970755.1 of Azemiops feae. Taxonomy (NCBI): domain Eukaryota; kingdom Metazoa; phylum Chordata; class Lepidosauria; order Squamata; family Viperidae; genus Azemiops; species Azemiops feae. The sequence continues at coordinate 529,054 of JALGBA010004124.1, read as the reverse complement.
ATGTACTCAAAAGAAAGGAAATTCAGTCTTGGCATCAATCCATGATGTGCCGACCATTGTGTCCTGATTAATCTTTTCAGAATAAACATGCCTGGAAGTTCTTTGAAAGTCTTTTAGTCGGAACCTTGACAGGTAGGACTTGGGAATATGTCACTCAGGTTCATGGTGGCTTTTTTATGGATGGCTGGATTCAAAATTCTTCCATGGCTCAAACTGGATGGAGGCAACATCTGGGTCGTGTGCTTTGCTTCCAAAGGTTGGGGGGGGTCATCTATGCAGGGCTGAAGATATGAGAACAAGCCTCCCCCCTTTCTAGGTGGACTCTGCCAGAGAGGCAGACAAAAGGCATGGAGAACGAAGGACAGAAGAAAGGAGAAGTAGAATTGTGGGGGGGGTAGCTTGCAGCAGAGTTTGAAAAGGCATTAATACTGCAGTGTTTAAGAAACAGATAGGCAGACAAAATGAGGACATCCCAGATGAGGGACAAAAGAAGGCTGGATTCTGTAAGAGAACATACATTGAAAAGTTTCACTTCTGAACTTGAACGTTTGTAACATATTAAACACTTAAGGACTTGCAACTTGAAAAAAAGTGCTGGGCAGCTTGAGAATTCTGAAAGTTCCAAATAATTTTAAAAGCCTAATATTTTAAGGTGTGCAACTTGCCAGGGGCAGGAGATCTACCCTTAACATTATTCTAAAATAGACCACATTATTTTAGGATTGAAAAAATGCTTATATTTCCAGGATTAGCTTCATAGTAGTTTCACAATTATGATAGGATAAGAAAAATAACTTAAGAAGAAGATAATTCCCCACACAAGCAAACTTGAGTTTTCGGAGGCTCTTGTAGCTAGACACACCTCGTGTTTCAGGAAAGGGATAGGCAGATAAAACCCATTTATAATCACATACGTAAACTTTTTCCAGCAGCTGAACTTAAAACCTTCCCCTCCTGTAACTTTGGACTGTTCTTTAGTAGACTAAAGAGAAAGAAACAGACAGAAGAAGAAGAAAAAAAACGAACATACACATTTTTCTTCACTATGTTTGTTGGCCAACACAAAACAGAGTGGGTATTTCCTTTTGTGGCTTATTTTAAGCAGATTTCTAGCGAATTTTTAAATTCTTTTCTCTTTGGATTTGAAACAGTTTAACAATCACATTTACCTCACACACAAAGACTTTGATACCATATATACCAAAGACAGGAAAACAGAAAGGAAACAGAAGTCTTAGTTTTTACACATCCTAGTCATTCCCACATAAATCTCAGTTAAATCAAATTAGGAAGGCGCAAATCTTAAACAGTACCACTTGGTTGCATAGAGCAGAGAGAGAGAGAGAGAGAGAGAGAGAATCACTATTTCATACTTTAATTTCCCTTTAAAGTACCTTTATTTAGCCAAATTGGTTTCCCAGCAAAGCCCTGAGCAGCCCATTTCCTACATATTTCTTTCCTTTCTTTTCTTCATTCCGGCTAGGACCAGTTTCGATTGTCCCACGCCTCAACCTCCTAGGGGATCCTAATTGTCACCTTTGAACTGCCGCTTCCCATGTTCCCTCTCAGATGTGGGGCTCACTTGGGCTCAGTCAGGTACAAAGGAAAAAAAAACTCCGGGAATTTTTTGGAAAAATAAAGCCTCCAGGAGGACTTCGGTTCCTGTCGAAGGTACCCTCAACCTCCTTCCCTGGGAACTCTCCTGGTTTTTGGACAAAAAAAGGTGTCCAGGAGACTCCGGTTCCCAGAACGGATACCCTCACCTCCTTGTTTTGGGAACGTTTTCCGGAACTCTTCGTAGTCCTCTCCTCCCCGCTGCCTACGGGGAATACAGGCACTCCTCCCTGCTGCCTTACAGGGATTACGGCAGTTTCCAGGCACTTCCTGACTAGGCTTTGCTTACAGGCCTTACCACCTGGTTGCCCAAATCCAATTCTCCTCATTCACTCATTCCTTCCATTTCACACAGCCTCTCCCTTTTCCCTAACAAAAGGTCTGCGCTCTGGCCAAACCCCCATGCTTTCCAGGGTCTGCCACTTGAACAGATCCTTTCTGCGGCTAGGAAAGACCAGAAGGAGCAAAATCCAACTGTGATTGGGGGAAAAAAGGGTCTTCTCACTCACACACAGACATACACACATTTTCCTTTGTTCCCCCTGGGCTTTAAAGTTAAAAATTTAGAGGTACTCACCTTCACCTTCTTTCCAAGCAGCCCTTGAGCTCAAACCCAAAACTCCCTTTACTACCCTGGCTCCACTGGGCAGGCCTGGGAACCCATCCACAGACACAAGGGGTCTGCTGCCAGCAAGATGGGGCTTACCAGTCTCAGTCCATTGGAGTTAGCTTGGAGTCCCTCTGGGTGCCAAATTGTTGAAGAAAGGTCTCATCGTGGTTCATCCAAGCTGGATAAACATGGCAACTGCTTTGGGAAGAAGGTTGTAGTTTATTGGAGAGAGACCAGACAGAAAGATGGCTCTGGCAGAAAAGAGAGCGAACACATGTAGGGAGTGGGTTTTATACCCTCTGGAGCCTTTTGTTTGTGTTTTGTTCCTGTGCATGAACTTTGACCTGAGTCTGAGTGTGCCTTTTGGTATTCTTTGGTGATGGGTTAATCTTTATGTCCAAAGGTCATATCCTGCTTCCCTGGGCTGGGGCTGGTGACTCTTAGATTTGGATGGGTATGTAGATTTTAGGTCTTTGTCTTCTTAATCTCCTAGCCCCTGAATTTACATCTGTATCTCTATGACTGGTTTCTGCTTGGGAAGGGAGACTGGGGCTATTAAAAAACTGGGCATGCTTTCCTGCTCTGAGGAAATATATTTTTTTCTGCCCCTTTTAATATTTCCTTCTCTGGGGGGGCTGACTTCCCACATTACTATCAAGCTTAGCATAATAAAATCATAAGCATAATAAAATCCCTTCGAGGGATTCAGTCATCTTGCGTTCTCTTCATAGATGCTGTGATGTTGCGAAACCTGTTGTTATCAGAGCGGGTTTTGACCCTCTTCCAAGTTTTTGGAAATACACAGAACTAACTACAGACAGACATATATACACAGATACTATTAAACAACATTTTTTAGACGTATGGCTTTTCCTGCAAGAGCGAGAAAAAATCATGAGGTGATTCCAACCAAACATTGGTTTTTTAGAGGGCCCTTTAAACCACTCTTATTTTTCCTCACCAGTCCAAGTCCCAAGCGTAATGTTCTGGATGGCCAAATATATATTCTATATAAAAACAAAACACAACCATCAATTTGGGGTTGAGGCTAAACAGCCATTCCCCCTTAATTAAACGGAGGGGAACTTTATGGTTGCTTCCAATTTATCAAGCAACTTCAAAGGACAGTGGGAAGAACTAAAAGTAATTGAACCTGGGCCTTTTGCCGGTGTGAAAGGGGATGGGAAAACTAGTCAGGCCTCCTCTCCTCATGTTCCGGATAAAGGGGAATTGAATATTCCAAAGAGTCCAGATTAAAGAAAAAAGAGAAAAAAAAAAACTTGCTTTCCAGTTCTTTGATTTTCTTTTTTTCTCCCGTGGCTTTAGTTTGTTATCAGTTAAGTTGCCAACCGGAGGTTTTTACAAAGTTTTTCACAAACAACGTTGCCTTCTGAAGATTATTTTTACTGTACACATCAACACAAAGCACCACCATACGTTGTCTGACAGGGTTAAACTTAAGCAGCCACTGAGGTTTCAAACATCCCAATTGTTCAAAACACATTGCAGAGGAGTACATTTTTATTTAATTTGTTTTTTACATTACTCCTTATAGATATCCCATTTTTTTTTTATTTTCAGATAGTTTTCTTCTCGGCTTCCTCCCTTTTCAAGTAATGAATTTGGAGGATTGTGTTTGTTTTTTAATTGTTGTTGGAGGACTATCGCGAGATCACACTCCTATCTTATTCCAGAATTACCAAAACCTCTGCAAAAAAAAATACCTTCAATTTTATTACTTTCCGTTAAATCACTCTATCCTTTATTATAAGACAGTTTCTTGGCTACCTCTTTTCTTACTTGATTCATTTTTTTTTTATTCTTATCTATAGAGGCCTAGTCGGAGAGATCAACCTCCTCCTATTCCAGGATACCAAAGCTTTTTTTTTACTCACCAAGGCCACCTGTTGCAATTTCTCCGTCATGGAGAAGCATGAACCTCATTGAATTCCCGACATTCAGTTTCCTCGTCCACGGATCCCGCCGCCGACTATGAAAAGCACAGGAGTCTTCCAGGTCAAACACTAGGGGGAAGCCCCCCAAAAAAACCCGCTCTAAGACTCATGCTTCAGTCGCCGTCGTTTCACCCTGCCGAGAATTGTGAAGGCTCGCCGGGACCTTAACAGGGGCTCCAGATGTAGGGGGAGAGCCGTTTGACTTCCACCGAGGTTTGGGGGCCAGTTTGTAAGTTTTTCCACTTAGCCTCTACAATTGTCCACTTTTACTCAGGAATTTAAAAGACCAAAGAAACTCCTGAGGCCCAAGGTTTCAGCAATCCGCAAACAAGTTCTAATGTTTTGATCAAATAGAGTTGGGTGACCCCATCTCTCTTCGTGTCTGGTAGAAGAGATGAAGGCAAAAACTAGGAAAGATGTCTTCCACCTTTTATCCTTTCCACAACAAAAAGATCAGGTCTTTGTACCAGGCATAAGATCACACAATAAAAATAATTCCAAAATGATGACTCATACACAACAACCCAGGACGCCATCCGTAACACCTTTTTCCACTCCCCTTACCGTTCTCTTTTCATGTAACTAATCACCTATACCTAAAGCTGAAACATTTGCTTTAATAGAAAGTAATTTCCAAATAAGGCACCTCAAAGTGCTTTCACATAAACACAGATAGATATATCATGCTTACAAGTATCACTACTAATATCAATATTACTCAATATCATGCTTAAGCATATAAACTCCCTTCAGCGTTGATGACAAGCACTCGCCTAAGGTTCGAGATCCATTAAGGCAACCGCAAAGCCCAAACTGAATCAAAAGCATCAACTAGGGCGCCGATCTGGTGGCTGTTTTACACGAAGAATTCCGTGGTTGCGTGGCAGACTGACTGATTGGCCTCCATGAACCTGCTTATCGAGTGTTTCCAGGTGGCTAAAGACGATGTCTACAACGCCTGCATCTCAAGGGGAAGGGGGGCAGACACTTCTTTTTATTATTATTAGTTTTATTCATTTATAACATAAAATGTGAAATACAAAGCAAATAGTAGGGGAAACAGTAGAAAGGGAAACAAAAAGGTGTGAAGAAAGGGAGGGAAGAAACAAAAGGCTTGACCTTCCGACTCGCTCTGTTTGCAGTGAAATCAGACAGTAACAATCAAAGTCTCATGTCATGGTCCAATTAAAAGCAGAACTCCAAGGCTTTAGTTTTCGTCCAAGAACATGTTTATTTGGCTACAAAGTATCGTCCAACGGTCAAAAGTGAAACCAAGACTAAAGTGTCCCGTTCCAAAAGTTACAGTGTTTTGCCAAGTTAACTTCCACCCCAGAAGCATGCAATCAACTTGTTTCTCCCATAGAATGCTTGGCGGGCTTTCTAACATTAAGCTCACTCCCATCTAATTAACAGAATGACCTGGTTTCCCACAGGACAGAGAAAATTTAACTAGCATAAAACTCCCCATTCCTTCCCCATTCTCCTGTGGCAACCGTAAAGGAGCAGATGGCTTCAGGCCAGGTTTCGTTTGCAGAGTTGACACTCAACTTTTTACATTTCTATAGTAGTATGCACTAGCGCATTTCTGTATCCGCAAATCGTCTAATCGGTAAAACCCAAAATACGGATGGATCTTTTCCCACCTCAAGCACAAGTCCAGAGCGGTTTCCCAAGTAGAAATAAAAGTAACTTACGTTGTTTTATCCACAGTCAATTTGGCCATTTCTGCTATTCATCAGCTTTTGAACCATTCGTCAATGGAGGAATCGTGAGCATCCTTCCATTTTTTGTGCATAGAGCGAGCTTGCTACCAGTCACCAATATAAATCAGAGTGCCAAGTTTTTTTTTTCAGTTTCTCTATTCCTAGACCCAGAAGGAAAGTTTCTGGTTTAATCTTTGTGTCACTTTAAGAATTTTCTTCTGCATTAATATAGAATCCTACTCCAATATTCGTTGCCTTTCACATGTCCACCATAAATGATAAAAGTCCCGTCGGTTAACATTTACGTTCAACATCAGTTGAAATACCTTGATCATTCTGATAACTTGATCTCACCATGGTGGCCTTTTTTGTCTATTTAAATCTTTCCTTCATTTGTTGGTATGTAAACCCACTGACAACAAGCGTGACTCTTCTAATTCTAATTCTCCCTAGACTTAATGGGGGGAGGGCGCAGACACTTCATGTCTGTATTTCGTGGCAGAGGAAAGCTGAAATTACCTGGCCGTGCTCCACCGCCACTACAAGCGGGGATAAAAGGCCTTTCCTGAAGAAGAGGAGAGATGCCCAAAACGGGGGGGGGGAGAGAATCAAGTCCACCGCCAGCTTTTCCAAAGTGTTTAGACAGGAGGGCCATTGGGCCTGCAGATTGCCTAACGCACCTACTCCGATTCCAAGAGCACCCCAGCACCAGCTAAAAAGCTGAGGAAACTGTCCCCACGGGCCTCGTGACACAGCACTAAAGGGCGCAGTAGTCTGGAGTTTCACCCCCTTCTGGGATGAGGCTGACTCCAACCAAAGCGCAAACGAACCTGACCAGAAGCAACACCGACACCGCGAGACCCTTGGTAAGGCAGACGCTCCTCCCTAAATTAAACATACCCATAGAAATCTTGAGTGCTTCTCCTTGGAGAGTAAAGGGATGTACCGTTGGACTCAGGCTTACACACTGTGGCCTCCACTTTCATAAGGACTGTCATCCAATCTAAGGGTGGCATTAGAGATACATTTTGGGACCTTTTAAGGGCTGACTTTTAAAATTTGGATGGAACCCGTTCTAATTGTGCAAAATTGGAGAGGGGGCCCAGCTGGTGCATCATAAAACATTGTGCTATTTTCATGGCTTTGAATCTTTGAGTGCTATAGGTATTAGTGGCCACCTCTTTGCTTAGGAAATTTGAGATGGCAGTTGAGCTCCTCTGTGCCTTTTCAGCAACACACTGTATTCCCCATGGGGTTTCCTGCTATAGCAGTGGTGCAAGGACTTTCTCTCAGTATTTGAAACAGGAGACCATGTTTCTGATAGTTGGTACTACCTGGTCTTCCTTGCAATACTGTGCTATTGCTCTCAGGCTCTTTTTTAGGCTATAGGTGTTCTTGAAAGTATTGCTGCATCATCTACATTGAGTAGACAGAGATGTGCCTTCCGGCAAAATTTTTTGGAGGGAAGTTGTGTCAAGGAGATGGCCCACCATGGAGTTGATATAAAAATGAATAAGAGTCAGTATGCATCTTTGCTTGGAAACCCTTTTCGTTCTAATGGCAACTGTGTGAAGATGGGCCCAGGGATTGCTCTTACTTTGAGTGCGGTCCCTGTCGTGAAACTATTTTATTAATGAAGTAATTGGGGGGTTTTTTCGGTCCATCGAAGAGACCTCTCCATTTTTACCCAATTTAGTGTTTGGGATATAAATCAAATGCTGCTTTAAAGTCTATAAAAGCGGCATATAGGGGGTTGTGTTGCAGAGGATATTTTTCAAAAGGTATGATTGACTACTAGACACTGATCAATGGTAAGACTGGCCTTTCCTTAAAGCCAGCTTCTCCTCTGCAAGTATGCTTTCTTTGTTCTTAGCCAGTCTGGAATTCTGTTATAGGTGTCTTGCATAGAGTTTTGGTGTTGTGTTAAGGAGACTGGATAGTCTATAAGTTGGCACGTCATCCTTTTCTTTTTATATATATATGGGGACAATGGTTGCAACGCCCCCAGCCTTGGGGGCCCCAGCATAAGGTGTCCTATGGCAGGTAAAAGTGAAAAGTGAGGCCGAGTAATTGGTTCCCAGAACTTTAAGTTGTTTTTAAATTAATGGCCCTCTGAAGTGATTAAGTCTTCTTATGGGGCCTTTCCTGGTCTTAGCTGAGCAACAAGATTCTTGACCTCCTGTCACTGTCCACGGGTGCCCCACCATTGCAGATTTTCTATAGTGTTTGGGCTGGATATTCACTTTCCAGAGAGGTGTCCCATATTAGTTTCTCAAAGGTATTCCTCCCGGTCTCCTGGGGGATGTGCAATCCACCATGGATTGACCATTGCTTTGAGATCTTGATAGATTATGGCTGAATCTTTGATTTTGATGCCTAATGAGACATGTCCATTTTGTTTGCATGGCTTTCTTTTTTGCATGCCGGCAGTGGTTTGTAGTAACTCTCTGTTGGAGAAGGTTCTGTGCAGCTGTCTTGTTTGTATTGGATACGTAGTGCCTAGTAGTGTAGTGCGAAGCTTTTTTGGCATTAACCCCTCCTTATTATTTCACCATATATCCTATTTTCATAATTCTTATTTAAGCTTAATTTCTCCTTAATATTCAACAATCTTATTCATCGATAATTTTCTCAATATTTATCATCTAAATATCCAGATTTTCCAATTAGATACACCTTCCCAATGTTTTCATATTTCTCATGCATTATAAAATACTATACTGCTTATCTGTCTTATGACATCTACCTATAACATCTTTTCTGATCATTTATATTTCACTTATATTTGTAAAAGTTAATTTGTTAAATCACTATATATCCTATTTTTTGAAGTTTCTTATTTAAGCTTAATTTCCCTCAGTATTCAGTCATTCCCTTAATCCTAATTCGCTTCAACTTAATTTACCTCTAAATTTCAAACTTTTCATTCACATACATTATCCCAATATTTTACATTTTATATATTATAAAAAATACTTTATTACTTATATCTCTTATCCCTCTTATTGTAATGCCCCTTTATATCCAAAGTTATCTGTTCTTTTAATCATATTCAAACAAGTGTTTGCTCATGTAATACTCCCATCCTGGTAGGGCGTCAAAACTCTTGAATCTGTCTCTGGCCTTCTTCTTTTGCCAAGTAGCTTTTCCACATTGATATATTCCGCTTGCCAGGAAGTTCTTGTATTTTTGTAAGTGTTGTTGGGAGTGAGACCAGAATGCATAATATATGCTTTTTGTCTCCCAAACTCTAATGGTTCTCCTGGCAGTTCTATAGTCCGTTTTTGTTAAATCTTCTTTCTTATCCTCAAGTTTATTTTGACGTTCTCATGAATAAAGTATCTTTTCCTTTTTATTGTTATGTCCAAGTCCTTTGTAGGTTTTTCTGTTTGTGTTAAATTTTAATTCTCTTCAATTGTAGCTTCGCTGATTAAGGTCCATTTTCTTCTAGTTTTATGTTCTGTTATCGATTTGTTTGTTCATTCTTTACCATCATTTTCTGAGTGTTTTTTTTGTGGGGGAGATTAGAATGTGCTCATTTATGTCGTCAAAGTTGGTTTGATCTCCTCATGGTTTGAAGCTATTGCATTTGGTATCTGTCATAGCATTACAACTTTCCGTCCTGAAAGTATTTTCTTCTCTTGAATGTTGCTTCTGGAGGTCTTTGATATTCCAGGCTAGGTCCTTCCATGCGTAAGTATTAATGTGGGTTTTGCTGTCATTTTTGAGATAATATGCATATCCCTCCCTTCGTGGATTACTGCCTTGTCGTGGAAGGGCTTGCGTAACTCATGAAGTATGAGCTATGCCGTGCAGGCCCACCCAAGACGGACAGTCATAGCAGAGAGTTCTGACAAAATGTGATCCACTGAGAAGGAAATGGCAACCCACTCCAGTATCTTTGCCATGAAAACCCCATGGACAGTACTAAAAGGCAAAAAGATATGACGCTGGAAGATGAGCCCTCAGGTCGGAAGGTGTCCAATATGCTACTGGGAAGAGCAGAGGGCTAGTACTAGTAGCGCCAGAAAGAGTGAAGCGACTGGGCCAAGCCGAAAGGACGCTCAGCTGTGGATGCATCTGGTGGTGAAAGAAAGTCCGTGCTGTAAGATTTTTTCTCCATAGGAACCTGGAATGTAAGATCCATGAATCAAGGCAAACTGGACTGGTCAAACAAGAGATGACAAGACTGAACATCGACATCTTAGGAATCAGCGAACTAAAATGACAGGAATGGGTGAATTTAATTCAGAGGACCATCAGGTATACTACTGCGGGCAAGAATCCCTCAGAAGAAATGGAGTAGCCTTCATAGTCAATAAAAGAGTAGGAAAAAGCAATACTGGGATACAATCCCCAAAATGACAGAATGATCTCAGTGCGAATCCAAGGCAAACCATTCAATATCACAGTAATCCAAGTCTATGCCCCAACCACTGGTGCTGAAGAGGATGAAATTGACCGGTTCTATGAAGCCCTACAGCACCTTATAGAATCAACAAAAAAATGATGTCCTTATCATCATGGGGGATTGGAATGCTAAAGTAGGAAGCCAAAAGATAAAGGAATAACAGGCAAGTTTGGCCTTGGAGTACAAATGAAGCAGGGCACAGGCTGATAGAATTTTGTCAAGAGAATACGATGGTCATAGCAAACACTCTTTCAACAACCCAAGAGACGTCTCTACACATGGACATCACAGACGGTCAACACAGAAATCAGATTGACTATGTGCTCTGCAGCCAAAGATGGAGAAGCTCTATACAGTCAGTAAAAACAAGACCAGGAGCTGACTGTGGCTCAGATCATGAGCTTCTCGTTGCAAAATTTAGGCTTAAATTGAAGAAAGTAGGGAAAAACACTAGGCCACTCAAGTATGAACTAATCATATCCCTGATGAATATACAGTAGAGGTGACAAATAGATTTAAGGAATTAGATCTGATAGACAGAGTGCCTGAAGAACTATGGATGGAGGTTCGCAACATTGTACAAGAGGTAGCAACTAAAACCATCCCAAAGAAAAAGAAAAGCAAGAAAGCAAAATGGCTGTCTGAGGAAGCTTTGCAAATAGCTGAGGAAAGAAGGGAAGCGAAAGGCAAGGGAGAAAGAGAAAGATACACCCAATTGAATGCAGAATTCCAGAGAATAGCTAGAAGAGATAAGAATGCCTTCTTAAATGAACAGTGCAAAGAAATAGAAGAGAACAATAGAATAGGGAGAACCAGAGATCTCTTCAAGAAAATTGGAGATATGAAGGGAACGTTTCATGCAAAGATGGGCATGATAAAGGACCAAATGGCAGGGACCTAACAGAGGCAGAAGAGATTAAGAAGAGGTGGCAAATTACACAGAAGAACTATACAAGAACGAGCTTAGCCCTGATAACCACGATGGGGTGGTCACTGACCTCGAGCCAGACATCCTAGAATGTGAAGTGAAATGGGCCTTAGGAAAGCTGAGCAACAACAAAGCTAGTGGAGGTGATAGTATTCCAGCTGAGCTATTCAAAATCTTAAAAGACGATGCAGTAAAAGTGCTACACTCAATTTGCCAGCAAATTTGGAAAACTCAACAGTGGCCACAGGATTGGAAAAGGTCAGTTTACATTCCAATTCCAAAGAAAGGCATGCCAAAGATGTTCAAACTATCGCACATTGCACTCATTTCACATGCAAGTAAAGTTATGCTTAAAATCCTACAAGCTAGACTCCAGCAGTATGTGATCGAGAACTTCCAGAAGTACAGGCAGGATTCGAAGAGGCAGAGGAACTAGAGATCAAATTGCCAACATACGCTGGATCATGGAGAAAGCTAGGGAGTTCCAGAAAAACATCTACTTCTGCTTCATTGACTATGCTAAAGCCTTTGATTGTGTGGATCACAACAAATTGTGGCAAGTTCTTAAAGAGATGGGAGTACCAGACCATCTTATTTGTCTCTTGAGAAACCTATATGCGGGTCAAGAAGCAACAGTGAGAACTGGACACGGAACCACTGATTGGTTCAAAATTGGGGAAGGGGGCAAGGCTGTATTCTGTCGCCCTGCCTATTTAACTTATATGCAGAGCACATCATGAGAAAGGCAGGCTAGATGAATCAAAAGTTGGAATTAAGATTGCCGGAGAAATATCAACAACCTAAGATATGCAGATGATACCACTCTAATGGCAGAAAGTGAAGAGGAACTAAAGAGCCTCTTGATGCGGGTGAAGAAGGAGAGTGCAAAAGTTGGCTTGAAACTCAACATTAAGAAAACCAAATCATGGCATCCGGCCCTCTCAATTCCTGGCAAATAGATGGGGAAGAAATGGAGGTAGTGACAGATTTTATCTTCCTGGGCTCTAAGATCACCACAGATGGGGACTGCAGCCAAGAAATTAAAAGACGCTTGCTCCTGGGGAGGAAAGCTATGGCAAATTTAGACAGCATACTAAAAAGCAGAGACATCACCCTGCCAACAAAAGTACGTATAGTCAAGGCCATGGTTTTCCCAGTTGCAATGTATGGCTGTGAAAGTTGGACCATAAGAAAGGCTGAACGCAAAGAATTGAGGCCTTTGAACTATGGTGCTGGAGAAGACTCCTGCGAGTCCCTTGGACTGCAAGGCGATCAAACCGGTCAGTCCTAGAGGAGATCAACCCTGACTGCTCCTTAGAAGGCCAGATACTGAAGTTGAAACTCAAGTACTTTGGCCACCTAATGAGAAGGAAGGACTCACTGGAGAAGAGCCTAATGCTGGGAAAGATTGAGGGCAATAGAAGAAGGGGACGACAGAGAATGAGGTGGCTGGATGGAGTCACTGAAGCAGTAGGCGTGAGCTTAATGGACTCCAGAAGATGGTAGAGGACAGAAGGCCTGAGGAACGTTGTCCATGGGGTCGCGATGGTCGGACACGACTTCGCAACTAACAACAACACAATGCAATATCTATTTGTCTCCCCGTTTTCTTTCTTTTTTTTTGATTTTTATTGATTTTTGAAAGCACGTGCAGCCTGGGTTGGTTTCATAATTTCAATAACATACAAATTTCTTTTTTTTTTTTAAAAAAAAATACATTTTATTGGATTTTTATAGGGGTAAAAGGGTTACATAAAGTGCTTAGGAAACACCGTGGAGGTGGGTATATCAAACATTCAAAAGAACAATCACAAGTATATAGCTCAAATTAATTCATTTAAAATTCCCTCTCTAATTCCCTCATAGTCTTGCATATTCAAATTAATATATTTATACATAAACTTCAAACAATCCTATCAAATATCACTTACATTTCAATTATAAAGATCCAGGTCCTGTTTTTGAGCTTTACTAACTTACAGTTACCATATTTTAATTAGCCTTAAATAGACATAATATTAACACTTCGGGTGTCCTTTTTTTTTTTTTTAACATAATGATTATATCTAGTATATTATTCCCACAGTAATATTCTTTGGTTTTCTTCATTAATACCATTTCTTCTCTTGTTACCAATCCCTCTTATTCTTCTTCTATTACAAAATAATTATCTTATTTAAAATAAAAATGTCAAACCAACAAATAGATTTCTATCTAACTTAAGTATATATTCTATCAATTCATCTATGTCTATAAAAAATCTTTTTAACCCAGTAAATAAAGTTTATCTGTCCAATAATTGTCATATCTAAGACAAAATATTATTACAAAGGATAACCTCTTACGAAATTAACGTGTTCCATTAGTTGTTAAATCAATCAAAAAGTCAAAGCCTTTTTAAACCCATTAAATAAAACTTTAAACTACATTTTTAAATCTAACTCTAGGTTTCTTTCTGTGCCATATCGGTTTCCATAATAAAATTCCTGCATCATCAAACCACAATATTAGAGAGTCAATATTCTTCAACGCTTCAAATTGGTCAAAGTTCTCTTTCCTTTCTTCTAATAGCCTTTGGATGATAGAAGCCGTTTTATTCCATGTTATGTTTACCAGTTGTTTATCCACATTATCACAATTTTCAATAACTTGTATCTGAGTGTCAGTCTCTATTGATGTTGATGCTTCAGACATCTCAGTTAAAATTATTCTTTGATCATCAAGCTTCTCCATAGATTGCGTTTGGAGTTGTATAGAGTTAGTTTGTTCCTTAGTTTCCACAATTTCTCTCAGTGTAGTTTCATAGTTGAGTTGTTGACATGGTTCCTCTTTAAGTTGTACATATTGCTCACTAATCTCTTTAGCGCCAGTCTGCTTCTTCTCCACTGTTTTTCGGTCTATAATTTGATCCATCAGAGTTTGAAAGTAAGAGTTCATATCCTCTGTGGCTTCCAGAATTTTTTCCAATATGAGCTCATAGTCCAGCTGTGTGTTAGGTTCCATATCAGTAGTAGAAATTTTTTTAATCTTTTAGTGAAGGCTCTATTTCGTAGAAATCAAAGAAATATTCACCTTCAGTTTTCCATAGACTAAATCACCACACAGCTGTTTCAGTTACTTTACTCTTATCATCTTTTGAAGGTCAGAGCCATCCTTAGCCATAAAAAAATTACAGTTGCAATAACACTTTTCGTCACAAGATGTCCTCAGCAGGCTATAAGGTCTTTCTTTTTTTTCCAAATTAATAGATTTTTTATTTTTCACGTTAAAAAATATGAAGAAAGCCCTCTCCAAAATAATAGACGCGTAGTTATAACAATAGTAGTCAAAAATAAAATGTTTTCAGGCCCCCTCAGTATTCCAAAGATTAAATAGTCAATAAAGATTAACTGGTTTATTTTTTCTTCAAGGCTGTTTTTCCCAAGTGCCCAAACGCTGCTCCCTCACAGCAGAGAAGTAATTCAAGCACAAAAGCTTTTGACAGGAGAGTGATTAAGGAAAGAAGGGGTAGGAAAGGTCTCACCCGGATTCTCCACGGGGGTTCTTTACGCTTAGTTGTTCTTCTGGCTTTCGGCTGGTGCGGCGAAGTGATCGTCCATTTTGCTGGCCGATCTTTTCTCCGACGGCCCTAAGGAGCTGGCTCGGACTAAGGAAGGAGCTGCCGCCCTTCCCCAGTCAAACGAGGGCCTCCTCAAGCGGTGGTCGCCTCTACGGGGCGACTTTCGACCTGATTAAGGGTCTACCGGCGGAGGGAAAGCAGCCGGTGGGAGAGACGGATCTCCCCGTGCGACTGCGTGTGCCGGAACCGGAACCGGAAGCCCACATACAAATTTCTTTAGTACAGATCACAAACTAGTACATTAAATATTTCCTCTCTTTTTCCCTTGGCATTTACTGTCTCACATTTAAATTAATACAATTCTTATTATATCAATTTAATACAAATAACTTTTTTACATTAATCAATAATTTTTAGTTTATACATATCTTAGTCATTTTAACATTCAATCTTTTTAGACAATCAATGTCCTGGTAAGTTTTTCCCAATTTTTAACTTCCCATTAATATTTAAATTTAACGTTTAATATTTATAGTTTCCAAGTTTTAAATAACCCCAATTCCCTTTATCACAATTCATCCCAAGATTTTACATCAGCTGGTTAATAATACAATATAATATTCTTATTTTCTAATAATTTCCAAATATCTAAATTTAATAACCAAAATTTCTCTTATTTCAACATTTAATACTTCCTCTTTTTTCTCTCAATATCTACGATCTCATATTTAAGCTAATATTTTTTATTATTACCACTAAATAAAAAAACATATTTGTTACATTCATCAATAAGTTTTTAGTTTATATATATTTTAATTGCCTATATTCAATATTCAATATTCAAATTTAACTATTAATGTTTATATTTCCAACTCTTAAATGACCAAACCCTTTTCTGGGTTTTCCATTGACTGTATTTGTTGATCAGTTTAATCCTCTGTCATAGTATTTAATTGGTCCACTTTTTCCGTTATATTCTGTATAGTTGATTTTTCAGTTGTAATCAAATTTTGAGTTCGTGTATCTGGGCTGACATCCCATTCTTTTCTGCAACCTCTTATTTCATCAGTAGTTGTAAGAATATGTTCTGTCTCAGCCTATGTGAGTCCTTGTTAATTCACAAGGACAAACCCCTCTTTTAACAAGTAGGCTGGAAATGCAGGAAAAACAAACCCCTTTTATTAATTAGGTACAGACCTGCAAAATGTCCCAAAAGCAAAGGCAAAGAAAACACGATGCAAACGGAGAATTGTTCAAAGGCAACAGAACACGATTCAAATGAAGAATTGTTCACAGGCAAGGCAAACAGAATCTGATTCCATGAAACTTGAGTCCTTTGCAAACGGTTGCCTTCAGCAACCAGCACCGCCCACACCTTCCCTTTTTATTATGCAGCCCCAAGGCGTGGCTTCTCAATGCCTTCTCCTCCTCCCTTGGAGTTGCCCCATTGCCTCCCTCTGTCCTGCTCTTGTTGCCTTTCTGCGTTTGCGAGCGTCTATGATGTCTTCCAGCTGTGAGTCCTCAGAGTCTGACTCAGCTTCCCCGCACAGCTGAGTCTCAGCCTGAGCACGATTGGAGGGGCCAGGCTCTTCATCAGATTGTAAGTCCTGGAGCTCATCAGAGCCTTCCTCCGACTCTGATGGCTCTCCAGGCCCCTCCTCCTCCTCCTCTGATTCCCCGGACTCAGCTGCCGGGTCCACTGGCTGGCACGGACTCAAAACAGAATAGTTTGGTAAATTGCTTTCAGCATAGAGAGAATTTGTTCCTGATCTTCCTCCATATTCTCTTAGTAATGTATTAGATTAAATGCTTTGCAATCAGAGAGTGTAATTTTTTTTTTCAGTGAGTATGGAACACATCTGGGCTTTACAGCTGATAAGTGTGCGAGTGGAGTCTTGGGGATTCACATTAGGGGCTTGGACTTTCAATAAAGCCCTTAAAACCTTTGTGTGTGTCATACATGTGGACTGAAACAGGACACTGGCTGTCATCTGACAGCTCATACAGGAGGAAAAGCAGACTTCTTCCAATTAACAAATACCACACTTAATTGTATAAATAGCATAGATTTTAATATATAGAACACTTATTTCATTTTTATGAACCAACATATATTAAATTGTGCTTTGTAATTTAATATATAACTTCTTGAGTCACTTATACCTTACAAAATTGACCACACTACTCTATATTATGTGTATCATATTATTATGCGTTCTTTCTATACAACTTTACTGCTTCTATCCATGTATTTTTTTGTCATATGCTAAATAAATAAATAAATTGATAGCCTCTCCTTTTTGCCCCTTAAATTAAGCAAACTACCAAAAGCTATGGGATTTCAGGGGAGCAAGGGGTATTTCACCCATTTGTTCAATACAGCAGACAATCAACATTATGAGGGACTGTGTTGTGAGTCCTTGCCTGCCAGCAGATCCAGCAGCCGAGTCAGATGAATCGGATGAGGGGGAAGGGTTGCCTGGGGTCACATCGGAGTCTGTGGAAGGCTCTGAGGAGCACGAAGACTCAGAGCTAGATGTGACACTGGGCCCATGTACTCACACTCAGGCAGAGAGACAGCTGGGTTGGGGGCCTGAACTGAGCGAAGACGAGGAGCAGCTGGGGCCTGTTCCAGATGCACGGATGTGCAGGGAGGAAAGGTGTGCAGGACAGCGGAGGGCGGTGGGGCGGCTCTCCAGGAAAAGTAAAAGACTCTAAGAAGCCATGCCCTGGCTGGACTATAACGAGGAGAGGCGTGGGAGGGGCTGGTTGCCGAAGGTAACCGTTGATGCTACGGCTTTGTGCTTCTGTCGTTGGATTTCTTGCCTTAGGATTCTTGGATATTTAACCAGGTTTGTTGGATTTCTGTGTGTTTGAGTGACTTAAACCTTGAGCATTCCAGCTGAGAACTCAGAGACTGATCTTGTTCGTTTCAACAGCTAAAGGACTACTTGCAGTTTTGTTCCATAAAAGCTGTGTCAAAATAAAAGGGGTTTATCTTACCAAGTCCTGCCTTGTTCAATGCAAAGGGGTTTTTCCTCGCGAGTAAGTGGTTGAGCAGTATTCACGGAGGCTGGGACAGAACAGACTGCTGCCTGATGACAAGTATTACAGCAGGGGTCCCCAACCCCCACTCCGTGGACCGGCACCGGGCTGCGGCATGCCAGAAACCGGGCCGAGTAAACAAGCAAAGCCCCATCCATGGGATGCAGGCAGCACACAAAACCACACCTCCTCCGGTCTGCGGAAAAACCTCTCTCTGCGGAACCGGTCCCTGGTGCCCAAAAGGTTGGGGACCTCTCTATTACAGTCCTGAAACCATGATGCCCTATGAGACAAAACAATTTCTGAAATGGCATGCTGCTAATAGATATTGAGGGAGGCTTGTAATAGGTTTAGAGGACAAGTGATGAAAATGACAGAGCATGGACTTCACACAGGGTGTGAGGGAGATGTTACCAAGGAGATTGAGATTTCATGCATTGTCCCCTTCCAGTATGCAACATTTCCTCTGTCTGCATGACACAGTATTGCTTCATTTATTTAGAGAATAACACTATCACATTAGCTCCTTTAGACAGTTACCAGAAGTCCCAGATAAGGTATTCAGCACCTATTATAAATGGCTGATATACATAGCACACACTGAGAAACTCAGTGTTCAGCATTTTGGATATAACATAATGCTTGAACATTGAGAAAACATGGACAATGTCATGGTTCCGACAGACAGAGACGAATAAAGCAGAAATCCGAGGCTGGCAAATTCCTCAAAGAACATGTTTATTAGTTACAAAGTATCGGAACATCAAAAGTGAAACCAAGTCTGGGCTTCCGGTTTGACATCACGGCGGAACGGGCGCAGGAAGACGGGGCTCCATCTTTTGTGTTCGATTTCGCCCCACTGGGGACCCTGGAAAGGGTCGAAAGTCGGCCCGTAGAGGCGACAAGCAAGGAGGGGACCCTCGTTGATCGCAGGAGGGCGGCGGCCCTTCTGTTTGATCTGAGGAAGTCCTCCAAATCAGCGGGGGAAAGACTGGCTACATTCGTGTGGCCAGTCAGAAGCTGCTGACAACGGAAGACAATAAGCACCAATGAGCAACTTTTCAGCAACGTGGATGAAACTGGGTAAGACTTTATCCTCTCTTTATGACTCTTTTTCCTGGAAAAAATTGCCCAAAGCACCCACCCCATTCCCTCAGGAAAAGAAAAGCGGTGAATTAATTGCTTGGGGGGAAAACAGAGAAAATTACAAGATTAACTTGGAATTAATACACATATATGGCTTTGAAATTTGGGGACTAAAAGTGCTTTTGATACTTTTTTTTTTTAAAAAAAGAGAGACTTGAAAAGCTTGTAATATAAGTTTGGATTTAAAAAGCTGGAAAATGGCGTTAATGACATCTAGTGGCAAAATACGGCATTACAATTTGTTATGCTCAAAGGAAACTTGGCTTGAAGCCCAGATTCAGATAGACTCTTGCTGTCCTTGGAAACTTTCACTTTTGAAGACTACAGCTGGGTAAAGGGGGAAAAAAAACTCTTGGGCTGCTTATCCGTGTGGCAGAGACGATGAACTACTTTGAAACTGGCCTGCCTGAACTACGAATATAAATATTAACTGACTTTCAGAGCTGTGTTGTGGAACTATTTCCCTGCAGGAGAAACATACATCATTGATTGAGATGATGGAATATTTTGGATTATAAATCTTTGATTGATGAACAATTTTTACTATAAAGACCACCTACAAAAAATAAAATGGATGTCCCATACTCAGCTTTAAATGGTAAAAAACCATTCCTAACACCTGTCCCCAAAGTCTTCAGTTTGATATACCACCAAGAAAATATGGAGGAAGATCAGAAAGAAATTCTCTCCATGTTGAAATCAATACAAGAGACTATTGCTTTAGCTCATGATGAGACTAAAAATAACACAAAGGAGATAAAAGAACAATTTTCTAACCTAAATTTACAAACCCAGAACATGACTACAAAGAAGGAACTAGCAACCCAGGAAATAGAAGGAAAACTAGAGGAAGCAGATCCAAAGATGGAGGACCTAAAGGAAGGAACTAACAGACAGACTCAGACAATTGAAGAACTAGAAGACGTAGCGATAATTTTGGAAATGGAAAAGACATCTTACCAATCAAGATTTCAGAACACATTTGAGGAAAAAGAAGAAGAACTGATTGAATGGAAGATAGAGCTGTTAGGAGAACTGTGGGGAATTGGAGAAGGAGGGAGGCTGTTTAATGAATATCATTGGGCTGAGCGTTCTTCCAAAAATACTTTAAACAAATGGTCTTTTTTATTCCAAACTATATAAACAAAAACAGAGGAAGAATTATTTGCTGATTCAAATGCATTGACTTGGAAAGTTAGTTGGCAAAGGAAGAAAGCTAGAGTAAGACTGAAGAAAATAGAGGTTTTGACCCATTAGATGGGATATTATACTATTAATTAGATGTTTGAATATGGTGGAGAATAGATAATTGCTAGAAATAGAAGTATTATTATAACTAGAAAGATAAGATTTGTAATTAGAATATTAGATTTTGGTATGAGAAGGGAAGCAGGAAAATGCTAAGTAGTTTGAATAAGGGAAGCTTTTGGTTACCCAAATATAACTTACTTTGGAATTATGAACAATAGAGACATTTTGAACACTGATGGGAAATTAAAATTAAAAAAAAGTGAAAACAGGATACTGATTGAACATATGGATGTTAAGTGTAAATGCAATTAAGATATGTTTTGGTTAGAAAAGATATCTTAAACTGACATTATTGATATTATTAGAAAAATGTAACAAAGATGTTGATATTTAATTGTATATTTACTAATAACAATAAGAATTGTATTTGCCTAGTGTGGGAAAACAGGTACTATCGGAAGAAGAGAGGAAACATTTGATGGTGTAATATTGGATCTAGACTGAAGAAGTTAATATAGACCACTGAATTACTAATAGACCCAGACAACACATTGTTTATTAAGTATTTGACTGTAAAACTAGAAAATTAATAAAATATTTATATATTAAAAAAGTGAAACCAAGTCTGGAGACACACGTAACAATCCCCCAATACAATGTTAAAAAATCCCACCCCTAAAACTATGCAAGCAACTACGTTCCCCAATACATCTTCTCGGCGGGCTTTTTACGCAACACCCAGCCTGCAGTCTTGGGAGCAGCCGATGACCTTGGTTCCCATGGGACAAAAGAGTATTTTGACTAGCAAAGCACCTGGGCAATCCCCCTCCCTCCGTTCTATGTGGCAACCGAAAATGAGTAGGAAAAATGGCTGCAGCCATGCTCATTTGTAGAGTTGACAGTCTGCCCCTCTCAGAAAGAAAGAGTCTCCTGTAGGGGAAACAAAAAGCAGGTTAAGTATCCCCTCGAGGCTTGTGAGGGTATTTATCGTAAAACTTTTTTATTAATCTATCTGCTTTCACATTAGTACATTTCACCCATGTAGCTTCTGAAAGGGGGTAGCCTTTCCACTGAACGAGGTACTGTAACATTCCCTTGTACAACCTAGAATCAAGAATTTGTTTTATTTCATAATGTGTCTCCCCCTCTACCACTACTGGACCCGGCGGCTTCTTTGGGACAGGTCTCAAAGAGGATTCTGACACAGGTTTTAATAGACTGCAATGAAACACAGGGTGAACTTTTCCCAACAATCGTGGAAGTTTCAATTCCACTGTGACAGGGTTTATGATTTTAGTGATGGGAAAAGGACCAAGGAATTTTGGTCCTAATTTTCTACTGGGTAACTTTAATCTTAAATATTTCGTTGAAAGATAAACTAATTGTCCAACATGAAAAGGTTTCTGAGGGGAGCATCGTTTATCTGCTTGCTCCTTGTAAACCTTGGTGGCCTTGGTCAATGCCTTCTTCACATTCACCCAACCCCCCTGGAAGGATGTCACCCATTGATCCAAAGTCTAGGAAGTAGGAGGCTCCTGTGGGTACTCAGGCATGGGCACAAAATCTTGACCCGTTACTATTTTAAATGGGGTGAGTCCAGTGCTACTGTGCACAGTATTGTTGTAGGCTACCTCTGTGAAAGGCAGGAGATCAGCCCAATTAGTCTGCTGGTAATTTACATAACATCTGAGGTACTGTTCCACCATTGCGTTAGCTTTCTCAGCAGCTCCATTAGTATTCGGATGAAAAGCACATGAAAGCCCCTGGGAGGACCCAATCAGTTTAACGAACTCCCTCCAGAACTTTGCAGTAAACTGGACCCCTCTGTCAGAAATAATCCACTTTGGGGCACCATGGAGTCGATATATGTGTTTCAAAAACAGTTTGGTTAGCTTCTGGGCAGAGGGAAGTCCCGAGCAAGCGATGAAATGCACCTGTTTGGAAAATAGATCAATCACAGTCCATATTACAGTGTTTCCCTTGCTCTCAGGTAATTCCACTATAAAATCCATGGCTATCTCCTCCCAAGGCTGAGAGGGTTCAGCAACTTGTTGCAATAATCCTGGGGGTTTTCCAGGACCCCGCTTCATGGCAGCACAGGTGGCACAACTCTTAACATAACTCTCAATGTCTTTTTTCATTCCTGGCCACCAAAATTGCCTCTGTACCAGATGCAATGTCTTTAAAAATCCAAAGTGACCCGCTTGCTTAGCATCATGACTCCGTTGCAATGCTTGGAGTCTGAGGCCATCTGGGAGGTATAACTTAGAACCCTTCCAAGCCAGTCCCCCTCTTAGGGTTAAAATAGATTTGTTATCTTTAAACCAGGCATCAGTCTCTAACTTCTCCTTCAATTCCTTTAGTGAGCGATCGTCAGGACCAGCAGGGGGTCTCTGTGTCTGCGATCTGGTTGTTATTTGAGAAGCGGATTGCGGCAGAGGAATAATGGAGTTAATTACTTCCTCTTTGCGGTTTTGTGGCAGTGACTGGCGTGCTCCTGGGTTGAGGGTGAGGAGCTGGGCACTCCACAGCACAGTGACCCATCTGACAGCACTAGTAGCACTTGATTGGAGTCCTGGCTGGTGCTTAGGAGATGCTGGTGGCTGCAGTGGCTTGGGAATGTCAGCCATAAAGGCGTTTTTCCTGGACGCATGGTGGTTTGGGTTCGGTGGTGCTTGACTTTCTGGGGTGGTCCAACTCGATGTCTAGCACCACCGCCATGCAGTGCCACTCACGCAATAGGTTAGGAAAACCTCAAATGATGCAGGCTTTAAGCAAGTTGCGATCTAGCCTCTGCTTGAAGTAGTTGATCAGTGACCATTCTGGCCACTGCCCCAGCCAACTAGCAATTTCAGGAAGGACTAAACAAAGAGCTATACCACAACTGCCCACCCCAGGGGGTGCCACGCAACCTGCGGGCATGGTGCTGAGTGGCCACTGAAGTGGAGATTGACCTAATGGAATACCATGAACACACAGTGCAGGAAAGCCGGCCCCACTGAGTGCCTGAGAAGTGACTGGCCCCCAGGGAATGAAGGGGGGGGTGCGGCCCCGATCAAAGGAGCGAAGCCTTGCCAAAGCCCAGGAGCTTGCTTTTGCTGTGGAAAGGAGGGCCATCAAGTGGGCGAGTGCCTCAAGCCACGCCCGGCTACCGCTCTCCCACCTCCGAGCCAGTCAAAGAAGAAAAAGCCCCCCATGAAGCCAAAGAAGAAGACACTTGTGGGATAGCAGGTCATGGAGTTCTCTCCTCAGTCCAGTGAGGAGGAGGGTACTCCAACCCCCACCAAACCGGGCCTTGTCTTCTATGAAAGTGATAGCAAGGCAGAAGACAATGGATGGTAAGTGGCACCATCATCCCTATGACAACCAGGGTGGAGATTTTGGTGTCCTCCTTAGGAGTAAGGGGGTCCTCACAGCCCTACTGGACTCAGAATGCACCAGGTGCTTGGTTAGTCCCCAGGTGGTAGAGAAGCTAGGGATGAGGCTGAGGAGACTGAGACAGCCCATGGTGTTTTCCCAGTTGGATGGTTCCATAACAGGCAGAGTGCCAGCGACCTGCCTGACCGAGCCCATAAAGCTCAAGGCTGGGGCCAATGTAGAGACTATTCGATTCATTGTAGCCCCTGGTATGACAGAAGCCATGGTCTTAAGGCTAGCGTAGTAGAAAAAATGGAACCCCTCTGTTAAGTGGGATAAGACCAAGTGGCAGATGCAGAGAAAAGCAGCCGACCAGCAAGGGTTAGTGAAAGTGTTAAAAAGTAGCCATGAGGCCGTGGTTACAGAAGCGAAAGCAGAAACCACTAATAAACTGAAGGGAGGGGATAAGCTAGAGTCGCTGATTCCAGAGGAGTACTGTGACCTAGTGGAGGTTTTTAGCGAGAAGGAATCAGATGCACTCCCACCCCACCGACCCACAGATTGTGCTATCGAGATTGTGCCAGAGGCCAAGCTGCCCAAACCAAAGATGTACTCAATGACACCCAAGGAAATGGAAGAAAACCAGGGATTTATAGACAAAAACCTAGCTTGGGGGTTTATCCAGTTGTTGAAATTGAGGATACCTGCCCCTGTGCTTTTCAAAGAAAAGAAAGATGGGTCCCTTAGACTGTGCATAGATTATAGGGGGCTGAACTATATTTGCAGGGAAAACATGTACCCCCTCCCGCTAATGAGCATGTCTGCTAGGCTATATGGCCAAAGGGAGGATCTTCACAAAGTTGGACTTGAGAGAGTCATACTACTGAGTGAGGATTAAGGAGGGGGATGAGTGGAACACGACTTTTAATTGTCCCCTGGGTTGCTATCAGTTCTGAGTGATGCCATTTGGATTGCAGGGATCACCTGCTGTGTTCGTGCAGCTGATAAATGAGGTTTTGCATGAGCACCTGTACAAAGGGGTCTTGGTATACCTGGATGATATATTAATTTATACCAAAACCGAAGAAGAGCACGTGAAACTGATCAGAGCGGTATCGAGAAACTACAGAAAGCCCAGCTTTATGCCAAGCTGTCTAAGTGCAATTTTCACAAAACCAGCCTAGACTACCTGGAGTACTACATTTTGAGAGAGGGGGTGGAGACGGACCCTGGTAAAGTAAAGACAATATTAGAATGGGAACCCCCTCGAACCAGGAGGCATTCGGCTTTGCAAACTTCTACCACCAAACTTCTACGTTCTCCCAGATAGCCCTGCTGATTACCAACTTGCTCAAAACAGGAGGGGGGTGAAACCCAAGCCCGGCCAACCTCTGAACTGGTCTCTCAAGTGCCAAGCTGCATTCAAGAAGCTAAAGTGCCTCTTTGCTGCGGAACCGGTTCTAAAACACCCCGACCCGGACAAGCCTTTTGTGATACAGGCAGATGCTCATGATTTAGCTGTAGGTGCAGTCTTGCTTCAGAAGAATGCCAAGGGGGAGTTGCAGCCCTGTGCCTATACATCCCGCAAACTTTCTGAAACTGAAAGGTGATGGGCTATTTGGGAGAAAGAAGCCTACACAGTACGATGGGCCCTCCTAATGTGAAGGCAGTTCCTAGAAGGCAGTAAGATTCCATTTGAGGTATGGACAGACCATAGGAATCTGAAAGCATTGAGGGCCCCCTGGAAACTGTCACCCAAGCAAGTCCTGTGGGCTCAATACTTCAACCGTTTCAACTTCACACTCTGCTACCTACCGGGGGGGGGGGGGATTTCCTGTTGGACACTCTTTCCCGGATGCCACAGTATAACAGTGCCTGAGAGGAGGTTGTTAACCCCATCATCCCATCCAGACAGTTCACAGTGCCAGCCCTCACGAGGCAGCAGAGGACATCACTGTTACAACCAGCCAAAGATCTAACCCAACCATTGAGAGATGCTTTGGCAGGCGGCGAGTGGTTTCAACAGCATAGAGGTGATCTGTCACTAAAGGAGGGACTGGCATGGATGGGGAATAAGGTGTATGTCCCAGTCCTTGGCTAAGCTATTTGTGTAGCATGTATATCGGCTGCATGGGGTCCTGAAGCATATCATCTTGTACCAGGGAGTGCAATTCATGTCAAAGTTTTGGCGGGAATTCCTAAGTTTGATAGGCTCCTCCCAGGGACTTAGCTCTGCCTATCATCCTCAAACGAATGGGGCTTGTGAACGCACAAACTCAGTCCTGGAGCAATACCTGCGATGTTATGTGAATTACCAACAAACCAATTGGACTGAGCTTCTGCCATTTGCAGAAGTGGCCTATAATAACTCAGTGCATAGTAGCACCGGATTTACCCCTTTCCGGGTGGCCACTGGGATAGAGTTCATGCCTCTGCCAGAACTCCCTCAGGAGAGACCCTTGTCAGCCTCATTTGCTGAGTGGATGGGTACTTTGAAAGCCATGTGGGTCACAGTGTGTAAGGCACTAGAAAAAGCAGGGGAAGAGCAGAAGAGTCAAGCAGACAGGAAGAGGCCACCCCAGAGGGAGTTCAGAGTAGGAGACAGAGTGTACTTCTCCACAAAGTTTTTGAACCTGAGGCAACCCTGCAAAAAATTGGGACCAAGTACATAGGACCTTTCCCTATAGTCCAGATCATAAATCCAGTGACAGTGGAATTACAGCTCCCTAAAAGCCTCAGGTGCATCCATCCAGTGTTTCATTATAGTCTATTGAAACATTTCCGTAGCTCAGTGTTAAGACCTCCTATGAAGCCACCTCCTCCTCCCATCCTAGTGAAGGGAGAGGAACATTTTGAAGTCAAATCCTTGACTCCAGGCACTACAAAGAGAAGTTGCAGTATTTACTATTATGGAAGGGATACCCTTTAGCAGATGCAGAGTGGGTGGCAGCAAAAGATGTTAGTGCATCTAAACTTATTCACAAGTTCCATGCCAAAATCCCACCCGGCCCCGGTAGGATGTTGAAACAGAAAATTCTATGTAATGTAACCTTATGTATGTTTGCTCTCTTGTAGGTCTAATCTTTCATCTGGAGCATCAGCATGTCATGGCCGACATGCTGTGCACTTTTGCTCACAGCCAGACAACAGAAACCAGGGAGGGGGGATGGGTATGATTGGAATGTATGGGTGGCTGGGAGGGAATTGAGGAATTTATGCGCACCATCTGTGGCCTGGGAGAACCAGCAGCCCTTTTCTTGTAGCTTCTCTTTCTTGGCAAAATTAGCATAACTACTGTAGGAGTGAGTTTGAGAGAGCCAGCAAGTGCTTTACCTCCAAAGGCATTAGCAGATAAACTTAGCAAACTTTAGCAAACACAGCTAAACTTAGGGGGTGGGGACAGGCAGTTCTTTCAAAGCAGGTTCATTGGCTTTTTTTGCATAAAAAAGAAGCCAGTCAATCCTGCTGAAGTTGAGGGAAAGACAAACAAATTTGCTTTTCTTTGCAAAGCTTGTAACCTGAAGCCTTTCTTTCCTTTGCCTTTAGGCTTTGTCTGTGCATGTTCACTGGCTTACAAGCTTTGCAAAGCACCACCTTGTGCTGCAGGATCTCCCATTTCATGGCAAACTCTAGATCCATAAAGTTCACAGTGGCCCCCGAATCCACCATAGCTTCTGTTGGCACCTTCGGCCCATCCGGTCATGTCAAAATCAGTGCCACTACCAAATGCCACATTGGCATGACTCATGGTTGCTTAGTTGGGCAGACCAATGCTAGTACACAGAGCAATGGCCAGTGAGTCCACAAGGCACCTGAAAGTTTCCCAATCAACATAAACCCACCAGGCAAAATTAAATCCACAATACAAGAGGGTTCACAAGGCACGATCCAAGTCAAGGCATGGTTGGACAGGCAGCCACAGGTTGGGGCACAGCAGCTGCTGGGGGGCCTGCAGCAGCTGGGGGTGCAACAGCCGCCGCTGGGAGGACAGCAGCCATTCGGAGTGCAACAGCAATGGGGGGGACAGCAGCCCATGATGGCATCACCGCTTAAAGCAACTTTCGATGGCGACCCAGAGAAGCTGATTTTCTTCCTTAATCAAGTACGTTCCCACATGAATCAAGATGCCAATTTTTACCCAGATCCAGCTGCTATGGTCGACGTTGTCGCAGCTAATCTGGAAGGGGAGGCATCTGAGTGGCTAAACAATTTGTATAATGAGCAAGCGCCTGAACTGGGAGACCTCCATCTCTTCCTCCTAGGGCTGAGGGCCAGGTTTGAGGACCAATCCATAGCCCTCAAGGCAGAGAAACAAATTCACAAGATAAAGCAGGGCGGTAGACCCGCATTGGATTACGTGCGAGAATTTCGCAAGGTGGCAGGTCAGATTGAGAGGTGGCCAGAGCAATCCCTAGTGCATCACTTCAAGGAGGGGCTAGATGATCACCTTTCCCAGGCCTGCATCTACCGGGCAGTTCCCGATCAACTGCAAGAGTGGTACCAGGCAGCAGTGAGACTAGACATCGAGTTTGCTCATTATAAGAAGCCAATTCCTCCAGAAGCCAGACCAAAACCAGAGCAGGCCAGGCGGCCGCCTCCACGAAGACCCCCAGCCATCGCAGCCGCTGAATCACCCAAGCCACCTCCTGGCCCACCAATCAAATGCTTCAGATGTGGCCAACAGGGACACTGAGCGGCTAATTGTCCGATCCCGTACCCCCAACAAGGGGGTAGATCGGGACCACCAGGGAGGAAGAAACCAGCCCAACAGCTGGCAAAAGAAAAATCAATCTGGATCGCACAAGAACCCATCACCCAGGTCACATCACCATGCAGGAAAGCGCCGAGGTCCAAGCCGGACCTACCACCGCTCTGCCCTCCTACGACAGCGATGACGAAGAGGAGAACAACCCGATGGTGAGTCGACCCGTTCCACCTTTTTCACTCTCTGCTAAGCTCTTAGTCCCTAAGACAGGGGTACAAATGGATTTGAAGGTCCTAGTGGACTCTGGATGCTCCCGGTGCATCATCGGTTTGCCAATTGCCCTTAAGATGGGTATACGAGCAAGATTGCTCTTCCAACCCATGAGGTTTGAACAGGCAGATGGCTCTTTAATGGGAGGAACTTTAGTAACCCATATAACCGAGCCTATACGCCTAGAAATAGGTGAACATTGGGAGTTCATCCGTTTCGTAGTGGCTCCGAAGATGACTGAGGCTGTGATTTTAGGTTTATCTTGGTTAGACAAATGGAAACCTTTTATCTGGTGGGAAAAGGGGATGAGGACTGTGAGATTGCCAATAGGGCCCAAACCACCTCTTGATTCTGCTGACGTTACCGGAGGGCCTAAGCCATCAGCAGAACCAGCAAAATTAACTGCCATTCCCCGGCCAGGCGAACCACTCATCCCCAGTGAGTACCGGGATCTAGCGGAGGTGTTTAGTGAGAAAGAATGTGACATTCTGCCGCCGCATCGACCAAATGACTGTGCAATTGAACTATTGCCGGGGGCTAAACTCCCAAGACCGAGGATGTACGCTATGACCCCCCTCGAAATGGAGGAACTACAACAGTACGTGAACAAAAACCTAGCGAGAGGCTTCATTGAACTGGCTAAGTCCCAGGTGGGGGCACCGGTGTTATTTAAAGAGAAAAAAGACGGGTCGCTTAGGCTCTGCGTGGATTATAAGGGGTTAAATGCTGTAAGTGTAGAAAACAAGTACCCCCTCCCCCTCCTGAAGGACCTACTAACCCATCTGGCAAAGGGGCGTGTCTTCACTAAATTAGACCTAAGAGAAGCATACTACCGAGTAAGAATAAAAAAGGAAGATGAATGGAAAACCGCTTTTAACTGTCCTATGGGCAGCTATCAGTTCAAAGTTATGCTGTTTGGACTACAGGGGGCTCCAGCTGTCTTCATGCAGCTGATCAACCAGGTGCTACACGATCATCTGTACAAAGGGGTTGTAGTGTATCTTGATGACATCCTGATATACAGCAAGAATATGACTGACCATGTAAAATTAGTGCGAGAGGTATTAAAGAAATTGCTAAATGGCAAACTATATGTCAAATTGTCAAAGTGTGAGTTCCACCAAACCCGACTGGATTATTTGGGCTACAGAATTTCCTGTGAGGGCATTGAAATGGACCCTGAAAAAGTGAAAGCTGTAATTGAATGGTAACCCCCAAAGACTCGTAAACAGCTTCAAAGCTTTCTAGGGTTTGCAAACATTTACCGTCAATTCATCCCCTCATTTGCCAAAATTGCTTTACCTCTCACGGACTTATTAAAAACAGGCAAAGATGGATGAAAGCCACGACCGGGCCAGCCACTAACATGGACTATGAACTGTCAAACTGCTTTTGAGAATTTGAAAAGACTATTTGCGGTCGAGCCAGTCCTAAAGCACCTCTACCCAGGGAAACCCTTTGTGATTCAAGCCAATGCCAGTGACGTGGCAGTCGGAGCGGTACTTTTGCAAAAGAACCATGAGGGGGTCCTGCAGCCCTGTGCCTATACCTCAAAAAAGTTCACAGACTGTGAGAGAAGGTGGGCAGTTTGGGAGAAGGAAGCCTTCACAATTCGTTGGGCTCTGTTAAACTGGAGGCACTACCTAGAAGGGAGCAAGGTGCCTTTTGAAGTATGGACTGATCACAAAAACCTAGAGGCACTGAAAACTCCTCACAAGCTTTCCCCTAAACAAGTACGGTGGGTGCAGTATTTTAACCGGTTTAATTTCACCCTGAAGTACATACCGGGGGAAAAAAACTTTTCAGCTGACGCTCTATCAAGATTGCCTCAGTACAAGAGCCAGCACAAAGAGGTTAATGAATCAATCATACCTACACCGCAAGTTGCATCTCAATTAACGCCGCGAAGAGCCCCACCTTCTAGAGTCCCAAACCCCGACGATCCTGGGACAAGAAAGCTAAAGCAGGAACTCCTCAACGATCGATTGTTCAAGGATAATCAAACTACCCTGACGTGTAGGGATAGATTAGCCTACAAAGGGGGGAAGTTGTATTTGCCCGAAACCCTCCGCCTTCATGCTCTCCAGTGCGGTCATGATGTGAAACAAGCTGGACACTTTGGCTATTTAAAAACACTGCATTTGATTCGTCGGCAGTTTTGGTGGCCAGGTTTGAAACGGGACGTAGAGAACTACGTCAAAAGCTGTGCTGTAGGGCTTCCGGTTTGTGATTGCGGTGCTGGCGGACGTTCAGGGTGATCGCTCCCTCCGCCGTCTGGTTTTCTCCCGCCGGGGGACCCTGAAAAGGGTCGAAAGTCGCCCTGGAGGAGCGACGAGCGTGAAGAGGACCCCCAAGAGATCGTGGAAGGGCGGCAGCCCTCCCGTTTGATCCGGGGCAGCTCTTTGAACTGACGGGGAAAAGATCGGCCATCAACATGGCCCATCACTAAGCTGCTACCAGCCGAGGCCAAAATTACTAACAAGCACTTCGAAAGCACCGCGGAGGAATTGGGTTAGATTTTACCTTCTTTGTACCCTAAGTATTTTCTTGTAAAAAGCTTCTTGAAACTTCTCCCCCCTGCGAGGAGAGAGGGAAGAGAACGTCTTCCTCCCACCCTCTAAAATGGCGGCGTCTGACTACTTAGGGAAAATAAAGCTTTGAAAAGAACAACTAAATAACTGGATCTGCATCTGCTTGATATTTGGGGACACAAAAAGTTCCTACTCTCACAGGGACCTGCTATTTTATTTACTCGTAAAAAAGATGAAAAAGAACTTAAATTGGATAAAAACCTAGCCTGGGATTTGAAAAAGACTTTAAATGCTATTGGGGACATCTTGTGGCAAAATGTGGTACAGCAAGTGAATATTTGACAAATAGCCCAGATCTGTCCTTGGTGTTATCTAAAAGAGATTAAAAGCTGAGAGAACAGCTGGGCAGTGAAACTGGCTTTTAAGAACTGTGGAGGTGAACACTTACTGACTCTTCTTTAATAAATAGTCTTCACTAAAGGACCATCCATAACCATGTCAGAAATGGAGGAGGGCCAGCAACAAATTTCGGCTAATTATAAACTTATACTTGAAACAATTCTTGAAGCCACTGAGATAATTAAATCTAGACTGAAAGACAAAGGCGCCAGCTTAAATCTACAAAGCGAAACCCTGACTGCAACTAAAGAATTTACAATCCAAACAACAACAGAAGCGGAAGAAATTAACACCAAGACAGAGGATTTTAAAGATCAACAAGTACACCTTACTGAAAATTTAGACGATCAAACAACAACTATAAAACCGGGCATGACTCTCTACACAAACCTGAGGAAGAAGAAGACCAGATCGAACTGAAGACAATTATATTAGAGCAAATATGGGGAGATGGGCCACCAGGGCGACAATTCAATGATTATAAGTGGGCCAGTTCTTTTAGAAAATTGACAACTGGATGGTCTCCTTTGGTTCAAGTAACATGTGTAAGAATAAAGGGAGATCTATCCGATGAGTTAAAAGCATTGGTATGGAAGCCTGGTTGGCATAAAAAGAAAGCTAGAGTTAGACTGAAAAAAGGGGGGTCTTCTGATCTACTACAGAGGATCCTAAATTGTTAACTATTGGGCTAAAGGGAGACTCTGAGATAGTGGGAAATTCGATTATTAGATTAAAATAGTTGGAAAATAATAAAAAATAAGGGATTAATTTGTTTAAATATTGAGAATTTAGAATTATATGGGAAATGAAAATTAATCATTAAGAAATAGGCTTGAACTATGGTTTAGCCCAGATATTATAGATAACAAAGGATACTCTATTATCAAGGCGATGATGTATTAGGGAGAGAAATAGAAAATGTTAAAATTAGAATATATCTAAGTAAGTAATATGTACATGTTAGATAATTATAATCTTTATGTAGTGAGACAAAGGAAATTTGGGTTACCCGAAACTTAAATAATTTGGATATTAAAGGTTAAATTGGAGTATTGTGATTAATAACTAAAAATTAGGTAAAACTTAAAAACAGGATATGGATATGTATAAGCAAAAAATGTATTAATAAATGTGATAATGAAGTCTTAACTGAGTTTGATATAATCAGAAATTTACTAGTTTAAATATGACATAGCAAATGTTAAGGGAAACAGAGAAGAAATATTTGATGATGTAACCTGAGATATGTACTAAAGATTTTCTTATTGAACTTTTGATTAACCCAATCACCACGTTGCTTTCCAAATATTCAGATGTAAAACTGGAAAACCAATAAAACTTATATATATATTAAAGAAAGCTGTGCTGTATGTGCCACTATGAAGAGAATTCCGGGGAAGCCCCCTGGACTATTACAACCGGTAGCAGACCCTTCCCAGCCATGGGAAGAGATCGCTATGGATTTTATAGTTGAGTTACCTGAAAGTAGAGGAAATACAGTGATATGGACTGTGATTGATCTTTTTTCGAAGCAGGCTCATTTTATTGCCTGCAAAGGACTCCCGTCAGCCCAGAGACTGACCAAGATGTTTCTTAAGCACATTTACAGACTGCACGGCGCACCAAAATGAATAATCTCTGACAGGGGAGTGCAATTTACGGCCAAATTTTGGAGGGGTTTTCTTAAACTAATTGGCTCATCGCAGGGGTTGTCATTGGCCTTTCACCCGTCTATGAATGGGGCGGATGAAAAAGCAAACTCGATGGTGGAGCAGTACCTTAGATGCTATGTGGACTATCAACAAACGAACTGGACTGACCTCCTCCCTTTCGCGGAGGTGGCTTACAATAACACTGTTCACAGCAGCACCGGTTTTACGCCTTTTAAAGTCGCCAAGGGGAAAGAATTTAACCCAATACCTGAGTATCCTCAGGGACCCTCTACCTCCCAAACTCTTGACCAGTGGGTGAAGGGGTGGGGGGAGGTTTGGGACAAAACGAAACTCGCTCTGAAAAAAGCTTCCAAAGCGTATAAGAAACAAGCGGATAAAAAAAGGGCTCCCCAGAGGTCATTCCAGGTTGGGGAAAAAGTTTACTTATCCACAAAATATTTACGACTCAAGTTGCCTAGTAAAATACCTTGGTCCTTTCCCCATCATAAAGATCATAAATCCAGTTATGGTGGAGTTAAAGCTTCCTCGGCTTTTAGGGAAAGTCCACCCTGTGTTCCATTGTAGTCTACTAAAACCTTTCTGGGGTTCCACTTTATGACCTCCCCCTAAGAAGGCACCTGGCCCTCTGGTAGTAGCTGGACAGACACATTATGAAGTGAAGCGTATTCTTGATTCTAGGCTTTATAAGGGAAAGTTACAGTATTTGGTACAGTGGAAAGGATACCCATTATCCGAGGCCACTTGGGTGAAATCTAGTGATGTAAAAGTCGACAGACTCATTCGTAAATTTTATGACAAACACCCTAATAAGCCGAGAGGCAACCCCTAACCTATGGTTTTGTTTGAATTGCAGGATTTATCCTTTTTGTTAAGGGGGGCCGGATGTCAACGCTGTGACAATGGATGTTCCCGCTCTGACAACTAAGGGAAATTGCAACCATTTTTTACTCTGCTTTCAGCGTGCTTTTTCTGCTGTTTAGGAATCAGATGTAGAAGGGGGGATGGGGTTAATGCTTGAGCTCAGCTAGCCACAATAATAATGCAACTCCGTGGGAACTCAAGGACACAAACTGATAACGTTTTGGCGGGCTGAGGAGCTGGAGAGGGAGCCCGCGCTTCAGGCTAATTGGGGAATGTGATTTATGACTGCTTCCAGGGGGTGGGAATTGCAACTTGTTACTTTGTATCTGGGGGAAGGGAATTTAATTTTGGGTTCAACTATGTAGTGCCAATACTGTGTATCCTAATAAAATGTTCTTTAAGGAAGAATTCTTGCCTTGAAGTTCTTTTGATAGGTTTAATTTATCGGAACCATGACAGTGGGCCAATCCCAGTGAGGGAGATGGTTCCTCAAGTAGCCTGGACCCATGCCATGCAGGGATTTAAAGGTAATAACCAACACCTTGAATTGCATCTGAAAGCAGACTGGCCGCCAGTGCAGCTTGCGGAGCAGTTGTGTAACATGGGTCATCCTAGGGACCCCAAGAACTATCTGTGCCACTGTACTCTGCACCACTTGAAACTTCCAAATGCTCTTCAAGGGTAACCCCATGTAGAGTAAATTGCAGTGTTCCAGACGTGAGGTGACCAGGGCTTGAGCGCAGGGACTCCTGATCCAGGAAAGGCTGCAACCAAAGTTGTCAAAAGGCTGTCCTAGCCACAACTGCCACCTGCTCTTCAAGCAGGAGTTGTGATTCCAGGAGAACCAGGTCCATCTGGGGTAGTGCCACCCCATCCAGAAATAAAGATGTTAAAGTCCCAGATCTTGAAGCCAAAGCCATTCGGTCTTGCCAGGATTCAGCCAAAGTCTGTTGTCCCCCATCCAGGCCCCCACAGCCTCCAGGCACTGTGAGAGGCCAGCAACAGCATCACTTGGATCACCAGGGGTACAGATATAAAGCTGGGTATCATCAGCATACTGATGATACTTCAACCCCTGGTGGCAAATGTTCTCACCCAGTGTGTCAACACTGCTAACTTTGAATGTTCTTGCCTTGACAAAATATGCAGAGCTGTGTGGTATTTTTAGAGTTAACTTAAATGATGCTGGGAGGGGAAGAGAAAGAATGTGTGTGGGGTTTACTTTAAGAAGCAGCCCGCGCACAGAAAATGGAAAGGAACCTTTACCCTTCAAACTGATTGGAGAACGTGATTCATGACAGCAAAATAAGGGATATGCTAGCAAAATATGTGCCAGGGGAGGGGAATTTAGATCTTGGCATCCTTCCATGCCGTGCCGACATTTTTGTTACATGAATAAAGACTTTTTAGGATAAACAATGCCTGGAAGTTCTTTGAAGTGTTTCATTAGTCAGAACCATGACATCATGCCAAGATCTACAAACTTTTCAAAAGATCTGGAGTCCTGAACTCCCGCCTGTCAGGACGTCCTCCTCGGTGCTCCAACAAAAAGAGCCAGTAGGCAGGTATGGATGACAACAAACAGTGTTTATTCCGTGCTGGAAAAAGTCAGCGCTGGGAGTGAATTGCTCCCAGTGCTTTACATAGCGTTTCAACCCATAGCCCCGCCCCCCAGCTGGCAAGCCAACATCCGGCGCGTTGCATACATAGGTGGCCAGTCAGGCATTCACCTCCTTCCCCTCCAGACACGCAGTGGGCTGCCTGCCAGAGCAAGCCCCAGGTCTGTGTTTGCTGTCGTTCTTCCTGCGACGCCAGGCTCCGGGTGGGTATTGCCAGGGGGTCTGTTTCCCCCTCACTATTCTGTCCCTGCCCCACCCCACGCCCCGCCGCCTCCCGCGGCACTAATCCGTCCGTCCCTGCTCCATGGCTGCTGCAGAGTTTCCCCCTCCTCTGGCCCTGCAGGGATTCCCCCTGCGGCGTCTCCATGGACTCCCTTCTGCAGCTTGCTGGGGGGGGAGTCCCCTCCTCAGCGCTCCCGATGCCCACAGCAAACGGCGTCCCGACGCTGGTCCCAGCGGCGCTCGGCCCGAACCGGCCCGCCGGCACCCCCGGCAGCTGCTCCGGCCGGTGAATAGGGTGGCGGGTGGCCACGGCGCCAACAAGCTCCAGCGCCGAACAGCTGACAGCCTCCCAGCTGGCTGCAGATCCGGATGGTGAGGAAGGGCGACGGGAGGTGGCGGTGTGGCGAGCGAGGTCCCGCCCGCCCGTGAATGTTGGCCCCACAGGGCCCGACAGGTGGCCCCCTCTACCAAGGCTCCACCTGGAAGATAAGGAGAGCCATGTGAGTGGCCGTACACCCCAGTCGACGGTTCGGCAATCCCCCCTCCACCCGGCTTCCTAGGGCACTGGCGATGGAACGCCCGCATGAGGCGGGGGGCGTGGATGTCTGCCTTCCCCACCCATGAAGCCTCTGTAAGGGGATACCCTTTCCAGCAGACTAGATAGTACAGGGATCCCCGCCGGACGCGAGAGTCGAGGATCTCCTGGACCTCGTATTGGTCCCGCACAACGGGCCCCGGTTCCCTCTCCGGAGCCCTGTAAGAGGACCCCTCGACTGGTTTCAAGAGACTGCTATGGAACACTGGGTGTATTTTACCCAGGAACCTAGGCAGGTGTAGCCGCACGGCTACCGGATTTATAACCTGAGCGACCCGGAAAGGCCCAAGGAACTTTGGCGCCAGTTTCCTGCAGGGGACCCGTAGCTGGAGGTATTTCGTGGACAGGTAGACTAGGTCGCCTACTTGAAAGGGTTTCTGGGCCTCCGTTTTTTATCTGCCTGCGCCTTCGCGGTGTTCCCTGCCTTCACCAGGGCCTCCTTCACCGCTCCCCAGACCCCCCTCACACGTGTCATCCACTCCTTGGGTTGACAAGGCAAGGGTTCCCCTTGACTGTACTCAGGAATGGGGACGAATTCCCTGCCATGCACCACCCGAAAAGGGGTGAACCCGGTGCTACTATGCACCGCATTATTATAGGCCACCTCCGCGAACGCCACTAGGTCCACCCAGTCCATTTGTTGGTGGGATACATAGCTTCGCAGGAATCGCTCTACAGCAACGTTTGCTCGCTCCGCAGCTCCGTTGGTACTGGGATGGTATGCCGAGCTGAGCCCCTGGGACGAACCAATGAAGCAGACGAACTTGTGCCAAAAGCGAGCCGTGAACTGTACCCCTCGGTCTGAAATGATCCATCGGGGTACCCCGTGCAAACGGTAGATGTGTGTCACGAACAGTCTGGCCAGCCTCCGAGCCGAAGGTAACCCCTTACATGGAATGAAGTGTGCCTGCTTGGAGAACAGGTCCACCACAGTCCAAAGCACCGTGTAACCCCGGCTCTCCGGCAACTCAACGATGAAATCCATCGTGATGTCCTCCCAGGGTCTAGTGGAGTCCGCCACCGGCTGCAGCAACCCCGGTGGCTTCCCCGTCCGGGACTTGGTAGTGGCACAGACGTGGCACCCCCGGACGTAGGCCTCTATGTCCACCTTCATCCCGGGCCACCAGAATTGGCGCCTTGCCAAATGTAGGGTCTTGAGGAACCCAAAGTGCCCTGCCTGCTTTGTGTCATGGCAGCATCGAAGCACTGCCTGCCTCAGTGTCTGTGGGACGTAGAGCTTATCACCACGTCAGGTCACACCGTCCCGTGTTGTCAGCAGGCCTGGATTGTTCTGTAACCAGGGGTCATCTTGGAGCGCCGTCCTCAGCTCCTGTTCCAGGCCACTAGCCGCCGTCCGAGGGACCACCCGTGCCACAGCCTGGCGGTAAGGGGGCATGATCACCTGCACTACCTCCTCCCGCTTGCTGCTGTATTGGGGCAACCGTGACAAGGCGTCGGCCAGGAAATTCCTCCCCCCCCGGTACGTACTTGAGCTGGAACCGAAACCGCCGGAAGTACTGCGCCCATCGGACGTGTTTAGGGGGCAGACCTTCCTGGGGTTTGACAATTTCTACAGGCAGTTCATCCCCTCGTTTGCTGCGGTAGCGCTGCCCCTGACGGACCTTCTGCGCACCTGACACGCTGCGACAAAGCCGCGTCCCGGGCAGCCGTTGGCGTGGACGATGGACTTACTGTCAGCGCTGACTTACTGTCAGGACGTCCTCCTCGGTGCTCCAACATAAAGTGCCAGTAGGCAGGTACGGATGACAACAAACGGTGTTTATTCCGTGCTGGAAAAAGTCAGCGCTGGGAGTGAACTGCTCCCACTGCTTTACATAGCGTTTCAACCCATAGCCCCGCCCCCCAGCTGGCAAGCCAACATCCGGCACGTTGCATACATAGGTGGCCAGTCAGGCATTCACCGCCTTCCCCTCCGGACACGCAGCGGGCTGCCTGCCAGAGCAAGCCCCAGGTCTGTGTTTGCTGTTGTTCTTCCTGCGACGCCAGGCTCCGGGTGGGTATTGCCAGGGGGTCTGTTTCCCCCTCACTATTCTGTCCCTGCCCCACCCCACACCCCACCACCTCCCGCGGCACTAATCCGTCCATCCCTGCTCCGTGGCTGCTGCAGAGTTTCCCCCTCCTCTGGCCCTGCAGGGATTCCCCCTGCGGCATCTCCATGGACTCCCTTCTGCAGCTTGCTGGGGGGGGAGTCCCCTCCTCAGTGCTCCCGACGCCCACAGCAAACGGCATCCCGACGCCGGTCCCAGCGGCGCTTGGCCCGAACCGGCCCACCGGCAGCCCCGGCAGCTGCTCCGGCCAGTGAATAGGGTGGCGGGTGGCCGTGGCGCCAACAAGCTCCAGCGCCGAACAGCTGACAGCCTCCCAGCTGGCTGCAGATCCGGACGGTGAGGAAGGGTGACGGGAGGCGGCAGTTTGGCGAGCGAGGTCCCACCCGCCCGTGAATGTCAGCCCCACAGGGCCCGAGACCGCCGCTATCTCTAGGTTTGAGAGAAGCTGGCAAAGATTCAGGAGAAGTTTTCAAAAATGGAGGAAGGGAAACTTCCTGAAGCAGACAGCCTGACATCAGCTGCTACCCCAGGGGGGGGAGCGACAGCCAAGATGCCAGGGGAGGAAGAGCTTTGGCAGAATTCCCAGCTGGAGAAAAAACCCAAGCAGCTAAGAGAGTTTATCTGGTCGTCAGGCTGGACCCAGCCCAGCGGAGACTCTAGAGGCGTCGAAACAGCCTTGCCACCCTCAAAGGCTTCAAAAGCAGATGAGGTTGAGCTACAACGAAGGGATTCTTGCATATTGCATCCCCCAGACCGGTGGAGAGCTGCCAGATCGTCTGCCAGTGAGAATTTGGGTGAGTGGAAAACCCTGTCTGCAGACCAGACAGCCCTCCAGCCCCAGGAGTCCCCTGCCAGGCCCTCCAGCCCCACAGAGAGAGAGAACCCCAGCCTGGGGTTCCTGCAGCAATGGGAGGTTTGGGAACCCCCTCAGGTGAATGGTCAGCAAACTCTGAGCTTGCCACAGCTAATAGAGGCCTTGCAACATCTTGGGGTGGTGCAGAAGCCAGGAGATCAGCAGCTGGTGGGAGAACGACCACAGCAAGGAGATTGGCCACAGCACCCGAACGTGCAACAGCAACAGCCACAGTGGGGGCCCCAACAACCTATAATTGCACCACCTTTCAGAGCAACCTTCGATGGGGACCCAGAAAAGCTGATTTTCTTCCTCAATCAAGTGCGCTCTCATTCGAACCACTGGGCCTATCTCTACTGGGACCCAGGCGCCATGGTTGATGTGATTGCGTCCAGCCTAGAGGAAGAAGCATCCGAATGGCTGAACAATTTATATAATGAGCAAGCCCCAGAATTGGAGGACCCCCACCTCTTCCTCCTAGGGCTGAGAGAAAGATTTGAGGACCCATCCATTGGCCTCAAGGCAAGAGAACAAATCCACAAAATAAAACAAGCCGGCAGGCCTGCCCTGGAGAACGTGTGAGATAGCAGGTCGAATAGAGCGGTGGCCTGAGCAATCCCTAATCCATCACTTTATTGAGGGATTAGACGATCACCTCTCTCAGGCCTGCTTCTATCGAGCAGTACCTGATCAGCTGCAAGAATGGTACCAGGCAGTGGTGAAGCTTGACGTTCAGCTCGCCCGCTATAAGAAGCTTCCCCCACCTGAATCCGAGCCGAAGCCAGAGCAACCCGAACGGCAATCACCCCCATGAGAACCTCCAACTACTGCGATGGCCGAAAGACCCAGGCCACCTGCAGGCCCGTCAATTAAGTGTTTCCGGTGCAGACAGGAGGGACATCGAGCAGCAAACTGTCCAGTCCCCTACCCCCGACTACAGAGCAGATCAGGACCAGCAGCGAGAAGGAAACCTGCCCAGCGGCTAACGAGAGAGAAATCCAACCGGGTCACGCAGGAACCTGTTGCCCAGGTCACACACCCCACACAGGAGGATGCCGGGACTCCAGGTGGACCCGCCCCTACTCTACCCTCCTTTGACAGCGACGCCGATGGAGAGAACGACCCGATGGTGAGTCAACATGTCCCGCCTTTTTCACTGCCCGCCAAACTTATAATCCCTAAGTCGGGGGCACAAATAGACTTAAACGTGCTAATCGATTCTGGAGGCACCCGATGCATCATTAGCCTGCCATTTGCCATGAAAATGGGCATACGGGCAAAACAGCTCTCCAAACCTGTGAGGTTTGAGCAAGCCGATGGCTCCCTAATGGGAGGAACTTTCGTCACGCAATTAACTGAGCCCCTACGCCTAGAAATAGGTGAGCACTGGGAGTTTATTCGCTTCCTGGTGGCTCCAAAAATGACTGAGGCTGTGATCCTAGGGCTAGCCTGGTTGGACAAATGGAAGCCATTTATCTGGTGGGAGAAAGGAATGAGAACTGTGAGACTACCTATAAGGCCTAAACCTCCCACTGATTCAACCGACGTTGCGGGACACTTTAGGCCACCCAATGAGCGAGCGCACATGGCTGCCTCACCGCCACCAGGCGAACCACTCGTCCCCAGCGAATACCGGGACCTAGCGGAGGCATTTAGTGAAAAAGAATGCGATGCCCTGCCCCCTCACAGACCCAATGACTGCTCTATCGAACTGGTGCCAGGAGCCAAACTCCCACGACCGAGAATGTACGCTATGTCCCCCCTCGAAATGGAGGAGATGCAGCGATACGTGAACAAAAACCTAGCGAGGGGGTTCATTGAACAGGCCAAATCTACCGTGTGAGCCCCTGTATTATTTAAAGAAAAAAAGATGGGTCTATTCGTCTCTGCGTAGACTATAAGGGTCTCAATGCTGTGAGTGTGGAAAACAAATACCCCCTCCCCCCTAAAGGACTTATTAACCCATCTGGCTAAGGGGAGTGTCTTCACTAAATTAGACCTGAGAGAGGCATATTACCGGGTGAGAATAAAGGAGGGAGACGAGTGGAAAACTGCCTTCAACTGCCCCATGGGGAGCTATCAATTCAAAGTCATGCCATTTGGACTACAGGGGGCCCCAGCCATATTCATGCAGTTGATTAATGGGGTCCTACATGATCACTTGTACAAAGGGGTTCTGGTGTATCTTGATGATATCCTGATATACAGCACGAATATGACTGATCACATAAAGCTGGTGAGAGAAGTGTTAAAGAAACTATTGAATGCCAAGCTTTATGCCAAATTGTCAAAATGTGAATTTCACCAGACCCAATTAGTTTATCTGGGCTACAGAATTTCCAACGAGGGCGTAGAAATGGACCCAGCCAAAGTGAGAACTATAATCGAATGGCAGCCCCCAAAGACTCACAAACAGCTCCAGAGCTTTTTAGGTTTTGCCAACCTTTATCGTCAATTCATCCCCTCCTTTGCCGAGATTGCCCTACCCCTTACAGAACTACTCAAAACAGGCAAAGGAGGAGGAAAACCGCAACCAGGCCAACCACTAACATGGACTATGAGCTGTCAAACAGCTTTTGAGAATTTAAAAAGACTATTTGCTGCTGAACCGGTCCTAAATCACCCCTGCCCAGGGGAACCCTGTGTAATCCAAGGTGACGCCAGCGATGTGGCAGTCGGAGCTGTATTACTGCAAAAGAACAAAAGTGGAGTTCTACAACCCTGCACCTACACCTCTAAAAAAATTACTGAAAGCAAGAGGAGATGGGCAATATGGGAGAAGGAGGCCTTCGCAATTAGGTGGGGACTTAAACTGGCGACACTATCTAGAAGGGAGCAAGGTGCCATTTGAAGTATGGACAGATCACAAAAATCTAGAAGCACTGAAAACTCCCCACAAATTGTCCCCAAAGCAAGTGCGGTGGGCACAGTACTTTAACCGCTTCAACTTCACTCTAAAGTACATACCGGGATGAAAAAACATCCTAGCTGATGCGCTATCCCGATTGCCCCAGTACAAAAGTGAACGGGAGGAGGTTAATGAGGCAATTATCTCCAGTCCACAAACTGCCGCTCAACTCACGCCTCGTAGAGTCCCTAATCCTGATGACCCTGGGGTAAAGAAAATAAAACAAGAGCTCCTCATCGATCAATGGTTCAAAGATAATCAAACCTCCCTAACATGCAGGGATGGCTTGGCTTACAAAGGGGGGAAACTGTATCTGCCTGAAGCTCTCCGTCTTAACGCTCTCAAATACAGCCATGATGTAAAACAGGCTGGGCACTTTGGATATTTAAAAACTCTACACCTCATCCGCTGACAATTCTGGTGGCCAGGGCTAAAACGAGATGTGGAAAACTATGTAAAGAGTTCTACTGTATGTGCCACAATGAAAAGAATCCCAGGGAAAACCCCTGGGTTACTGCAGCTGGTGGCAGACCCTTCTCAACCATGCGAAGAAATAGCTATGGACTTTATAGTAGACCTACCTCAAAGTAGAGGAAATACTGTCATCTGGACGGTGATAGACCTGTTCTCGAAGCAGGCTCATTTCATTGCCTGCAAAGGACTCCCATCTGCCCAACGACTGACTAAATTATTCCTGAAACATATTTACCGACTGCATGGCACCCCTAAGCGAATAATTTTGGACAGGGGGGTGCAGTTCACAGCAAAGTTTTGGAGGAGTTTTCTTAAATTAATTGGATCATCTCAAGGCTTATCATCTGCTTTTCATCCGACCACCAATGGGGCTGCAGAATCCGCTAACAAAATGGTGGAGCAATATCTCAGATGCTACGTTTCCTACCAACAGACAAACTGGACTGACCTCCTCCCTTTCGTAGAGATGGAGTACAATAATTCTGTGCACAGCAGCACCGGCTACACGCCTTTCAGAGTAGCCACAGGGAAAGAGTTCAGTCCAATACCTGAATACCCTCAGGTGCCATCCGCTTCCCAGACACT
This sequence comes from Azemiops feae, assembly GCA_023970755.1. NCBI lineage: Eukaryota > Metazoa > Chordata > Lepidosauria > Squamata > Viperidae > Azemiops > Azemiops feae. Next base: position 485,711 of record JALGBA010004124.1, on the reverse strand, counting down.
TGACCAATGGGTGAGGGGATGGGAAGAAGTTTGGAGAAGCACGAAAACTGCTTTAAAAAAGACTTTTGAAACCTATAAAAAGCAGGCTGATAAAAAGAGGGCTCCCCAAAGAACATTCCAAGTTGGGGAAAAGGTTTCTCTGTCGACTAAATATTTACGCCTCAAATTACCCAGTAAGAAGTTAGGACCGAAATTCTTGGGGCCTTTTCCTATTGTAAGGATCATCAATCCGGTCACCATAGAACTAAAACTCCCTAGACATTTAGGGAGAATTCACCCTGTCTTCCACTGCAGCTTGTTGAAACCTTGTCGGGGCTCCACTTTAAGACCTCCCCCTAAGAAGGCACCCGGGCCCCTCGTAGTTGCGGGACAGACCCACTATGAAGTGAAACGTATTCTTGACTCTAGAATTTTTAAAGGGAAATTGCAGTACCTAGTACAGTGGAAGGGATACCCGTTGTCTGAAGCCACCTGGGTGAAATCCAGCGAGGTGAAAGCTGACAGACTCATCAAAAGGTTTCATGCGAAACACCCCAACAAACCGAAAAATAGCTCCTAACATATGCTTTTGTTTACATTACAGAATCTGTCCTTTTTGTACGGGGGGCTGGATGTCAACGCTGCTAACTTTGAATGTTCTTACCTTGACAAAATATGCAGAGCTGTGTGGTATTTTTAGAGTTAACTTAAATGATGCTGGGAGGGGAAGAGAAAGAATGTGTGTGGGGTTTACTTTAAGAAGCATCCCGCGCAGAGAAAACAGAAAGGAACCTTTACCCTTCAAACTGATTGGAGAACGTGATTTATGACAGCAAAATAAGGGAGGGAAATATGCTAGCAAAATATGTGCCAGGGGAGGGGAATTTAGATCTTGGCATCCTTCCATGCCATGCTGACATTTTTGTTACATGAATAAAGACTTTTTAGGATAAACAATGCCTGGAAGTTCTTTGAAGTGTTTCATTAGTCGGAACCTTGACACAGTGGTTTTAAGTAGATGTTAAGAAGGAGTGGAGAGAATACCAACCCCTGAAGCATGTCACAGAGGAGCAGCCTTGGGATGGACCTCTCACTCCCAATCAACACTGATTGGGACTGGCCTTTGGACTGTAGCAACAATCCCAACTGCTCCCTTGAGCCTAACTTCAGGAACAGGGACTCATAGCTGGAAACGTGGAGCTACCAGAGAGATTCCCAATTGACAACTACTACCTCATCTCCCCTGCCCTGGGGTCTTGACTGGTGCCAAACCCTAAACCTGGCTGGGCACATTTCAGAAATGCCAACCCCCCCTCCCAAGCACAGCCAGGTCTTGGTAATACAAGAAGCTTTGTGTCAGAGTCCTTACCAACCCCTGGTACCAACAGAAGACGAGTGGTAGATGTCAAAGGTGGCTGGAACAACCGGAACTTTCTGGCATGCGTTTATTTACAGCAAAACAAAGTTAGTGCTGGGAGTAATCTCCTCCCAGCGCCTTACATAGGTTCCCCCCAACCGACTCCACCCCCCACCCACCTAACCAGCATCCAGTGGTTAGTGATAAGAGCAGCGATGCAGGCCTCCGGCCCTCTTCTCTGTTTGGCCGTTTGGGACACGCCGGGTAACGCCCCTGCGGCGATCAGCTGTTCGTCAGACATGCGGCCGCTCAGCTGTTCAGTGGCAGCTGCATGTGTTCGTGGTTCAGGTAAGGCCGCCGCTGGCTTCCTCCCGGCCGTTGTCCTTGCCGCTGCCTCCTCCCCTATGCCTTCCCGTGCCGAACGGCTGTCTGGTGGCCTGGCCGGGGAACCCCTCAGCCCTTCGGCGACGTCGCTGACCTCCTCCCGGTCATCTTCATCGTCTCCCTCCTCCCTCCCTTCAATGTTGAGCCCGCGGGGCTTGACAGGCGGCCCCCTCTACCAGGGCTCCACCTGGAAGGCAAGGAGAAACGTGTGATTAATCATATGCTGAGGCAGATGAATCTGTCGACCCCCCTCCTGGCTTACTGGGACACCGTTGGTGGAAAATCCGCAACAACCGGAGGGCTTGGATGTCCGCTTTCCCCACCCAGGATGCCTCCGTAACAGGGTACCCCTTCCACCGTACCAGGTACTGCAACCGACCCCGTCGGATACGGGAGTCCAACACCTCTTGAATCTCATAATGGTCCCCTGTGACAGGGCCTGGTGTCCTTTTCATGGACCTAAAGGAGGGCCCCTCCACCAGCTTCAGTACGCTGTAATGGAAAGCCGGGTGTATCCTTCCCAGAAGCCGGGGTAGCTGTAGTCACACAACTACTGGGTTAATAACCTCCGTAATCCGTAACGGGCCTATGAATTTTGGCCCTAGCTTTTTGCAGGGCAACTTCAGGCGTAGATACTTAGTTGACAGGTATACCATATCCCCCACCTGAAATGGCTTTTGGGGCTTCCTTTTCTTGTCTGCCTGCACCTTTGAGGCCTCTTCTGCTTTTAGTAAAGCTTTCTTCACGTCCTCCCAAACTCCCCCAAGGTGAGTTATCCAGTCCTGGGGTTGACAGGGGGAGGGGTCCCCCTGAGAACACTCGGGAATCGGGACGAATTCCATCCCATGTACCACACAGAAGGGGGCGAATCCGGTGCTGCTGTGAACCGCATTATTATATGCCACTTTGGTGAACAGTAACAGGTCAACCCAGTCCGTCTGTTGGTAAGAGACCTAGCACCGCAGATACCGTTCCATCATTGCATTGGCCCATTCAGCTGCCCTGTTGGTGCTGGGATGAAATGCCGAGCTGAGTCCTTGGGACGATCCGATGGAACGGACGGACTCACGCCAAAAGCGAGCCGTGAACTGCACCCCCCGATCCGATATGATCCGTCGGGGCACCCCGTGCAAGCGGTATACCTGCGTGATGAATAGTTTGGCCAGCTTACGAGCAGACGGCAACTCCTTGCACGGAACAAAATGGGCCTGCTTAGAAAAGAGGTCGATTACTGTCCAGATAACTGTACAACCATGGCTCTCCGGTAGCTCCACGATGAAGTCCATGGCTATATCCTCCCATGGCCGGGTCGGGTCTGCCACTTTTTGCAGCAACCCTGATGGCTTCCTCATACGGGGCTTTGTGGTGGCACACACAGGGCAGCCCCGTACGTACGCCTCTATGTCCGCCTTCATCCGTGGCCACCAGAATTGATGTCTCACCAGGTGTAGGGTTTTGAGAAACCCAAAGTGACCAGCCTGTTTCACGTCATGGCACATCTGTAGCACCCTCGGCCTTATTGCCTTGGGTACATATAGCTTGTCGCCCTTCCAAGCCAGCCCCTCCCTCTTAGTCAGCAGGGCTTGATGTCCCAACAGCCAGGGATCGTCTTGGTTCACTTTATGCAGCTCCTGGACCAGGTCATCTGCCGGTTTGTGTGCAACCACCTGAGCTGCCGACTGCCAGAAAGGAGGCATAATGGCCTGTACTACCTCCCCCCACATGCTATTATATTGGGGCATACGTGACAGTGCGTCCGCTAAGAAGTTCTTACCCCCGGCACATATTTCAACTGAAAGCGGAATCGTTGGAAGTATTGCGCCCATTGTACGTGTTTCGGGGACAGGCGCCGCAGTGTCTGCAAGGCCTCGAGGTTTTTATGGTCCGTCCAAACCTCAAACGGCTCTTTGGCTCCCTCCAAAAAGTGTCGCCAGGTTGACAATGCCCACCGTACTGCGAACGCCTCTTTCTCCCATATCGCCCACGCCCGTTCTGTGTCTGTCAGCTTACGGGAGGTGTAAGCACAAGGCTGTAGCGTCCCCTGCCTGTTCTTCTGGAGCAAAACTGCCCCCACTGCAACATCGCTGGCATCAGCTTGTACGACAAACGGCAAGTCGGGATTAGGATGTAGCAAGACCTTGCGAAGAGGGCCTTCAGGTCCTCAAAGGCCCTTTGACAGACCAGAGTCCACGTCAGTGGTTGCCCAGGGCATGGCTTGCCCACTGTATGTCTCATGCGAAGCAGGTCCGTTAGGGGTAGGGCCACCTTAGCAAACGAGGGGATGAACTGCCGGTAGAAATTAGCAAATCCCAGGAAGCTCTGCAACTGATGGTGGGTCCGTGGTGCCTGCCACTCCAGCACGGCCCTGACTTTAGCAGGGTCCATCTCCACCCCTTCCCCCGAAATCCGGTACCCCAAATAGTCCAACCGGGTTTGGTGGAACTCGCACTTGGACAGCTTCACATACAGGTGTGCCCTCAGTAGTTTTTCTAGCACTTGTCTTACCAGCCGGACGTGTTCCGTCATGTTGGAGGTGTAGATCAAGATATCGTCCAAATACACGAGAACCCCACGGTATAGGTACTTATGTAACACCTCATTGATGAGCTGCATGAACACCGCAGGGGCTCCCTGCAAGCCGAACGGCATCACCTGGAACTGGTAACTTCCTAGGGGGCAGTTAAACACCGTCTTCCACTCATCCCCCTGTTTGACTCGGACCCTGTAATACGCTTCCCGGAGGTCGAGTTTAGTGAACACCCTACCCTTTGCCAAATGGGCCAATAGGTCCTTCATCAGCGGTAGGGGGTACATGTTCTCAACGCAAACCCCGTTAATGCCACGGAAGTCCACACACAGGCGCAGGGATCCGTCTTTTTTCTCCTTAAAGAGCACCGGAGCTGCGATCCGTGACCGTGCCGGCTGAATGAATCCCCTTGCCAAGTTCTTGTCAATGTACTGACACAGCTCCTCCATCTCTTTGGGCGTCATCGCATACATCCTGGGCTTTGGCAGCTTGGCACCCGGCAAAATTTCAATTGCACAGTCGGTTGGCCGGTGAGGAGGTAGCACATCACACTCACACTCGCTGAACACCTCAGCGAGGTCGGCATACACCGCCGGGAATGGGGATTCCCCCCTCGCACTCCCCTGCCCCACTACTGCCTCCCTGTTTCTCTCTCTGCCCTTTTTCGCTTGTTCGTGAGGAGGCGGTCGAGGGCCAACACCAATCCGTAACTTTCGGTATCCCCCTTCCCACCAGATCATAGGGCCCCACTTGTCCAGCCATGCTAGTCCCAAGATAACGGCCTCTGTCATGGAGGGGATGACTATAAACCTGAGGACCTCCCAATGGGCCCCCATTTCCAGCCGAACTGGCTCTGTTATGAGTGTAGCCAGAGCCCCCCCCCCCCAGAAGGGAGCCATCCACCTGCTCAAACCGTACTGGGCTGGCCATCTGCCTCACTTTGATCCCCACCTCAGCCACTACGGGCTTTCTGATCAGGCAACGGGTGCAGACGGAATCGATTAAGGCCCTGTACTCCCCATGGTGACCTGTCTGCGGACCTTTCAAAATGATGGGGATGACAAACAGCCGTACGGGTTCACTTACCATCAGATCTTCCGCTGCCTCTTCCTTGCTGTCGTAGGCTACCAGCTGATATCTTGTGGCAGCTGTTGCCTCCTCCTCCTCCGGGACCCCCCCCTCGAGGGGTGGAACCTTCTGCCTGGTGCACAGCCCTTGACTTCTCTGGGATCTTCTTGGGTGTGGCTCCAGCTCTCCCAGGGGTCCCTAGATTCCCCCGTGGAATGGGAACTGGTGTCATGCCTCCGTCTGAGCCTGACTCCGAGGAAGAGATGGAGTTCTCTGTTGAGGCCCAGGAGGGGGTGTCTGTGGCTTCGGAGGACTGTAGGGAGGAGCAGGCTGAGGCATGCCAGGGCCCCTCAGGTTTGGAACAGGGAAGGCAGAGTTCAGGCGAGGAGCAAGGCCGCTCCCCACCTGATCCTAGAGCAAGGAGAGCAGAGAGGAGGAGAGAACAATGGAGGCAGGCTCACTTGCTCGGGAGGAGAGTGTCCCGCCCCACTCCACAAGGCACACCTGGGGATTAGTATTTAAGGAGACGCTGTGGGGTGAGGCATTTGCTGGGAACAAACGTGGGATCTCGAGATTGTCGTGACTTGTGCTCTTGTAACCTGGACGCTTTGTATTCCGGACCAGTTTGTTTCCTGCTTCCCGATCACAGCTTACATTCCTGATCTCTCCTTGCAGTCGGCAGTTTGCAGTTTGCAGTTCGCAGACAAGCCGAGAGTAAAAGGACTTTTTATGTTTTCTTGTTATCTGTCTTGTCTTGAGAATATTGTAAACTTTCCTGGCTATCTTGGTTGAACTCTTGCCAGCATATGGGGGAGCTTTTGGGTGAACATTGGCAGTGATTCCAGGACTGTTGCTTTTGCCAGCCAACTGCCTTGCCTCCGTTCAGGGCCCTGGGTCATCACAACTGGACACTCCGCAACCCGATGTCCCAGCTGGTTGCAGCGGAAGCATCTAAACGTCGGCCAAGGAGTAACCGCAGAGTAACCTGAACCTGGTCCCTGGGTCCTCCGCCCTTCGTCCCTTGGTTTCTCCATGGCCCTGCGTGGCCCCGATGGGCCATCCCCCTTTGGCCGGAATTCCTGTAGCCCTGCATCCAGGTCCACCACCACATGAAACCAGTCTTGTAACCGACTTGGGATGCCACGGTAGACACATGCCTGGCACAGGTCCCGGTCCAAACCCACCTGGAATTGGTGAACCAGCAGGCGTTCTGGCCAAGACCGCAACCTGCTGGCCACCCGCCGGAGCTCACGTACATAATCAGCTGTGGACCGGCCTCGCTGCTTCAGCGCCAGCAACTCCCCCTCAGCCCGTTGGACCCGTGAGACATCCTCAAATCGGGACCGCAGAGCCTCCAGAAACAGGCCGGCATCTGCTAATTCCCTGGCTAGGGCCTCTCACCTGTGGGGTGTCAGGAGCGTGGCCAGCACCTAACCTCAACCTCGGGTTGGTCAACCGAAACCGGGTTGGCCCCGACTGGGTTGGCTGGGTCCCCGTTCATGGCCTTGATGCCGTCTCGGGTCCCACCTCCCAACTTGGCCATGAGGGGGGATCCTGGAACCCAGCCTCTCCAAACCTCTCCCTCAGGATGTCCATTGTGTGCCGCCCTGGTGCCGTGGAATAGCTCCAGTCCCCTTCGTCGTCATCCGTCAGACGCCTCTCCCTCCACTCCATCATTGGGTGGCCCGAAGCACCCAGTGTGTGTACTTGGCCGACTGCCAAGCTGGTGACAGCTGAACTATGCCACCACTCTCCTGAGGCCCCTGCATCCTGCGTCGTCCCTGGAACTTCCTGTGTGTCGCTCACTGGAGCTGCAGGTCGGGCCTCACGCACTTTGGGCTGCACCACCGGCTGGGCACCTTCATCTCCAGCATCCGGAGTTGGCGCTTCCACCCCAGCCTCAGCTGGCTCTCCCCCTTCATCCACCAAAGTGCTAACTTTCTGTCCAAGTCCTTACCAACCCCTGGTACCAACAGAAGACGAGTGGTAGATGTCAAAGGTGGCTGGAACAACCGGAACTTTCTGGCATGCGTTTATTTACAGCAAAACAAAGTGCTGGGAGTAATCTCCTCCCAGTGCCTTACATAGGTTCCCCCCAACCGACTCCACCCCCCACCCACCTAACCAGCATCCAGTGGTTAGTGATAAGAGAAGCGACGCAGGTCTCCGGCCCTCTTCTCTGTTTGGCCGTTCGGGACACGCTGCCGGGTAATGCCCCTGTGCCAATCAGCTGCTCGTCGGCTGCACAGCCGCTCAGCTGTTCAGCGGCGGCTGCATGTTTTCGTGGTTCAGATAAGGCCGCCGCTGGCTTCCTCCCGGCCGTCGTCCTTGCCGCTGCCTCCTCCCCTATGCCTTCCTGCGCCAAATGGCTGTCCGGCAGCCCAGCCAGGGAACCCCTCAGCTGTTTGGCGACGTCGCTGACCTCCTCCCGGTCATCTTCGTCATCTCCCTCCCCCCTCCCTTCAATGTTGAGCCCGCGGGGCTTGACACTTTGTGTATCTCATGCATGTCCAGGCATGCACTCATGGCATATTGCTTAACATTTGTGGAACTGGTACAGTATGGCAATGTCTAGGCATGGTTAGCCTGGATGGATGCTGCCTGGAAAGGCTACTGTATAAAAGCAGCTCGCATGCACAGATGATGCTCATTTCATTGATATCAGTTTCCATATATTTTGATGCGATTGTTTCAAGGCATAGCATTGTCTATGTACATGTAATTTACATAACAAGTAAGCCAGTTTTAGACTTGCTATAGGATGATTGGTGACAGCAGAAATGTCTCGCCAATGTCGGAACAGCTGAGATACATTCTGCTACATTTGTGGTAAGTACAAATGTAAGTAAGGCTTGTGGTAAGGCTTAAGCCTCAAAGACGCACCATGACTGGACTTGTTAAGAAAGCAGATGAACTATACTTCAGTTGTAAGACTGATGATCAAGACAAGGCCTGGGCTCCTCACATTTGTTGTGCAACATGTGCTATTAATCTTAGAGCTTGACTCAGAGGAACTTGGAAGTCAATGCCGTTTGCTGTCCCAATGATATGGTAAGAACAAAATGATCACATGACAGACTTATTTATCTCTAACTATGTCTCTGGTTTCTCTGCTAACACTAAGAAATCAATTAATACCCCAATCTGCCTTTAGCCACAAGACCAGTGCCACATGAAGACAATCTGCCAGTACCAAAGTCACCAGAGAAATGGAGCTTAGAAGAAACAGATGAAGATGCTGCAATGCACCAGGCAGGCATGGACAGTGACAATGATCTGGTTTTTGAACTGTGTATGTCTGATGAGCCTAATCTCATAACACAGTCAGAATTAAATGACATGGTCAGGGGTTTAGGCTTGTCAAAATCAAAAACAGAACTACTGGGTTCAAGACTGCAAGGATGATGCTTGCTATCACCAGGTACAAAAGTTTCTGTTTTTCAAAGCCACCAACATAATTTAACAAATTTCTTTGCACAGGTTGACAACTTTGTTTTCTGTACTGACATTCACAATTTATTTACAGCTTTGGGTGGTAAGCATGACCCACTAGAATGGTGTCTCTTTATTGATTCATCAGTATTAAGCCTCAAGGCTGTCTTGCTACACAGTGGCAATGTACACTCTTCAATACCTGCTGGGTATGCTGCACACATGAAAGAAACATACGAAAACATGGAACCATTGTTGAAGCACATCCAATACACCAAGTACAACTGGAGTATCTGTGGAGATCTAAAAGTAGTGACTCTGCTGCTTGGAATGCAGCTCAGATATACCAAATACTGCTGTTACATATGCGAATGGGACAGCTGTGCAAGAGAGTCACATTACATTAAAAAGAAATGGCCACTCCAAAAGAATTTGGTTCCAGGACAGAAAAACGTGGCACATGAACCACTTGTTGACCCAACAAAGATATTTTTGCCTCCGCTTCACATAAAACTTGAACTGCTGAAAAATGTGAAAGTGATGAGCAAGGAAGGTGAAGGTTTTCATTATTTGAGACAAATGTTTCCAAGAATAACTGATGCCAAGATTAAGGAAGGCATTTTTGTTGGTCCACAGATCAGATACGCTGTCAATAACTAGCAGTTCGGTGATGTCAGTGATGAACATGGTGAAAGGTTTCATCAGGACACTGCCACAATGGAAAAATGGTACCAGGGTGGCTTCCAGTAGGACATGACTACCTGAAGGCATCTCCACATACAGTATTTGGAGAGAGCATATCCTACACAGTTTTCATGCTTTGGTTTCTAAGCTTGAAGAAACTGCCTTGGGGAAGGGGAAGTCTTTGAAATCAACCCCCTTGATTTCCCAGGTAGCTAGGTTCCCTCAGAAAGTTTGGAGCAGAGTGAAGAAGAGATTGGTAGAGATCAGTAGAGATCTCTACCTACACTGACACCAAACAGCACCAATTTGATTGGAGCAATACAAGAATCATTGGCCACACTACCACCCACCATGCTTGTGAGTTTATCAAGGCCTGGCACTCCACAAGCAATTCCATCAACAGACACATTGACCTACAACCAGCCTGCAAACCCCTCAGAATTCAAATCAACTGCACAGCCAACCAGAGACACCACCGACCCTCAACCAACCCACGCAACCCCCCAACCAGCACTTCACCTCCCAATGACCCTCACCTGATGTGACCTCCCCATCACAAGACCAATCACAAGACCCTCAAAGGTGACCCACACCTGACGCATCACAAGACCCACCACAAGACCCTCACTTGACACACCCACACCTGACCCATCACAAGACCCATCACAAGACCCTGACCTGATGTGACCTCACCATCACAAGACCTACTGACCACACGAAGCCCTTATAAGCAGAAGAACACTGACACTGACATCCCCTAAATTCCGCTGTAGTTGTTACCTAGCCTGGTAATGAAACGTTCGGAAATCAACCCACAAGCTCGGAGAACAAACCTCTACCCTCTAATGATGTGTCTGGTTTTATACAATTCAGCACCTCTCTGTTGGTTGCTCTGGCTGTCATCTGACTGGAGATGATTATAAAGGATTGTAAAAAGAAATTAAATTAATATTTTGATGAAATGGTTTGACAATATTTTGATGTTAGCAGTTCAAGAAATTGAAACTAAACTGAATTATGTGAAATAGAAGCATTTTGAATTTGCAAATAAACCAGAAAAATGGCTGGCATACAAATTGAGAAAGGAAAGGGAAAAGAAAATGATAGAAAAAAACTAAGAAGGTAACATGGTAATAAAAGACAATCACATTATTAAAAAGTCTTTCTAGAATTTCTATTCCAATTTTTAAAGAAACAGGAAGTAGATGTGCAAAAAATAGATGTTTGTCTACAAAAACAACTTTACCTAACCTCTCACAAGCTCAGAGACAACGTATGAATGAACCAGTAAACCACCTTTGAAATATCATAAGCCATTAAAAAAAATGAAAACAGACAAAGCTCCAGGTCCAGATAGTCTCAGAAGTGAATACTATAAATGTTTTCAGGATCACGTCCTACAGCCATTAAAAGATATAATGAATGGTGTACTACATAGTGTACTCAAACTTGGAAAGAAGACAACATTATGCTACTATTAAAGGAGGATCAAGATGCCTTGTGGATCAAAAACTATAGACCAATTTCATTACTAAATAATGACTATAAACTTTTTAATGCAATATTGGGAGAAAGATTGAAGAAGGTTTTACAGTCTTATATTCACAAAGACCAATCTGGCTTTTTGCCAAAAGGACAACTGAGAGACAATGTAAGAACTGTTTTGAATGTTATTGAATATTTACAATACCACAATGGGAAGGAAGCACCTCTAATATTTCTGGATGTGGAGAAAGCCTTTGACAATTTAAATTGGGTCTTCATGTTTAAAGTCTTGGAAAATATGAGCTTCATGTTTATTCAAGGGGTTAAAGCAATTTACACTTCACAGCAAGCAAATATCATTATTAATGGAGACTTAACTAAAACATGTGAAATTCAAAAGGCCATGATACAAGGATATCCCTTACTGTATCTCCTTTGTATTATATTGGTGCTCCAAGTTTTGAATGGAGATATTAGACATGATGAGAAAATAACAGACATAAAAATTTAAAAGAAAATTTATAAATTGAGAGCATTTGCTGATTATAGGAAAACAGCCTAGTGTTAAACATTGGAAAACCCAAAGAGATCATTGTCGATTTCAGAAAAGGCAGGCACAGCCACACTCCTCTGTGCATTAATGATTCACCTGTGGAGATGGTTACCAGCATCAAATTTCTGGGTGTGCAGTTAACAAGTAGGCTGGCTTGGTCGCTCAACAATGTGACACTGGTGAAGCGGGCACAGCAGGGCCTGCATTTTCTGCATCACATGAAAAAAGAACATCTTCCTTCCCCTGTCCTTACCACTTTCTACAGAGGGACAATCGAGAGCATCCTGTCATACAACATCACAGTCTGGTTTGGAAGCATAACTGCTTCAGACAGGAAGGCGGTGCAGAGAGTGGTGAGGATGGCTGAAAAGATTATTGGCGGTTCCCTCCCTTCCATCCAGGACATAGCATATAAGCAATGCTTGAGCAGGGTCCACAAAATTGTCTGGGACACTACACATCCTCTTCACAACCTGTTTTCCTTGTTACCTTCTGGGAGGAGGCTTCGTGGTATCCGAAGCAGAACATCCAGACTCAGTCACAGTTTTGTTCCATACAGTATTAACCTTGTGAACTCTAAAGCTTCCTCCTTCCATTATGTATTCAAGATGGACAGTGATTAATATTTATATGTTACTTATATGTAAGGCTGTAGGTCTATACATATGTTGTATATAGTATGTTTAAATGTGTGTTATGTATGTGTACACTATGAGAGCAAGTAACTAAATTTCATTTTTAATGTGTGCCATTGTACCCACAGTAAAAAATGACAATAAAGGTTATCTATCTATCTATCTATCTATCTATCTATCTATCTATCTATCTATCTATCTATCTATCTATCTATCTATCTATCTATCTATCTATCTATCTATCTATCTATCTATCTATCTATCTATCTCTTATTTAGTTATAGTTCTGCAAGACCAAAAAACTGGTATAGAATACTTGATGAAGAAGTTAAATGACTTTGGAGCTTTAGCGGGCTTCAAAATAAATAAACAGAAAACAACAATGCTTGCTAAGAATGTGGCTTTTTGGGATTATGAAATAGTGTCAAGAAAGTCGGGTTTCAAAGTAGAGAAAAAGGTTAAATATCTTAGGGTTACTTTGACAAATACAAACTCTAAATTGTTTTGAAAAAAATTTGTATCTGTGTGGAATCACCTATTAAGATGGTGAAGGGATTTTATTATGCTTAAGGTTGATATTAGTAATATTGATATTAGTAGTGATGCTTTGTAATCAATATATATATATATTTGTTTATGTGCAAGCAGCTTTGTAGGTGCTTTATATTGGGAAATTAGTTCTATAAAAGCAAATGTTTCATGCTTTAGGTACAGGTGATTGCTTACATGAAAAGAGCACGGTAAGGGGAGGAGGGAAAGGAGTTACAGACGGAGCCTGGCTTGCTGTATATGAGTCATCATCTAGGAATTATTTTTTTGTGCCATCTTATGCCTGGTACCAAGACCTGATCTTTTTGTTCTGGAAAGGTATAAAAGGTGGAAGACATCTTTCCTGGTTGTTGCCTTCATCTCTCTACCAGCCACAAAGAGAGATGGGGTCACCCAACTCTATTTTGATCAAAATAAAAGTTGTTTGTTTGTTGAAACCTCGGCTCAGGAGTTTCTTTTGGCTCTTTTAAATTCCTGAGTAACGCTGGGGCAAGTGTGAGGCTAAGTGGGAAACCTTACAACCTGGTGCCTAACATGGTGGAAGCCTCAATGGCTCTCCCCCCACATCTGGAGACCCCTGTTAGGGTCTCAGCGAGCCTTCAATTCTCAGCAGGACGAAACCAACGACGACTGAATTGTGAGTCTTAGAGCGCTCCTAGGTGTTTAACCTGGAAGATTCTGTGCTTCATCGTCGGTGGTGGGATCCGTGTCTGAGCAACCTGAACGCCCGAATTCAAAGAGGTTTCATGCTTCTCCACTGATGGGAGAAATTGCAACAGGCGCCTTGGCGAGTAAAAGAAATAAAAAAAAAGCTTTGGCAATCCTGGAATAAGGCAGGAGGTTGATCTCTCTGACTAGTCCTCTATAGATAAGCATAAAAATAAATGAATAAATGTAAGAAAAGAGGAAGCCAAGCAACTGTCTTCTAATACAGGATAGAGTGATTTAAAGAAAATAATTAAATTGGTATGTAATTTTTTTGCAGAGGTTTTGGTAATTTTGGAATAAGATAGGGGGCTGATCTCTCCGACTAGTTCTCCAAAGGAAAAATTAATTACAAAATTACAAATTAATTAAGTGAAAAGAGAGGAAGCCGAGAAACTATCTTGAAGTAGAAAAAATATAAAAAAATTTAAAAAAAAATATGGGGAATTGTCAGAGTAATTTAAAGAAACAAATTAAATCCAAATGTACTCCTCTGCAATGTGTTTTGAACAATTGGGATGTTTTGAAACTTCAAGTGGCTGTTAAGTTTAACCCTGTCAGACAATGTCTGGTGGTGCTTTGTGTTGATGTATGGTAGTAAAAATAATCTTCAACAAGACAACGTTGAAAAACTTTGTAAACCTCCGGTTGGCTAGTTTATCTGGTACCAACTAAAGCCACGGAAGAAAAGAAAATTCAAAGAACTGAAAGCAAGTTTTTTCTCTCTTTTTTTCTTTTAATCTGGCTCTTTGGACTATTCAATTCTCTTTCATCGGAGGAGAGGAGGTGCTAGTTTCCCCCTCCCCTTTCACACCTGCAAAAGGCCCCAGGTTCAATATTCCTTTTAGTCTTTCCCCACTGTCTTTTGAAGTTGCTGGGATAAATTGGAAGTAACCATAAATGTTCTCCTCCTTTTTAATTAAAAGGGGAGGCCTGTTTTGGCCTCAAACCCCAAATTGATGTGTGTGTTTTGTTTTGTTTTATATATGTTTGGCCCTCCAGAACATTATGCTTGAACTTGGAATGGTGAGAAAAATAGGAGATGGTTAAAGGGCCCTATAAAAACCACATGTTTGGTTGGAATCACCTCATGATTTTTCTCGCTTCTTGCAGGACAAGCCATATGTCTAAATAAATGTTGTTTTAATAGTATCTGCGTATATATGTCTGTCTGTGTTGTTCTGTGTTATTTCCAAGACTTGGAAGAGGGTCAAAATCCTCTCTGATAACACCAAACAAAAAGGACTTATTTAAAAATAAATGGTTTGCCTGGAAAAAGTATGAAATGAAATATTTGTATGTGAAATTGTTTATGCAAGCAGTTAGAATGGAAGTGAATGAGTTAATTTGCTGATATGTAAATGTGTGTGTGTTAGCCCTCAACCCCCTCCCCCACATCCCCCTCCCAGGCTGTGAAAGAAACAGTAAACTGCAGATTTTATTGTTGTAAAAGTAAATGGAAAAGCAATAGCAAGTGTTTGCATGAGAAGAGTCCCATGGAGGATATGTGAGAGAGTTTACGGAAAATGCATGTGAAGGAGAGAAAACTATTTTTTAGTGGTGAGATTTTTGTAAAATTTCTTTTTCTTTTTTTTCCTCCTATCTCTTTCTTTTTTCGCTGGCTGTGTTGCTTTAAGAGCGAGAGAGACAGAAAGAAGAGGGGGGGGGCTGCTCGTTTTAACTATTCTTTTTTCTCTGCTTAGAATTCCGGTTTGAGAAAGGTGGGGTGGATGTGAAATTTAATGCCCACTCTTGCAGTTTCAGCTTGCAATTTTTTACTCGAAAGAGGAGACAGTAATTGTTGGACAATCTTTTTTGGAAATCTTTGAGTTTTAGTTAGACCTATATATCCATCAACCAAAAGAAATGACTCTGAATTGTTTTGCTTAGATTTGTAAATGTTTTACCTATTTAATGGAAATTTGTTTCCATCTGAATGGAATTTGATTAAATTGGAATTTGACTAACTTTATATTAAAAGCAATACTAGAGTTTGATACAAAACTATTTCAGTAACTCAGAATATCTCATTAAGCTTGTTTATCTTTTTGTGAAGTTGTTTTTGTGTTTTTTTATTTTTTATGTTTTTATGTCTGTGTGCAGGACATATTGATAGAAAATAATATCTAAGAGAATTGAAGGAATTGTAATTCAATCCTTGTTTAAAACAAAGGAGTTGAGAAAATTTTGGGATTATAAATAGCTATGCTGTTTTGATTAAAGATTTGTATGCAAAACTGTTAGAAAAAGAGCTTATGTTAACAAATACAAACAGAGTTTGGTGAGCGCTCCTTTGTTGGCTCTTCACTAGGTAATTTGTTTGTAAATATGGGCAAAGGAATGGCTTGGAGGAGGTTTTGACTCAGAAGTGGAGGAAAAGAGGCAGCCAGTGGTATTTTTGTCTAAAATTGACATTTGGGGACGTCTTGGTGGTTAGCATTTCTTATCAAGTGTGGGCAATTTTAAATCAGGAAGCCGAAAGGAGGTACACACTTGTTCATAGCAAAGTAGTTGGGAAAAAGAAAAGAAAAAGAAAAAGAGAGACATAATGAAGATGCGATAGTAGATGGGGAGGAGAAAATGTGAGTGGAGGCTGGATGAATTTCCCTCCTTTAGTCAGCACAAACCTGTGGATTTTATGCTTTACGGCAAGCTCTGAGGTTGTTAATAAGGGAGAAGGAGCATATATACACTGACTCCAAGTATGTTTATGGAGTCTTGAATACTTTTGGAGAAGAGAAAAGAAGAGGATTGATTAATAGTAAAGGGAAAGAGTTGGCTCATGTAAAGTTGATAGAAGATGTACTTGTGGAAGAAGAAAAAAAAAAGTTATGCCAGAGTGGCAGAAGGGAAGTGAAGGAATGGATAATAGAAGGAAGAAACAGGAAAGTTGCTTTTATGTGGGTGTGCACAGACTTGTGAATTGCATGCATTAAGCAGGGAGACTGCCATTAATGTGGTTAGCTCAAACATGTGATGAAAAGAGAGAAAAATGAGAAAATAGAAGAAAGTGAGAGGTGGATTGTTGCAAGATTGGAGATGGATGTTGAAAAAGAAAGAAAGAAAGAAAGAAAGAAAGGAAGGAAGGAAGGAAGGAAGGAAGGAAAGAAAGAAAGAAAGAAAGAAAGAAAGAAAGAAAGAAAGAAAGAAAGAAAGAAAGAAAGAAAGAAAGAAAGAAAGAAAGAAAGAAAGAAAGAAAGAAAGAAAGAAAGAAAGAAAGAAAACAAAGCAATAGCTAGGACACAGAAGCAGCCACTAAAAGGGGGGTCGCAAGGGAGGATTGATACCTTTCTAAAACAGGGTGGTTGTATTTATACTTTAGTTAAACAAATCTGTGATAAATATGATATGTAAACAAGTAAATAAAAACCTTTACAACATTTAGCAGTGAGGCCATTTCAATATAGGCCTCAATTGGAAAGCTGTCTTTGTCTCTTTCAAATGATGTATGGGAGGCTTTTGTTATATGAAGGTTCAAGAATGTCAGTGAAGAAGAGAAGAAAGTTACTTAATATTTGCATAATCTGGTGCAGGTTTTGTCTTCTATCTCAGTACAGGCCCAGGCTGCCCTACCACCTGTCTCTGGCCATTGTTGTTCCTGGAGAGTGGGTTCAGGTGAAAAGAACTGTCACCTAGAAATATCAGTCCTGAGTGGTCTCAACCATGCCAAGTCCTCCTGATTTAAGGAATCAAGGCATGAGTCCATGGAAAGTCCCATCATATCCTCTCCAGTGACAAGCTCCGCAGCTGGACAGAATGCATGAAAAGCTATTTGATGCATGAAAAGCTATTTGATGCATGAAAAGCTATTGACTATAATCAAGCTAAATGGACTAAGTGTGGAGACAGGCCTACCCATTAAACGCCAAATATGTTTGCACATCCTACCCAACCTGGCACATTCAAAGGATTCCTGCAACCTGGTGTGCTTCAAGATAACCAGACCAACGGATTTTTCAGCATCATTTGAACTAGCTATCAATTGAACCAGATACAAATATGGGTTCAAGTTGATCTTCATGAACTGGAAACCACAACTGAGATTCCCTCAGTATCAAAGACTCTTTTTTTTATTG
The DNA here is from genome assembly GCA_023970755.1 of Azemiops feae. Lineage (NCBI taxonomy): Eukaryota > Metazoa > Chordata > Lepidosauria > Squamata > Viperidae > Azemiops > Azemiops feae. Next base: position 468,277 of record JALGBA010004124.1, on the reverse strand, counting down.
ATCTGGCCCAAAAGAATTATTTCATTTTTAAATGTGAAGCTCGAGAGATCAGTTCTTATTTTAATTTGACTTGGAAAGAAAAGGACCATCCAACCAAATGGGCCCTCTATTTCGTCATTGTGGCCCTAACTTGTATTATTAGACCCCAGTTCCACATTACACATAAGGAATATGTCAAAGAAGTCACTGACAGAATGCGAAAGTTGGCTCATGTCCCTGTCCAGACATGGACAGGAGCACTGGATGTTGGAGGATGGTTTTTGGGAATGTTTGATAATTGGAAATGGATATTGTTCATTATGGTTTTGGCCTTAGAAGGGTTGTTGTGTTTATCATGCCTTATCCCGCTTATTTAGAGAATTGTTAGATCTACTATATCCAGACCAACTTTTGCTGCCACTCCTATCTATAACGATAAACCAGCTAAAGCAATGATTTTGAAACCTTTACCTCCTGACTGTATTCCCCTCTTCAAGAGTCCCTAAGCCTATTCGGCTTTTATATTAAAAAGGGAGGAGTGAAGGGATTTTATTATGCTTAAGGTTGATATTAGTAATATTGATATTAGTAGTGATGCTTTGTAATCAATATATATATATATATATATATATTTGTTTATGTGCAAGCAGCTTTGTAGGTGCTTTATATTGGGAAATTAGTTCTATAAAAGCAAATGTTTCATGCTTTAGGTACAGGTGATTGCTTACATGAAAAGAGCACGGTAAGGGGAGGGGGGAAAGGAGTTACGGATGGAGCCTGGCTTGCTGTGTATGAGTCATCATCTAGGAATTATTTTTTTGTGCCATCTTATGCCTGGTACCAAGACCTGATCTTTTTGTTCTGGAAAGGTATAAAAGGTGGAAGACATCTTTCCTGGTTGTTGCCTTCATCTCTCTACCAGCCACAAAGAGAGATCCGGTCACCCAACTCTATTTTGATCAAAATAAAAGTTGTTTGTTTGTTGAAACCTCAGCTCAGGAGTTTCTTTTGGCTCTTTTAAATTCCTGAGTAACGCTGGGGCAATTGTGAGGCTAAGTGGGAAACCTTACAATGGGATAATTTGCAATTATCCTTATTGGGTAGAATCTCTGCAATTAAGATGAATGTTTTACCAAAGATATTTTTATTTCAGACTTTACCAATACTGACAACTGACATTCTATTTAAACAATTGGAAAAGGACATTTCTAAATTTATATGGCAAGGAAAAAATCCTGAGAATTAGATATAAACTATTACAAGATGTTAAAGAAAGAGGAGGTTGAGGTTTACCAGATTTGAAATTGTATTTTGACTCCTGCTGTTTGGTCTGGGTGAAAAAGTGGGTGACTCTCCAAAACAAGAGATAGTTTGAATTGAATTTCTTGAGTATGGTAGATTTGTCAGCAACAACCATCAACCATGGTATCCTTTCGTGTAGGCTACAAGGGCTGGGGCTGGGTGGCACAGTTTTGTGCTGGTTCAGCTCTTTTCTCTGTGGCTGGTCCCAATCGGTGTTGATAGGGAGTGAGAGGTCCAGCCCTCGGCCACTATTCTGTGGTGTGCCACAGGGCTCAGTACTCTCTCCACTCCTTTGCAATATCTATATGAAACCACTGGGTGAGATCATCCATCACCATGGGTTGAGGTACCTGCAGTATGCCGATGACACCCAACTCTATATTTCCACTCTTGGTGACCCAAGTGATGCTGTGGTCACCCTCTCGCGGTGCCTGGATGCTGTGGGGGCCTGGATGGGGGACAACAGGCTTCGGCTGAATCCTGGCAAGACCAAATGGCTTTGGGTACATGGGGCTCCAGGATCCAGTCACGGCTAGGAGAGCCTTCACACAACTTTGTGTTGTGTGCCAGTTGTGGCCTTTCCTGGAACAGGATTCCCTGCGCTCAGTCGTTCAGTCCCTGGTAATCTCACAGCTAGACTATTGTAATGTGCTCTACATGGGGCTACCCTTGAAGAGCATCTGAAGGCTACAGCTGGTGCAGAATGTGGCAGCATGGGCAGTTCTTGGGGCTCCAAGAATGGCCCCTGTAACACCACTGCTCCGTGAGCTGCATTGGCTGCCGGTCTGCTTCCAGGTGCAATTCAACATGTTGGTGATCACCTTTAAAGCCCTTCATGGCATGGGTCCAGGCTACTTGAGGGACCATCTCACCCCACTGGGATTGGCCCAACCCACTCATGCCAGCAGAGGAGGCATGCTGCGGGTACTGTCAGCCCGATTATTCCAGCTGGCAGGATCCAGGAGGAGGGCCTTCTCTGCTGTTAAGATAACCTTTATTGTAATTTTTTACTGTGGGCACACTGGCACACATTAAAAATGTTGCTCCTGCCCTCTGGAACATCTTGCCCCCTGATGTGAGGTTGGCCCCAACCCTCCTATCCTTTTGTAAGGGTCTCAAGACTTGGCTTTGTCAGTTGGCTTGGGGGCCCAATGGGGGAACAGCATAGTGGAAGTGGTTGATCGAGTAACAACAGAGCCCACCTCCCTCCATTCCATCCCTGCCCTCCCTATATGTCATCAGATTTTAATGTTTGGGTTTAATTTAATTTAATTTATTTATACATAGAATAATAGAGTTGGAAGGGTCCTTAGAGGTCTTCTAGTCCAACTCCCTGCTCGAGCAGGAGATCCTATACAATTTCAGATAAATGATTGTCCAGTCTCAAACAATCACAATAGAGCTGGAAGGGACCTTGGAGGTCTTCTAGTCCAACCCCCTGCTCAAGCAGGAGACCCTATACTATTTCAGATAGATGGCTGTCCAGTCTTTTCTTAAGAACCTCCAGTGATGAAGCACCTACAACTTCTGAAAGCAAGCTGTTCCACTGGTTAATTGATCTCACTGTTAGGAAGTTTCTCCTTAATTCCAGGTTGCTTCTCTTCTTGATTAATTTCCATCCACTGTTTCTTGTCTTGTCTTCTGGTGCTTTGGAAAATAACTTGACCCCCTCTTCTTTGTGGCAGCCCCTCACATACTGGAATATTGCTATCGTGTCACCCCTAGTCCGTCTTTTCTCTAGACTATCCATACCCAATTCCTGCAACCGTTCATCATATGTCTTTGTCTCCAGGCCCTTAATCATCTTAGTTGCTCTTCTCTGAATTTTTCCAAAGTCTCAACATCTTTTTTGTAATGTGGTGACCAAATCTGGATGCAGTATTCCAGGTATGGTCTTACTAAGGTTTTAGAAAGTGGTACTAATACTTCACATGATTTTGATTCTCTTATGTGCTCCTGGCTACTTTCCTTCATGACCAGAGGCAAGCTCGCCTGACCAATAACCAGCCAAGACATAGTGAAGGCCTTTTGTTTTGTTTATTGCAATAAGCGGGGAGAGAAGCTATCAAAGCTTGGTTCTCTCCAAAGTTTCAACCCAAAATATTCCCTTCTTTATACAACCCTGTCCCGGCCGCCACATCCCTCCTCTTTCCCCATTGGCTGAAGTACTATGAGGTTACACTCTTTCCTACCACCTCCTACCTATTTCCTGCTACATACTAAGTCATACATCACATGTACATTAATAATATAAAATATTAGACATATTCAATTGTTGGTTTTGAGTTCTGGGCCCCTTAGAACAATAGGTTCTTTCCTGTTTTTCAGTTTAGTTAAGTTTTCCTGGCTAGCCATTTCCTCTTACAGATGTTTTTATAGCTTGTCTTATTCCTTTCCCACTCTAAGACCCAGCTAATTTTTGCCTACGTATTTATCTTACATCCTGCCTTTATGCTATCCTTTCCTGTTTCCCATCCATTATAGTTTTTGGTAAGCTTGTTTGTCCAGGCAGTAAGTTTCCACTGCAGCAAATTCAATTTTAAATTTCTCTTTCAATATTAAAATTTGAAGACCATTCACTTATTTCTATCAATTCTATGCCTCTGTTTATACAACCAAGGATTGTATTAGCTTTTTTGGCTGGTGCCGCACACTGCTGGCTCATACTGTATTTAAGTGATCGTCCACTAGGACTCCAAGATCCCTCTCACAGTTACTGTTTTTGAGCCAGGTTTTGCCTCCTCTGTACTTGTAACTTTGGTTTTTCCTGCCTAAGTGTAAAACCTTGCTTTCCCTATACCATTTCAGACAAATGGCTGTCCAGTCTCTTCTTAAAAACTTCCAGTATCTTCCAGTCACTTTCCTGACTTCATCTTTGCAGATTCGGGTTATCTGCTGATATTCTTTTCTCCCCCCCACGTTTTTTATTAATTTTCCAATATTACATTTACATATTTGAAAAGTAGCGTGGCGGCTGAGCACAGTAATTCCATTACATTTGAATATCATCAGTACAAATCTCAAAGTATTACAACAACTAATTCCCTCTCTTTCCCCCATAATATCTACTGTCTCATATTCGGACCAACACAGTTCTTATTCTATCAATCAAACAAAAAATACCCTTCTAGTATTCATCAATAATCTTCAGTCTATACATATCTTAATTGATTTGACATTCCATCTTTTAGACAATAACCTAGTAAGTTTTTCTTAACTTTAATTTCCCATTGATATTTAAATTTAACGTTTAATCTTTATCATTTCCAAATTTTAAATGATCCCAATTTCTAAGTCTTTTATCTCGTATTTGGGGCTAATAATTTTTTCTTCTTCTTTCTATTTCCTTCCTTCCTTTCCAAAAAAAAAGAAGAAGAAAAAAAAAACCCGTCAGCATTTCTACCACAAACCAATATACAAATTTAATTATTAGTATTTATACTTCTAAGTTTTACTTAACCTTTGTCCCAACTCATAACAATATCTTAAATTCAAATCTTAGTTATTTTTAAACATTCAAACTTTTAGCCAATCAGTGACCTGATAATTAATTTTCCCTTAATATTTTAATTTAACGTTTAATATTTTTTTTCCAAATTTTTAATTAAGCACAATTCCTTTATCACAATTCCTCATACAATTTAATATTTAAAATACACACCTTATATATAAATTCTACCATCTATCTTAACAAACTAATAAAACAATATAATATTCTTATTTCAATATTTATACTTCTAGATTTTATATAACCAAAATTTTCTTTATCTCAAATCGTTATAATATCTTATGTTCAGAATATATATTCTATCCATTTGGATATATTCTATTTTAGATCTCATGTGTAAATCAAAACCCCAATCCTTTTCAGTCTTATTCTAGCTTTTTTTCTTTGCCAAATCATCTTTCGTATCTTTGCTTTTAAATCATCAAAAAGATCTCCTTGCATTGTTGTGGCTATTGTTTGATGTTGATAAGAGCGTCCAGTTGATGTTTTCTTAAGAGGACTAGCTGATTTAGCAGGTCGTCTCTTTGTTTTTCCAGTTCGATGCAGTTGTCCCGAAGTATTTATCTTCTCTTTCATCTGTTTTGCTTTTTTATCTTCCAGTTCCTTCTGGTTTATAAGAAAAGTCCTTTCCTTGTTCTCTATTATCAGTTTCTTTTTTGTGTTTTCCATTGTCTGTATTTGTTGAGTATCTAAGTCTTCTGTCATAGCATTTGGTTGTTTCACTTTCTCTATAGAATTCTGTATAGATGATTCTTTCATCCCTGAGCAGAGTCCACTCCTGCATAACTTGCGTGCGCACTTCTTACACATTTCCACCTGGACGGGCAATTTGTTGATATATGTAAATGCATCACAAGAGAGAGACAAATAGCAGTGTGGAGTTTTATGCCTGGCCAGGATGAAAGGTGAGAATTCTGATCTTTTATTTTGTGTGAGATACTTAATGAGTTAAGTTGATAGTTGATCTATAGAAACTCATAGAAAGCTATGTATTTCTTTAGGTTCCTATAGTTTGGAGGGTGACAAGAGAGGGAAAACCTCTTTTGATCATTACCCCTCTCCAGAAAGAAAAATGCTTTCAGTGCCCCCAACCTTTTCTAACTGGAATGTGTGAGACAAAGAGGGAGGAATAAAAGTGAATGTAAGAAATCTGTTATTAGTGCACAAATTTTGTTTTGAAAATTTTTGTGTATGTCTGAGTCACATATGTTTTCTGGTCTGTAATTTTATTATTTTTTGGCTAACTCACTGGTTACATAGTATTTGAGTTTTTTTCCTGAAGGAATTATTTTGTATTCTCCCTTTCTTAAATTAAGAAAGATCTGCATTATGTTTGTGAGTGATAGTTTTGGAAACTTTCTACACCTTGGTAATGTCTGAGTGTGATTTCTTTCTTTCTGCAAAAGACCCAAGGGAAGTAGTTAAGATTAACTGCTGGACAGAATAATTGTATCTGAGTAGGAAAGGGGGGAGGGGTGCGATTTTTTTCTGTTCCTTTTAACCATTTTTTTTCTGCTTAGTTACAACTTTTGTCTGAGAAGGGAGGGGAACTGATATCTGCTTTCGTTCACATTTCCAAAAAAAGAGAGGCAGTTTTTGTTTGCACTGCTTTGGTCTGCAGAAATTTGGTGTGTTTAGTTTAATAAAACAGAGGATGTAGTGTTCCAATATCTAACGGGCTGCCACAAAAGGAATGGTCAACTTATTTTTAAAAGTACTAAAAGACAGAAAAATAAGCAATAGCTGGAATTTAATCAGGGAGAGAACCAACCTAGAATTAAGGAAAATTTCCTGACTGTGAGAATAATTAATCAATGGGATGATTGTTTCCAGAAGCTGTGGGTGCTTCATTACTGGAGGTTTCTAAGAGGAAATTGGACAACCATTTGTCTGAAATGAATAATTTCCTGCTTCAGTAGGGGGTAACTCTGATATTCTGTTTTTGTGAGTGTGTGTCTGTGTGTTACGCTTCAGAGATTTTCCTTTGCATTTTAGTCTGGGTTTATCTTTAATAATGCATTTGAGGGCATTCTTGTCAAAGGAACAATTCTATGATGTTTTATTTAACATATGATACAGCATGTGTTTTTGGATCTCCTTGCTACTGCAAAAGAGATGATTAGTTGCTGTTTACTGTGTGTGCTCAATTTTCTGTAGGGAATCTCCCCTGAAGACTGCTTGAGGCTGCCTGCCACCCCCAAGGCCGCCGCCAATCAGCTGGAGCTGCGTGCTTTGATCCTGGGCTCTCAGTAGGACCCAGGCAACGTGCAGTAGGGAGCCCTTTGTAATTCAAGCCGACGCCAGCGACTTGGCTGTAGGAGCTGTATTACTGCAAAAGAACCAAAGTGCGGCCTTGCAACCCTGCGCCTACACCTCGAAAATATTTACTGAGAGTGAAAGGAGGTGGGCGATCTGGGAAAAGGAGGCTTTCACAATCAGATGGGCTCTATTAAACTGGAGACACTATCTAGAAGGGAGCAAGGTGCCTTTTGAAGTATGGACAGATCACAAAAATCTAGAAGCACTGAAAACTCCCCGCAAATTGTCCCCAAAACAGGTGCACTGGGCACAATACTTTAATCGTTTTAACTTCACTCTAAAGTACATTCCGGGAGGGAAAAACCTCCTAGCTGATGCTCTATCCAGACTGCCCCAGTATAAAAGCCAGCGCGAAGAGATTAATGAGGCAATTATCTCCAATCCACAAACTGCTGCTCAACTCACACCTCGCAGGGCCCCTAATCCTGATGACCCTGGGGCAAAGAAAATAAAACAAGAGCTCCTCACTGATCAATGGTTCAAGGACAATCGAACCTCCCTAACATCCAGGGATGGTTTGGCTTGGAAGGGGGGGAAATTGTAGTTTCGAGAAGCCCTCCATCTTAACGCTCTCAAACACAGCCATGATGTAAAACAGGCTGGACACTTTGGATATTTAAAAACTCTACATCTCATCCGCCGGCAGTTCTGGTGGCCGGGGTTAAAACGGGATGTGGAAAATTATGTCAGGAGTTGTACTGTATGTGCCACCATGAAAAGAATTCCAGGGAAACCCCCTGGGTTACTGCAGCCGGTGGCAGACCCTTCTCAAGCATTGGAAGAAATAGCTATGGACTTTATAGTAGACCTCCCTGAAAGTAGAGGAAATACTGTCATCTGGACTGTGATAGACCTATTTTCAAAGCAGGCTCATTTCATCACCTGCAAAGGACTCCCGTCTGCCCAACGACTGAGTAAACTGTTCTTGAAACATATCTACAGGCTGCATGGAGCCCCTAAACGAATAATTTCGGACAGGGGGGTGCAGTTCACAGCTAGGTTTTGGAGGAGCTTTCTTAAGCTAATTGGAACATCTCAAGGTCTATCATCTGCTTTTCACCCATCTACTAATGGGGCCACGGAAGCCGCTAACAAGATGGTGGAGCAATATCTCAGATGTTATATTTCCTACCAACAAACCAACTGGACCGACCTCCTCCCTTTTGCAGAGGTGGCTTACAACAATTCCGTTCACAGCAGCACTGGCTTCACGCCTTTCAGAGTAGCTACAGGAAAAGAGTTCAGCCCAATACCTGAATACCCTCAAGCGCCCTCCGCTTCTCAGACACTTGATCAATGGGTGAGTGGGTGGGAAGAGGTTTGGAAAGCCACGAAAGCTGCTTTAACAAAGACTTCCGAGACTTATAAAAAGCAGGCAGACAGAAAGAGAGCCCCTCAAAGAACATTCCAAGTTGGGGAAAAGGTCTATCTGTTGACTAAATATTTACGCCTTAAATTACCCAGTAAGAAATTAGGACCGAAATTCTTGGGGCCTTTCCCCATCGTAAGAATCATCAACCCGGTCACTGTAGAATTAAAACTCCCTAGGCTTTTAGGGAGTATTCACCCTGTCTTCCATTGCAGCTTGTTGAAACCTTTGTGAGAATCCACTTTAAGACCTCCCCCTAAGAAGGCACCCGGACCTCTCGTAGTGGCGGGTCAAACTCACTATGAAGTAAAGCGTATTCTTGATTCTATAATTTTTAAAGGGAAATTGCAGTACCTAGTACAATGGAAGGGATACTCGCTATCTGAAGCCACTTGGGTGAAATCTAGCGATGTGAAAGCCGACAGACTCATCAAAAGCTTCTATAAGAAACACCCTAACAAACTGAGAGACAGTCCCTAACATATGCTTTTGTTTACGCTACAGGATCTGTCCTTTTTATAAGGGGGAGCGGAAATATTTTGGGGAATATTAAAAAAGGCAGAATATTATATTTCCCCAAAAGACCTTAAAGGCAGAAAAGCAGGCACAGTTTTTCTTAATAGCCCCAAGCAGAAACTAAGCAGGCCAGCTCTGTAGAAATGCAGATTTGATAATCCCATTCAGAAAGACTGAGGCCCCATTCATGAGCAAATACTAGCAGGCAGAAGCCCATCCAAGACAAAATATTTTGAAATCCCTTGCAGCAAAACTGATAGCTAACAATAGCAGAGAGATAGAATTAGAACCAGCAACCCCTCTTCCAAAAATCCAACACAGGACATAGCCATTAGCCATCAGCCACAGCCCCAGGGAAGCAGGACATGACCTTTAGGACATAATAGGATTAACCCACCACCATCAGAATACAAAAAGGGCACACTGAACCTCAGGTCAAAGTTCATGCCACAGGAACAGGAACAACTCCAAACAAAAAAATCCCAAGGAGGTATAAAAACCCACCACTCCCAGCTCCATGTGGTCAGCTGCTCCAGAGCCATATTTCTGTCTGGTTCTGCAACTAAATAAACAAGAACCTTCTTTCCTAAAGCAGTCTCCATTTTATTTATTCCCAGCTTGGACTGGACCCTGATGAATATTTTTCTTTCAACACACCCCAAAATCACCCAGCAGGCCCTTATTGCCAAATCAGGATTTGAACTCACAGTTCTCCAGCTTTGTAGCCTGTTATCATAACCATGAGACCAAATTGGTTCTCTATAAATGTTTCCCTTCCCCTCCTTGACTCCAAGGAAAGGGAAAAGAAAATTGAGCACACACAGTAAACAGCAACTAATCATCTCTTTTGCAGTAGCAAGGAGATCCAAAAACACATGCTGTATCATATGTTAAATAAAACATCATAGAATTGTTCCTTTGACAAGAATGCCCTCAAATGCATTATTAAAGATAAACCCAGACTAAAATGCAAAGGAAAATCTCTGAAGCGTAACACACAGACACACACTCACAAAAACAGAATATCAGAGTTACCCCCTACTGAAGCAGGAAATTATTCATTTCAGACAAATGGTTGTCCAATTTCCTCTTAGAAACCTCCAGTAATGAAGCACCCACAGCTTCTGGAAACAATCATCCCATTGATTAATTATTCTCACAGTCAGGAAATTTTCCTTAATTCTAGGTTGGTTCTCTCCCTGATTAAATTCCAGCTATTGCTTATTTTTCTGTCTTTTAGTACTTTTAAAAATAAGTTGACCATTCCTTTTGTGGCAGCCCGTTAGATATTGGAACACTACATCCTCTGTTTTATTAAACTAAACACACCAAATTTCTGCAGACCAAAGCAGTGCAAACAAAAACTGCCTCTCTTTTTTTGGAAATGTGAACGAAAGCAGATATCAGTTCCCCTCCCTTCTCAGACAAAAGTTGTAACTAAGCAGAAAAAAAATGGTTAAAAGGAACAGAAAAAAATCGCACCCCTCCCCCCTTTCCTACTCAGATACAATTATTCTGTCCAGCAGTTAATCTTAACTACTTCCCTTGGGTCTTTTGCAGAAAGAAAGAAATCACACTCAGACATTACCAAGGTGTAGAAAGTTTCCAAAACTATCACTCACAAACATAATGCAGATCTTTCTTAATTTAAGAAAGGGAGAATACAAAATAATTCCTTCAGGAAAAAAACTCAAATACTATGTAACCAGTGAGTTAGCCAAAAAATAATAAAATTACAGACCAGAAAACATATGTGACTCAGACATACACAAAAATTTTCAAAACAAAATTTGTGCACTAATAACAGATTTCTTACATTCACTTTTATTCCTCCCTCTTTGTCTCACACATTCCAGTTAGAAAAGGTTGGGGGCACTGAAAGCATTTTTCTTTCTGGAGAGGGGTAATGATCAAAAGAGGTTTTCCCTCTCTTGTCACCCTCCAAACTATAGGAACCTAAAGAAATACATAGCTTTCTATGAGTTTCTATAGATCAACTATCAACTTAACTCATTAAGTATCTCACACAAAATAAAAGATCAGAATTCTCACCTTTCATCCTGGCCAGGCATAAAACTCCACACTGCTATTTGTCTCTCTCTTGTGATGCATTTACATATATCAACAAATTGCCCGTCCAGGTGGAAATGTGTAAGAAGTGCGCACGCAAGTTATGCAGGAGTGGACTCTGCTCAGGGATGAAAGAATCATCTATACAGAATTCTATAGAGAAAGTGAAACAACCAAATGCTATGACAGAAGACTTAGATACTCAACAAATACAGACAATGGAAAACACAAAAAAGAAACTGATAATAGAGAACAAGGAAAGGACTTTTCTTATAAACCAGAAGGAACTGGAAGATAAAAAAGCAAAACAGATGAAAGAGAAGATAAATACTTCGGGACAACTGCATCGAACTGGAAAAACAAAGAGACGACCTGCTAAATCAGCTAGTCCTCTTAAGAAAACATCAACTGGACGCTCTTATCAACATCAAACAATAGCCACAACAATGCAAGGAGATCTTTTTGATGATTTAAAAGCAAAGATACGAAAGATGATTTGGCAAAGAAAAAAAGCTAGAATAAGACTGAAAAGGATTGGGGTTTTGATTTACACATGAGATCTAAAATAGAATATATCCAAATGGATAGAATATATATTCTGAACATAAGATATTATAACGATTTGAGATAAAGAAAATTTTGGTTATATAAAATCTAGAAGTATAAATATTGAAATAAGAATATTATATTGTTTTATTAGTTTGTTAAGATAGATGGTAGAATTTATATATAAGGTGTGTATTTTAAATATTAAATTGTATGAGGAATTGTGATAAAGGAATTGTGCTTAATTAAAAATTTGGAAAAAAAATATTAAACGTTAAATTAAAATATTAAGGGAAAATTAATTATCAGGTCACTGATTGGCTAAAAGTTTGAATGTTTAAAAATAACTAAGATTTGAATTTAAGATATTGTTATGAGTTGGGACAAAGGTTAAGTAAAACTTAGAAGTATAAATACTAATAATTAAATTTGTATATTGGTTTGTGGTAGAAATGCTGACGGGTTTTTTTTTTCTTCTTCTTTTTTTTTGGAAAGGAAGGAAGGAAATAGAAAGAAGAAGAAAAAATTATTAGCCCCAAATACGAGATAAAAGACTTAGAAATTGGGATCATTTAAAATTTGGAAATGATAAAGATTAAACGTTAAATTTAAATATCAATGGGAAATTAAAGTTAAGAAAAACTTACTAGGTTATTGTCTAAAAGATGGAATGTCAAATCAATTAAGATATGTATAGACTGAAGATTATTGATGAATACTAGAAGGGTATTTTTTGTTTGATTGATAGAATAAGAACTGTGTTGGTCCGAATATGAGACAGTAGATATTATGGGGGAAAGAGAGGGAATTAGTTGTTGTAATACTTTGAGATTTGTACTGATGATATTCAAATGTAATGGAATTACTGTGCTCAGCCGCCACGCTACTTTTCAAATATGTAAATGTAATATTGGAAAATTAATAAAAAACGTGGGGGGGAGAAAAGAATATCAGCAGATAACCCGAATCTGCAAAGATGAAGTCAGGAAAGTGACTGGAAGATACTGGAAGTTTTTAAGAAGAGACTGGACAGCCATTTGTCTGAAATGGTATAGGGAAAGCAAGGTTTTACACTTAGGCAGGAAAAACCAAAGTTACAAGTACAGAGGAGGCAAAACCTGGCTCAAAAACAGTAACTGTGAGAGGGATCTTGGAGTCCTAGTGGACGATCACTTAAATACAGTATGAGCCAGCAGTGTGCGGCACCAGCCAAAAAAGCTAATACAATCCTTGGTTGTATAAACAGAGGCATAGAATTGATAGAAATAAGTGAATGGTCTTCAAATTTTAATATTGAAAGAGAAATTTAAAATTGAATTTGCTGCAGTGGAAACTTACTGCCTGGACAAACAAGCTTACCAAAAACTATAATGGATGGGAAACAGGAAAGGATAGCATAAAGGCAGGATGTAAGATAAATACGTAGGCAAAAATTAGCTGGGTCTTAGAGTGGGAAAGGAATAAGACAAGCTATAAAAACATCTGTAAGAGGAAATGGCTAGCCAGGAAAACTTAACTAAACTGAAAAACAGGAAAGAACCTATTGTTCTAAGGGGCCCAGAACTCAAAACCAACAATTGAATATGTCTAATATTTTATATTATTAATGTACATGTGATGTATGACTTAGTATGTAGCAGGAAATAGGTAGGAGGTGGTAGGAAAGAGTGTAACCTCATAGTACTTCAGCCAATGGGGAAAGAGGAGGGATGTGGCGGCCGGGACAGGGTTGTATAAAGAAGGGAATATTTTGGGTTGAAACTTTGGAGAGAACCAAGCTTTGATAGCTTCTCTCCCCGCTTATTGCAATAAACAAAACAAAAGGCCTTCACTATGTCTTGGCTGGTTATTGGTCAGGCGAGCTTGCCTCTGGTCATGAAGGAAAGTAGCCAGGAGCACATAAGAGAATCAAAATCATGTGAAGTATTAGTACCACTTTCTAAAACCTTAGTAAGACCATACCTGGAATACTGCATCCAGATTTGGTCACCACATTACAAAAAAGATGTTGAGACTTTGGAAAAATTCAGAGAAGAGCAACTAAGATGATTAAGGGCCTGGAGACAAAGACATATGATGAACGGTTGCAGGAATTGGGTATGGATAGTCTAGAGAAAAGACGGACTAGGGGTGACACGATAGCAATATTCCAGTATGTGAGGGGCTGCCACAAAGAAGAGGGGGTCAAGTTATTTTCCAAAGCACCAGAAGACAAGACAAGAAACAGTGGATGGAAATTAATCAAGAAGAGAAGCAACCTGGAATTAAGGAGAAACTTCCTAACAGTGAGATCAATTAACCAGTGGAACAGCTTGCTTTCAGAAGTTGTAGGTGCTTCATCACTGGAGGTTCTTAAGAAAAGACTGGACAGCCATCTATCTGAAATAGTATAGGGTCTCCTGCTTGAGCAGGGGGTTGGACTAGAAGACCTCCAAGGTCCCTTCCAGCTCTATTGTGATTGTTTGAGACTGGACAATCATTTATCTGAAATTGTATAGGATCTCCTGCTCGAGCAGGGAGTTGGACTAGAAGACCTCTAAGGACCCTTCCAACTCTATTATTCTATGTATAAATAAATTAAATTAAATTAAACCCAAACATTAAAATCTGATGACATATAGGGAGGGCAGGGATGGAATGGAGGGAGGTGGGCTCTGTTGTTACTCGATCAACCACTTCCACTATGCTGTTCCCCCATTGGGCCCCCAAGCCAACTGACAAAGCCAAGTCTTGAGACCCTTACAAAAGGATAGGAGGGTTGGGGCCAACCTCACATCAGGGGGCAAGATGTTCCAGAGGGCAGGAGCAACATTTTTAATGTGTGCCAGTGTGCCCACAGTAAAAAATTACAATAAAGGTTATCTTAACAGCAGAGAAGGCCCTCCTCCTGGATCCTGCCAGCTGGAATAATCGGGCTGACAGTACCCGCAGCATGCCTCCTCTGCTGGCATGAGTGGGTTGGGCCAATCCCAGTGGGGTGAGATGGTCCCTCAAGTAGCCTGGACCCATGCCATGAAGGGCTTTAAAGGTGATCACCAACATGTTGAATTGCACCTGGAAGCAGACCGGCAGCCAATGCAGCTCACGGAGCAGTGGTGTTACAGGGGCCATTCTTGGAGCCCCAAGAACTGCCCATGCTGCCACATTCTGCACCAGCTGTAGCCTTCAGATGCTCTTCAAGGGTAGCCCCATGTAGAGCACATTACAATAGTCTAGCTGTGAGATTACCAGGGACTGAACGACTGAGCGCAGGGAATCCTGTTCCAGGAAAGGCCACAACTGGCACACAACACAAAGTTGTGTGAAGGCTCTCCTAGCCGTGACTGGATCCTGGAGCCCCATGTACCCAAAGCCATTTGGTCTTGCCAGGATTCAGCCGAAGCCTGTTGTCCCCCATCCAGGCCCCCACAGCATCCAGGCACCGCGAGAGGGTGACCACAGCATCACTTGGGTCACCAAGAGTGGAAATATAGAGTTGGGTGTCATCGGCATACTGCAGGTACCTCAACCCATGGTGATGGATGATCTCACCCAGTGGTTTCATATAGATATTGCAAAGGAGTGGAGAGAGTACTGAGCCCTGTGGCACACCACAGAATAGTGGCCGAGGGCTGGACCTCTCACTCCCTATCAACACCGATTGGGACCAGCCACAGAGAAAAGAGCTGAACCAGCACAAAACTGTGCCACCCAGCCCCAGCCCTTGTAGCCTACACGAAAGGATACCATGGTTGATGGTTGTTGCTGACAAATCTACCATACTCAAGAAATTCAATTCAAACTATCTCTTGTTTTGGAGAGTCACCCACTTTTTCACCCAGACCAAACAGCAGGAGTCAAAATACAATTTCAAATCTGGTAAACCTCAACCTCCTCTTTCTTTAACATCTTGTAATAGTTTATATCTAATTCTCAGGATTTTTTCCTTGCCATATAAATTTAGAAATGTCCTTTTCCAATTGTTTAAATAGAATGTCAGTTGTCAGTATTGGTAAAGTCTGAAATAAAAATATCTTTGGTAAAACATTCATCTTAATTGCAGAGATTCTACCCAATAAGGATAATTGCAAATTATCCCATTGTAAGGTTTCCCACTTAGCCTCACAATTGCCCCAGCGTTACTCAGGAATTTAAAAGAGCCAAAAGAAACTCCTGAGCTGAGGTTTCAACAAACAAACAACTTTTATTTTGATCAAAATAGAGTTGGGTGACCGGATCTCTCTTTGTGGCTGGTAGAGAGATGAAGGCAACAACCAGGAAAGATGTCTTCCACCTTTTATACCTTTCCAGAACAAAAAAATCAGGTCTTCGTACCAGGCATAAGATGGCACAAAAAAATAATTCCTAGATGATGACTCATACACAGCAAGCCAGGCTCCATCCGTAACTCCTTTCCCCCCTCCCCTTACCGTGCTCTTTTCAGGACCGGCTCAACAGCAAATAGTCTTTTTAGATTCTCAAAAGCGGTTTGACAGCCCATAATCCATGCTAGTGGTTGGCTTGGTCACAGTTTCCCTCCTCCTTTGCCTGTTTTGAGTAGTTCTGTAAGGGGTAGGGCAATCTCAGCAAAGGAGGGGATGAATTGACGGTAGAAGTTGGCAAAACCTAGGAAGCTCTGGAGCTGTTTGCGAGTCTTTGGGGGCTGCCATTCAATTACAGCTTTCACTTTGGCTGGGTCCATTTCAATGCCCTCATTGGAAATTCTATAGCCAAGATAATCTAATTGGGTCTGGTGAAATTCACATTTTGACAGTTTGACATAAAGCTTGGCATTCAATAGTTTCTTTAACACTTCTCTCACCAGGTTTATATGATCAATCATATTCGTGCTGTATATCAGGATATCATCAAGATACACCAGAACCCCTTTGTATAAATGATCATGTAGGACCTCATTAATCAACTGTATGAATACGGCTGGGGCCCCCTGTAGTCCAAATGGCATGACTCTGAACTGATAGCTCCCCATGGGGCAGTTGAAGGCAGTTTTCCACTCGTCTCCCTCCTTTATTCTCACCCGGTAATATGCCTCTCTCAGGTCTAATTTAGTGAAGACACTCCCCTTAGCCAGGTGGGTTAGTGCAGGGTTTTCAACCCATGGTACACGTACCACCAGTGGTACGCGAGCACATGGCTGGTGGTACGCGTAGGACGGGTTGAAAAAAAATGTAAAAAAAAAGTGTAAAAGTGGATGAGGTGAAGCGGCAGCGCCGCAGAGGCTTGTGGCAAAGTCAGCTGGAACTGCACGTTGCCTGGGTCCTACTGAGAGCCCAGGATCAAAGCGCGCAGCTCCAGCTGATTGGCGGCGGCCTTGGGGGTGGCAGGCAGCCTCAAGCAGTCTTCAGGGGAGATTCCGCTGGAGCTGCGCGACGCATTGCCTGCTCCCCCTGCCCCTGTCCCCGTCCCCGCCCAGATGCCCTCACCTCCCCCAAGCGTTTTTTTACTCACCTGCTTTCAGCAGCATTCCCTTTCTCCTGTCCTTCTCGGCCTTCGTCACGTGTTTGTGAGACAAAAAAAAAAAGTTCCATGAGACTTTCTAACTTCTCACGAGAAGTTAGAAAGTCTCATGGAACTTTTTTTTCTTTTTTACCCACAAGCACGTGGCAAAGGCAGAGAAGCACATGAAGGCAGAGAAGCAAAAGGAGAAAGGGAGTGCAGCTGAAAGCAGGTGAGTAAAAAATGCTTGGGGGAGGCGAGGGCATCTGGGCGGGGGCGGGGGCACCAACCTTACCCTGCATGGTGGCGGGAGGGTTAACGGCAGGCGTGGGGGGGCAGGAGGAGCTGCGCAAAGCAGGCAGAGGGGAGGCCAGGCAGATTGTGGGTGCTGGCAAGCGAGCGAGAGGGCAAGGGCGCCAATCGACGTGTGCTCAGAAACGCTGATTCCGTGCTCCTGCCCAGCTCACTTGCTCGCACTTTGCCGGAAAACATGCCGCTTGCTAATTTAGCAGAAGCGCAAATCAGCTTTGGCCGCGCTGATCCTGGCGCTTCTGCTAAATTAGCAAGCAGCATGTTTTCCGGCGAAGCACGAGCAAGCCCAGGATTGGGGGGCGCAGCTACAGCTGAGTCGCGCTTCTGCAGAGCAGCCCAGAAGCGCAGATCAGCTGTAGCTGCTCTCCTGCCCAGGTCACTTGCTCGCGCTTTGCCGGAAAACATGCTGCTTGCTAATTTAGCAGAAGCGCGAATCAGCTGATCCTGGTGCTTCTGCTAAAGTGACCTGGGCAGAGCTCTCCTCTGCCTCTGTCTCTGCACGTGCACAGGCAGGTTTGGCATGTCACCATGGCCACCGGCAGCACAGCCGCCAGCCGCGCTGGCAGCCTGTCCCCCTCCAACGAAGGAGAAGCGGCGCGAGGGCAGCTGCTGCGGTTCCTGCCCACCGCTTCTCCTTGGCTGCTTCCTCTGAAAAGGAGCGGCGGTCACGCTCAGTGCAGCCGGGAGCCCAGCACAGCCGCTGTTCTTCCGCGGGGGGAGGAGAGCGCAGGCAGCGGAGGAGAATTCTGGGAGTAGAAGTTCACACATCTGGAAATTGCTGTGCTGGGCTCCTGGCTGCACCGAGCGCGACCGCCGCTCCTTTTCAGAGGAAGCAGCCAAGGAGAAGCGGCGCGCAGGAACCGCAGCAGCCGCCCTCGCGCAGCCGTCTGGCTCAGCAACAGCGGCGGTGGTGGCAGCTGTGGCCAAACTCCAATTGCCTCCTCCGGGCTCTTTTATGCCCTCCCCGCTCCCGTCCGGTGAAGGTCGGTCAGGACCCCTGCAAGCGAGCCAGATGGGCAGGGGCGCGAATCGGCATGTGCTCAGGAACGGCGATTCCGCGCCCCTGCCCAGCTCACTTGCTTGCTTTCCACTTGCTTTCTATCTATCAACAGCTTTTTTTTTTTTTTTTAAGAGTTTTTTATTAATAATACAAAATTAAAAAACACATTGGACATAGATATGACATCACTGGTTCCATACATCTTCCGTCACTTTACAATAATATTAGTACTCATATAAACATATAGTTCTTAAGCTATTTAAGCATAATATGATATTAACACTTTCCCCCTTATTTCTGTATATTTATTTATTTTTTAAACATACATTTATCTATAATAACATCTATATTTTTGTTCTAACACTATACATTTGTCTTGGCTACCCTCTTGTTATCTATCCAATCATAAAATTGTTCCCAGATTTTGTAGTACTTAGTTTCGCTTTTATCCTTGAGTTCCAAAGTGAGTCTGTCCATTTCTGCGCAGTTGAAAATTTTCAGTAATATTTCCTCTTCAGTTGGAATAACTTTCTCTTTCCATTTTTGAGCGAAGGCTATTCGTGCCGCTGTGACTATATGCAGTAATAAATAATTTGTATCTTTCTTATATTTTCTTTCTATAATTCCCAATAAGAAAAATTCCGGTTTGGCCTCTATATCTATTAGCAAAATTTCTTCCAGCCAGTTCTTTAGTAAATTCCAAAATTTTTGCGCCTTTGGGCATTCCCACCACATGTGGTAGTAATTCCCAACGGTCTCTCCACACTTCCAGCATATCGAGGATTTCCCCTTATTCATTCGTGCTAATCTTGTGGGGGGGAGGTGCCACCTGTAAAACATCTTATACAGGTTTTCCTTGTAAGAAGTTGCTAGTGTGATTTTTAAAAAAATTTCCCATAAACTTTGCCAATTGTCCAAATCGATATTGTGCCCAAAATATTTACACCAAATTATCATCGTTTCTTTCACCTGTTCCTCAATCATATCTTGTTCTAATAAATATCAATATAGTTTAGTTATGGTCTTGTCTTCCCTGCTAAATAAAATTTTATCTAATTCTGATAAGTCTTGCTTTATGCCCCATTCCTTTTTATCTTTATTAAATTTAGATTGAATTTGGAGATACGCCCACCATTCCAGTTCGATTCCTTCTTCCTTTAAAATATTTCTCGCTTTTAATTCTCCTTTCTCATTCAAAATATCTTTATAGGTGACAGCTCCCCCTCGTTTTATCAAATTTGGATGTGTGTACATTTCTAGTGTAGACACCCAATTGGGAGTTTCCATATAATTATTTCTTTTTATTTTTTTCCAAATATCCAATAGTGCTCTCCTAATATAATGCCTCCGGGAGTACTGATGGGCTAAATGTTTTTCCTCCCATAGAATAGCGTGCCACCCTGTCTGTAAGTCATGACCTTCTAGTGCCAATAGTCTTGTGTTTTTGAGATGCAACCACTCACTTAGCCAAACCAACGCCGCTGCCTGCTAATACTTTGTCCAGTCTGGTAGGCCAAATCCTCCTCTTTCTCTAGCATCTTGTAATAATTTTAATCTGATTGTCGGTCGTTTCCCTTGCCATATGAATTTTGAAATGAGTCTGTCCAAATTTGTAAAAAAGTCTTTTTTGAGCCGAATTGGTATGCATTGAAATAAAAACATTTTCGGAAGAACATTCATTTTAATGGTGGCTATCCTGCCCATTAAAGATAGCTGTAATTTTCCCCATTTTTCCAAATCAGACCTAATTTGCGCCATTAGTTTGTCATAGTTATCTTCTTTAAGTGTGATGCATCTCGCTGTCAATTGGATTCCCAAATATCTTATTTTTTTCGTAGTCTGAATATTTATCTTTCCCTCCAATTCTTTTTTTTGCTCTTCAGTCATGTTTTTAACTATCATTTTTGTTTTATCCTTGTTTATTTTCAGGCCTGCTACTTCCCCATAGTCCTCCAGCACTTCCATCAGCCTAAGACCAGATTGTACAGGCTCTTCAATAATAAATACAAGGTCGTCCGCAAATGCCTGTACCTTAAAACTTTCTTTAGTCTGTCTACCATAATTGTCATAAAGATTTTATAATCCGAATTTAGTAGGGATATCGGCCTATAATTTTTAATATAAGTCAAATCAGAATTTTCTTTGGGAATCAATGTGATTGTTGCTTCTTTCCATGATTCAGGTATCTTAGCTTCATTAAGTACATCATTATACACCTCTAATAACAGTGGGCTTAATAATTCCTGGTGATTTTTATAAATTTCTGAAGGTAGACCATCTGGGCCTGGTGCTTTGTTACTTTTTTGTTTTTTGATTGCCTCAGATATCTCCCATGCTGTTATCTCATTATTTAGTAAATTTTTACCTTCCTCCGAGATTCTGGGCAATTCTGTTTTTTGAAGGTATTGCACTATCTTACCTTCTTCTATCTTTCCCTTATCCTCGTAAAGGTTTTTAAAAAACTCATACGCTACCTTCCTCTTTTCCTCATTTTGATAAATTAACTGTCCTTCTTCATTATGTAATTTACTAATCTAGTTCTTTTCTTTCGTTTTCTTAGTCTATAAGCCAGCCATCTTCCCGGCTTATTTGCATTCTCAAAGAAATTTTGTTTAATGCTTTTAATTTGTTGTGCCATATTTTCCTTTTCAATGATATTTAATTTATGTTTAATTATGTT
Organism: Azemiops feae; assembly: GCA_023970755.1. Lineage (NCBI taxonomy): Eukaryota > Metazoa > Chordata > Lepidosauria > Squamata > Viperidae > Azemiops > Azemiops feae. Next base: position 447,240 of record JALGBA010004124.1, on the reverse strand, counting down.
TATTTGTTGTTTCAATTCCCGTTTTATGGGTTCTTTCTGCAGTTCTATTTCCAGTTTGCTAAGATCTTCCTCTAAGTTTTTTTGCCGTTGTCTTTTTTGTTTGTTGTCTTTGGCCATGTATGATATTGCGATACCCCTCATAAAAGCTTTTGCCGTGTCCCACAGGTTCTGATTGTTTGTATCCTCTTTCTTATTACTTTGAAGAAACAAACTCATTTGATCATCCATCTTTAATTTAAATTCATTTTGATTCAAGATTGCTCTTTTTAGGGTCCACCTCCTTGTCTTTTTTTGCCCTTTCCATTTAATTTTAATGGGATTGTGGTCTGCCCACGAATTTATGTCAATATTAACTTCCTCAATTCCCAGATTCAAGTCTGTCGATGCCCAAACCATATCAATTCGAGACCAAGATTGATGTCTACCTGAATAATAAGTATATTGTTTCTTATCCCCATTTCTTTCCCTCCAACAATCCTTTATGCTTAATTCTTCCACCATCTCAAAAAATGAGTTAGGTAATATCCTTCTAACACCTTTCTTTCGTCTGTTATTTCTATAATCTAGTTCTCTATCTACAATCGCATTAAAATCCCCAATTATACACAAATTATCACATTCTAAGTCTCTAATCATATTATACAGTTTCTTATAAAATAGTTTTTGGCCCTCATTTGGCGCGTATATTCCAACTAACATCAGTTTTTTCCTGTCCACAGTTAATTCTATTATCAATATTCTGCCCTCTTCGTATTTATACACCTGTTTGGCCAAAATACCCTCTTTTACATACATTACAATTCCCCCTTTCTTCTGCTGCGATGAAGATATAAACATCTTTCCTAACTTAGAGCATTTTAATAGGTACTGATACTGCTTTTTTATGTGCGTCTCTTGCAGCACTATTATATCCACATTTGTCTTATACAATTTACTAAAGAAGTTTTTCCTTTTCCCTGGAGAATTTAACCCATTCACATTTAATGATAGAATTGCTAATGCTTCTTGAAAACCTTTACTTATACTTAGGGTTTGTTGCCCTCGTTTGTCTGACTTCTTTATATTCCTTGCGTCCACCATCATTGTCTTTCCCATTATCCACATTCTCTCACTTGCTTGCTTTCCGCTTGCTTTCTATCTGTCTATCAACAGCTTTTGACGCCTTTCCGTGTCTTCTGAAGTTTGTTTCTCTGCTGCTTGGGACAATCTACTCCCTTGTTTGAATCTGCTTAATTGTAATTTCCTTGATTAGCTACAGTTTTCAAGCAGTTATAATCTCTCTTAACCTCGATCTATTTGATTTCTCCAGAGTTTCTTATTTCTTCCTGTCAGTTGTAATATGTTAAACATCAAGATCCTTGGCCCCCCAATTTTAATTACCTTACTTTTCATAGCAAATTTCTGCCAATTTGAATCAAAGGGACGGGTCCTTAGCACTCTCTGAGCTTTGTTGCAAAGAAACAAAAAAACCTCTAAGATCACTCCTCCCTATACTGACAGGGCAACCTTAACAGCAAACCCCATTCCCTACTAGCACTGCTGATGTTACCTAATTTGGGTAATGAAACATCTGCAAGAAAACAACCAAGCTCAGAGAGCACCAAGGATCCCTCATGTCAACCCTGAGCTATAAATACTCTCCTTTATCAGTTGAATCAAAGTGTTATTCTTTTCAATATTTCTCAACTTTACTGCACCCTTCTGGGTTGCATTGTCATTATCATCATCTTAACTTTATTGCAGTCATTAACCAGAACAAAAGAATTTGCATTCAAATACTCAGAATATCCAAAACTAAAGTGACAAATTCAGGATAGTTAAAAAAGTACTTTCAGACAAACATTTTGGCTAAAAAACAATATCAAATCAGAATATGTTAAAAGGCTTATTCATACTACAGATATACAACAAGATGAAATTTAAATATGCAATCTGGATAATATGAACTTGGAATAGCACTATAAAATATGCATATATGCACAAATACATATGCATATTCATATACATTCTCCCTCTTCCTTTCTCACAGACACACAGACACACACACAGACACACACACAGACACAGACACACACACACACACACACACGTAGCCCGCTGATCCTGGCGCTTCACTTAGCAAGCAGCATATTTTCCCTTCAGAGTATAAACAGTAACATGCCTATTGAAAAGTTTGGTTTCCCTCCTGCCCACTCACAATGGTAACAGCTTTTGGGGTGTCTTTTATGGGAGGTTGTAGTTCTTACACAAAGGCTGAGATTTCTTGCACCAGAATCTTGGCATGCAGTTTTTGCAACTGTTCCTGTATCAAGAGATTTAGTCATTCCTTTATATTGGACTTAACACTGCTCACCTTAATTATTACAGTGCAAAAGGAAAGTGATTCAACAAAGGAACCACCATCGAAGAAATTAAAACTGAGTGATGGAGGGAGGGAAGGACAATGAGAGGGAGAGAGGGACAATGGAAGGGAGGGAGGGAAGGAGGAAGGGACAAAGAGGGAGGGAAGGAAGGAAGGAAAGAAGGAAGGAAGGAAGGGACAATGGGAGAGAGGGAGGGAAGGAAGGCACCCACCCCAGTCCCACCCCCCTCCACCAGAGACCCATGGATTCCCCCCCACAGGCACCCCGCAACCTGAGTGATGAGCTGGCCACGCCCCCCCGGCCATTGACTTCGCTTGTCAAAAAGTTGCAAAAGGTGATCACATGACCCTGGGACACTGTGAACGTCATAAGTATGAATCAGTTGCCAAGCATCCGAATGTAAATCACATGACCCTGGGGATGCTGCAACAGTCATAAGTGTGAAAAATGGTCATAAGTCACTTTTTCCAGTGCCATTGTAACTTCGAACAGTCACTAAGCAAATTGTTGTAAGTCGAGGACTACCTGTACTTTATCATTTTTTTCCTTTTTGGGGGGGGCACGTTTTTGACACCTTGCTGGGTGACTGGTGGTACTCGGATGTTGCCTTATCCTAAAAGTGGTACAATGGGTGAAAAGGTTGAAAAGCCCTGGGTTAGTAAGTCCTTCAGGAGGGGGAGGGGGTATTTATTTTCCACACTCACAGCGTTGAGACCCTTATAGTCTACGCAGAGACGAAGAGACCCATCTTTTGTTTTCTTTAAACAACACAGGGGCTCCCACAGCAGACTTGGCCCGTTCAATGAACCCCCTCTCTAGGTTTTTGTCCATGTATCGCTGCATCTCCTCCATTTTGAGGGGGGACATGGCGTACATTCTCGGTCGTGGGAGTTTGGCTCCCAGCAACAGTTCAATGGAACAATCATTGGGTCGGTGGGGAGGCAGGGTGTCACATTCCTTCTCACTAAATGCCTCCGCCAGGTCCCTGTACTCACTGGGGATGTGTTGGCGCTAAGAAGCAGTCACACGCATCTTGTGAGCAGAAGCTCTGAGCAGAAGCTGAGAGCAGAAGCTGAGAGCAGAAGCTGACGACCTCTCTCGTGTTTATTGCTTTTATATTCTTTTGTTACAGACACAAGCTTTCTTAATCATTAGATGTTTTACATTTGCTGATTCATGGAATGCTTCTTTTATCTAACCAATTACTTTCTAGTTACATATTATAAGGTAAACAAGTAGATAAGGAATAATGACAGGAAGAGAGAAGAAGGAACTAAGCCTGTTATCTATTTCAGTAGGTAAAGCATTAAGTCAAAAGGGGGGGAACTTTAGGTTGCTTTATTGGAGCAAAGGGTATAGAATTATGAGATGGGTGGGGGTGCTGAATATGGCAGTGTGCTGCACGTATTCAACCCCTACATCTCACTCTTTTCTATTTTATTAGTAAGGGCATTATAAGTTAAAGTAGTTAGTGAGTGTAAGTAGGGAACATACATCTTTGCATTTGTTTATATACAGCATAAACTTGTTCCTGAGGCAAAGTTGATGTTTGTTTAGTATGGATAATTGCAAGATATCTTTTTAAGTAGAGAGAAAAGACATTGAATTATACAACAACAGCTGATAAGAATAGTAACTATTATAACAAAATATTGAACAATCTGTCCAAGAAGGCCAGTGGGAAGCCATGACCATAGAGCACTCCACACAGCAATTAAGAAGGAAAGAGAGACAAAGAATGACTAAAGAGTTTGCAGTCAAAACCGCAAATATGGCAGCGCATAAATTCTCGGGGGTTTGCTCCACTTGCTGCTGCTGAAGCACTGCCTGCGCTTTGGTGGTCAAGTTTTTCACATCTCCCCATGTCACTGGATGACTGGCACGATGGGATTGGTCACTGTGCCGTCTGGAGAGTCACCCTTGCCATTTCTGGGACTGGATCCAGGGACTGATGCCATGACATCCTTGGCTGGTCGCACACACCGGGCTGCAATCCAGAGAGGACCTGTAGGAGCAAGCACAGCAGCATATCCTCCTCCCCACATAATCAGAGGGACTGGCCCCAACCATGCTTTATCTGGTAATGCCCGATAATATACCAGAGGTGGAGGCAAGCTTGTTTTCTGTTGAAAGTGTCTCTGATAAGCAGTCAAATTTTCAACAGAAACATTCAATTGATTTAAGGTAAATAATACTTTTTGAACCAAACATTCAATTGATTTAAGGTAAATAATACTTTTTGAACCTGTTGTGTTACCCACGACAAATTAGGTACTCGAGAGCCCTCCTTTTTTATTTGTTTGTGGAGGCAGTCCTTAAAGGACCGATTAGCATATTCCACTATGGCTTGATCTGTGGAATTATAGATGAGACCATGAGTAAGAACAATATTCCAGGTAGGCTGGCCCATTATCAGTTTTTAAAGAAAAGGGCTTGCCCAAGGCTGTAATGACCGAAAAAAGATGAGAAATAACATGATTAGCTGTTTCCCCTTGTTGAGGTGTGGCCCAAAGCGCTCCTGAATAAGTATCAATAGATAAATGAATATACTTCCAGGGAGCCAATGAGGGAACATGGGTAACATCCATTTGCCATAGTTGATAGAGGTGAAACCTTGGGGATTAACTCCTGTGTCCCCCGAGGGGGATGCCCCAGAACATTGAGGACAGGATAAAACAATCTGTTTGGCTTGGTCGAGTGGAATATGGCAAGTTTGTGCCAAGCCCCTAGCGTTTTGATGGAAAAAAAGAGTGACTAAAAAAAAAGAATCTGAAAATAAGGTGGGTAAAACATGAACAGCAGCATCAGCGTGACTATTGCCTTCAGAAAGAGGACCAGGAAGGAATGAGTGACTACGTATATGAGAAACAAAATATAAATGTTTCCAATCTTGTAGCAGCTGCTGTAAAGTTAAAAACAAAGTCATGAGATTGGCGTCAATCCTTGATGTGATAGAAGCACCTGGAAAATTAAAAATAAGTTGACACACATAATGAGAATCAGAGATTAAATTGAAAGATTGTTGAAAGCTAGAATAACAGCAGACAGTTCCAATCGTTGAGGTGAGGATTGCACTGCAGTGTAAGATATTTTCCAGAGGTCACCAGAAGAATCCTTGTAAGCAATGGAGAAGGAGAAAGCAATGGGCGGACAGGAAAAAAAAAGAAGTCATTAAACAAGCAAAGCGAGGATCTTTAGGCAAATGATATGCAATATAGCCTACATAGTCAGTTAAAGCACACTGAAGAGATAAGTTATTCTGAAAATAAAATTGAAAATCAGATTTAGGTAAAGGAAAAACAATATTCATTAAATCAGTCCCATTTCATTGGCAAGCTCGAGTGCGTCCTAAAGATATAATTTCAGCACCTGCCTGGATAAATGGTAAAACATTTTGTGAAGGGGTATGGGGTAAATAAAGCCATTTAATACAATATACTTTTTGCGATTCTAATACAGCTAATACTCCCGTAGGAAACTTAACTAGTAGGGAATATCAGAAAAGTTAACTGACAATCTTTATGAGGAATACAGATCCACAAACTGAGTGCTCAAAATGTCATTAATGTGCTCAATTGTGGCAAGTGCTGCAGGCGGAACCATAATAAGATCTCCAGGTTGTTTTCCTTTGGTCAGTAAAACAAATAATGGACTAAGTAAATGTGTAGGTAATGAAAAATATGGGCGAACCCAATTAAGGGTGCCTAGTAATTGCTGCAATTTGACCAAAGAAATAATTTTAGGCAAGCTCAAACGAGGAAAAACTGGAACAGAATAAGATTGCAACATTTTATGCCCTAAATAAAGATAGAGAAAGTGTAACTGTATCTTTTCCAAGGCAACTTACAATCCATAGATACTTGAATCATTTTGTATTTCAAAAAGCCAATTAGGTTGTATTTTTGGGGTTCCAATTTAATCAAATTCCATTCAGATGAAACAAATTTCCATTAAATAGGGAAAACATTTACAAATCTAAAAAAAACAATTCAGAGTCATTTCTTTTGGTTGATGGATATATATGTCTAACTAAACAATTTAAAACTCAAAAATTTGCAAAAGAATTGTCCAACAATTACTGTCTCCTCTTTCGAGTAAAAAAATTGCAAGCTGAAACTGCAAGAGTGGGCATTAAATTTCACATCCACCCCCCTTCCTCAACCCAGACTTCTAAGCAGAGGGAGAAGAGAAAAAAAAAATAGTTAAAACGAACAGCTGCCCCCCTCTTCTTTCTGCCTTTCTTTCGCTCTTAAAGCAATACAGCCAGCGAAAAACGAAAGAGTCAGGAGGGGGGGGGGAAGAAAAAGAAATTTTACAAAAATCTCACCACTAAAAAAATTCACATGCATTTTCCATAAACTCTTTCACACATCCTCCATGGAACTTTTCTCATGCAAACTCTTGCTATTGCGTTCCCATTTTACAACAATAAAAACTACAGTTTTACTGTTTGTTTCACAGCCTGGGAGGGGTGAGGGCTAACACACACACGTTTACACCAGCAAATTAACTCATTCACTTCCATTCTGTTTGCTTACACCATTTCACATACAAATATTTCATTTCATACGTTTTCCAAGCAAACTTTTTATTTTTAATTAAGGCCTTTTTGTTTGTTGTTATCAAAGAGGGTTTTGACCCTTTTCCAAGTCTTGGAAATAACACAGAACAACACAGACAGACATATATACACAAATACTATTAAAACAACATTTATTTAGACATATGGCTTGTCCTGCAAGAAGCGAGAAAAATCATGAGATGATTCCAACCAAACATGGTTTTTATAGGGCCCTTTAACCATCTCCTATTTTTCTCACCATTCCAAGCCCAAGCATAACGTTCTAGGGGTTAAACATATATAAGACAAAACAAAACACACACATCAACACAAAGCACCACCAGACATTGTCTGACAGGGTTAAACTTAACAGCCACTTGAAGTTTCAAAGCATCCCAATTGTTCCTCTAAAATTTGCCTTATGGGGGTGTACAATGGCTGTGGAGAAGCAAAAGAATTAGCCTCTCCAGGAGGAGCTGAAGGTCCAACTGGAGATGATTTAGGGGTGACAATTTTTATCTGATCGTAACCAGGCAGGGGGCTTGTAGTTAATTGTTGCCCTGCCAAACCATCAGAGCCAAATTTTTCCACTGCTTGATGGCATTAATACCATCGATGTAATATCTTTACTGAGCCCGGGGTTCAAGATGTAAAGTATGCCCTTTTTTTATCCAGTCCTGTAAACTGAGCATCCAGCGCTCTGGATACCAGGAAGAATGTTTCCCTACCTCCCACCAGCTTCCTTATGCTGGTGCTGAGATAGATTGCAACCCATACTTACCACTGAGGGGTTCCGTAGAACGAAGGGGTCCCGTAGGACGAAGGTGCACCTTAGGGGTCTATTCCAGACGATGGTAAGCATGTTGGCTGTTGCTCCCCACGGAGGGTGAGGGCGTCCCGGTTCAGGGCGCCAGATGTTGGCGCTAAGAAGCAGTCACACGCATCTTGTGAGCAGAAGCTCTGAGCAGAAGCTGAGAGCAGAAGCTGAGAGCAGAAGCTGACGACCTCTCTCGTGTTTATTGCTTTTATATTCTTTTGTTACAGACACAAGCTTTCTTAATCATTAGATGTTTTACATTTGCTGATTCATGGAATGCTTCTTTTATCTAACCAATTACTTTCTAGTTACATATTATAAGGTAAACAAGTAGATAAGGAATAATGACAGGAAGAGAGAAGAAGGAACTAAGCCTGTTATCTATTTCAGTAGGTAAAGCATTAAGTCAAAAGGGGGGGAACTTTAGGTTGCTTTATTGGAGCAAAGGGTATAGAATTATGAGATGGGTGGGGGTGCTGAATATGGCAGTGTGCTGCACGTATTCAACCCCTACAGGAATGAGTGGCTCGCCTGGTGGCGGTGAGGCAGCCACGTGCGCTTGCTTGTTGGGTGGGCTAAACTTTCCTGTAACGTCTGTTGAATCAATAGGGGGCTTTGGCCCTATAGGTAGCCTCACAGTTCTCATTCCCTTCTCCCACCAGATAAATGGCTTCCATTTGTCCAACCAGGCTAATCCTAGGATCACAGTCTCAGTCATTTTTGGAGCCACCAGGAAATGAATGACTTCCCAGTGCTCTCCTATTTCTAAGCGTAGGGGCTCAGTTAATTGAGTGACTAAAGTCCCTCCCATCAGGGAGCCATCAGCTTGCTCAAACCTCACAGGTTTGGAGAGCAGCTTTGCTCGTATGCCCATTTTCATGGCAAATGGCAAGCTAATGACGCACCGGGAGCATCTGGAATCGACTAGCACTTTTAAGCCTGCCTGTGCTCCTGACTTAGGGATTATGAGTTTGGCTGGCAGTGAGAAAGATGGGATGTGTCGACTCACCATCGGGTCATTCTCTCCTTCGTCGTCGCTGTCGAAAGAGGGTAGAGTGGGGGTGGATCCAGCCTTAGTCCCGGCGTCCTCCTGCGTGGGGGATGTGACTTGGGCAACCGGTTCCTGTGTGATCCAGTTGGATTTCTCTCTCGTTGGCTGCTGGGCAGGTTTCTTTCTCGCTGCTGGTCCCAGTCTACTCTGCTGTTGGAGGTAGGGGACTGGGCAATTCGCTGCTCGATGTCCCTGCTGTCCGCATCGGAAGCACTTGATTGGCCGGCCTGCAGGTGGCCTGGGTCCTTCAGCAGTCACAGCAATTGGAAGTTTACGGGGTGGTGGTTGCCGTTTGGGTTGCTCTGGCTTCGGCTCGGCTTCAGGTGGGGGAGGCTTCTTATAGTGGGTGAGCTGAACATCTAGTCTTACCGCTGCCTGGTACCATTCTTGCAGCTGATCAGGTACTTCTCGATAGATGCATGCCTGAGAGAGGTGATCATCCAACCCTTCCCTGAAGTGATGGACTATGGACTGCTCAGGCCACCTCTCTATCCGACCGGCTAACTTGCGAAACTCTCGTACGTACTCCAGGGCAGGCCTGCCAGCTTGTTTTATTTTATGGATTTGTTCTTCTGCTTTGAGGGCAATGGATGGGTCCTCAAATCTTTCTCTCAGTCCTAGGAGGAAGGGGTGGGGGTCCTCCAATTCGGGGGCTTGCTTATTATATAAGTTGTTCAGCCATTCGGATGCCTCTCCCTCTAAGTTGGACGCAATCACATCGACCATAGCGGCTGGGTCCGGGTAGAGATAGGCCCAGCGGTTCAAATGAGAGCACACTTGGTTGAGAAAAAAAATCAGCTTCTCTGGGTCCCCATCGAAGGTTGCTCTGAAAGGTGGAGCAATCATTGGCTTCTGGGCTCTCCACTGTCGTTGTTGCACCCCCAGTTGCTGTTGACCCCAATCTGGCTGCTGATTCAGTGGCTGATGGGGCCCCCACCCTGGCTGCTGCATTCCCAGGGGTGGCACGTTTGGGGTCTGTTGCCATTCCCCCTGCTGTTGGTCTGCTGGAAGCTGTGGCATCCTCAACCGCTGTAGGGCCCCCTGCGGCCTCGGAGGGGGTTGTTGTTGGAACTCCATCATCTGCAGGCCCCTCAGTGGTTGCTGTACATTAGAGGGTGTCGACCAGCCTCCTTGCTGCGGTCGTCCTCCCACCAGCTGCTGATCTCCTGGCTTCTGCACCACCCCAAGCTGTTCCAAGGCCTCTATTAGCTGCTGCAAGCTCAGAGGTCGCTGACCATCCACCTGCAGGGGCTGCCAAACTCCCCACTGCTGCAGGGGCCTCAGACTGGGGTTCTCTCTCTCTGTGGGGCTGGAGGCCCTGGCAGGGGATTTCAGGGGCTGGAAGGCTGTCTGATCTGCAAAGGAGGGGCTGGAGGCTTCTCTCGGCAGGAGTTGATTTCTGCTTCTCTGTCCTAGCCCTTCAAATCTTTCCACTGACTGGCTACGAGCTGCAGACAGGCATTTCCACTCACCCGAGTCCTCAGTGGCAGACGTCCTGGTAGCTCTCCAGCGGTCTGCTTTTGAAGCCTTTGTGGGTGGCAAGGCAGTCTCGAGGCGTCTGGAGTCTCCGTTGGGCTGCGCCCAATCTGATGACCAGATCAGCTCTCCTAGCTGCTTGGGTTTTGCCTCCAGCTGGGAGTCCTGCAAAAGCTCTTCCTCCCCCGGCTTGTTGACTGTCGCTTCCCCCCCTGGGGTAGCAGCTGCTGCCGGGTTGCTGGCTTCAAGCAATTTCTTTTCCTCCATGATGAAATCTTCTCCTGAATCTTTGTCAGCTTCCCTCAAGTCTGGGGACAGCGACTGGGGCTCAGGACCCCTAGAAAGTTTGAAAAGTTTGTAGATTTTGGCTTAATGTTATGGTTCCAACATATGAAACTCTTCAAAGAACTTCGAGGCATTGTTTACCTTAAAGAATCTTTATTCGAGCAGCAACACTTCGGCACTTACATAGTCCAAGCCAAAATCTGACTTCCCCTCCCCTCAGCACATAGATCAAAGCACAATTCCCTCCTACAACTAACCGTCATAAATCACATTCTCCAATTAGTTTGAAATGCTGGCTTTCCGCCCAGTTCTTCATCCCGCCTTGCCTTATCATCTCTTATTACAAACGCCCTGAATTCAACACACTATTACAATATTGCATGTCTAACTAACTCCCATCACATTCCTCCCCCTCCCCCAGTATCATCTAATTCTAAGAGTAAAGCATAAGAAAGAAAAAGGCTGCATCTCCATATGTTGTCAAAGCAAGAACATCCAATGTTAGCAGTGTTGACAGCAGCTACTTCTACAAGACAGGCAATACAAACATCCTAGACAAATTTTCCCTCCCACCAGACAGAAATCCAAGGTGTTCAATACTTGCTGTGTCAATTATTCCCAAATGCCATTCCTCCATTTGACTGGCTAATTACAATACAAATGAGGCAAGAAAGAAAACCTTACAATGAGTTTCCACCCTCCCCCCATAGTCTTTCCAGTTGTCTTCTGAGGCTTCACGTGGGGGCCAATGGCTCCCAGAGTCCTTCCTTTCTCTGCAGCTTTCACAGGCATCTGGGTGATGTAGGGCTTGGGAAGATCTGTTACACTCTGGTTGCATGGTGACTTTCTAGTGGATGGCTTGATTCAAACCCAATTCCCTGGCTCAAATGAATGGAGGGTCTCCTCTGGAGGCAGCATCTGGGTCAGTGTGCTCTGCTTCCAAAGGTTGCTGAGTCATCTGTGCAGGACTAAAAGATATGAGAACAGGGTCCTTTCCCCCCTTTGTGTATGACTCTCCCAGAAGAGGCATTGCTGGTCAGACATCAGGAATGGAGAACAGAGGATAAGAAACAGAGAAGTGTAATGGGGGGAGGTGGATACCTTGTAGGCAGAGTTTGAAAAGACATTAAGGTTAACATTACAGATGTTAAATAAACAGATAAAACCCACTTGAACATACAATAAAGGAAGAGTGAAACTTTTCCTGTAAATGAACTTTAAAACATTCCCTCCTGACACATTTGGGCTGTTCTTAAAAGTACAGAAGAGAGAGAGAGAGAGAGGGAGAAAAAACAAGAAGGAACACAGTTCTCTTCACCCTGTTTTGCTGGCCAGGCAAACTAGAGTGAAGGTATTTTCTTTTGGTGGCTTATTTTAAGAAGAATTTCTAGCAGAATTTTAAAATTCTTGTCTCTAGGGATTAGAGACACCCAACAGTTAACATTTACCTCGAGGACACACAAAGACCTTGACACACACACACACAAAGAGTAAAGGAGAGGAAAACAGCACTCAGTTTTCACACCCTGGTCATTCCCACTATAAATCTCAATTAACTCAAATTAGGAAAGGCACAAATGTTAACCATATCACATGGTTACATAGAAGACAGACACCCTGCATAACTTGCATGCGCGCTTCTTACTCATTCCCACCTGGACGGGCAATTTGACCCTGCACCAGGCATTTATCCATCTCCCTACAGGAGACCCCGGTGGGATCCTAGATCCTGAGCTTCCCATGCTCTTTCCCACCATCCCCAATGAGACTCCAAGGCTTTCTCCTTGGTCCCTCACAACCTGCGGAATACACCACCCCCAACAGGTGGAGGTACTAAACAATTGGACTTGAAATTTTGGGATATTTGGGACCCCAAAAGATTCCTATTCTTACAGGGACCTATTACTTTACTTATCTGTTAAGCTGAGGGGAAAAAAGAATATTTTTTAAACCGGATAAAAGCCTAACCTGAGTTTGGGAAAGACTTTACATGTCACTTCGGACATCTTGTGGCAAAATTTGGTACAGCAAGTGAATTTCTTTTTGACTGGGAGACCTGTGAGACTAAGATTTGGCCTTGACACTATCAAAAAAGATAAGGACTTGAAACAGCTGGGTGGTGAAAACAATTTTCTATAGTGGAGGTGGACACTTATTGACTCTTATTAAAAATAGCCTCCACTAAAGGACTATCTGTAAACACCATAGAAATGGAGGAACACTACCCACAACTTAACTACAAACTGATACTTGAAAAAATTATTGAGGCTACTGAGCTAATGAATTCCAGACTGAAAAATAAAGGCGCCACCTCAAAGCTACAAAATGCAGCCCAGATTCCAACTGATGAACCTACACTCCAAAAGGCAACAGAAGAGGAAGGAATTAATATTAAAGTGGACTTCAAAAAATACCAGCTACAACCTACTGAGAATCCTGAGACCCAAACTTTGATCTTAATCAAAAAACCTGCAACTTTAACAGCATCAGAAATTGAAGAAAGCAACACTGAGATGGAAGGTGCTGAGGACCTACATGTACAGCACATTGAGAACCCAGAAAAACCAGACAACCAAACAACAATTACAACATTGAACACGACTTTCTACTTAAACCAGCTGAAACCGGAAGAAGAAGAGGACCAGACTGAACTGACGACAGATGTATTGAGCCAAATATGGAGATTTGAACTATTGGACCAACAATCTAATGATTATGAAGGGGCCAGCTCCTTTGAAAAATTGATAATTGGATGGTCTCCCTTGATTCAAATGACATGTGTAGGAATGAAGGGAGATCCGCTTGAGGAGCTAGAGGCACTGCTTTGGAAGCCTGCTTGGCACAAAAAGAAAGCTAGAGTTAGACTTAAAAAAATGGTTTTTTTATGTGACCTGTAATGGAAGAGATTAAAATCTTACTTAATGGCCTAAGGAGATTTTAAAAGATACTAATTGATTTAATATTTAGGATTTAGATCTATAAGGGAAATTAAAAAAAAATAGTCACTAGAATAATAGTCTTGGATTATAATATAGAAGTTGGACTGAGATGATAAAGGTTATCTTATTAGTAAGTGATGAAGTATTAGGATGAGAAATGGAATATGTTTGTGAAATAAAGTAAGAATCTATCTGAGTAAATAATAAATGTGTTTTAGATATGACAATTATTCTGTAATGAACTAAGGGAACTTTGGGTTACCCGAAATCTAAAGACTTTGGATATTAAGCTAATTGGAATAATGTAACTGAAACTAGGATATGAAGGCGTATAAATTAAAATATATTGATAAATCTCTTAACCGACTGAGCTATAACTAGCAATGTATTAATTTCAATGTGATACAATAACTAAGGGAAATAGAGAGGAAATTTTTGATGATGTAACCTGATATGTGCATGAAAGAGCTTGTTATTTGATTATGGACTACCCAATCACCATGTTGCTTCCTTATCACCTGGAGCTTTGTAAAATTGGAAAATTAATAAAACTTGGGTTTTTTTTTTTTTAAAAAAGAAGGTGGTGAAGAAGAGCGAAGACAAGTGTGATGAATCCAAGTATGAATTCCAGCAACCTTGACCGCCGTGTGGGTAGTGAGAAGAACAATGAAGAGTCCTTTCCAGCGTTCAGCTAATGGGCCAGAATCAGTCCAGGACTTGACAAGCACTCAATCACCAGGAAGAAAAGGATGGAGTGGATGATCCAATCCCGGATGATGGAGGGCCTGAACAGCTTGAGAAATGGAAGAAACATTATTAGGAAGAGAGTGTATATATTCTCTGAGGGCCTGGTCTCCAAAAACAGGGAGGGAAGTGGATAAGGAAGAATGATAAAGAAAGGGCCGACCATACATGATCTCAAAGGGGGACAGGCCAAGAGGTTGCTTGGGGGCGGTTCTCACACGCAAAAGAGCGAGGGGTAGTCCTTGGATCCAGGTAAGATGTGTCTCCTGAGCAAGCTTGGCACGATGACGTTTAAGAACGCCATTAGCCTTTTCCACACATGCCGAGGATTGGGGCCTGTAGGCCGAATGAAGCTGCCAATCAATACCCAGGGCCCGTGACACCTGCTGGGTAATATAAGAGACGAAGTGGGGCCCATTGTCACAGCCAATGCCTTTGTATGGAAAGGAAAAACATGGGATAATTTCCTTTAGAAGGGCCTTGACTACCTCACGTGCCTTGTTAGTATGACAAGGAAAAGCCTCAACCCATCCAGAGAAAGCATCTACAAAAACGAGCAAGTATCGAAAACCCTGTTTCCTTGGCAACTCAGTAAAATCAACCTCCCAAAAACTAGCAGGAGCATGGCCAGCCCTAAGCCTCCCCAAGGGAAACTTAACAGTCCTCACAGGATTATTACATTGACAAACGATACATTGCTTGATTGTTGTGAGGGCCTTGTCATATACCCCAGGACAAATATAGTCCTTTATAAAAAATTCAGCCATGGCCTTATAACCCCAGTGAGTGCTGGCATGCAATTCCCGTAAGAGGGCCCATAATTCATGATCTGGGAGAAGGCGTTTCCCATCCTTCTCCAGCCATTGTCCTTGATAAACAGCATCCATTTTATAAGCTCTGTGCCTATCCTGCGAAGTGTATGTTGGAGCCGGCACAGGCAAAAGTGAAGGTACAAGTGCACCCACATACCAAGGGGACAGGGAACCTGATGCGGCAGATTTTGCAGTGCGGTCAGCCAAGGCATTTCCCCTTCCACGTTTAGTATCGTCCTTACCATGGGCCCTCACATGCATGACAGCTACCTTACGTGGGAGCAAAATAGCATCCAGCAGCCTCAAAATATCCTGTCCATATTTTACAGGGGTACCTTGAGCGGTGAGCAAACCACGTTCTTTCCACAAGGCCCCATGTACATGTAGAACACTAAAAGCAAATTTACTGTCTGTAAAGATATTAACAACCGCACCCTCTGATAATTCCAAGGCCCTCGTCAAGGCAATGAGTTCAGCTTTCTGAGCTGAGGTACCTGCAGGGAGAGCTGCTGCTTCCACTTCTTGATCCAATGTGACCATGGCATAGCCAGCTAGCCTTTCTCCCTGTCTCATAAAACTGCTGCCATCTGTATACAGGTCCCTGTCCACTTCCTCTAATGGCTGGTCAGTTAGATCTGGCCGGCCAGAAAATACTTCTGTAATAGTCTGCACACAATCATGATCACTATCCTGTTCCAGTTGGGGAAGAAAGGTTGCTGGATTGAACCTGCTACTGCACTTGATATGAACCTGTGGGATGTCAAGGAATGCGATCTGATACCGCTCCAGTCGGGAGGCTGTAAGCCAATGGCCCCCCTTAGATGCTAACAAATCCTGGATGGAATGGGGTGATTCCACCCTGATAGGAACCCCAAAGGTTAATTGTTCAGCAGCCTCCAAAAGGAGAACGGCAGTTGCAGCAGCCCGAAGGCATGCTGGCCATCCTTGAGCAACAGGATCCTTCTTCTTCTTCTTGTACCATATCCGTTATCGGACGTTGGCGATCATGTTGGCGATCCTGTTTTTATCAGCAGCCGCACGAAAAAGTGCTGCTGAGTTTTGTCCAAACCAGTCCCTTAGATTTTGAAGCCATGATGTTCTTCTTCTGCCTGGACCTCGTTTGCCTTCAATCTTTCCCTGGAGGATTAAATGGAGTATGCCGTAATTTTCCTTGGGTTTCGCCTCACTTGTCCAAATATTCTAACTTTCGTTTTTTAAGTTGTTTATGATTTCCTTGGCTTTCCCAGCTGTTCAAACCTCCTCATCTTCTGGGGGGGGATCTTGCCCACCAGCTTATGACTTACAGCGCCGTAATCCACATTTCAATGCTTCGTGTCTCTTCTGGTGGCCTTCTGTCAGAGACCACTCTCTACTCCATCGAAGCAGGATAAAAAATATAGCATTCTGACAGCCTGATTTTTCAGTCTTAGGCTTATTCCCGTGACTGCAAGACTTTTTCATTTTGAAGAATGCTGTTCGAGCTTTCTCTATCCTTGTCTTTACTTCAGCGGTCATGTCCCAGCTTTCATGTAAATTAGAACCGAGGTGCGTGATCCTTTCCACTTTTTCTAGTGGTATTCCTTCTGAATTTATTGGTGGTAAGTTACAACAGGATCCAGTTGTTTGGAAAAATAGGCTACAGGGCAAGACCAAGTACCAAGGGTTTGAGTAAGGACCCCAGCAGCCACCCCTTTACCTTCAGCCACATTTAAGGTGAACGGTTTAGTGACATCAGGAATGCCAAGGGCTGGAGCATTGACTAAAGCAGTTTTAATGTTATCAAACACCACCTGACAATCCTTGGTCCATTCAAAGGGTTCTTTATCTGAGCCTGTAGTGGCTTGATACAAGGGCTTAGCCATTAAAGCAAAATTTGGAATCCAAATACGACAGAAACCTGCCATTCCCAAGAAACCCCTAAGCTGACGCTTAGTGCCAGGTGGCTTAAGGAGGCACACAGCCTGGATCCTCTCCGGGGATAATTTCCTAGTCCCTTGTGACAGAATATAACCTAAATACCGGACCTCCTGTTTAACAAGCTGGGCTTTAGTACGGGAAACTTTATAGCCCCAACAACAAAGGGAATTTAACAAAGAAACTGAATTCAAAAGACAATCGCCCTCAGTGGGGGCAGCTACCAATAAGTCATCTACATATTGTAATACCACAGCAGTAGTATCCTCCACAGGTTGGCATGTGGCTAAATCAGTGGTTAGGCACCATTTGATGCAATGTCACAGTGATCTGATTAATTGCTTTTAAGTCTTGGCAGAAACGAATAGAGCCATCCGGCTTTTTAACAGGCCATATTGGTGTATTATAAAGACTAACAGTTTCCCTGAGAAGTCCATAAGCAAGGAAATTAGTAATAAGGGGCTCTAACCCTCGTAAAGCCTCCAAGCTAATTGGATATTGATGAATGGAGACTGGCAGTGCATCAGGGTGCAAGGCTACCTCCACCGGAACTGCGTTAATAGCCCGGCCAGGGACCCCTGAATACCATACATTAGAGTCAACAAAGCAATCTAACAAACCAGGACACTCATGTGTGTCCTCAGACGAGGAAAGTTGAAGGATCAGGACATGCCAGGCTTGTTCAGGGGGAACTGATAATTCAACTTGGTCCCCTTTGAAAGAGATAGTTGCCTGTAACTTAGCAAGCAAATCACGCCCTAAAAGGGGCATAGGGAAATCTGGAAGGTAAAGGAATTGATGAGTAAGGTGAGTATCACCTAAAGAACATTCTAAAGGATCAAGTATTGCTGCTGACATAGATTGGCCACTGGCCCCAATAACCTGGAACGTTTGTGAGGAAGAATTTCCAAGGGGCTTATTTAATACTGAACGTGATGCCCCTGTATCAATCAAAAAAGGTATTGTTTTCCCTCTGACTTTAAACTTTACCAGGGGTGCAGAGGGAGAATCATTTGAAAGGGCAGGGAGACAAAGGCCACCCAGCCCCTGACCCCCCCCTAGTATTTAAAGCGTGGTTATGGAGTAACACGCCCTATAGGACGGCTGGGAAGGGAACGTAAAGGACATTCCCTGCCCCAGTGGCCAAATTTCTTACAGATACGACACTGGTCCTGTCTTAGGGCAAAAGACTGCATTGGACGTTCCGGGGGTGCCTGGAATCTTGGTGGCATCATTCCACTTTTCTCCCGAGGGGACCCTACTGCTCCTCGCCATCCTCTTCCGCGAGTCCCACTTCTTCCCCCTCCCACTAGGGGTGCCCGTTGTAGAGCTTGAGCCAGCAAAACAATGCTTCCTTTTTCATCCCTTTTAACCCCTTTGGCTGTTACTTCTGGTCTTGATACATAGGTTTTATAAGCAACTTCCAACAATTTTCCAATTGTGTCAGCTGAAGCCCCTTCCAGCTTCTGTAATTTGTGCCTAATATCTGGGGCACTCTGCCCAATAAAGAGCATGTTCACCAAGCGGGGGTTTTCTGGAGCTTCTGGATTCAAATCACTATATTTCCTGAAGGCTTGGTAGAGGCGCTCAAGGAAGTCACTGGGGCTCTCCGATGGCAAGTGGTGAACATCATATATTTTGCCCAAGTTTTTCTGTTTAGGGATAGCAGTCTGCAATGCAGTGACAAGAATGTCCTGAAAGCCTTTTAAGTGTTCATAATCTCTACTTTCATAAGTATCAATGACCCATTTAGGATAAAGGTTTCAGGATAAAGGACCTTCCTTTCCTCAGCTAATCTTTTTGCAGCATTTCCTACCAGACGCCTTTCTTCTGTTGTTAAAAAGACATCCAGCATGGCTTGGAGGTCCGCCCAATTAGGGTTATGATTTCGAATAATAGACAGAACCAATTCAGAATATTTGTGTGGGGCTGCAGTATAAGAACCTAATCGGTCCTTCCATGCATAAAGGTCAGATGTGGAGAAGGGGGTATGAACCAGGACCTTATTAGTGTCCCCCCTTCCAATAGCTACCTGCTCTGTGAGGGGGTAAATCCCCTTATAAGGTGGCGGAGCAGAGGATAAAGCAGGAAAAGGTGGTGCTGTGGGAGGTTGCCACAACCCACAGTCTTTAAGCATCTGCTTATTCCTTTGTAAAGTCCAAAAAAGTGCATAATAAGCTTGTTGATCATGATCCATGCCTCTTTGAGCGCAATCTCCCATAGTTTCAAAAAACCCCAAATATATGGACCCCCCTTTGGGCCAAACAGTAGGCATATCCTGATGCCAGCGGGCATTGTACTTAGAGTTTCAATTTTCATATCCCGACGGGTTTTAAGCTTATCAAAGTTCCTGATAACATACTCAAGGGGGCTGAGGGCACATTCCTTTTTTTAATGCATTCTAACAGGTCTTCCTTGGGCGGAGCCCATGTGTCTAAATCTCTCACACCACTTGCACAGCCTGTTGGGCCACAAGAGATCCACTGATTCCCCTTGCAATGCAGGACCCCCGGTTAATGGCTCAACAGCCTCGTAGGGGACTACGGGCGGCTGGAATCGGTATCACGCCTAGGCCTGGTCAACAGCGGGAAATATATAAGGAGCAACCACAAACCTCAAACCACAAGCTCAACACTCACAACCCGTTGGAGCACGAGAGTACAAGGTTGCCCCCCTTGCTTTCTAAATGCCCCCCAAAAGAAGGGGGGGTCTAGGGGTGGCTGAGGCAAATCCTTCCGTCCAGCTCTGGTCAACGGTGGGAAATGATTCAAGGAAACAACCACACTGTTACACACACACACACACACACTCCCCTGGGCAAGCCTGTGCAATAAAGCAATATAAGCTTACCTTATCTTCAGCCCTCCTGAGTATGCAGGAACCAAGTGAAGGCAACAACTACAAAAAAAAAGAAAAGAAAAACTGGTTCCTGTTTAAAAGCCACAGTGAAGAGTCAAGGGGGGGGCACCTCCAGGAAACCCCAGAGCGCGCTTGGCGCATTCCCCCTTCCCGAGCCTCCCTAAGACCAAGCACCCCTCCTGCCTGGCTCGCCAAAAATGATATGCAGGTTCTGAGGTTTTGCTTGATAAAAAATACAGGAAACCAGAAGTTGCCTTCAAGAGTTACGTGTTTATTCAGCTGAGTAAAGACGGGCTTCTCTAAAGAGAGAAAAGCTCCAAATATTGAAAAAGCCTTATTTTTATACCTACTTTGATTACATAAGCAATTCACCCAGCAAAGCTGACACACATAAGATAAAGACTTTGCCCTTTAAAGCTGGCACACTGTAGATAAGAAGGAAGAAAGCAGAAGTAGCTAATACGTTCCCTTTTGGGTGGTTTGGGTGTTTCCCCAAGGCACCATATGTTCCTGGGTGGGTTAGAATATTGGGTGTTTCCTTTGCTGTCCTTTCATGACCTTGCAATCATGGGTCTGCAAGTGGCCAGAGAGAGCGGGGCCATCTGCACGTATTCACTGTCCCCTAAGTCCGGGTCAACAGCACTTTCTCTTCTCTTTCTCAAAAGGTCCTTCGCTCTGGCCAAACTCCCATGCTTTCCAGGGTCTGTTGGTTGAACAGATCTTTCTGCGGTTAGGAAAAAGTGCAGAGGGGGCAGGATCCAGCTGTGGCAGAGAGAGATTCCACCTACACACGTATCCACACATACACACACACATGCTCTTTTGTCTCCTGGGCTTTTAAAGTTAAAATTTAGAGGTACTCACCTTCTTTCCAAACCAGCATTTGAGCTCAAACTCAAAACTCCCTTTACTACCCTTGTTCCAAATGGGCATGGTCTGGGAAACCCACCTACAGACACAAGGGGTCTGCTGCCAGCAAGATGGGGGCTTACCCAGTCCCAGTCCATTGGTGAGGTTAACTTGAAGTCCCATCCTGGGTGCCAAATTGTTGAAAGAAAAATCATCATCAAGGTCCAGTCCAAGCCGGGAATAAATAAAATGGAGGCTGCTTTTGAAAGAAGGTTCTTGTTTATTGAAGAGCAGAACCACAACAGCATGTGGCTCTCGGGCAGCTGACCACATGGAGCTGGGAGTGGTGGGTTTTTATACCTTCTTGGGCTTTTTTGTTTGGAGTTGTTTCTGTTCCTGTGGCATGAACTTTGACCTGAGGTTCAGTGTGCCCTTTTTGTATTCTGATGGTGGTGGGTTAATCCTATCATGTCCTAAAGGTCGTGTCCTGCTTCCCTGTGGCTGTGGCTGATGGCTATGTCCTGTGTTGGATTTTTGGGTGAGGGGTTGCTGGTTCTAGGGGTCTTTGTCTTTCTAATCCCATCAGCTCCAGGCTTCCTGGCTCCAGACTTTCTTGTATAACAAGTTTTATTGAGTTTTTTTGTTTTACAGCCAAGTGCTTAGGACTCATCGTGGAGATAGGGCACTCCATAGAACAGAATAGAAAATATAATCATACATAAGCAATTTAAATTACTTCTTTAAAATTTCCCTCTCTATTTTATCAATCAAGAAAACAAAACAAAAAACAAACAAAACTATCGATAATATTTCCACCCATTTTCGAGCTTAATTAACTATTAACATATTCCAATTTGTCATTACATAAGGATATAGTATACAGTTCGGGTATCCATATCATACAAATTATTCCTAACCTATACATATTACTCCAATTATTCACTTTATACTTCTCAGTTAAATTTTATCTCTTATTCTATTCTATTTCACATACATATTTTATAAATGGAGATAACTTTAAGTGTTGATTATTTTTTTTAAAACCATTTTACATTAGCCTAAATTATTTCTAATTATTTCTAAAGTAAACATATAATATAACTATTATATATACTGTATATATATATATATTAATATTTCTCCACTATATTCTATTTCCTATACTCTATCAAACATTTTTATAAATCAGTCCAACTTTCGATCATTGCAAGTAAAAATATCAGTAATATTTCACCAATCTCAATACAACTCCTTTAATTTTAACTTTTCCAATTTTCCATAATTGCCATTCCAGACCATAATCAAATCCATAATTTACCTCAATATTAACTCAGACTAAAATCTTAGACCTTAGAAATCTCAAAAATATTAGCTCACTTGAAGTCTCTAAAAACCATTTTACCCGTCAAATAAAGTTTTAACACTCATTTTTAAACCTAATTCTAGCTTTCTTTTTATGCCAAGCAGGTTTCCACAATAGGGCCTTTAGCTCCTCCCATCTTAATATTTGACTATACACATTTTCCCACAGTTGCGTCTGATCATAGTCTTCTTCTCTTTTTCCCAATATTGTCTGCACTATATAATCAGTCTTAGTCAGTATGGTGATTATTCGTTGTTTGTATATATTGTCAGCATTTTTAATGTCTCATGTTTGAAAGTCCATTTCTGTTGTTTTTAAAGCTGTAGCTGTTTTAGTTGAATTCTGCCTTTGGTCTTCAGAAATCTCCATCTTTTGTATATAAGGTGTAACGTCTTCCTCTTCAGTAGGTTGTAGATATAAATCCTCAGTCTCATTAAGTTGTAAATCTAGTTGTGTGTCATGATCAGTTGAAGTTTGAAATTCAATTTTTAACTCTGAAGCCACCTCTTTCCTGAGTGTCCTGAAGTGTTCTCTTAATTCTTCTTTCGTTTCCAGAATTTTTTCTAGTATAAGTCCATAGTTAAGCTGTGAGTGAAATTCCATTCTTCTTCTCTCTCTTTTTTTTTTTAATGAAAGTTCAACAGTGTCTGGGCGTGATGCCAAGTTCAGTAGTTCAGCTGCAAATAGTTACATTGTTACGATAAGGCTTTCTGGGCTTCACGCCAAGTTCCGAGCTACATTGTAACCATGCAATCCACATAAATCCACCCCGAGAGCCAAAGAGATTTTTTTTTCCTTTTTAAAGTAGATAAGAATGTTCAGAAGGGGGGGGAGGAAGAGAAACACTCCACCCCCCTCCCTAAAATCTTCCACTTAAGCTGAAAACAAGCAGACAGAGAAAGAGAATCACAGTAAGGCTTTTTCTTCTTTCTTTTTTTTTTTCAGGATCCCCCGAATTCCAACAGTTCCAATACACAATAAAAAGTAGTTATTTTTTCCCCCAAGTATTCGAACGCTGCTTTTCCAAGGGAGGGAATAATTTCTAGAAGCTTTTCACAGGGAAGTAAATAAAACAACAAGAGGGAAGGAAAGGTCTCACCCGGATCTTCCACGGTGGTTCTTTATGCTTAGATGTTGCTGTGACTTTCGGCTGGAGCAGCTAAGTGATCGGCCATGTTACTGGCCGATCTTTTCCCCGTCGGCCCAAAGGTGATTTCTCGGATCGCAGAGGGAGCTGCCGCTCTCTCCGCAATCAGACGAGTGTCCTCCTCCACGGTGGTCGCCTCTCTGGGACGACTTTCGACCCTGTCTAGGGTCTACCGGCGGGGGGAAATCGGTCGGCAAAGAGACCATACTCTTTGCCTGACCGCAGGCACTGCTACCGGAACCGGAAGTCCTGGCTCCAGACTTTCTGAAAGGATTATCAAATCTGCATTTCTACAGAGCTGGTTTCTGCTTGGGGCAGAGAGACTTGGGGGTGGTGGTTTCTGCCTAAGTGTCAATGCTGCTAACATTGGATGTTCTTGCCTGACAATATATGAGGATGCAGACATTTACTATTTAACCTGTGTATTACTTTAGAGCTACTATTAGATGGTGCGGAAGGGGGAGTGGAAGAATGTGCTTGAGAACTAGTTAGCCATAACAATATTTCAGTAGAGCATCTTCAAAGCTGGATGTAATGTGAGGAGATAAAATATGGCAGGTTATGGAACGGGAGGGAAAGTTCACACTTCAAACTAATTGGAGAATGTAATTAATGACTGTCAAATGAGGGAGGGAATTATGCTCAGATACTGTGGGATGAGGTAGGAGGATTCAGATTTTGGCTTCGCTTATGTACATGCCAAAGCTATGTTGCCATTAAAGATTCTTAAAGGAAAACAATGCCTCAAGTTTCTTTGAAAAGCTTCTTCTTTCGGAACCATGTCATCAAGCCAAAATCCAATAAACGTTTCAGACCATTTAGGGGTTCCGAGCCCCAATCGCTGTTCCTAAAACTGAAGGAATAGACTGACAAAGATTCGGAGAAGATCTCATCATGGAAGAAGAGAAATTGCCTGAGGCTAGTACCCCGGCAGCAGCAACTTCCCCAGGGGGGGGGGAGCGACAGCGAGCAAGCTGGTAGAGAGAGAAATCTCGCAGATCTCCCAGCTGGGAGCAAGGCCAAAGCAATTAGGAGAGCTGATTTGGTCGTCAGACTGGGAGAAGCTGAGCGGAGATTCCAGAGGTTTCATAACAGCTTTACCATCCTCAAAGACTTCCAAGACGGATGAGTTGGAGCCACAACAAAGGGATCCTTGCAGATTGCATCCCCCACACCAGTGGAGAGCTGCCAGGCCATCTGCCACTGAAGACTCGGGTGAGTGGAAATATCCAACTGCCACTCAAAGTCAGTCAGTAGAAAATTTGGCAGAAAGATTTGAAGAATTGGAAGTGAGGGGCGGGGAACAGTTCCTGCTGAGAGAGGCCCCCAGCCCCTCCCTCGCAGGCCAAACAGCCTTCCGGACCCTGGAGTCCCCTGCCAGGGCCTCCAGTCCCACAGAGAGAGGGAATCCCAGCCTGGGCCCCCTGCCTCAATGGGGAGTTTGGCAGCCCCCGCAGATGGAAGATCAAAGGCCTCTGAGCGTGCGTCAGCTAATAGAGGCCTTGCAGCAGCTTGGGGTGGTGCAAAAGCCAGGAGAGCAACAGCAGGTGGGCCTGCAAATGAGGGAGGCCCAGCAACCGTGGAGGGGCCTACTGCAGCAGAGGGCACTGTCAGCCCCCGCAGGCCAACAACAGAGAAGACAGCAGCTGCCCCCACCTAATCAGCAACCTTTAGAAGACCTCCCACAACTCGAGAGGCCAGTACTACTGGTATTGCAACCACAGCAGGGTGGAGGACCGCAGCCCCGAACGTGCGACCCCTGGGCATACGGCAGCAGCCAGAGTGGGGCCAGCTATAACTGGGAGCGCCACCCCCACAGTGGAGAGCTCAGCAGCCATTGAATCAGCAACAAGGATGGGGCCAACAGCAACTGGGGGGGCCACGAGTGCAGGGGGGGCAGCAGCCGTTGCACCAGCAGCCAGGGTGGGCCCAGCAGCAACAGCCACATTGGGGGCCACAACAGCCTATAATTGCGCCACCCTTCAGAGCAACCTTCGATGGAGACTCAGAGAAGCTAATTTTTTTCCTCAACCAAGTACATTCTCATTTGAACCGCTGGGCCTATCTATACCCAGACCCAGGTGCCATGGTCGATGTGATTGCGTCCAACCTGGAGGGAGAAGCATCCGAATGGCTGAACAATTTATATAACGAGCAAGCCCCCGAATTAGATGATCCCCACCTCTTCCTCCTAGGGCTGAGAGAAAGATTTGAGGACCCATCCATTAGCCTTAGAGCAGGAGGACAAATCCACAAAATAAAACAAGCCGGCAGACCTGCCCTGGAGTACGTGCGCGAGTTCCGTAAGATAGCCGGTCGAATAGAGGGGTGGCCTGAGCAATCCCTAATCCATCTCTTCATTGAGGGATTAGATGACCACCTCTCCCAGGCCTGCATTATTCGAGCAGTACCTGATCAACTGCACGAGTGGTACCACACAGCGGTGAAGCTGGACGTTCAACTCACCCGCTATAAGAAGCCTCCCCCACCTGAACCCGAGATAAGACCAGAGCAACCCAGACGACAACCACCACCCCCGAAAGCCCCCAACGGCTACGACCGCTGAAAGGCCCAGACCACCTGCGGGTCCGCCGATCACATGCTTCCGATGCGGACAGCAGGGACATCGAGCATCGAACTGCCCGGTTCCCTACCCCCAGCAGCAGAGCAGACCGGGACCTGCAGTGAGGAAGAGACCTGGCCAGCAGCCATCGAGAGAAAAATCCAGCGGGATCACACAGCAACTGGTTGCCCAAGCTACCTCCCCTACACAGGAGGACACCGGAAGTGAAGCTGGATCCACCCCCACTCTACCCTTTTTTGACAGTGATGACGAAGGAGAGAACGACCCAATGGTGAGTCGACCCATCCCTCCTTTTTCACTGCCTGCAAGGCTAATCAGCCCTAAGTCAGGAGCACAGACAGACTTAAAAGTGCTAGTGGATTCTGGATGCTCCCGATGTATCATTAGCTTGCCCTTTGCCATGAAATTGGGAGTACGAGCAAAATCGCTCTTCAAGCCAATGAGGTTTGAGCAAGCCGATGGCTCCCTGATGGGAGGAACTTTTGTCACGCAACTAACTGAGCCTCTACGCCTAGAAATAGGTGAGCACTGGGAGTTCATACGCTTCCTGGTGGCTCCAAAACTGACCGAGGCTGTGATCCTAGGATTAGCCTGGTTGGACAAATGGCAGCCATTTATCTGGTGGGAGAAAGGGATGAGAACTGTGAGGCTACCAATAGGGCCAACCCCCCCCCTCCCGATTCAACAGATGTTGCGGAACACTTTAGGCCACCTAATGAGCGAGCACATATAGCTGCCTCACCGTCACCAGACGAATCACTCATCCCCAATGAATACCGGGACTTAGCAGAGGCATTTAGTGAAAATGAATGCGATGTCCTACCCCCTCACAGGCCCAATGACTGTTCTATCGAACTGGTGCCAGGAGCCAAACTCCCACGCCCGAGAATGTACGCTATGTCCCCCCTCGAAATGGAAGAGATGCAGCAATACGTGAATAAAAACCTAGTGAGGGGGTTCATTGAATGGGCCAAATCTACTGTGGGAGCCCCCGTGTTATTTAAAGAAAAAAAAGATGGGTCTCTCCGTCTCTGCATAGACTATAAGGGACTCAACGCCGTAAGTGTGGAAAACAAATACCCCCTCCCCCTCCTAAAGGACTTATTAACCCATCTGGCAAAGGGGAGTATCTTCACTAAATTAGACCTGAGAGAAGCATACTACCGAGTGAGAATAAAAGAGGGAGACGCGTGGAAAACTGCTTTCAACTGCCCTATGGGGAGCTATCAGTTCAAAGTCATGCCATTTGGACTACAGGGGGGCCCAGCCGTATTCATGCAGTTAATTAATGAAACCCTACATGATCACTTATACAAAGGGGTTCTGGTGTACCTTGACGACATCCTGATATACAGCACGAATGCGGCTGATCACATAAAACTAGTGAGAGAAGTATTAAAGAAATTATTAAATGCCAAACTTTATGCCAAATTGTCAAAATGTGAATTCCATCAGACCCGATTAGATTATCTTGGCTACAGAATTTCCAGCGAGGGCATTGAAATGGATCCAGCCAAGGTGAAAACTATACTCGAATGGCAGCCCCCAAAAACCCGCAAACAGCTCCAGAGCTTTCTAGGTTTTGCCAACTTCTATCGTCAATTCATCCCCTCTTTTGCCAAGATTGCCCTACCCCTTACAGAACTACTCAAAACAGGCAAAGGAGGAGGAAAACCGCAACCAGGCCAACCACTAACATGGACTATGAGCTGTCAAACAGCTTTTGAGAATTTAAAAAGACTATTTGCTGCTGAATTCATCCCCTCTTTTGCCAAGATTGCCCTACCCCTTACAGAATTACTCAAAAAAGGCAAAAGAGGAGGGAAGCCATGACTGGGCCAACCACTAGCATGGACAATGCCCAGGGGAGCCCTTTGTGATTCAAGCCGACGCCAGAGATGTAGCAGTTGGAGCTGTATTACTTCAAAAGAACAAGAGTGGAGTCCTGCAACCCTGCGCCTACACCGGGCTGTTAAACTGGCGACACTATCTAGAAGGGAGCAAGGTGCCATTTGAAGTATGGACAGATCACAAAAACCTAGAGGCACTGAAAACTCCCCGCAAATTGTCCCCAAAGCAAGTATGGTGGGCACAGTACTTTAACCGCTTCAACTTCACTCTAAAGTACATACCGGGAGGAAAAAATTTCCTAGCTGATGCGCTATCGAGATTGCCCCAATACAAAAGCGAACGTGAAGAGGTTAATGAGGCAATTATCTCCAATCCACAACCTGCTGCACAAATCACGCCTCGCAGGGTCCCAAATCCTGATGACCCTGGAGTAAAGAAAATAAAACGAGAACTCCTCACCGATCAATGGTTCAAAGATAATCAAACCTCCCTAACATGCAGGGATGGCTTGGCTTACAAAGGGGGGAAACTGTATTTGCCCGAATCCCTCCGTCTTAATGTTCTCAAACACAGCCATGATGTGAAACAAGCTGGACACTTTGGATATCTAAAAACTCTACATCTCACCCGCCGGTAATTTTGGTGGCCGGGACTGAAATGGGATGTGGAAAACTGTGTGAAGAGTTGTACCGTATGTGCCACAATGAAAAGAATCACGGGGAAAACCCCTGGGTTACTGCAGCCAGTGGCAGACCCTTCTCAACCCTGGGAAGAAATAGCTATGGACTTTATCGTAGACCTACCTGAAAGTAGAGGAAATACTGTCATCTGGACTGTAATAGACCTGTTTTCGAAGCAGGCTCATTTCATCGCCTGCAAAGGACTCCCATCTGCCGAACGACTGACTAAATTGTTCCTGAAACATATCTACCGGCTGCATGGCGCCCCTAAGCGAATAATTTCGGACAGGGGGGTGCAGTTCACAGCGAAGTTTTGGAGGAGTTTTCTTAAATTAATTGGATCATCTCAAGGCTTATCATCTGCTTTTCATCCGGCCACCAATGGAGCTGCAGAATCCGCTAACAAAATGGTGGAGCAATATCTCAGATGCTACGTTTCCTACCAACAGACAAACTGGACTGACCTCCTCCCTTTTGCAGAGGTGGCATACAAGAATTCTGTGCACAGCAGCACTGGCTACACACCCTTCAGAGTAGCCACAGGAAAAGAATTCGGTCCAATACCTGAATACCCCCAGGTGCCAACTGCTTCCCAGACACTTGACCAATGGGTGAGGGGATGGGAAGAAGTTTGGAGAAACATGAAAACTGCTTTAAAAAAGACTTTTGAAACCTATAAAAAGCAAGCTGACAAAAAGAGGGCTCCCCAAAGAACGTTCCAAGTTGGAGAAAAGGTTTATCTGTCGACCAAATATTTACGCCTCAAATTACCCAGTAAGAAGTTAGGACCAAAATTCTTGGGGCCTTTTCCTATGGTAAAGATCATCAATCCGGTCACAGTAAAACTGAAACTCCCTAGACTTTTAGGTAGAATTCACCCTGTCTTCCATAGTAGCTTGTTAAAACCTTATCGGGGCTCTACTTTAAGACCTCCCCCGAAGAAGGCACCTGGGCCCCTCGTAGTTGCGGGACAAACCCATTATGAAGTGAAACATATTCTTGATTCTAGAATTTTTAAAGGGAAATTGCAGTACCTAGTACAATGGAAGGGGTACCCGTTGTCTGAAGCCACCTGGGTGAAATCCAGTGAGGTGAAAGCTGACAGACTCGTCAAAAGATTTCATGCAAAACACCCCAACAAACCGAAAACTAATCATTAACATATGCTTTTGTTTACATTACAGGATCTGTCTTTTTTGTAAGGGGGGCCGGATGTCAATGCTGCTAACATCAGATGTTCTTGCCTGACAATATATGAGGATGCAGACATTTACTATTTAACCTGTGTATTACTTTAGAGCTACTATTAGATGGTGTGGAAGGGGGAGTGGAAGAATGTGCTTGAGAACTAGTTAGCCATAACAATATTTCAGTAGAGCATCTTCAAAGCTGGATGTAATGTGAGGAGATAAAATATGGCAGGTTATGGAACGGGAGGGAAAGTTCACACTTCAAACTAATTGGAGAATGTGATTAATGACTGTCAAATGAGGGAGGGAATTATGCTCAGATACTGTGGGATGAGGTAGGAGGATTCAGATTTTGGCTTCGCTTATGTACGTGCCGAAGCTATGTTGACATTAAAGATTCTTAAAGGAAAACAATGCCTCAAGTTTCTTTGAAAAGCTTCTTCTTTCAGAACCATGTCACTAAGATTTTCTCCATTCTTCCTTTGGGGAAATATAATATTCTGCCTTTTTAATATTCCCCAAAATATTTCTTTCTCTGGGGGGGTGCTGCCTTACTACATTTTTAACACACTCTATTGTCCTTCTTATTAAGAAAAGGCTAACTTAGCTCTCTTCACTGACTGGGGGATTGGGGTTTGTCAGCACTTGCACTCACACCAGACATAATCAATTTCCAAATATTTCACCAAACATTTTCTCCAGGCAAAGCAATCATTATTTTCTGGGAGCTTTTTCACAAGCCAATGAGCTCCATTTTCTAAATTTCCTTTTGGAATAAGACCTTGTTTTGTTTATTTTTGGTGGTCAGGTCTTAAAAATGACTCAACACAAACACACATACACACACATACCATTATCATTTCCAGACCTGTGGAGGTTTTGTCCCTTTAAATTTCCACTTCTTTCCTGTGGCAACTTGTGGCTTGTTCTCCAGGCAGTGGGGAAAATGCAAGGAGTGATTCTGATAAAAATGTGATCTGGGCCCTAACCACTGCCTACCTGTTCCCCACTGCTTTAAGCCAAGCTGAGAAGCCCAATTTAATTTGTTGGCTGGCCAAACTTGTCAACAATTTTTCTTTTGTTTTCTTTTGATTTGTTTTGAGCTGCAGCTGCCCAATTGGGGCTATACATGGATAAAGGAATTTTTATGAAAACATCAGGCAAAACTCTAGAGTGATTTGAACATGTTATAGTTGCTCTCTAAGATGGATTTACAAAAAGATAATTTCTTTTGTTGCCACTGTACACAATTTGATGGCAATTTTGCAATGATTCTGGATTGCTACTAATAATTAAAAATAGCTGAACATACCAATGTTTTTTTAAATTTTCCAGAATCCCATAAAACAGTCATAAGAGTGAGTATAATTTGTTATTCAAAGGTACCTTCAGATGACCATACATGTGCACACAATTTTAAGAAGCCCTGTCTCTTTTTCTATTCAATTTAATTTAATTCAATTCAAACCTGCTAGTTTCAAGAAAATTATTATAGCGACACATCAACAGAACAGAAGTCACATCCAAATTATCTGAGTATTCAATATTCCAACTTCCCATTCAGACAGGCTAAACCTACCTGCTAAACCCCAGGTGGGAAGAACAACAAAACTTTTCTTTCTTCATGGCTTTCCATGCCAAGTGGGCCCAAATTGTTTTACGATCCAGGAGATTTCCATCTCTCCAGGATCAACCAATGAACTTTATTCCGCTCATTAGAATATCAATTAGTTTTGCCTTCCGGTCTGACGCCATGACAAGACAGGTGGAAGAAACCGGGGCTGCGGCTTCTTAGCCCGATTTTGTTCGGTCCGGCGACCCCAAGGGGTCGGAAAGTTGCCCTTGAGGGGCAACAATGAAGAAGGGAAGCTTCGGGAGTCTGGACCAGATGGCGGTCAGTCCAGACGGACTGAAGAAACCATTCTAAAGGACGGAAGAAAGGCTGCCTGGTAAGCACAGGCAGCCCAAGTCATCGTCAGCTGGAAAAAAAAGCGAGGAGCCGCGGCGCTCCGCCAAACAGCTGATTGTCAACAGCGTGCTGAAACTGGGTGAGCCTGTTTTTTATTCCTTTTCCTTATGGACTCAGAAATACTGATCCCCTGATTGGGAAAAATCTATGAAGTAAAGACCCCAGAAGGACTAGGGCTGGGCTTTTCAACCGGTGGTACGCGTACCACTTGTGGTACATTAACGAGTGGCAGGTGGTATGCAGCCCTGCTTAGCCAAGTGTAGTGGGGGAGGGAAAGAGCCAGCGCAGGCAAGGACTTACTGTGAGAGAGTCCTCTGGAGCTGCAGAATGGCTGGGGCGAGGCAAAGGCCTCAGGCTCACTTCTGGCTCACCTTCCCCCATGAGAAAGGAGGAGGAGGGGGGCGGAGACAGGAGAGGCTATAAAAGGAGGCAGTTTGGGCGGGAGAGGGAGAGAGAGAAAAAGCAGCAGCCTTGGGAGGAGGCGGAGTTAGCTCTAGCTGCACCGAAGGGAAAAAAGAAGGAGGAGGAGGATGGGGGGAAGAGGAGAGGAGATCAAGCAGGCCGGCCATGAGCCAATCTACAACTGCTGTGGCAGCCACCTGTGCTGATACCAGCAAACAGGCAAGAAATGCAGTGTGGGAGGGTCGCCCTCCATGAGGAATGAAAAAAGGCAGCAATGGCTGGAGGTGAGGCACGGAGGAGGGAGGGAGGGAGGGAGATGGAGAGTGGAAGGATTCTTATGTGCTTTTGTGACTTTGAAGTTCTGGGATTTGTGCAATGTGGGCTTTGTGTTCTTAAGGAGTGTTTGGCAATTTCTATTTGGCTGATGTCTCGTGTTAGCTTCTATTGCTCTGCTATTGTTAGCTATAAGTTTTGCTGCAAGGGATTTTGAACTATTTTTCTCCTGAATGGATTTTGCCTGTAGCATTCCTTTACTTGTGAATGGAGCCATTTGGGGAGGCTGCCTTAGCCGGCAGCCAATACTTACTACATTTTTTTTCTTCCTTAAGTGCCGGCTGCGCTCCTTAACTTTCCTTTCTAGCCAGTAGCTAATTCTTAAAGGGGAATGTGCCTTTTTAAGCTAGTTCACTCAGCAGTTTGTCTTTTCTGTCTCTGGAGGCTTTTCCTTGTTTGATGAATATATGGAAGAGAGAAAATATGGGGGGGGGTCAAATTCTTCCTTCAGAAGGAGGTGGGCATAAGAAAGAGGGAGGCAGGGAAGAAGGGAGGGAGGGAGGGAAGTCCCGCCTTAGCACTTGGCCACCAGCACTAGCCCAACAAGCCAGGGATCTATTGAAACAATGTTGCAGTGTGAGAAAATAAGCACTGCTCAAACCGAGATGCAAACCACATTAAAATTAATTCAAGAATCAATACAGAGAAACCATGAAGAGACAAAAAGTAATTTTGATAAATTAAATGAACAAATGTTGGATATAAAGACACAATTTGAAGCTCATCAGCAAATGATTGTTAAAAATGAACAAAGAATTCAGAAAATGGAAAATAAATCAGATGATATTGACAAAAAAATGGAAGTACTAATGCAAGAAAATGAAAAATTAGAACAAGCAAATCAAAACCTAGAAGGTACGGTGGCAGTTTTAGAAATGGAGAAAGCGGAACACTATTTAAGATTTTAAAATATTCCTGAAGACAGAGAAGAAGACATAGCAGTTGTGATTATTGATTTACTGGCAGAGGCTTTGAAAGCAGACCGAGCAGAGATACAAATGGAAATAGATGAAATATTTTGAATGAATTCAAGCTATGCAAGGAAATATAAACTACCCAGAGAAGTTCATGTAAGATTCATAAAGAAAACAACAAGAGATGAAATACTGAGAAAAGTCAGAGATGAGCCATTACAATACAAGAATAAAGAAATTGTGGTGTTAAAGCAGATCCCCAAGAGAGTAAGAGACACCCGAAGACAATATCACTTCTTAACTACAAAGCTAATTGCAAAAGGTATAAACTTCAGATGGTTAATGCCAGAAGGGATCTTAATCAACTGGAATAATACAAGATACCGACTGGACTCAGTTTGGAATGCACAAGACTTTGATGAAAGAAATCAAGCATTTTTAAATGAAGAAGTACAATATCAACAAGAGGAGAGAAAAGATCAGAAAAAACAGAAGAAGCAACTGAGGAAGCAACTAAACAAACAGAAGAACAGAAAGAGAAACTTGATCAAGAGAGTGAGGGAATAGCCAGAGAACAGGACTATGAGATCGACAAGACCTAACTATAAGTAATTGAAATGGAGAAAGAAAACTGATTTTTTTCAGTGAATATAAATGGACTGAATTCCCCATCAAAAACAAAATATTTTTTTTAGAAAACTACAGAAATTAGACATAGATATAATTTGTTTGCAAGAGACACATCTTAAAAGATAATATTACAAACTGTTGGAATACCCAAAAATTGGGAAAATTTACCATGCATCAGCGCAGCAGAAAAAAAGAGGTTTAGCTGTATGTATTAAAGAGACAATAGACTCTAAAATGATTTATTCAGATGAAGAAAGAAGAATTGTGATGGTAGAAATATTTCTACATCAAAAACAAACATTGTTGGTAGCAATATATGCACCAAATAATAAACAGGAAGAATTTTATCAAAATCTCCATAGAAAAATAACAGAAATGGAGTATCAAAATATTTGCCTAGTAGGAGATTTCAACGCAATAGTGGACGGGACATTAGACTATAAAAGTAGCAAAACAGGAAAAGGTGGAAGAAAAAGATTACCTAAGACTTTTTTTAATATGATAGAGGAAATTGGGGTACAAGATGTCTGGAGGGAAATCAATCCAAGAAAATTACAATATACATTTTATTCAAATAGTCACAAATCCTGATCCAGAATTGACATGATTTGGATGACATCTGAATTAAGGACAAGTATATAGGAGATTGAGATAGAACCAGGTACATGGGCAGACCACAACCCCTTAAAAATGACACGGAGAGGAATACCAAAAAAATTAAGATGGACTTTGAATTAATCTATATTAAAAGAAAAAGAATTTATAGAATTAGCAACAAAAGAAATGGAGTTTTTCTTTAAAGAAAACAAAAAAGAAGATACAACATTACAAAACGTATGGGATACAGCCAAAGCATATTTTAGAGGGATAGCTATAACAATGTGCAGGTATAGTATAGGGGGTACCTTGCTCAATAGTAGTAACTGTGAGAGGGATCTCAGAGTCCTAGTGGACAATCACTTAAATATGAGCCAGCAGTGTGCTGCAGCTGCCAAAAAAGCCAACACAGTGCTAGGCTGCATTAACAGAGGGATAGAATCAAGATCACGTGAAGTATTAATACCACTTTACAATGCCTTGGTAAGGCCACACCTGGAATACTGCATCCAGTTTTGGTCACCACGACGTAAAAAAGATGTTGAGACTCTAGAAAGAGTACAGAGAAGAGCAACAAAGATGATTAGGGGACTGGAGGCTAAAACATATAAGGAACAGCTGCTGGAATTGGGTATGTCTAGTTTAATGAAGAGAAGGACGAGGGGGGACATGATAGCAGTGTTCCAATATCTCAGGGGCTGCCATAAAGAAGAGGGAATCAAGCTATTTTCCAAAGCGCCTGAAGGCAGGACAAGAAGCAACGGATGGAAACTAATCAAGGAGAGAAGCAACCTAGAACTAAGGAGAAACTTCCTGACAGTTAGAACAATTAACCAGTGGAACAACCTGCCTCCAGAAGCGGTGAATGCTCCAACACTGGAAGTTTTTAAGAAGAGACTGGACAGCCATTTGTCCGAAATGGTATAGGGTTTCCTGCCTGAGCAGGGGGTTGGACTAGATGACCTCCAAGGTCCCTTCCAACTTTATTATTATTATTATTATTATTATTATTATTATTATTATTATTATTATTATTATTATTATTATTATTATTATTATTATAATACATGGCAAAAAAATAAACAGAAAAGACAACAATACATATTATTAAGGGAAGAATTTGAAAAATTAGAATCAGAACTGCAAATGAATCCGCAAAAGAAGATTCTGAAAAAAGAAATGGAAACAATAAAACGTAAATTAAATTTGTTGGATTCAGAAAAATTGGCACAGCAAATAAAAAGAGCAAAACAAAACTTTTTTGAAAATGCAAACAAACCAGGAAGATGGTTAGCTTATAAACTTAAAAAACAGAAGGAGAAGAAACTCATAAATAATTTAGTAGATGAAAAAGGTTGCCTACAATTTAAGAACGAAGAAATAAAAAAGATAATTAAAGAATACTATAAGAAGCTGTATGATATAGAAGAAATTCCAAGGGAGAAAATGATTCAATATCTGGAAGAAAATAATCTTCCAAAATTTTCAGAAACTTTTAAAACTATGCTAGAGGAAAAAATAACAATGATGGAAATAACAGAGGCTATAAGAAGACAAAAAAATGAGAAAACACTGGGGCCAGATGGACTACTGGCGGAGCTATATAAATCTTTACAAGATATATTAAGTGAACCGTTGAAGGACGTGTGCAATGAACTTTTGTTGGAGGCTAAACTCTCAAATACATGGACAGAAGCAAATATTACCTTAATACCAAAAGAAGATTCAGACTCGACACAGATAAAAAATTATAGACCAATATCATTGTTAAATGTGGATTATAAAATTTTTACTTCAATAATAGCAGAGAGACTGAAAAGATTTTTAACTGAATTTATACATTCAGACCAAAATGGTTTTTTTTACCAAAGAGACAAATTAAAAATAATTTAAGAGTGATAATGGATATATTGGAATATTATGAATTACATCCAGGGAAAAAATTGGCATTAATATTTTTAGATACCCAAAAGGCATTTGATAATGTTTCCTGGCAATTTATGATTCAGCAATTAAAAATAATGGACTTTGGACAAAACTTTATAAATATGATTAAAACAATATACAATAAACAAACAGCGAAAGTGATTGTGAATAGATTATACAGAAAACTTTGAGATAAGAAAAGGTACAAGGCAAGGATGTCCATTATCTCCATTTTTATTTATTTTAACCTTGGAAGTTCTAAACAGAAATATTAGACAAGATACAGAAATTAAAGGACTAGAAATAAAAGGTGAAACATACAAATTACAAGCATTTGCAGATGATTTGGTATTTATTTTAGAAGAACCCTTGGACAGGGCTTTTTTTGTCATAGAACGCCCAGAACGGAGTTCCGGCACCTTTTTGGGATGGAACCTTGTAGGGTAGGCAAGGTGGGTTGTATGACGTGTGTGAGTTCCGGCACCCTTTTTTTTTTTTTTTTTACAAAAAAAGCACTGCCCTTGGACATGATTCCTAAACTACTGGGAAAGATAGAACAGTATGGAGAAATAGCAGGACTGAAAATAAACAGAGGAAAAAACTAAAGTAATAGTTAAAAATCTTTCAGATAAACAAAAAAAATGTCAGAAAAAATAGAACTACAAATAGTTAAAAAGGTTAAATACCTGGGAATATACTTAACAGCAAGATGTTCAACGATAAAAGAAGATAATTATACAAAATTATTGAATCAAATAAGAGTGGATTTGGAAAAATGGAAAAGCTTGCAATTGTCAATATTAGGAAGAATTGCCACAGTCAAAATGAATATATTACCGAAAATTTTATTTCTATTTCAAACAATACCTATAAAACATGAGAAAAAATTCTTTGAAGATTTAAATTCATTAATTTTGAAATTTATTTGGCAAGGAAAGAAAGCTAGAATTAAGATGAAAATGTTACAAGTTGCCAAGGAAAATTATCAAGCATCTGTATTAACATGGGTAAAAGAATGGATAATTCTTGGAAACAAAAGGTTGTTATATTTGGAGGGACATGATTTACAATTGGGATGACACGCTTTCTTACGGTACGGGAAAAATAAAATTCATAAGTACTTTCAAAATCACTATATAAGAAATGCATTATTATCAACATGGGAAAAAATAAAATGTAAAATATATCTGAAAATTCCAGGGTGGCTTTCAACAATGGAAGCATTTGTACACCCAAATTTAGTTGATTTTGAAAAAATCCGGACATACAGAGATATTCTAAACTCTGAAGGGAATTTAAAATCTAAACAAGAAATGGAAAATCAGGGTATCAAATTTATCATGGTGGGCACATTTACAAATGCAAGTTAGATATGATAAAGATGTTAAACTGTATGGATTTTACAAGGAGCAAACTTTGTTTGATAAGATATCATTAACTTCTGATGAGAAACTAATTAAGAAAATTTATAATTTTCTATTAACTTTGAAAATGGAAAGCAAACAAGTTAAAGAAACAGTGATAAGATGGGGGGGGAAATTGTATACAATATAGAATTAAAAAAATGGCAAAATTTGTGGGAAAGAAATTATAAACTGACAATGTCAACTTCTTATAAAGAAAATTTATATAAAATGTTTTATAGATGGCACTTGCCACCAGCAAGACTAGCAAAAATGTTTAAAAACATGTCAGATAGATGTTGGAAATGCAAACATAAGTCAGGCACTTATTACCATGTTTGGTGGACATGTGCCAAAGCAATGAGTTATTGGAAAAAGATACATGCTTGGCTAGAAAAGATGTTGGGAGAATACGTAGATTTTAAACCTGAACTTTTTTTATTAGGTATAATGCCAGAAATGACTGATAAACAAAGCATATATTTGACTTTGCATGTTACAACAGCGGAAAGAATTATATTTGCGCAGTATTGGAAAAATGAAGAAATACCATCAGATGAAGAAATAATTAAAAAAATATTAGAATACGCGGAGATGGATAGACTGACTCTGAGGCTGAAAGAAAAAGAAGAAACAAAATATTATCAAACTTGGGACTCATTTTATCGATGGCTAGAGGAAAGAATAAAGGATTAGGAACTAAATATGTATTAGCGAATGTAAACGCAGACAGCACGTTTGTTGAATAAATACTATTGAATGTATGGAAAAAAATCAATAAAAATCTTTTTAAAAAAAAGAATATCAATTAGTTTTACCACTCAGAAGATTTACCTCTCTTCAGAGTCAACTAGTGAACTTTCCCTCGCTCACTAGAAACTGAAAGAAAAGTAAATAAGTAAACAAATCAACACTTACCAAATTTCTTTTGAATAAACTTCATCTGGATGGATGCCTGCTCGATCTTTTAGTGCCCCTTTATAATTCATGATCTTCCTTACAAGGTCTTTTGTATCTCCGACAGCAGTCTTTTGGACCTCAGATAAAAATCAATGTCAAAAGAAATTCTTTTGAAGTGCACTTTTCCATTGGTAGTGATCTGTAGCCCAAGAAAGAACTGGCTGAGATAGAGACTTCATGACTGGCTCGCTATTTGATAGCCAAGGTTCTGCCTCGGTTTACCTTCCCAATAAGCGACCGAGTCAGAAGATCATTTAAAAGCAGTTTATTTTGGGACTTTAGTAAATAAAATGGCAAGGAGGGGGCATGACAGATAAGCACAGAACTAAACAAGCACAGATTTACCTTTTTCTATTCCTTATTTATATTAACTGCAAACATAGGGCTGTAAATTTTCTTTTGTTAGCTGAGTGTTTTTTATTTTCCATTTCTCTGCCTGCTTCTTTGTGGATTTATAAACTCTGTTTTGCGGGAGTACAAGGCTTTCCAACAGACGTCATACAATTGGTTAAGAACACCTGATTTGCCTTCCCTTCATTGTATTTAAGTATTAATTTTTTACAGAAGGTTGGTGAATTTAATAGAATTAACTCTTTGCAGCAAGAGGGACTCAAAGACTACAGTATTAAAAAGATTTTTAAGAACACTGTGTTTGCCTTGGGTATACTGGGAGCACTGTGTAGAAAGAATTATAACCCCCCCATTCCATGACACTAAGGGGAAAAAAAGAACCATTCGTAGAGGCTAAAAAACCCCCTGCCTCCCAGCCAAGCAGAATAGCCTCAGGTGACTCGATAAGAACATTCCGCAAATGGATACAATGTATCCATTGACAGGAAACAAAACCACTAAGAATGTAACAAGAAGCGGCTTCACGTTTCCGCAGATAACCAGATAGGGACAATCAAAATAACAAAAGACACATTATTAAATACCCCACCAGGCATCTCAATCACAAAAGTCCAGAAAGGGCAATTTGGAAATAAACCTCCGTTTGGTTATCAATGACAGACACTCGCAGATACAGAACTTTTATTATACAAATTAGAAAATTACAACATTATATTACTTTTTGACATAATCGCCATTCAAACTGAGGCACTTGTCATAACGTCTTAGAAGGTTTGAAATTCCTTAGTAGTAACCGCTCAGTGCCAAATCTGGGCTATCGGGGGGGTGATCAAAAACATCCCAACGGGAGTTGTCTTCCGGTGACGTCGCGGCAACATGGGCGCAG
Source organism: Azemiops feae (assembly GCA_023970755.1). Lineage (NCBI taxonomy): Eukaryota > Metazoa > Chordata > Lepidosauria > Squamata > Viperidae > Azemiops > Azemiops feae. Next base: position 407,384 of record JALGBA010004124.1, on the reverse strand, counting down.
GGGAATGAACCTCCGTTCCCCAAGCCCGATTTCTACCAGCTGGGGGGGGGGGTCCAATAGGACCGAAAGTCACCCCGTAGAGGTGACTGGCCAAAGGGCGAAACTTTGTAGATCACAGGCCAGCGGTAGCTGACCTGCTTGATCCAAAGTAGCCCTCAGGACTGGCAGGAAGAAAGGCTGACCGCACCCATGCGGTCAGCCAGAAGCAGCTGATCGTCAGAGACAACGAATACTAACAAGCGGAAAGCAAAACAGCTGATCTGGGTGAGACTACTTTCCTTACCTCTCTACAAGTGAAAAATACCCAAAAGCAAGAAATCCCCAAGCTTTAGGGAGGGGGGATTTTTTTTCTACCCCTCCCTCCTGAACTATAAGCAGCGGTTTAAGCTTTGGGGAAATTAAAACTGACTTATAACAATATTGTGAAGATAATTGAGGGATAAAAGAAGGAAAATTTGGGAAACTTTTGCATTTACAAATCTTTTTTTTATTCCTTGTTTGGAAACCATCCGATTTTAACTTTTTAACTTTTTAAAGTTTGGTGGGAATGGATATCTAATGACATCTAGTGGCAAAACTGAGAACTACATTTAACCTTGCTTTTTTTTTATCTTACTAAGTTGTTTTGACTGGAGCTCTAAAACTTGGCTAGATGCCCAGACACAGCTTATAGTTTAAACTTTTTGGTGTCCTTGGAATCTATAGTCCTGAAGATTGTGGCTGGAAAAGAGAAGACTCTTTTTGGATTGCCCTTTTCTACAGGATGGATTACAATTATAAATAAAAATTGTTTTGAAGTCAGCTGACTTCCCTGGATTACAAATACAGCTTGACCTGGAATTTTTACAAGCTGTTTTGATAGAGTGAATAACAAGAAATTTCTACTAACAGAACACTTTGGATTACAAATTTTGGTATATTTTTTCTTTTTTCCCTTTTCTTCTTTTTTATTACTTATTATTTTTTATTATTTACCTCTCCTATTTGTTAGGAGCCTATTGGATTACAAATTCTGATTTAATTGGTGGATTATAAAGTATGATTAAAAGATAAAGATGAGCATCCCCAATCTATCTAAAGTTGGAAAAAAGGGAACTTCTGCTCCCTCTTCTGCTTCTGCAAGTCCAGTTTATCAGAGATCAATTGATACAATGCTCCAACAAGAAAAGGCTAATAACTTCCAAAAGGAAACTCAAGCAACGTTACAAGCAATTCAAGAGGCAATCACTACTCACATGGCAGCTACAACGAGAAACCACAAGGAGATGAAAAGTTATCTTGAAAAAATTAATAACATGGACTCTCAATTTGAAAATTTTAAAAAGATGGTTACAGATAACCAACAAAGAATTAAAAAATAGAAGATAAATCAACTGAGGTTGACCAGAAATTAGAAGTTTTAAAAGATGAAAACCAGACATTGATGCAAATAAATGGAGAACTAGAAGACTCGATAGCTGTTATGGAGATGGAAAAAGCCTCATATTTTTTAAGATTTCAAAATATAATGGAAGATAAGGAAGGGGATCTTCTAGATTTGATAACGGAATTATTGGCAGACGCATTAGGAATTGGGAAACAGGAAATGGAAGGAGAATTAGATCAGATCTATCGAGTCAACTCAAACTATACCAGAAGAAATAAAGTCCCCAGGGAAGTACATGTTAGATTTCTCAAAAGATCTATAAGAGATGAGATTCTGAGAAGAGTAAGAGATGAACCTTTGAAATAAAAAGAAAAAGAAATTGTAGTCGTCAAACAAATCCCTAGGAGAATAAGAGAATCCCGAAGAGAATACCAGTTTCTAATTAGGAAATTAATTGAAAAAGGAGTGAATTTCAGATGGCTGATTCCAGAAGGGATTTTAATCTATTGGGATACGAAAAGATATAGATTGGATATGCCACCTAAAGCAATGGAATTCTACGACAACCATAGAGCATTTCTGGAAGGAGGTGATTTTGAATCTGGTACAAAGAGAGAAACAAAGAAACAGGATGAAATGGCAGTAGAAGGAGCAGTCAAACCAAGAGAGGAGGAAGAAGTTAAAAACACATACATAGAAGAAGGAGCAAGACCAAGAGATCAGAGACAGATAAGATCCGCTAGAAGATTAAGACCTAGATATAATTGAAAGAGATGGAGAAGGAAAGTGGGATTTTGTCAATGAATATAAATGGACTAAATTCTCCCTCAAAAAGGAAAAAAATTCTTTACACGACTACAAAAATTAAAAATTGATATAATTTGCCTCCAAGAAACACATATTAAGAGACAACACTATAAGTTGTTATAACAACCGAAAATTGGTAAACTTTACTTTGCATTAGCACTTCAAAAGAAAAGAGGAATAGCTCTATACATTAAAGAAATGATGAACCCTAAACAAATTTATGCGAATGAAGAGGGGAGAATATTAATGGTGGAAATAATGATGGATCAAAAACAGATACTGATGGTGACTTCCGGTCTTGCGCAGTAGTGCAGCAGCCAAGGGATTTCGGGGCTCCGTGCCCTTTGGCTGAATTTCTTCTTGTTAGGGGACCCTAAATGGGCCAGAAGCCGCCCCGAAGAGGCAGCAAAGAAGGAAGGAAGTCCTGCGGACCACGGAGAGATGGCGGTCGACTCGATAGGTCCAGGAGAAGCCTTCCAGAAACCAACAGGAGAAAGGCTAGCCTAAGTTCAGAGTCTAGCCCAAGCTACAAGCAACCGAAGTCAAAAATAACTATTTTAAGCTTATTGTAAACAGCACATTTGAATCTGGGAAAGATCATCGATTTTCTCTATCCTACTTATTAACTTTCCTGGAAAAAAAAATTCCCAAGAAGCAAAAAACCTCCGCACATGAAGGAGGGGGATTTTTGCCCCACCCTTTTACTAATGGAAGCGGCGAATTAAACCTTTTACGGAGGACCAAAACATACAGAAATGAAATGAAATGAATATAAAACCTAAATTTGGATAAGTTTGGAATTGTTGAATGGTTAAGATTCTCATTTTAAAGGCAATTTTCTATTTTGATAATTTGAAAAATAAACTGGTGCTGACATCTAGTGGTGGATAAAGACTATGACAGCTATGGCTTTTATACAGGACTTGGCAAAATCTGGAAAAAACTAATCTTTGCTTGTGACCTTCAAAGCTATAACAATAGAGAACAGCTGTGACAAAAAAAGAAAACAATTTGGGTTGCAGACAAAGAGAGGATTATAAACTTCAGGAAACCTTTTTGAACCTTTTTGGATTATAAATATCTACTAAACTGTGACTCTAAAGCTATTTGCAGAGAAAAGAAAACCTCAATTCTTGACCACTATGGAAAATCAGAGTCTTGCAGAAAGAACTTATCAACAAAAAATAAGTACCTTTCAAGAGGAGACATATGAGATGCTGCAACTAATTCAAACAACAATGACTTCAAACCACAAAGAAATCCAAAATAAACCAATTCATCTCCAATTTAACTTTACAAAAAAAAAAATATCCCAGGAAATAACAATAGAGAAGGAGCAGATAAAACAGATAACTGAACACAAATTTGAGGATAGAGACTCAAAGATGGAACTTAACACAACAAAGAAGTATGATTTAACCCAAGTGGGAAAAAATGTACAAGAAATATTGGTTTTGGAAAAGGCAACTTATACTTTAAGACCACAAGACAAATTTGAGGATAAGAAAAAAGACTGGTCAAAATGGATTGCAGAGACACCAGGAACACCACTAGAACTGGAGAGACAAAAAATGATAAGAGGTACAGAGAGAAAAAGAAAGAAAAAGATTTTCAACAATCATGAAAGAGCAAATGCCTCTTACAAAGATATTGTACTTGACTTATTTTTTATATCTACAGTGACAACTACAAGAATATGGAAAGACTCTTTGATTCAGCAGAATATATTGATTAAAGATATTTGGGCAAAAGAAGAAGGCCAAAGTGAAAATTAAGAAAATAGATGATGGGACTTATCAGAGATAATATTTAAAAAAGAAACACCTGTTTGAATATGGTTAAAGTAATAGAAAGATTTTGGATATGAATTTTACTTTAAGAGGGAGGAGTCCCTCAAATAACATAGTACTCTCTCTTTCTTCTCTTCTCTTATTTTTTGATATGAGTAATATAAAAGAGTTAGAAAGGCTTATATATAAGGACATATTTTAGATATTTAAATGTGATTGATTTTAAGAAAATTACAATGGATTGAAAAAAAATGTTTTGAATAAGAGTTAAAAGACCATATGACTAGATTTATTAAATGGAATATTTAAAGATTAAATATATTCTTAATTATGGTAAAAAAGAATGGAAAAATTTTGGAAATAAATATGTATTAGCTTAGGGGAAACATGGACTTTCAGTAGTATACTATCTTTTTATCCCTCTTTACTCTTGTTTTACCTTACTCTTGTAAGGTAAAAGTTATGGGATGGTTTACATGAGAAAAAATAAAATCAAATATTTAAATGTAATTAACTTTGAGAAAATCTTAACCAGTAAGAATGTTTTGAACATTGTGGGAAAAACAAATGTAAACAAGAACTGTAAACGGGATCTGTGATGAGGCAACCAGAATGACTAGATAGAAAAGAAATATTATAGTGATGTGATTATGATTTGCAGAAATATTAGAAAAAAAATTATACTCAATTGTTATCTATCAAAACAATAAGAATTGTATTCATTTAAGGTTGGTAAAAGAGAACATTATGGGAAGAAGAGGAAATCAAGTAAAGCTATTATGTGGGTTATAGATTATAGAAACCAATTGTTAGCAAATGTTTTGTAAATGTAAACCCAGACAACACACTGTTTACCGAATATTAAGGTGACCATGTTAAAAAATTAATAAAATATATTATAAAAAACAAAAACAGATACTTATGGTAGCAATATATGCACCAAATGATAAACAAGAACAATTTTACCAAAAATTACATAAAAATATATTAGAATTGAACTATTAAAATCTCTGTATAATGGGAGACTTCAATGCAATAACAGATGGAACTTTGGACTATAAAAGTGCTAAACAAGGGAGGAAAGGAGGAAATATATTACCTAAAGCATTTTCAAAAATGACAGAAGAACTCTGTATTCAAGATATATGGAGAGAAAAAAATCCAAAGAAATTACAATATACATTTTACTCAAATAGACCTAAATCATGGTCTAGAATTAATATGATATGGACATCTTTGGAACTTAATACGATGATACAAGAAATTGAGATAGAAACTAATGTTTGGGCAGATCATAACCCAATAAAGATGACTTTGAGAGGAACCAAGAAAAAATTAAGATGGTCCTTGAACAAATCTATATTGAAAGAAAAAGAATTTATACAACTAGCAAAAAAGGAAATGGATTTTTTTTTTCAAAATAAACAAGAAAGAAGAAACATCGCTTCAAAATGTGTGGGATACAGCTAAAGCATATTTCAGAGGGTTGGCTATAACCTATACCGCTAAAAAGAATAAAGAAAAGAAACAACAACAGTTAAAGTTGAAGAAAGAATTCAGAAAGTTAGAATCAGAATTACAAATAGACCCACAAAAGAAAATACTTAAGAAACAAATGGAGATAATAAAACACAAATTAAATCTAGCTGAGATGGAAATAATGGCTCAACAGATTAAAAAGGCTAAACAGAACTTTTTTGAAAATGCCAACAAACCGGGGAGATGGTTAGCACATAGACTGAGAAAAGAAAAAGAGAAAAAACTGATAAATAAGCTGCAAGATTCAAAAGGTGAATTACAGTTTCAAAATGATACAATTAAAAAAATTATCAAAGACTATTACAAGATACTTTACAATGCAGAGGAAATTTCAAAAGAAAAAATACAGCAGTATTTAAAAAAAGCAGATTTACCAAAAATCTCAGAGAATATTCAAAATATATTAAATGGAAAAATATCAATGATGGAGATTATAGAGGGTATAAAAAGGCAAAAAAATGATAAGACTACGGGTCCAGATGGATTACCTACAGAGCTTTATAAATCATTACAAGATATACTAAGTCCTATATTGAAAGAACTGTGTAATGAAATATTTTGGAGGCTAAAATACCAAATACATGGACTGAAGCCAATATTACCTTAATACCCAAAGAAGACTCTGATTTAACGCAAATAAAAAACTATAGACCAATATCGTTATTAAATGTAGATTATAAAATTTTCACCTCAATAATAGCAGAAAGACTAAAGAAATTTTTGACCGAATTTATACATACAGACCAAAATGGTTTTCTACCTAAAAGACAGATAAAAAATAATTTAAGAATGATTCTTGATGTGTTAGAGTACTATGAAATTCATACAGGGAAATAGATGGCTTTAATATTCCTTGATGCACAGAAAGCGTTTGACAATGTAAACTGGCAATTTATGTTTCAGCAACTAGCGGAAATGGATTTTGGAGAAAACTTTATAAATGTAATTAAAACAATTTATTGTAAACAAACAGCCAAAATAATTGTAAATGGAGATTTTACAGAAAACTTTAACATTACAAAAGGCACTCTAACGGCAAGATGTGTAACAATAAAAGAAGATAATTACGTAAGATTGCTAAAACAAATAAAATTGGATCTGAAAAAGTGGAAAAACAACTTTCAGTGCTGGGGAGAATAGCAACAATGAAAATGAATATCTTACCAAAAATACTCTTTTTATTTCAAACGATTCCTGTAAGACTGGGAAAAGCCTTTTTTGATGAACTGAATACAACAATACTGAAATTTATCTGGCAAGGGAAAAAAGCTAGAATTAGACTGAAAATGCTACAAGAAGCAAAAGAAAGTGGAGGATTTGGACTGCCAGACTGGATGTTATACTACCAAGCAACTATTTTAACATGGCTTAAAGAATGGATAATGCTTAGAGACAAAAGACTATTATACCTAGAGGGGCATGACCTACAAATTAGTTGGCATGCCTCTCTGTGGTATGGGAAGAATAAAATACATAGATACTTTCAAAACCACTTTATAAGAAATGCACTTCTTTTAGAATGGGAAAAAATAAAAGCGAAAATTTATATCAAGATACCTGGATGGCTTTCAACAATGGAAGCTTTTGCTTACCCAAATTTAATTAATTATGACAAAGTTGTGACCTATAAAGATATCTTGGACAATAAAGGAAAATTGAAAGACAGACAAGATTTACAAGAACAAGGTATTGATTTATCATGGTGGCCATATTTGCAAATCCAAACGAGATATGAAAAAGATGTTAAAACAATGGGATTTTATAAAGAACAGACAGAATTTGACCAGATATTGTTAAAAACAGATGAAAAGTTGATTAAGAAACTCTATAAATATCTGTTAAGCTTAAAGATGGAGGAAGAACAAGTAAAATAAACAATGATAATATGGGTGTAGCGTTACCTCCTCGGAGGCCGCCAAAGCCCAGGACCTCCCAGCCCCGTTCCCCTCCGTCGAGCTCTGCAGCTGTGCTCTCTAGGTGTTAGTAAAGTGTCTCTTCTAGCAGAGGCTCACGCAAAGTGAGAAGGCAGCAGGCTCTTGTCGTCAAGAAGGGACTTCCAGGAACAAAGATGACCAGCACCTAGTCCCAATAGTCAATGCTGTGGTGGTGTCTAGCAGCCCCAGGCTGTCATAGCAGCAATAGTCAATGATTCCTCATTGGAAACAAGTGGGGAGGGGAAAACCCCCGGCTCCAGGCAGCAGTAAAAACACGAACAAAAGCAGTCAGCGTGCTGCAGTAATGGCTTGCCCCCCCAGGGCAACTCCCCACAATGTCTAAAACTTGAACAAGCAGCAATAATCACAGTTTGGATGGCCTTCAGTCTTCACAGCAGCAGCAGCCTCTCTTCCTCTTCTGTGGCTTCTTTCAGTCTCAGTTATGGGAAAGAAATGCTAAAATAACGAAAGCAGTGGCATATAAAGAAAACTTATATAAAATGTTTTACAGATGGCATATGACACCAGTGAGATTAGCAAAAATGTTTAAAAATACTTATTACCATATCTGGTGGACATGTTCTAAAGCAAAATGATTTTTTAAAAAAAATACATTTATGGTTGGAGAAAATGACTAAAAAACAAATAGACCTTAAGCCAGAATTATTTTTGTTAGGAATAATAGGAGCAAATTATGAGAAAGACTGTATATATTTAATTCTACACGTACTAACTGCAGCAAGAATTGTATTTGCCCAACATTGGAAAAATGAAAATTTACCAACTGAAGAAGAATTAATTAAGAAAAGTTTAGAGTGTGCAGAAATGGACAGATTGACTTTAAAGATAAAAGAGAAAGAAGACTCAGTGTATTTTAGAACATGGGATAATTTTTATCAACGGCTAGAAAAACGAGTTAGAGAGAAAGGAATGTGATATGTAACTTTGAATATATATTAGCAAGAAGAAGACCATCAAGCGATTAATTAACATATTGTTTATGATAATTAACTACTACTGATTGTTTTTTTTAAATACATGAACCCAGACATTATGCTGTTTGCTAAATATTGAGAATGTTATTTTAAAAAACCCTAACCCCAACCCCAACCCCAACCCTAACCCTAACCCTAACCCAAATCCCAACCCCAATCCCGACCCCACCTTATTCTTAATCATATATGTATATATGTATGTGTGTATGTATGTATGTATGTATGTATGTATGTATGTATGTATGTATGTATGTATGTATTGGCTGGAGCACCCGGTCTACCAAGTATAGGATAAATCAGTCTGTTCTGCGTTTCGCTCCAATCTAGGAGCATGTTTTGCAGGCAGACGTCACATACTGTGAACACTGTAAATTCAAAATTTTTGTGGCTGACAATATATATATTACATATATATAAAGTTATCCTAAAAATGCAAGTCTCAGGTATATTCATAATAAAACTAGAAAACACGGATCACCGAGACTAAAAATTTATTAAAACTGAGCTTTCGTCAGCGCCTGCTGACGTCATCAGAGTGTAAGCCAGGAATGGGAGGCACGTTCTTATAATCTCTGTGAAGCCAACAGTTTAGCTAATGAGCGCGTTACGGGTCTATTCGGCCCCCGCCCTCCCGCAATCAATTGCATCGATCCTTTCTCCGTCGGGCTGGCTGACGTCTGTTTATGTTTTGGCGCTCTGCCTCTCTCCACTCGCTCCACCTGCCGGGAGTGTTCGTCTTGCCGCGCGTGATCGTCTTGCCGCCCAAGTGCTTCTTTCGCATGTGATGCTGCCGTTCCGGCTGGTTGCTCCTCCATCATGCTGGCATCGCTGTCCACGTTGGTCAAGCACCGTCTCCTGATGTCCATGGGTCCGGTCTGCCTCCTCATCACCTCCTGTTGCGCTGGTGTGTCAGCTGGTGAGCAGTTACGATCCTCTATCTCTCTGCTCGCGCCGGGGGGAAGTGATCGCCAGTTCATCCATTCAGTCCTCCTACATGATAGTACATACCGGCACAGTGTCTGGTAGGCTGGCAATAGCTCAATATGCCGGTTAACAGAATACTGGTTGGATAACCAAGCCTCTTTTAACAAGCGGCCGCCCTTGGTTAGATCATGAGCAACAACTCTGGCCCCTGCAAAATTGAAAGTGTGGTTGTGCTCGATGGTATGAGCCCATACCTGAGATCGTTTTTCTTTACGTTTAATGGCCAGTTCATGCTCATGGAGCCTTGTCCGGAGGCGTTTCGTGGTCTCCCCAATGTAATTACATGAGCAATCATTGCAGTTAATTTGGTAGACCATGGATGACATGTCGCCCGCGGGTAGGGGTTCTTTAGGGCGCATTACTGATGTGCGCAAGGTCTGACTAGGTCTGTGCGCCACTTTGATGGTATGTGCTGATGGTATTCGTGCCGCTGTTTCTGAGACACCATGGATGTAGGGGAGCGTAGCCCAGGTGGCAGTCGTTGTTCTATCATCTGCCATCTGTGATGTTCATTGTTGGTAACAGCATCAGATGAAATCGATAGAATACGCATTTTGTGTGCATACCTGATAAAGGTATGCATACTCCTTGGATTTTTCCGTCGCTGTGCTGCAATGTGTGTTGATTCTATTGAAGAGTGCGAATGCAGCTAATTTTGTGGGTAGTGGGATGGTTGCTGTCGTTGTGGAGGATTCTATCAGTGTGTGTGGTCTTGCAGTAGACGCTGGTGGTAAGCGTGCCGTCATGCTCACGACAGATAAGTATGTCAAGGAAGGGTAGAGTGTTGTTCATATATATAAGCATCCCAACAGAACTGCTTCAAAAGTTCTTGGGTGCATCCATTTGGGTGCCTCAATTTGAATGGTGATTATGTCAAAAAGTAATGTAATGTTGTAGTTTTCTAATGTGTATAATAAAACTTCTGTATCTGCGAGTGTCTGTCATCGATAACCAAACGGGGGTTTATTTCCAAATTGCCCTCATATAAAAATCATTCTACTCACCCTTCCAATCAGTCAGCTGACCCAGAACCCAATGCTGTTGTCATTGCCTCCTTTCCCAGCAGTTCGCTTTCCTGCCTCCTCATTTCATTCATCACGCCGACTTCATCATCCTGGCTGGAAGAAACGAAACGAAGATTTTTCTTCCAACAATTTGGTGACCATAAAGAGACTCCCAGCTAACCTATCCAATGGATCAGGCCTGGGTAAGTCACCACCCTGTCGGCAACAGACCCCTTTTGTCTGTGAGTGAGCTTCCTGGACCCTGCCAGGGTGATGAAGGGTAGTAAAGGGAGCTTTTTGAGTCTTTTGTGCTCAACGGCTGCTCGGAAAGGAGGTAAGTACCACTAAGTTTGCAACTATTTGGCAACCCCAGGGGAGTGGAAGGGCGTGTTTGTGTAGGTGAGTGAAAGGGCTCTCTCCTCCCAGTTGCAGCTGGATCCTGCACCCTCTGCACCATTCCTAGCTGCATTGAGACCTGTTGCTAGTCCCACAGGACCATGACCGATGGGCTCTGGAAAGCAAGGGGCTTTGGCTGGAGCATAGGACCTTCTGCAAGGAGCAAGGGGCCAAGTGAGTGACTGAGAAAGGAGAAAGTGTGGGATACTTGCCGGGGTCTCAGTCAGAAGTCAATGAGCAAAGCCCTACCTTAGAAAGGAGGTGCCTGGACTACTGCTGAGGGAAGCAGAGGTCCTCCAAGACTCACCTGGGTCTGAAAACTGTGAGGCAGGTTGTGGAAGGAGGTACCCATACTACTGCAGGGGAAGCAGAGGTCCTCCCAGACCCCTTTTTGGTCTGAAAACGGATAGGCAGGGTGTTCCTGGGTAGGAGGTTCCCTTACACTAAGAGGGAACCAGAGTCCTCCCAGACCCTTTGGGGGGGGTCTGAAAACTGACAGGTGGGGCGGGAAGCTTATAAAGAAGATTGGCTGCAAGGGAGACCCAGCGGAGCTGATTGGATCTCAACAAAAGAATTAGGAAGACATGGGAAGCTTCAGCTCGAGGGTCTTGCCAGGATCCCCACTAGGAGACTTGCTCGATGCTTGGGATGAGTCCTGGCTGGTATAAGGAAGAAACGAGCAAGGACATTATGCCAGGAATGGGCTTTGCTTAGAGATTGATTTGGCTTGAAAATAGTACTTTTGAATATCAAACTCTAAAGGCACTTACTGTAGACCCAGGTTAAAACCCACCCAGATACTCTACTGGTACTGCTGGGCCGAACTTTCTAAATCCAGTGACCCTGACCCCAGCAACTCCATGGAACCCCAACTAGCGCAAGCACCCTTTCCCAACCTGACAATATGGGGCTGAAGCTAATGGTCCCCCTGTTAAGCAAACCCATACCTGAGCAAGGAAGGGGCCAACTCGAGTACGTCCTGACCCACATAACCTTCTTCCCATCCGACCTAGTAATTTGGAAAAAGGATACTCCCCCTTTTAGATCAGATCCCTAATCGGTAATACGCACCCTAAAATCTATCATAGATAGTCATAACCCATCGTGGGGAGATATGACCCAACTACTTCATATCTTCCTCACAAAGAATGAGCTTTCAAAATTATTTGTAAAAAATGAGATCGCTAGGCGAGCATTAATAATAACACCAGGGCAGGTAGCCCCCATAAGAGTCGCCTGGCCGCTAAACCACCCAGATTGGGACTATAACAATACCTATCACTAGGATGAATATAACCAGGCCAAAGGTAACTTACTGGTTGCCCTACAAGAGATAGGGCGGAAACCCCTCAATTGGTCAGAATTTCAACGAACAACACAGAGGGAGAAAGAAACACCTGATGCTTTCTGGGTTCATCTCCTTGAAGCAGGGAAGGCGTATGCTCACCTAGACTTAATTTGCCCCAAGGACCAGAGGATCCTAGCCTCTGCCTTCATTGATCAGTCGGCCAATGATATCAGGGGACACTTCCACAGGATTGTCTCAAATTGGTCCACTTTGGAGATTTCGGAGTTGTGCAGGATTGCGAACTTCATCTTCGACCAAAGGGAGAAACTGAGAGAAGAAGAGAAGGAAAAAAGGAAGATAGAAAGGGGGAGAGAGAGAGAGAGAGAGGAGAAGGAAAGCAGAGAGAAAAGAAGACTTGCAGGTGTTCGCAGCCCTACACAGTGATAGGAGACAGCCAAGCCGCCGGTCTTTTGACAGGCGGCCAAGGTGCTAGTGATGCGAGGAAGAGGGATGGCCCAAAACAAGATGCAGGCACTGCTACAGGTGTGGCAAAGAGGGACATTTTAAACAAGAGTGTAGGGAAAACTCAGGATTTCGAGACCACAGCAACCCTCCAAGAGCCCCATTTCCAAAAGAGCCTCCTATCCCACAGAGGGCTAGGAGAGCCCCAGAATGACCCCAGTGGGTGCAGTTTGAGGATGATCTTGGGACACCCTGACTAGAAAGAATTCTAGCAGAAAGAAACCAGCAGAATTCCAAGCCACCTTCACTGGCCTCGCCATTCCCCTGAGGAATGGCCCTGAAGATGAACCCCTCCTCACACTCACCATAGGAGGGAGAGCGTATGAATGTCTAGTGGACACCGGAGCCACCTTTATCTCTAATTAAAAAACCCCTTTCAAAGGATCAATGCTACCAGGGGCTAGGGACAATATCATTGGAGTGGGAGGAAAAATAATTCCTGTGGAATTTACCAATGACATGAGGGTAGAGATTGGTTCCTTCTCCCAGCCTAGACCATTCCTTTACTGTTTGTCCCCAGGCTCCACTATCCTTGATGGGCAGAGACTTGCTATGCAAACTCAGAGCCACCATTAACTGTACCCCGAAGGGCTCACGCTAGACATCCCTGCAAAATGCGTACACTTCCTAGCCACTCACTCAGCCACTAGGGAGAATCAGTTACACCCAGACCTACGAAAACTGCCGCCCTCCTTATGGGGCTGGGACTCCACTGAAGTAGGTTTTCTAAAGGGAGCCATCCCTGTCAAGATTCAAGTCAAGACAGGGCCACCTCCATGCTTTCCCCAATATAAAATCCAGGCCGAGGCAGTCAAACCAATCAGGATCATAATAAAAACAGACCTAGAAGAGGGGGTCTTCCGAAAATACACTTCCCCATGTAATACTCCCATTTTTCCGGTCTGGAAGCCGCGACCCGACTCAGATGGGAAACCAATTTTTCGCTTTCTACATGATTTGTGCCTTATCAATAATTACGTAATACCAAGGGCTCACATGGTGCCAAACCCAGCCACCATAGTCATAGAAGTGCCAGCGTCAGCCACCCATTTTACTGTGGTGGATCTCTGCATGGCTTTCTTCAGTAGCCCAGTTGATCCCACCTCTCAGTACTTGTATGCTTTCACTTGGTAGGACCAGCAATATATCTGGACTTGCCTTCCCCAGGGCTATACTGAGTCACTCACTCTTTTTCCCCAGATTCTAAAGGCTGACTTATCCTCCATTCTCCTACCCTGAAAATCCACCCTGGTCCAGTATATGGACAATCTGTTGATAGCCTCAGAATCAAAGGAGGACTATCAAATCGATACCGACCACCTACTCCTCTCCCTAGCTGAAAAGGGGCACAAAGCCTCACCAACGAAATTACAATATTTACAGCAGGAAGTAACCTATTTGGGCTACATTATTGCCCTGGGACTCGTAAGCTAGCCCCTGGGCGGATTGAGACCATCCTAAGCATGAAACCACCACACACAAAGCGACAGGTCAGAGCTCTCCTGGGGGTCCTGGGCTTCTCCCACCCCTGGACCCCCTCGTTTGGGGAACTAGCAAAACCCCTAATCTAGCTAACAGCCAAAGATATGCCAGATCCTATTTCATGGACCAAATCACTGACCCAGACGTTCCAGAGAATAAAGCAAACCCTGGCTTCGGCCCCTGCACTGGGTCTACCAGACTACCACAAGCCATTCTGCCTTTTCATTCATGAGAACCAAGGGGTGGGCTCGGGCATGCTAGCACAAAGGTTTGGCCCCACATTATGACCAGTGCCTTATTATTCGGTCCAACTAGACCCAGTGGCCCAGGGAGCAGTCCCCTGCTTAAGAGCCATGGCGGCCATTGTGGAAATAGTTAAATGCTTGAGGGATTTAGTTTTAGGGTACCCATCAGTCCTAAAAGTTCCCCATGATGTTTTTGCCATCCTCCTCAAGTCTCAGACCCGGCTTTCACCCAGCAGCGGCTAGCCAAATACGAGGCAGAGCTATTCACCTCCGATCACATATCCTTTGAGCAGTGCACCACGTTCAATCCTGCCACCCTATTGCCCACGGAACACAGATGACATTCTGCATGACTGTCTCCACCTAGTCCATGATGCAGAGCTGCCCCGACCTGACCTAACTTATGTCCCCTTGCAAAACTCAGACGTAGAATTCTTTACAGATGGTTCGTCCTATATACATGAGGGAATACGTGTTTCAGGGGCAGCAGTCATCTCCCTTCATGAGACTATTTGGGCTTCCCCACTGCCTTCCTCCTACAGCACCCAAGCTGCTGAGCTCCAAGCCTAAACAAAAGGGTGTGAAGCTGCTGGGAACCGGTCTACCAATATATTGGACTACCAATATATATACCAATTCCAGATATGTGTTTGGGGTTTGCCATGCAACAGGGGCTTTGTGGAAAGAACGGGGGTTCCTAACCTTGACCAGTTAGAGCTTTGCTCTCTAAACTGTTGAAAGCCCTCCAGCTACCCTCAGCCCTTGCCGTCATCCATTGTAAAGCCCACCAAAAAGATGACTCCCGAGTCACAAAGGGCAACCAATACACAGATGCCACTGCAAAGTGGGTCGCCACCCAACCCATGTCATCAATTGCCCTCCCAATCTTATGGGTCAGGGCAAAGATCTCATACCAAGACCTCCTAGAAAAAGGGGAAACAGACGTGGGAGGAGAAATTCGAGGCTAACTTTAAGGATGGGTTCTGGTGGGTCCCAGATGGCAGACCAATAGCCCCCCGCCATTTGCTATGTCTTATATGTCAACAGCTACATTCTAAGGGCCATTGCGGGACTCAGGCAATGGTAGATGGCACCAGGCAAGTCTGGTACGCCCCAGGGGCATACAGCGAAACCACCCACATAGCAAAAATTTGTCAGAGATGTCAAGCCAACAACGCCTCCTCCAGAAAAGCCATTACAGAGGAGGAAGGCCATGGGCACAATGCCCCTTTGAAAAATTACAATTGGATTATATTCAGCTTCCCCGGGCAAATGGCTATCAATATGCCTTAGTATGTAGGGACCAGCTCACCCACTGAATAGAAGCTTTCCCCTGCCACCATGCCACTGCCCTTGAGACAGCACAACACCTGCTGAAAGACATAGTGTTCAGGTTTGGAGTGCCAAGTGTCTTGGACATGGACCATGGGACACACTTCGTGTCATAGGTTATCACTCACATCCTCCAGGCCCTCGGGATCACCCAAAACCTTCACACCCCCTGGCACCTGTCCTTGTCTGGGGGGGGGGGTAGAACATGGTAACAGGGAGCTTAAGACCGTACTGAGCAAGCTCTGCCAGGAGACCCACCTGCCATGGCCCCAAGCCCTTCCTATAGCTCTGTTCCACTTGAGAACAAGACCCCGTTGAGACCTAGGCATCTCCCAGTTTGAACTCCTCTTTGGCCGACCTCCTGAAACCCTTAAAGGCTTAGATCCACACTCACTGAGCCTGGAAAGGGGGGATATGGTCCTATCCTCCTATCTTGCAGCCTTACACCAATGACTCTGCAACTTGTGGAAGCACAGCACTTTGACTCAGATGCTGCCACTGGAAGAGGCCCTTCACTCCTTCGAACCCAGAGATTGGATCTGGATAAGATCTTTCACCAGGAAAACGCTGCTGCAGCCCAAGTGGAAGGGACCCTTTCAAGTCCTATTAACCACCCAGATGGCCGTGACAATCACAGAGAGAGACGTTTGGAGTCATTGGACCCACGTCAAGCCAGCCGTCCTCAACCACAGTGTCAAGCCAGAAACAACACCGAGAGTGCCACCCTTACAACTTAGGAAGGACCCTGAAACTGAGGAGTGTGCATTACAGACACTTTTTAAGACTGCAGGAGACGATGGGAGGGATTGCGAGGGATGGGTGGGAGAATGCGGTTAAAATGTATTGTATATTTTCCTTTATAACATATGCTGGGGGATTTCTAGAACCTGACCTACTCCCTGACAAAGGAAAAATAATAATAGAATAGAATAGAATAGAATAGAATAGAATAGAATAGAATAGAATAGAATAGAATAGAATAGAATAGAATAGAATAGAATAGAATAGAATAGAATCTGGAAGGGACCTTGGAGGTCTTCTAGTCTAGCCCCCTGCTCAAGCAGGAGAACCTATACCAATTCAGACAAGTGACTGTCTAGTCTCTTCTTAAAAACCTCCAGTGATGGAGCACCCACGATTTCTGAAGGCAAGCTGTTCCACTGCTAATTGTCCTCATTGTTAGGAAGTTTCTCCTTAATTCCAGGTTGCTTCTCTTTTTGTTTAGTTTCCAACCATGGTTTCTTGTCCTGCCCTCTGGTGCTTTGGAGAATAGTTTGATGCTCTCTTCTTTGTGGCAGCCCCTCAAATACTGGAATACTGCTATCATGTCAGCCCTGTTTCTTCTTTTCTTTAGACTAGCCAAACCCAAGTCCTGCAGCCGTTCTTCATATGTTTTAGTCTCCAGGCCTTTGATCATTTTAGTTGCTCTTTTCTGAACTTTTTCCAAAGTCTCAACTTCTTTTTTATAGTATGGTGACCAAAATTGGTTGCAGTATTCCAGGTGTGGTCTTACTAGGGTTTTATAAAGCGGTACTAATACTTTGCGTGATCTTGATTCTATGCCTCTGTTTATACAACCCAGGATTGTATTAGCTTTTATGGCTGCTGCTGCACACTGCTGGCTCATATTCAAGTGATCGTCCACTAGGAATCCAAGGTCCCTCTCATAGTTGCTGTTTTTGAGCCAGGTCTCACCTAATCTGTACTTATACCTTTGATTTTTTTCCTGCCTAAATGTAAAACTTTGTTTTTCTCCACATTAAAATTCATTTTGTTGCATAGGGCCCATTTTCAAGTTTGTCAAGATCTTTTTGGATCCTGAGCTTGTCTTCTGGGGCTATTCCTGCCAGTTTAGTGTCATCTGCAAATTTGATGAGTTCCCCTTCTAGTCCCTCATCTAAGTCATTAATGAAGATATTAAAGAGTACTGGGCCTAAGACGGAGCCTTGTGGTACCTCACTGCTTACTTCTCTCCGTGTGGATATAGTACCATTGAGGACTACTCGCTGCGTACGGTTTGTCAGCCAGCTACAGATCCATCTGGTCGTGATGTTGTCTATCCCACCTTTTTCTAGCTTACTAAACAGCAGGTTGTGGTCTACTTTGTCAAATGCCTTACTGAAATCTAAGTATACTATGTCCACAGCGTTTCGCTGGTCTACTAATTTAGTCACTTTATAAAAGAATGAAATAAGATTGGTTTGGCATTATCTGTTTTTAACAAACCCGTGCTGGCTACCAGTTATAACTTTGTTTGCTTCTAGTTGTTCGCAGATCTCTTTTTTGATTATCTTTTCCAGGATCGCCCCAGGTATTTTTTTTTAAAAAAATAATTTTATTAAATGTACATTTAAAAACAAAAGTGGACATAGTTCAACCTCCCTGTGTATAACACTGCTATTACAGAAAGAAAAACCGAAACTTAAAATACCTTCTATAACAGGACAGAGTATAACAAGCTGTACATATAACTTCTGTAAAAAACTTCTGTATTTACATATCTTTCCGTTGTGTCCTGATATAGATGCTAATAGGAAATCCTTGCGTTATCTACTAATCAATCAATAATCATCTCAGCGATCCTCCTTATCTCTAACCAATCGTACAAATTTTTCCAAATTTCATAATACTCTGTTTCAGTCTTATTTTTGATCTCTAGAGTTAACCTGTCCATTTCAGTGCAGGACAAAATTTTATTTATTATTTCTTCTTCAGTGGGGGCTTCCTTTCTTTTCCATTTTTGGGCATATGCCAATCTTGCTGCAGTTAAAATATGCAATAGTAAGTAGAAAGATGCTTTGCTAAATTTATCATTAATAATCCCTAATAAGAAGATTTCTGGTTTTAAATCAATTTTTTGTAGTAGTATTTCTTCCAGCCAATTTTTTATCTGGTGCCAAAAAAAATTCGCTTTTGAACATTCCCACCACATGTGATAATAAGTCCCTGGAAACCTTCTACATTTCCAGCATGTCGGTGAGATTTTTTTATCTATTTTTGCTAGCCTTGTAGGGGGAAGGTGCCATCTATAAAACATCTTATATAGATTTTCTTTATAAGAGGTGGCTAGCGTTAACCTCCTATTTCTGTCCCATAATCATTGCCAATTATCTAAGTCAATACTATAACCAAACTTTTTGCTCCAGATTAACATTGTTTCTTTTACCTGTTCTTCTAACAAATCTTGTTCTAATAAATATTGATATATCTTTTTTATCATTTGATCTTCTGTTCCTAGAAGGATTTTATCTAATTGGGTATACTCTAATTTTATCCCTGGTTCTTTTTTGTCTTTTCTGTATCGCGACTGTATTTGTAAGTATGCCCACCATTCCAACTCTATACCATCTTCTAATAGTCTTTTCCTTGTTTTCAGGTCTCCATTCTCGTCTAAGATATCTTTATATGTGGTTACTCTTCCTAAATTTATGAATTTGGGGTGCATAAATATCTCTAATATGGATAGCCAATTGGGGCTCTCTATATAATTATTTTTTTTAATTTTTATCCACACGTCTAATAGTGCCCGTCTAATATGATGGTTCTGGAAATACTGGTGAGCCTTATATTTCCCGTCCCACATTATGGCATGCCACCCTATTTGCATATCATGGCCTTCTAATGCCAGTAGTCTTCTGTTCCTTAAGTGTATCCAATCCTTTATCCATACCAATATTGCTGCTTGATAATATTTTTCCCAATCCGGGAGGCCGAGCCCTCCTCTTTCCTTTGCATCCTGTAATAGTTTTAATTTAATTCTCGGTTTTCTACCTTGCCAGATAAATTTGGATGTAACTCTGTTTAAATTTTCAAAAAAAGCCTTACCTAATTTAATTGGTACACATTGGAATAAAAAGAGTAGTTTGGGAAGTATGTTCATCTTGATTGTCGCTATTCTCCCCATGAAGGAGAGCTGCAAGTTTTTCCATCTGTCTAAGTCTACTGTAATTTGGTCTATTAATTTGTCATAATTTTCTCTTTTAAGTGTAGTACATCTTGCCGACAGTTGGATCCCCAAGTACCTTACTCTTTTAGATGTCTGGATATTGATTTTGTCTACTAGCTCAGTTTCTTGTAAATTGGACATGTTTTTAACTAACATTTTAGTTTTTTCTTTATTAATCTTCAACCCCGTGACATCTCCATAATTTTCCAGCTCCTGTAATAATCTTGTTCCAGATTCTAAGGGGTCTTCCAAAATGAAAACTAAATCGTCTGCATAAGCCTGTAATTTAAATGTCTCTTTTCTAATTTCTAATCCTTTGATCAGCTTGTCTTTTCGAATTATTCTTGTGAGTGCTTCTAAAGAAAGAATAAATAATAGAGGGGATAGTGGGCAACCTTGTCTTGTGCCTTTTTGTATTTGGACGCTATTTGTTATTTCTCCATTTATAATTACTTTTACTTCTTGTTTGGAATAGATTGTTTTAAACATGTTTATAATTTTTTCCCCAAAATCCATCTGTTTAAGTTGAGTCAACATAAAATTCCATTTAACATTATCAAACGCTTTCTGAGCGTCCACAAAAATCAATGCCATAATCCTAACATTATGTCTAATTTGTCTTTTAGGCAAAAAGCCATTTTGGTCGGTGTGAATGAATTCAACTAAATATTTTTTAAATCTTTCTGCCATTATAGTCATGAAAATCTTATAATCCATGTTCAGTAAAGAAATGGGCCTATAGTTTTTAATGCAGGTCAAGTCAGAGTTTTCTTTAGGAATTAGTGAGATGATTGCTTCTTTCCATGAGTTTGGGGTTTTTGCTATGTTTAATACATCGTTAAATATGCCCAGTAAGGTTGGGGCCAAATGTTCTTGGAGGTTCTTATATATTTCGGACGGTAATCCGTCAGGACCAGGTGTTTTATTACTTTTTTGCTTTTTAATTGCTTCTATAATTTCCTGGACTGTTATATCTTTATTTAATATATTTTGAAATTCTTCCGGGACCTTTGGTAAGTCCGCTTTCATAAGATATTGTGATATTCTTTCCTCAGTAACCTTTCCATCCTCTTTATAAAGGTTTTTATAGAAGTTATATATCACCCGGTTTTTTTCTTCATTTTGATATACCATCTCCCCTGCTTGATTACATAATTTACTAATCCATCTTTTATCTTTTTGTTTTTTCAATCTATAGGCCAACCATCTCCCGGGTTTATTTGCCTGTTCAAAAAAATTTTGTCTAATACTTTTTAATTTTTTTGCCATTTCTCCCTTTTCTATAATATTCAATTTGTGCTTATTTAAATCTAGCTGTTGTTTTAGGTCTCTACATTGTGGATTTTTTTGTAATTTTAATTCTAATTTTTTGTTTTGTTCTGTTAAGCTTTTCCGATTTTGCCTTTTCTTTTTATATTCATTGGCCATGTACGCAATTGCAGTTCCTCTCATAACAGCCTTGGCCGTGTCCCATAAATTTTAAGTGCTAGTCTCCTCTTTCTTATTTGTCTGGAAGAATATCCGCATTTGTTCCTCCATCTTATGCTTAAATTCTATTTGGTTTAAGATTGCCTTTTTTAGAGTCCACCTCCTTGTTGTTGTCTTCTGTTCTTTCCATTTAATTATAATAGGATTATGGTCTGCCCAAGTATTAATGTCTATTACTACATCATCAATATCTGCATTTAGTTCTTTCGTTGTCCAGACCATATCAATTCTGGACCATGATTGATGCCGCCCTGAATAGTATGTAAATTGCTTTTCATTCAAATTTCTCTCCCTCCAACTATCCTGAATATTTAATTCTTCCGCCATTTTAAAAAAAGTACCAGGTAGTATTCTCCTGCTTCGTTTCCTTACTTCTCCACTCTTATAATCTAATTCTCTGTCTATAATTGCATTAAAATTGCCAATTATACAAATGTTCTCATATTCCATATCAGCAATAACCTTATGCAATTTCTTATAGAATTGTCTTTGTTTTTCATTGGGAGCATAAATTCCTACCAGGGCGACCTTTCTTTTATTCAAGGAAATTTCAATAATCAGTATTCTGCCTTCCTCATCTCGATAGATTTGTCTTGCTGGGATTTTTTCTTTAACATATACAGTATCACAATTCCTCCTTTCTTCTGCTGTGAAAGCGATACAAATTTGATTCCTAACTTAGAGTAATTTAGTAGATCCTGATCTTGAGTCTTTATGTGTGTTTCTTGTAGAATTGTTATGTCTAAGTTTTTCTTACTGAGCTTATTCAAAATTATATTTCTCTTAGCCGGGGAGTTTAGTCCATTTACATTTAATGATAATACTGTTAATATTTCTACATTACTGCCTCTGTTTTGATCTTGTCGCTCTTGTCGGTCTGTCTTCCTTGGGTTCTTTGTGTCTGCTTCCATCATCATTGTCATAGTTCATTCTCATTTTTTCTCTTTTCTCCGTTTCCCGTTCTTTGCCTTGTGGTTCTCGTGTCTTTCTATTATATCTCTCTGTATTGTTCTCTTCTCTTAATTCTCTTTCTTCTAGTTCATCTTCATTTCCTAGGTGCTGCTGTAAAAACTCTTCTGCTTTGTCAATCGAATCTAGCTTATATCTTTTTTCTTGCCAGGTCACCAGAATCCCTTCGGGCATCAGCCACCTAAAATTGATGTTTCGTCTTATTAATTTTGATGTAATATGTTGATAGGGCCTTCTCAGGTCTCTTACCCTCCTGGGGACTTGTTTAAGGACAGTTAGTTGTTTACCTCTGTATTCTATTGGATCGTCCCTTGTTCTGTGCAAAATCTCATCCCTAATTGACTTCTTCACAAATCTAATATGTACTTCCTTGGGTAGGTTATTTCTTCTTGCATAGTTTGTGTGGATTCTGTACATTTCATCAACCTCATTTGCCATCTCTTCTTTCCCTATCCCTAGGGCCCTTGCTAACAAGTCCGCCATCATTTCTGGGAGGTCCTCCCCCTTCTCTTCTTTCACGTTTTGAAAGCGTAGATAATGATCTGCTTTCTCAGTTTCAAGCAGGATGACGGTTTTTTCTAATTCTTTGTTTGCTTGTGAGAGTTTTTCATTCATTTCGTCTACTCTTCTTTCCTCCTTATTCATTCTGTCTTCCATTTCTAATACTTTCTGTTCATTTTTCAATATTTGTTGTTGGAAACATTCAAATTTTCCGTCCATTGCTCCCATCTTCTCTTTAAGTTCTCCAGTGTCATTCCTTATTTCACCTATTTCTTTTTTTAAATCCTCATGATTTCTCAGCATAACCTCTTGCATGGATTGTAGCATTGCTTGTAAATCTTTAAGTGAGCCTGCTCTCTCCCGTGGCATCATCTCTTCAATAGATCTTTGCCCTGCTGGGCTTAATTCCGCCGATGAAGCTTGGGTTATCTGCCTTCTTCCAGTCCCAACTCTTGTTAGATTTGGGATGCTTGTCATCTTTCTAAATGACGTCAACCAACCCTCCCACTTATACACAGTCTTTATCTTTCCCTCCACCACACCTGGAGAATTTATTATTCTTCCAAGGTTATAGTCACTGGCGTCTTATATCTTAACAATGATATATTTTGTTGCTAACAGAATATGAAACCTATTACACTAACACTTCTAATACACAATAGTCAATCTTAATCAATTTCAAGTGTTTATATTCCACTACAGTCCTATATTATCTATATAATAACATGTGACAATAATGTAACCATTAAATTACCTCACTATTGTAACCAGTATTCAATTCATTAACAATAAAGACCAGGTTTTACAGTCAAACCCTTGACAGTTATAGATATTATTGTATTCAACAGAGACAAATAAATCAGTTTTCTCTCCCTTCTTAGGCATTCAACCTTTCGTTCCTAGTTAGCCTCCTCCCATTCAATCATACAATAGGTTATATTCAAGCTCTCAAAACAGTTAGAATTTATCCCTTTTGTTTTAGGAACTTTTTAAAGCAATTAATTCACTTCTTACGTTATGAGTATCACTCTTCCCACCTTTAATGCTAATTGGTCGTCAGTTCTTATTTAACATGTCCGCTCTCTCTACTCAGTCCATACTGTCACTCTTCAAGTTTATTTTGTTTTTTGTAGCTTCTTCTTGGCTTTGCTGCAAGAGCCAGAAAGAGAAACCACCCTTAATCACCAGTCCTTGCAGCCTGTGAGTCTGTTACTTTAAGGTCAGATCTCTTTTTTTTCCCGTCTCCTTTTCGCCGCTATCTGACAGGGGAGGTGATTTCCCCCTTTCACTCCGGGGCTTCTCCTCTTTTCTTCTCTTCTTAGAAATTCTCCGGAATGATTTCACGATCCGGAACACTTACAAGAGTTCGCTGAGTGTTCACTCTACCAGGTTAGTTGAATCACTGTCCCGCTATTCCACCGCTATTTCTGACAGCAGTCATTTCTTCACAGCCACCATATTGGGCCGTCTCCTTCACCCGGCTTTCTACTAGGCTTTCCTGCTTTCTGCGTCTCGGACCGCCGTCCTGAGCCACTCAGCTGGGCGCCTCCGCTTCTGATCTCCCTCCGAGAGATCCAGGGCTTTTAAAAAACCCACCGGGAACAGAGAAATAGCTGTGAAGTCGGCACGCTCATTCGGAGCGGCGTCTCAGCACAGCCATTCCATTTGACCACTGGCTCCGCCTCCCGATCTCCCCAGGTATTGATGTTAGACTGATTGGTCTGTAGTTTCCTGGATCTGTTTTTTTTCCTTTCTTGAAGATGGGAACCACATCAGCCCTTTTCCAATCCTCAGGTACTTCCCCGGTGCTCCAGGATTTTTGAAAGATATGGTGCAATGGTTCTGAGATAACATCTGCCAGCTCCTTGAGAACTCTGGGATGTAATCTGTCGGGTCCTGGTGATTTATATTCATCAAGGTCGGATAGGTGTTCTCTTACCATTTTCTTGCTTATTTTAATTTTTGTTTCTAGTTTGTCTTTTGCAGTAGTTTTTTTTGGTTTGTTGGACTATAATTTCTTTTTGTGTGAAGACTGATGCAAAGAATGAGTTAATCAGCTCTGCTTTCTCTCTACTTCCTGTTACTTCCTTGCCATCCTCTCTCTTTAGTGGACCTACAGTTTCCTTGACTTTTTTCTTGTTATTAATATGTTGAAACAAACTTTTTTTTTATTGTCCTTGATTTCTGTTGCAAGTCTTTGTTTATTCTGAGCCTTTGCTTTCCTGACTTCATCTTTGCATGTTCTGGCTGTCTGCTGATAATCAGCCTTAGTTATGTGCCCCTCTTTCCATTTTTTGTACTTGTCCTTTTTGTCTTTCAGTTTGTCAGAGAAAGCTTTGTGCAGCCATGATGGTTTCTTCTTGAATTTCTTGTTTTTCTTTTTCAGTGGTATTGTGCTGGACTGGGCTTTTAAGATCACATTTTTCAGAGTTTCCCATGCTTCTTGAGTTGTTTTCCCCTTTAGGATTTTCGTCCATGGATTTTCGTCTAGGTTCTCTCTGAGTTTGTTAAAATCAGCTCTTTTGAACTTTAAAACACTGGTTGGATTCTTTTCTATTGCTTGTGTTTGCATTATACTAAATTTCAGTATGACGTGGTCACTTTCACCCAAGGTTCCGGCAACTTCAACTCCCTCTATCACTTCTTCTCTATTAGTAAGAATTAGATCCAGTATAGCTTTACTTCTATTTCCTTCCTCCACCTTTTGGATGACAAAGTTGTTTGCTAGGTTGGTTAAGAATCTGTTTGATCTCCCACTCGCTGCAGAGTTTGTCTCCCAGTTGATATTTGGATAGTTGAAGTCTCCCATTACTACTGTGGTATGCTTCCTATATACATTTGTTAACTGGTTGTCAAAGAGTTCATCTATTTCTTCTGATTGGTTGGGTGGCCTGTAATATACACCTATGGTAACGTCACTTCTTTTCCCTTTTCAATTGACCCATATACATTCTGGAGGGATTTTATCTTTGCTCATGTGCTTTTCTGTAGATATGTAGTGTTCTCTTACATATAGTGCAACTCCCCCTCCTCTTTTTGTAGATCTATTTATTTTGAACAATTTGTATCCATCCATCAGTACATTCCAGTCATGGGTTTCGTCCCACCAGGTTTCTGTAATGCCAACTATGTCATACCCACCCTCGTGTACTGTTGCTTCTAGTTCATCCTGTTTGTTCCCCAAGCTTTGAACATTTGTATATAAGCATTTAAGACCTTTATGCCTGTCCGTGGGTATGTTTTCTGCATCTCCTGATTGTTGTTTGAGTTTTTCTTTTTTCTCATCACTCCCTACCTCATTGTTTGATTTGTTTTCTTGGGATTTATGACTGGTTTTGTGTTCTAGAGATTCTAAAGATTGATCACCCTTCCCCCCTCAATTTTAGTTTAAAGCCCTCCTGATGAGTTGGGCCAGTCTTTTTCCGAGTACATTTTTTCCTGTTTTCGTGAGGTGCAGCCCATCTGTTGCCAAGAGTCCTTCACGTAGGAAATGCAGTCCATGGTCCAGGAAACCAAAGTTTTCTTGGTGACACCAACCCTTTAGCCAGTGGTTTATTTCTAGAATTCTTTTTCCCCTCAATGGGTGTTGGCCTTTCGTTGGGAGTACTGATGAGAACACTACTTGTGCTCCTAGCTCCTTAACTTTATTGCCTAGTTGCTTATAATCTCTCAATATTGTACTCAGGTTCTTTGTTGTGTCATTCATCCCAATGTGAAGGAGAAGGAAAGGGTAGTAATCTGTGGGCCTAATTATTTTGGTTAGGTTCTCGGCCACATCTTTGATTTTTGGTCCAGGGAGACAACATAACTCCCTGGATTGTATGTACGGTCTGCAGATGACTGATTCTGTTCCTTTGAGGATAGAATCTCCTATTACCAACACTCGCCTTCATCAAGTGTTCCAGTGACAGGAAGAAAAGTAGCTTAGACTGTCAGAGAAGAGAAGTATGCTGGGTTCCCCAAAGGAAAATAAAGTGTGGTGGTGACAAGCTCAAGAACCAAAAAGATCTTGACAGACTTGAACACTGGACCCTATCTATCAAAATGAAATTCAACATAGATGAATGTAAGGTTTTACACTTAGGCAAGAAAAACCAACTGTATAGGTACAGACTAAGTGAAACTTGGCTTAATGTCAGTAACTGCGAGAGGGATCTTGGAGTCCTAGTAGACAATCACTTAAATATGAGCCAACAGGGTGCAGTAGCAGCCAAAAAAGCCAATGCAGTCCTAGACTGCATTAATAGAGGGATAGAATCAAGATCACGTGAAGTTCTATTACTGCTTTACTAAGCCTTAGTAAGACCACACTTGGAATGCTGCATCCAGTTCTGGTCACCACAATACAAAAAATATGTTGAGACTCTGGAAAGAGTGCAGAGAAGAGCAACAAAAAAGATTAGGGGGCTGGAGGCGAAAACATACGAAGAACGGTTACAGGAATTGGGCATGTCTAGTCTAAAGAAAAGAAGGACTATGGGTGACATGATAGCACTGTTCCAATATTTGAGGGGCTCCTACAAAGAAGAGGGAGTCAAACTATTTTCCAAAGCACCAAAAGGCAAGACAAGAAACAATGGTTGGAAACTAACCAAGGAGAGAAGCAACCTAGAACTAAGGAGAAATTTCCTGACAATCAACCAGTGGAACAGCTTGCCTTCAGAAGTGAGTGTTGCATCACTGGAGGCTTTCAAAAACAGACTTGACAACCATTTGTCTGGAATGTTATAGAGTCTCAACATCTTTTTTACATCGTGGTGACCAGTTTTATGATTCTGGTAATTGGGAAAGGTCCCACAAACTTTGGTCCTAATTTTTTTGATGTTCGTAAGGATTTTAAGTACTTGGTGGATAAGTAAACCATCTCCCCCACATTAAAAGGTTTTGGCTCAACTCTCTTTTTATCAGCTTGCATTTTATAAGCTTGTCTAGCTTCATCTAGGGCTTTTCTGACTACTGGCCAGGTGTTTCTTAGTTGTGCGATCCACTCCTTTAAGGAGGGGACCACAGGGTCGGCTGACGGAAGTTCAGGCATCGGGTTAAAACTCTGTCCTGTTGCAACTTGGAAAGGAGTGTAGCCTGTGCTGGAATGGACTGCATTGTTGTAGGCAACTTCTGCGAAGGGGAGTAGATCAGTCCAGTTGTCCTGCTGGTAATTAATAAAGCATCTTAAATATTGTTCTAGTACTGAGTTCGATTGTTCAGTCCCACCATTCGTTTGCAGATGATGACTAGATGACAGCCCCTGGGTGGTTCCTAACAGGTTTAGGAACGCTTTCCAGAACTCTGATGTGAATTGTACCCCTCTATCAGATATGATGCATTGTGGGGCTCCATGAAGTTGGTATATGTGTTGTACAAAAAGCTTTGTGAGTGTCTTTGCATTAGGAATTCTTTGGCATGGAATAAAATGTACTTGTTTGGAGAATAGGTCCATTATGACCCAGATAACTGTATTTCCCCCGCTCTCTAGCAACTCCACGATAAAATCCATGAAAATCTCCTTCCAGGGTGCTGAGGGGGTTGCCACTGGTTGCAGTAAGCCAGGCGTCTTCCCTTGTAATCTCTTTGCTGAGGCACAAATCGGGCAACTGGCTACGTAGCTTTCTATGTACTTTTTTATTGATGGCCACCAAAATTGTCTTTTGACTAAATGTAACTTTTTCACAAATCCAAAATGACCTTTTGACTTTGAGTCGTGGCATAACTGCATGAATGTTAGTCTCTGGCTTTTGGGTATGTATAATTTGCCTCCGACCCATGATAGACCATCTGTCATAGTGCATAGGTTCTTGTGGCTTAGGAATCATTCATCTGTTTCTAGCGCCTTTTTGAACTCAATTCCCGCTTGGCTTGCTAAAGGTTTTTGGAGTTTAGCTTGTGCTCGGGTGGTAACTTGTGCTGCCAATTGTTTAGTTGGCATGAGTGGTTTTGTTACATCACTTCGAATGCTGTTATACTGGGGCATTCTGGACAAAGTGTCCGCCAAGAAGTTCCCACCTCCCGGCAAGTGTTTTAACGTGAAGTTAAATTGGTGGAAATGCTGCAACCACCTTGCCTGTTTAGGAGTCAATTTTCTGGGCATTTTTAGTGCTTCCAGGTTCTTGTGGTCGGTCCACACTTGGAAAGGAATTTTGTTCCCCTCCAGGAAGTGCTGCCAAGTGAGAAGAGCCCATCGCACTGCATACGCCTCTTTCTCCCAGACCGCCCACCTTTGTTCTGTCTCAGTGAGTTTTCTTGATGTGTATGCACAGGGTTGTAATGTCCCCTCATCGTTTTCCTGCAAAAGAACAGCCCCCACGGCTACATTACTGGCATCAGCCTGAATCACAAAAGGCTTGTCAGTGTCGGTTCCGCGGAAAAAAGTCTTTTAAGTCTTTCAAATGCGGCTTGACATTCTACTGTCCATTTTAATGGTTGGCTTTGCTTGGGCTTCCCCTCCCCTTTGGTTTTAAGCAAGTTTGTAATTGGTAATGCAATTTGGGCAAAGGAAGGGATGAATTGCCGGTAAAAATTAGCGAAGCCAAGGAAACTCTGCAACTGCTTTCTGGTGCAGGGCGGAGCCCATTCTACTACTGCTCGGACCTTCTTGGGGTCCATTTCTATGCCATTTGGTGATATGCGATATCCCAGATAGTCAATTCTCTCCTTATGGAATTCACATTTAGATAGCTTGGCATAAAGGTGAGCCGCCCGGAGCTTTTTTAGGACTGCTCTGACCAGCTTCACATGTTCTTCCATGGTCTCAGTGAATATCAAGATGTCATCTAGGTAAACAAGCACCCCCTTATACAGGTGTTCCCGTAGTACATCATTTATCAACTGCATAAATACTGCGGGTGCTCCTTGTAATCCAAAAGGTAGAACCCGGAACTGGTAACATCCTACGGGGCAATTGAAAGCTGTCTTCCATTTGTCCCCCTCCTTTATTCTGATCTGGTAATAGGCTTCTCTCAGGTCTAGCTTTGAGAAGATTTTCCCCTTCAATAGGTGGGACAGCATGTCTTTCATGAGGGGAAGAGGGTATAGATTGCTCTCGGTTACTGCGTTCAAAGCTCTATAGTCCATGCAGAGGTGGAGAGTCCCATCTTTCTTTTCTCGGAACAGCACAGGGGCAGATGTTTTTGGCTTTGCCGGCTGAATAAAACCCCTTTCTAAATTTTTGTCTATGAATTTCTACATCTCCTCCAATTCTTGCGGGCTCATGGAATACAATTTGGGTTTGGGGAGTTTTGCGCCCAGGCGGATTTCTATGGAACAGTTCGTGGGCCGGTGAGGGGGCAGTTCATCGGATCTTTCCTCGCTGAATACCTCAGCCAGGTCTCTATATTCCTCCGGTATCTCTGGTAGTTTCTTTTTTTCCCCTACCGCAGCTTTCTTGGCTGGGGTTCCACCATCTCGGGGCTGGGTTGGTGCCTTGGCTGATTCCCCTTTCGGGAACCTGAGTTCTGCTGTTCTCCAGTCCACCCGCAGGTTCCACTTGGCCAGCCATGCCATGCCCAGGATAAGGGGGCATTCCATGCCAGGGGTCACCACAAATGTTATCGTCTCTACATGGTCCCCTATGGTGAGCTGCACTGGCAGTGTAGCTAGTGTGGCGGGCATCCTCCCTGCTATGGACCCATCTAATTGACCAAAAGAGATCAGTTTCTTTAGCCTCCTCATCGGAATTCCTAAATTCCCCACTAGCGTTGGGCTTATGAGGCAGCGGCTGCAGCCAGAGTCAATTAATGCCCTGATTTCCACTCTCTTGGGCATGCCAGGGGCTAACAATTCTACTGGCCAGGTGAGGGGCGCAATGGGTCCACTTACCAGGGGTTCGTCTTCGGAGTTGTCGTCCGACGAGTTGGATGTTCCTCCTGGGTTGGTCGGAGTTCCCTTTCCCCGTTTGGCTGAGGCAGGGAACTCAACGACCTCCATGCTATTCATGGCCGTTTCCTTCGGCTTCGCTGGAGTCTTCCCAGGTTTTCTGGTTGGGGCTCGATCAGGTTTCCAGACAGGGGTGCGTGAGCAGCATTCAGCTGCACGATGTCCCTCTTTTCCGCATTTGAAGCATCCTGACATTCTCTTGGCAGTTGGAGCTTGCTTCGATGGCTTGCGGGTCAGCTCGGATGGTGACCTTCCCCACAATCTCCCCCTGTGTCGCCTCTTGGCTAGGTCGATTTCTGCCTCTTCAGCCAGAATGTACCAGTCTTGAAGCTGGTTGGGGTCTCCTCGGGGAATGCAGGCATCGTAGAGGTTGTAGTTCAGGCCGTCCTTGAAGTGGCTGATTAGGATGTCCTCCAGCCAATTTAGTTTGCTGGCCAGGGCTCGGAATTCCTGGGTGTATTCCGCCACGGGTCGCCTGCCTTGTCGTACTGTCTTTATCCGCTCCCATGCTTTCCGATCAGCGGGGGTCCTCGAAACGGCATCTCAGAGCTGCCATGAATTGGTTGAAATTTTGCAGCTCTGGTGTATCAGCATCATGGAGGTCTACTACCCAGTCCGCCGTGGTGCCATCTAGGGCTGCTTGTACAATGTGAACCCGGGCCCGGTCGCTTGGGATGTCATGGCCATATTCTTCCATGTAATTTAGCACCTGGGTTAGAAAAAATCCCAAGCGCCGTGGCTCCCCGCAGTACTTCACTTCCAGCGGTGGGAACTTTTGGATGGACTGATGTCTCTTTTTCCGTTTGTGCCGTCTCCCATCTCTGTCGGCGGTTGCTGCTCAGCGAGGGGTGGCAGCGGCGGTGGCGATGGCTGTGGTTTCAGTGTTGCTTGCAGGAGGGCTCAGGACTGCTGGTTCAGCCCCCCCCCATCTGTTCCTTCTGCGGAGCCCAGACCGATGATGCCCCAGCGTAGGTTAGCCTTCTCTTCTCTCATGGAGTTGACTGCTATTTTCAACATGTCGATTGCTTGTTCCAAGAATTGGCTGGAATGTGATGGTTGGTCTCCCTTGTCTTCTCTAAGATGAAGTGACCTTTCCATCTCGACTTTCCAACCCGGTTGATGACTTCCTCATCTGAGCGTCACCTTCCTGACTTTCTTCTCCCAATGTTCCTTCTTCCCGAATGAGCTCGAGGAATCAGAGCTGTTGTATCTGCAGGGATCTGCTTGGTGGGAGGCTTCCCCCCCCACATCGCAGGTTCTTACTTTTCCGTTCCAATATCCGACATCGTTTACTAAGTCCCCCGGTAAGGGTCTTACTTCTGGGCTGACTGTTACTGCAGATCTTGCCTAATGTCAGGGCCCACTTCAAAACCTCATCCTAAGAAAGCAGAACTCGTGGAAGCAGTTTCTTCCAAAAGGAACTTTTATTAGGAGAAGCTGATAGCAGGCATAATAGGCAGGATCTGAGGGTTTTCCACTCAGATCAATAGGTTAAAAGAGTCCCAAGCAAACCCCACCCCATTAGTTCATCCAGTCAGTTTGAAAGGGCCAATCCTCAGGTGTTAAGTCCGTTGTGGGAAAGAGCTGATAATGCTGGTCTTTCCCATGCTCGCAGTGCTGTTGTTGGGTCTTCACACCTTCCCTTCCGAAATGGGAGATAAGCCAGATGGCCGGAGGCACATTCCTTTCTCACCCCAAGGTAACATCAAGGGAGAGACAGTTCAAAGAGTAAAATGCAGAACATCGAAAGGGATACATTGTCGCAATAGCTAGAAACATTAAAGCAGTCAATATTAAAAGACAAGGAGTTTATACAAAGAATGGAGAAAGAAATTGATTTCTTTTTTAAAGAGAATAAAAATGGAGAAACGTCCTTGCAAAATGTATGGGACACTGCCAAAGCGTATTTTAGAGGATTAGCCATCTCTTATATAGGAAGGAAAAACAAGGAGAAAAAGCAAAAACAAAAGGGGTTGGAAGAAGAATATAAAAGATTAGAACTAGAACTACAGAGAGAATTGCAAAAACCAAATCTTAAAAATCAAATGGAATTAGTAAAACATAAATTAAATATATTAGAGAAAGAGGAATTGGCACAAAAAATCAAAGCAGCAAAACAGAATTTTTTTGAAAATGCAAATAAGCCGGGAAGACTTAAAAAAGAGAAAGAAAAGAAGTTGATACGAAGATTGAGAGATGAGACTGGTACTATTCAATACCAAAATGAAGCTAAGAAAAAAATAATAAAGGAATTCTATGAAAAATTATATAGCCGAGAGAAAATATCAGAAGATAAAATAAAACAATACCTGGAAAAAGCTAAATTGCCAAAAGTGTCTGAAGAAGAGAAGACCATGCTGAATGAAAGAATAACAATGATGGAGCTAACAGAAGCAATTAGGAGACAAAAAAATAACAAAACACCTGGGCCAGATGGCTTACCGGCAGAACTTTATAAACACTTACAAGACACATTAGGCCAGTGGTGGCGAACCTTTTAGAGACCGAGTGCCCAAACTGCAACCCAAAACCCACTTATGTATCGCCGGGTGCCAGGTGGGCATGGCCCGCTGGGTGGGTGTGGCCCGCTGGGTGGGTGTGGCCCGCTGGGTGGGCGTGGCTATGGTGGTCGTGGCAGACTGGGTGGGCGTGGCCAGGGTGGACGTGGCCAGCTTGATGTTGCTCCTGGGGAGGGATGCCTGTGGGGGCCGGGCAGGGTTGGGGGAGATCCAGGGGGTCTCTGACGGGTGGGACAGTGGGCAGGAGGGCATCTTGCTCAGCTGATGGCTTGGGGGGAAGGGGGCAGCTACACCCCCTCCCAAACGCTTCCATCTCAAGAAAGCAGGATGAAAACTCCAAAAAGTGACAAGGAAAAAAAGTTAAAACAGAAGAGTGTCTCGCGATGGTTTTCTTCCCTGGGGGGGTGGGGGGGCATGGGGGGAGGCTCCTGAGCCCCGCAGCTCTTCCGAGGGCAGGAGGAGGAGAGTGGGGAGTGTCTGTGCTGGGATCGGGGCTCCTCGTGCCTTCCGCTGCCCACCTGCGCTCTTCTGCTGCAGATGCCGCGGCTCTGCTTGCCTGGCAGGGCGGGGGCGTGCTCGCGCATGGGGACACACATGGGGCTGCTGCCTTGCTTTCCATGCCTTGCCGGGGCTGGGCTGGACTGGGCTGGGCGTGGAGCATCCTCGCCATTCTTCCCCCGTGGACATTGGGAGCACCAACCCCACCTACTGCTCATCCCGGGGCAGCTGCCGCCGTCCGGCACTCTCCAGCCCGTCGCCGGCCAGCCGGGCATGCCGGGATGCCTCCCTTTGGGCTCCCTTGGCCTCTCCCCCCCTCCAGGCTGGGGCTGGTCAGATTCCCCCCGTGGGCAGCGCTGTGCCCATCCCCGGCCAGCCCTCTTCCTCCATCCTCCTCCTCCTGCGGGCAGACCGCAGCTTACCGAGCCGGGCGGCGCCTCTCCCTGCACGCATCCTCAGGTAGAGGAGCCGGGCAGCTGTGGCTCTCACTCCCCTCCGGCCTCCATCTGCCCGAGGCCCAAGCTCGGTGTGCCCGGCTGGCCGGCGATGGGCTGGAGAGCGCGGGACGGCGGCAGCTGCCCCGGGATGAGGGGTAGGCGGGGTGGGCACTCCCGATCTCCGCAGGGGACGAAGCGGCATGGAGGCTCCGCCCCCAGTCCAGCCCAGCCCCGGCACGGAAAGTGAGGCAGCAGCCCTACGTGCATCTGACCCAACCCTCGTAGAGCACTGTTCTCCCACTGCCCTGCCCCAACCCTCACAGAGCGCCCTTCTCCCGCCGCTCCGACCCAACCCTCGCAGAGCCCTGACCCGGTTCCTTACCTCCGCCTGGCTTGTTCATGGCAGCGGCATTGGGCAGGAGGCGGCAAACGGCCAGTTTCAGCGTGACGCGGCTGTTTGCCTCCGGCCGCGGCCATTTGCTGCCGGTATACCAGTTTCTTACCGCCGCCTGGCTTGTTACGTGGCCTCATGGCAGTGGCATTGGGCAGGAGGCAGCAAACGGCCAGTTTCGGTGTGATGCAGCTGTTTGCCACCTTGCGTATTACATCCAATGCTGCTGCAATGCGGCTCGGCCAAAAGCGGCCGTGGAACAAGTGGGGCAGGTTTCCCCCCCACCCGCCACGTGGAACACCTGGCCGTCGCCACCGTTTCCCCCCACCCGCCGCACAGATTGCGCTGCCGCCGTTTCCCCCCCATCCCCCGCACAGATCGCCCTTCCGCCGCTGCCATTCCCCCCCCGCATGGATCACCCTGCCACCGCCACTTGGAAAAGGCTTCCGGAGCCCGGATCAGGCCGCTGGGGGCTGCAAAATTGCCCCGCAGCCATGGATCCAAGCTCCGGAGGCTTGGAAAAGGCTTCTGCCGCCCGGATCGGCCATGGGGCGGCATGAAACTGCTCTGCACCCATAGATCCAGGTGGCAGAGGCCTTTTCCAGGCCTCCGGAGCCCGGATTGGGCTGCTGGCGGTCCACAAAATCACTCTGCAGGCATACCTGGACTCGCGCTGGCAGCTGCCTCCACCATCCAGCCCGGATCCACCCAGTTCTTGCAGCTGCTCCCTGACTCCCAGTGCAGAGAGAAAGAGAGTGAGAGCACAGGCGCACGTGGAGAGGCGGAGGGGAGCAGCTTGGCCCCGCCTCCCTCTGAGGCGATGGCACGCGTGCCCACAGGGACGGCTCTGCGTGCCGCCTGTGGCACGTGTACCATAGGTTCGCCACCACAGCATTAGGCCCATCTATGCTCGAAGTCTATAATGAAGCATTGTCAGAAGCAAAGATACCTAAAATGTGGATGGAAGCAAATGTAACACTGATACCCAAAGAAGATTCTGATTTATTACAAATAAAAAACTATAGGCCAATATCATTGTTAAATGTAGATTATAAAATCTACGCTTCAATAATAGCAGAGAGACTGAAAAGGTTCTTAAATGATTTTATACACGTAGATCAGAATGGATTTCTACCTAAGAGGCAAATTAAAAAAATATGCGGATGATCTTCAATACATTGGAATGCTATGCGATGCATCCTGGAAAGCAAATGGCACTGATCTTCCTTCACGCACAGAAGGCATTTGACAATGTGAATTGGCAGTTTATGTTTTTACAATTAAAGTATGATATGGAGGTTCTGAGGTTTTGCTTGATAAAAAATACAGGAAACCAAAAATTGCCTTCAAGAGTTACGTGTTTATTCAGCTGAACAAAGACAGGCTTCTCTAAAAAGAGAAAAGCCCCAAATATCGAAAAAGCCTTATTTTTATACCTACTTTGATTACATAAGCAATTCACCCAGCAAAGCTGACACACATAAGATAAAGACTTCGCCCTTTAAGGCTGGCACACTGTAGATAAAAAGGATGAAAGCAGAAGTAGCTAATATGTTCCCTTTTGGGTGGTTTGGGTGTTTCCCCAAGGCACCATATGTTCCTGGGTGGGTTAGAATATTGGGTGTTTCCTTTGCTGTCCTTTCATGACCTTGCATTCATGGTTCTGCAAGTGGCCAGAGAGAGCGGGGCCATCTGCACGTATTCACAATTGAGCTGTGCGCAGAAGTATGACCATCAAACTGAAGAGACAGAGGATAAGCTTCTGCAGTACGTCGTCCACATCATTTAGGACACGGGTCGGCAACCTGTGGCTCTGGAGCCGCATGCGGCTCTTTCAGCTTTCTCCTGCGGCTCCCAGCCTCCTCTGCCATTTGCAGAGAGAGACAGAGAGACAGAGAGAGGCACTTGGGCTTCCTTTCTCTCTCTCTCTCTCTCTCTCTCTCTCTCTCTCTCTCTCTCATGCGGACTTGCCCCCTCATGGGGCTCCTGATTGGCCCTGCGCCCGGGCGCCCCGCCCCCTGGGAGAAGCACAGCCAGGAAGTCCCTTTCCCGGGCTGGCCCCGTCCGAGGTGCACGTGGCCGGGGAGCCGCGCGGGGCAGCCCCGGGATCCCCCCGGGAGCGGCCCACCAGAGCCTCCACTGAGCGGGCCAGCCCTCCCGCAAGCCGCAGCCCCAGGAAAGGGGTCTGCCCCGTTTAGGGTCAGGGGCTCCCTTCAGAGTTGCCCCCGAAGTCCCGCGCTTCCCCTGAAGCCCACCGGGAGATGGGAGGGGAGGCGGCAGCAGCTGCTCTCTCAAGGGACCTCTTGCCAGCCCGGTGGATCCGCTGGGGGACCCCCGCCCGGGAAAGGGAGCTGTTTCTGAAAAGAGGGGGGACCCAATTGGAGCAGGAGGACCCCTCCCCAGCCCATCCCCACCACACCTGCCGGGGTCCCGCGGCTTCCCGGGGAGCCTGGCTCGGGGCTGGGGGGGAGGAAGCCGGGCACTGTAGGAGCCCCAGAGCCAGAGGGAAGAAGGGCCGCCTGGAAGGATTGGTGCATGTTGGGGGGGTTTCTCTCCTTGGGGCAGGGGGTCCTGGGAGCCCGGCTCCCCCCATGGCCCGGTGCTGGGCTTCCCCCCTGAGTAACCTGCAGGCTGCTTTGCAGGGGGGCTGTGGTGGGGTCCCCAGATGGGCAGGGCAGGGAATTGGGTCTTCTGTAAGACCCTGGGGTGTCTCTTCCTGATTCTGCTCAGCTCCGGGTCTTTGCTCCGAAGGGAGCCCAGCTAAGCAGCTTTGGGGGTCTTCCAAGGGGGGGTGGCTGTGCCACTCACTGGTCAGAGCTGGAGGGTCGACCCCCGCCCTGCTGAGGGGGTCCACAGAGCCCAGCTGTGTCCTGGGATGGAGCCCCCGACTCAACCAGGAAGAGAGAGCGAGAAAAGAGCTTTGGGTTCTGCTTCCTCCCCCCACAGGGAATTTGGATTGTGGCAGATGTGAACTGGCCTCAGGGGAGTGATGGATGCCAAGAGAGGTAACCCCCCCGCCCTGAGCTATCCTGGAAGTTTTCTGGGAAACCCAGGAGAAGAGGAGGGGAGAGGAGAAAGAGAGGGAGAGAGAGAGAGGGGGAGAGGGAGAGGAAAGAGAGAGAAAGAGAGAGAGGGAGAGGAAAGAGAGAGAGAGAGAGAGAAGGAGAGAGAGAGAAAGAGAGGGGGAGAGGAAAGAGAGAGAAGGAGAGGGAGAGGAAAAAGAGAGAGAGAGAGGAAAGAGAGAGAGAGAGAAAAAATATGAATATATGTTGTCCTTACTGGACTTTTAGTAAAGAACGTTTAATGAAATATTTTGATTTTTTTTTAATTAAGAGATGAGGTATGGGGATAATTATGCTGTATTTAAAGATGGTAGATAAGCTACTAAAATTGTTTTCACCTGTTGGGATGAAGGAAAGAGGTTTTTTTCCCCCTCTTTCTCCTGCATAAAAATTTGTTTTCTTTGTAGCAGTTCATTGATTTCATAAATGCAACACACTATAGTTTTTTTTATACATAGCATAAAGGTAAAAAAGGATATATGCAGTGTTATCTTCATTTTAGATGTCAAAAGGGTTTTGTGGCTCCCAGTGTTTTCTTTTCTGTGAGAAACGGGTCCAAGTGGCTCTTTGAGTGTTTAAGGTTGCCGACCCCTGGTTTAGGACAAGCAGAGGTGATTAGGGGAAAGCAGTGAATGACACAACAGGAAACAAGAACAAGGAATACTACAAAGAGAAGACCAATGAATAATTCCCTAAACCATCCCCATCTTGGGAGCCAACTGGTAAGAAATGAGAATATACCATTGAAGACCCCCCCATACAGTATCAGTAGAAATCTTCAGATCTTTAGGGTAATTCTTAATTCCTTCCTCCATGAGATGAATGGTGTGACTAATATTAACTTGATAATCAGTTATAACAGTGCAGCAATGTGAGTGAACTAAAACGCACACCCCACCTTCTGCAGCCAGTACCATATCCAATGCTTGGCGATTCTGTACCACTACCTCCCGTATCTCTCCCTGTTCCTTATTGAGTTGTGTAAATGCCAGTATGGTGTGGTTAAACATTTCCTCTGTCCAGTCACCT
Organism: Azemiops feae; assembly: GCA_023970755.1. Lineage (NCBI taxonomy): Eukaryota > Metazoa > Chordata > Lepidosauria > Squamata > Viperidae > Azemiops > Azemiops feae. The sequence goes on along the minus strand of JALGBA010004124.1, from coordinate 368,991 downwards.
AATTCTATAATAGAATTATAATTCAAACCAACTCCTATAGCTGGAATTAATGCTCGTTAAATGGCATTTCCCAGGCCATGAGGTACAGGATGGTGTTCAATATGTTCTTCATGCTCAAGGTGGCCCTCGTCCCGCCGATTGCGAATACGGAAGTTCCAATCATTATGTTGGATAATACGAACAGAGGGAAAGATAATTCCTATGGTACATGTACCAGACAAGTAAGCTGGCAAAGATTTATAGGCAAACCGACCACAAAGGAACCACCAGTCCAGGTGGTTAGCAAGATAAATGCCTGGTTTGCCTTCCAACCCCTCAGGCATATAAGCTCTAACACCAGACATAGAAGCCATAAGTCCCATTGCTGCAAACAGACTACAAAGAGCAGAGGGGTCCTTCTTGTAGTCTAGACCAGTGGTTCTTAACCTTTTTGAACGAATCACCCCCTTGAGCCAATGAGGAAGTTGTCATCGCCCCCCTCCCCCAACATGCTCCAGGCGGCGGCCTACCGGCGGCACGGCAGGCTCCAGCGTTGGTCCTGGCGGGAAGTGAATCGTTGCCCCGGTTCCGACCGAGGACGCCGGTGGCGCGGGAGAATGTTTGGCGACGCAGCCGACGGGGGGCATTCCGCGGATGCCCTGGGGCCCACGACTTCAGCCCGGGGACACCGGCAGGGCGAGGGGAGGCTTGGCGACGCAGCCAATGGGCGAAGCGTTCTGCAGATGCCCCGTGGCTTGGTGACGCAGCGGAAAGGGGGGCATTCTGCAGATGCGTCGCCAAGCCTCCCCTCGTGCCGCCGGCGTCCCCGGGCTTAAGTCGCAGGGCATCTGCGGAATGCCCCATCAGCTGCGTCGCCAAGCCTCCCCTCGCGCTGCCGGCATCCCCGGGCTCAAGCCGCGGGCCGCGGGGCATCTACAGAACACGCCGCCGCCTGGAGCATGCTTCCCCCCCTTCCCATGAATGTCGAGCCCATGGGGGCTTGACAGTGTGGCCGGCTCGGCTGCCCAGGGAGCAGCCCGGGGACGGCCCCCTCTCCCCCCCATATTCTGCTCACCTCACCTTCGCCGACAAAGCAGTCGGGACTCCGGCGCACCTTCCCGGTCAGCTGGGCCAACGGTCCCACTGGCTGGGGATCGCAGGGGCTGCTCTCCCTCGGGGCCACGGCTTGCAGGAGGGCTGGCCACGTGCACCTCGGATGGGGCCAGCCAGGGAAAGGGACTTCATGGCTGCGCTGCTCCCAGGGGGCAGGGCACCCGGGCGCAGGGCCAATCAGGAGCCCTGCATGAGAGAGAGAGAGAGAGACAGAGAGGGGAAGCGCAAGTGCCTCTGTGTCTGTCTCTCTCTCTGCAAATGGCGGAGGAGGCTCGGAGCCGCAGGGGAAGACTGAAAAGTGTCCCCAAAACGTCTCGCTCCATCGCCCCCATATCGCCCCCTTTTCGTTCCTTCGCCCCCACGTCGCCCCTTTTCGTTCCATCGCCCCCCTGAAAAATGAAATCGCCCCCTGGGGGGTGATATCGCCCAGGTTAAGAACCACTAGTCTAGACCAAAGGTCTGATGACATCTATGCCAACCATCCCACATGCTGGTACTAACCTTCCATGTGACTGTGCAAGGTGCATAGATCCATAACTTATATCTGGAAGAAGAATTAAAATGACTAAGGCAAGCTGCTGCAGGGTGCTGTATACGCGCCCCTAGTTTAGCAATTCACAACTTTCCTGCCCCAAACACAGGAAGTGTCCAGCCCCTTGTTGCATTGTTCATGCTAAACATAAAAGCTCCTAAGGGTGTAGCTTCCATGACCAATCCATGTGTACCAGTGGGGGGTATGTGTGTGCAGATCCAGCAATCTGTTACATTCAAAAGCTTAACCCATGCTTGCATATTCTGTATATGGGTGTTGGAGCCCCCAATCCCTAAAGAGGGACTGGGAAATTGGGGACCACCTCGGCCTTCTATTTTACTGGGAAAGACGGGGAATGATGTTTGTAACTCCCCAGACTGTTCAGGCACAGACTTAGGATCTCCAGAATCAGAAGGAGGTGGCTGTTGTGCCAAGATATGATCAACCGAAAATGACAGAACCCCCTCTTGATGTCTGGTTTCTCCCGGAGGCAGCATATCAGATGCCTTACCTTGGGCTTTATTGTGCAAAGTACCCCTTTTAGGTCCATCCTCAGCGTTATGGGAAACATCTGGTTGAAGTCCTGGAACTATCTTTCCAGGGTGAGATACACGTGACGGGGTCTTTGGGTTTTCCTGGCCAGCACCTGGACTCTCCCGACTATGAGACCTCCTCCTCCGAGACATAGTGGGAGGCCTCCATTGTGGCAAAGTATCAAGGGAGTCCATGATTGGAGGATCTGTGTTTCCTGCCATGTCACATACCTTAACTATGGCCAGAACCTGACCAACCCTTCCATAACCCCCCCCCCCCCCCGTAAGGGTAGATCAGGCTCCACAAAAAGAAAGGAAGAAAGAAAGAAAGCATGGAGTAGGGAAAGGAAAGCAAGATAGAGCAATAAAAAAGAAAATATGAACAACCCAAACAGAAAACTAGATGCCAGCCAAGACACAGAGGAGCGAGGCCTGCGGTGCAAGCAAGCAGGAAGCCAGTGAGAGAAAACTGCCCGTGTGGAAGCCCGGCAGGCACAGGTATCACAATGACCAAAATGTCCCGGCATACAGGTCAGTGGTGGTCCACAAACAGAAGCTTCAGCCCAAGGTCTTCCTCAGCACCAGGGGCCGCAGTCCAAGCAACCTCATCCTCAGCATCAGAAGGTGGCGAAGAAGAGCGAAGGCAAGTGTGATGAATCCAAGTACGAATTCCAGCAACCTTGACCACCGTGTGGGTAGTGAGAAGAACAATGAAGGGTCCTTTCCAGTGTTCAGCTAAAGGGCCAGAATCAGTCCAGGATCTGACAAGCACCCAATCACCAGGCAGGAAAGACTTTGCGGTGCAGTCAGCCAAGGCATTTCCCCTTCCATGTTTAGTATCATCCTTACCATGGGCCCTCACATGCATGACAGCCACCTTGCGTGGGAGCAAAATAGCATCCAGCAGCCTCAAAATATCCTGTCCATATTTTACAGGGGTACCTTGAGCAGTGAGCAAACCACGTTCTTTCCACAAGGCCCCATGTACATGTAGAACATTAAAAGCAAATTTACTATCTGTAAAGATATTAACAACTGCACCCTCTGATAATTCCAAGGCTCTCGTCAAGGCAATGAGTTCAGCTTTCTGAACTGAGGTACCTGCAGGGAGAGCTGCTGCTTCCACTACCTGATCCAATGTAACCACGGCATAGCCAGCTAGCCTTTCTCCCTGTCTCATAAAACTGCTGCCGTCTGTATACAGGTCCCTGTCCGCTTCCTCTAATGGCTGGTCAGTTAGATCCAGCCGGCCAGAAAATACTTCTGTAATAGTCTGCACACAATCATGATCACTATCCTGTTCCAGTTGGGGAAGAAAGGTTGCTGGATTGAACCTGCTACTGCACTTGATATGAACCTGTGGGTTGTCAAGGAATGCGATCTGATACCGTTCCAGTTGGGAGGCTGTAAGCCAATGGCCCCCCTTAGATGCTAACAAATCCTGGATGGAATGGGGTGATTCCACCCTGATATGAACCCCAAAGGTTAATTGTTCAGCAGCCTCCAAAAGGAGAATGGCAGCTGCAGCAGCCCGAAGGCATGCTGGCCATCCTTGAGCAACAGGATCCAGTTGTTTGGAAAAATAGGCTACAGGGCGAGACCAAGTACCAAGGGTTTGAGTAAGGACCCCAGCAGCCACCCCTTTACCTTCAGCCACATTTAAGGTGAACGGTTTAGTGACATCAGGAATGCCAAGGGCTGGAGCATTGACTAAAGCAGTTTTAATGTTATCAAACACCACCTGACAATCCTTGGTCCATTCAAAGGGTTCTTTATCTGAGCCTGTAGTGGCTTGATACAAGGGCTTAGCCATTAAAGCAAAATTTGGAATCCAAATACGACAGAAACCTGCCATTCCCAAGAAACCCCTAAGCTGACGCTTAGTGCCAGGTGGCTTAAGGAGGCACACAGCCTGGATCCTCTCCGGGGATAATTTCCTAGTCCCTTGTGACAGAATATAACCTAAATACCGGACCTCCTGTTTAACAAGCTGGGCTTTAGTACGGGAAACTTTATAGCCCCAACAACAAAGGGAATTTAACAAAGAAACTGAATTCAAAAGACAATCGCCCTCAGTGGGGGCAGCTACCAATAAGTCATCTACATATTGTAATACCACAGCAGTAGTGTCCTCCACAGGTTGCCATGTGGCTAAATCAGTGGTTAGGCACCATTTGATGCAATGTCACAGTGATCTGATTAATTGCTTTTAAGTCTTGGCAGAAACGAATAGAGCCATCCGGCTTTTTAACAGGCCATATTGGTGTATTATAAAGACTAACAGTTTCCCTGAGAAGTCCATAAGCAAGGAAATTAGTAATAAGGGGCTCTAACCCTCGTAAAGCCTCCAAGCTAATTGGATATTGACAAATGGAGACTGGCAGTGCATCAGGGTGCAAGGCTACCTCCACCGGAACTGCGTTAATAGCCCGGCCAGGGACCCCTAAATACCATACATTAGAGTCAACAAAGCAATCTAACAAACCAGGACACTCATGTGTGTCCTCAGACGAGGAAAGTTGAAGGGTCAGGACATGCCAGGCTTGTTCAGGGGGAACTGATAATTCAACTTGGTCCCCTTTGAAAGTCCCATGTACTGACAGATTCCGTTTCCTCAACCAGGCTAGTCCTAGGACCATGGTCTCGGTCATTCCAGGAGCCACAATAAAATGGATAGTCTCTACGTGGGTCCCAGCCCTGAGGCTCACTGGCTCCATTAGGCAAGTTTCTGGTGCCCCTCCCATAAGGGAACCATCTAACTGGGCAAACCCTTTAACTTAACTTCCTCAGCCTCAGTCCTAGTTTCTCCACTTTCTGGAGGCTGATTAGGCACCAAGTATACCCTGAGTCCAACAAGGCCATGAGGGACCCCGTTACCACCTGGGTCATCATAGGGATGATGGTGCCACTTACCATTGGGTCATCTTCCCCTTCACTGTTGCTCTCATAGAAGACCAAGCTGGGCTTGTTGTGGGCCAGAGTTATCTCCCCTTCACTGGATTGAGGAGAGACCTCCACGACCTGTTGATCTGCCTGTGTTTTCTCCTTCGGCTTAGCGGGTGGGTTTTTTTGGCTTCTGTTGGGCCAGGGCTCGCAGTGCAGATGCTGGCTGTGGCACAAGGCAATCGGGTGCTCAGTGGCCTTCTTTCCCACATTGGAAACATGCTCCAAGGCTTGGTCGGGGCTTCTCCTCCATGGCAAGGGGTGCACCGCCTCTTCCTCCACGAGGCGCTGGGCATCTCTTGGGCATTTGGCGGGGCTGATTCCCATGCACAGCATGCTCCCAGTACTCTATGAGGTCAAGCTCCACGTTTGTGGCTAACTGGTACCATGCTTGAAGGTCACGGGGCACCCTCCGGGGCAAGCAGTTGTGATACAGCTCCTTTGTCAGCCCCTCCCGGAATTGGTAGACCAACATACACTCAGGCCAATCTCCCAGGTGAGCTGCCAGGCTACGAAAATCTTGGATGTACTCTGCCACTGGCCACTTGCCTTGCCCCAGGCAGTGGATGCAGGTCTCTGCATGCTGGGCTGCTTTGGTGTCTTTGAATCTGTCTTGCTCCCTCCAGGAGCGCTGCAAATTCGGGATGTTGGCAGCCGACAAGAAGATGGATGGTGGGGCAAAGCTGGGAGAAGCTCCCCTTCAAAAGGCACAAACAGCGGCCCAAGCGGGGCCTGAGGACCAGCTGAGTGGTGCGTGCCCCATGCAGAGAGCTGAGAAACTGGACCAGTCACCCATGCGTGGAGGAAACACGGCATTGGTAGCCCCTTATTCTGGCCCAAAGGAGCAGTGGGCGAGCGGTGTGAAGAAGGCAGTGGTGGCAGAGTACCCACTGGTCCCCCCCAGGGTCACGGTAGTCCGGGGAAGCAAATGGAAAGCCAGGAGAGCAGTGGAGTGGGAAGAGCCAGCTGAGTAGCAGCTCCATCCTCCCCTCTGTGGCAGTCAATGGTGTCAAGCCCGACCAGGGTGACGGAACCCACACAGCAAGGGGCAACAGCAGCCCTCCCTCCAACAGGGCCAGAGCAAAGGGAAGGGAACTTCTACCTCCAATAAGCCTGGCTTGGTCTTTTACAAGAGCGACAGTGAAGGGGAAGATGACCCGATGGTACAGTAAGTGGCACCATCACCCTGATGACTGCCCAGGTAGAGATGCTGGTGCCCTACTTGGGAGTAAAAGGCACCCTCACTGCCCTATTAGACTCAGGTTGCACCTGGTGCCTGATCAGTTTGCCAATGGTGGAGAAATTGGGATTAAGACTCAGGAAACTAAGGTGGCTTATGGGATTTGAACAGCTAGATGGTTCCCTTACAGGGGGGTGCCAGTGACCTGCTTTACGGAACCAGTGAGCCTAAGGATCATAAAGCACATAGAGATTATCTGCTTTAGACCCCAGAATGACTGAGACTATGATCCTGAGGCTATCCTGGCTGAAGAAATGGCACCCAGTGATAGACTGGGATGATAGTAAATGGTGCATGAGAAAGAGGGCGGCTAAGCAGCAGGACCTGAGGGATGCATCAGGTGCCAACCACAAGCCTGTGATTAAGGAGGTGAAAGTGGAACTGGCTAATGCGCTAACAGAGGGCGAGGGGTTGGAACCGCTCATTCCAGGGGAATACTGCGATCTCGCTGAGGTGTTCAGCAAGAGGGAGTCAGATGTGCTACCACCTCACTGTCCAATGGACTGTGCCCTTGAATTTATGCCGGAACCTAAAATGCCGAAGCCAAAGATGTACTCCATGATGCCCAGGGAGAAGGAGGAGCTTAGGGGATTCATAGACAAGAACTTAGCCAGGGGCTTCATCCAACCAGCCAAATCAAGGGTGGCAGCACCTGTGCTTCTCAGGGAAAAGAAAGACGAGTCCCTGAGAATGTGCGTGGGTTATAGGGGGATAAATGCCATCTGCATGGAGAACATGTACCCCCTCCCCCTGATGAAGGACATGTTAGGTTATTTGTCCAAGGAGAATATTTTCACCAAGCTGGATTTGAGGGAAGCGTACTACCGAGTGCAGATTAAGGAAGGGGATGCGTGGAAGACCACGTTCAACTGCCCCAATGGGATGCTACTTATTTCAGGTGATGTGGTTTGGGCTTACAAGGAGAACCCGCCATGTTCATGCAACTGATAAATGAAGTTCTACACAAACACCTGTATAAAGGGGTGCTGGTGTACTTGGATGATATTTTAATCTATACCGAGACCATGGAAGAGCAAGTAAAGCTGGCGAGACCTGTGCTAGAGGAGCTGCTAAAAGTACAGCTGTATGCCAAGTTATCCAAATGTGACTTCCACAAAACCAGTCTAGACTCCTTAGGTTACCACATCTCCAGGGGGGTAGAAATGGACCAGGGAAAGGTGAGGGCAATCTTAGAATGGGAGGCCCCGCAGACCAGAAGGCAACTGTAGAGTTTCCTGGGGTTTGCAAACTTCTATAGGCAATTCATTCCCACATTCGCACAGCTAGCCCTACCCATCACGAACTTGCTGAAAACGGGGAAGGGGATGAAGCCCAGACCAAGTCAACCCTTGAACTGGACTGTCGAGTGCCAAGCGGCTTTCATAGAGCTAAAGAGACTCTTCGCCGCTGAGCCAATCTTGAGACACCCAGACCCAGAGGAGCCATTCGTGATCCAGACAGACACTAGCAACGTGGCCTTGGGGGCAGTTTTAATGCAGAGAAATGGAAGGGGAGAGCTGCAACCTTGTGCCTATATGTCTCGGAATCTGACACCGAGAGACGGTGGGCCATCTGAGCGAAGAAGGCTTATGCTGTCTGCTGGTCCCTCCTCACCTGGAGGCATTTTTTAGAGGGCAGTAAAATCCCGTTCAAAGTTTGAACCAACCACAAGAACCTGGAAGCACTGAAGGCCCCAAGGAAACTGTCCCCTAAGCAGGTCTGATGGGCTCAATATTTCAACTAGTTATTTGCCGGGGGGAAAGAACTTTCTCACCGATGCCCTCTCATGCCTGCCTCAATATAAGAACACTAGGGAAGAGATAGTTAACTCTATCATCCCATCTAAGCAACTTGCAGCACAGTCACACATGAGACAGCCACAGAAGGATCCCCCTCGATCAGGAGGGGACTCACTGATCTAGTGACTAAGAGAAGCCCTAGGAGGGGATGAGTGCTTCCAAAAGCATAAGAGAGACTTGATGCTGAAGCAAGGAAGGGGAGCAAAGTGTATATCCCAGCCAGCCGGGGAACCATGGTTCTACAAAGGAGTCATGATGCGAAGCCAGTGGGGCACTTTGGATTTGTAAAGACCCTGCACCTTATAAAAAGGCAATTTTGGTGGCCAAGGATGAAGAAGGACATTGTGATGACCCAGGGCCAGTCCCTCTCTCTCAGCCCTAGGAAGGAGGCAATAACAAACCATTTCTGAAATCTTGCCATGAAAAATCCAGGGACATTTCCAGGCATTTCGAAGGCCTTGTATGTATGTAAGGCCAAAATAAAAGAACGTTTTTGTTGTTCATTCTGGGCACATCTCTAATTATCTGCATTCTGACTTGAGAACAGGGGATGGGGGGGGGGAGGAGGTTAATATGAGGAGAGGCAATTTCAATACAGCCAGAGAAGTTTACAATGTCCTCAAGGCAAGACAGATAACAAGAAAACAAAACAGAAACGTAATAAGTCCTTTTAACTCTCAGCTTGCCTGCAGTCTGCAAGGAGAGACTCAGAAATGCAGTCTGTGGTCGTGAAGCAGGAAACCAACCGGTCCGGAATTCAAAGTGTCCAGGTTAAACAAAGACAAGAGCACAATTCACAACTATCTCAAGATACCATGTTTGTTCCCGGCAAATGCCCCACCCCACAGTGTCTCCTTAAATCTTAATCCCCAGGTGTGCCTTGTGGAGTGGGGCGGGACGCTCTCCTCCCGAGCAATTGAGCCTGCCTCCGTTGTTCTCTCCTCCTCTCTGCTCTCCTTGCTATAGGATCAGGGGGGGGCTTGCTCCTCGCCTGAACTCTACCTTCCCTGTTCCAAACCTGAAGGGCCCTGGCCTGCCTCAGCCTGCTCCTCCCTACAGTCCTCCAAAGCCACAGACACCCCCTCCTGGGCATCAACAGAGTCCTGCTCTAACTCCATGTCTTCCTCGGATTCAGGCTCGGACGGAGGCATGACAGACATAGAATCCTATGTAGCGAGTTGCCCTGTATGCCTATCCATGAAGCGCTTGCCAGAGAAACCCCCTGGATTGCTGCAGCCAGTAGCCAACCCAACCCTGCCATGGAAGGAAATAGCCATGGACTTCATAGTTGAGCTGCCAGAGAGTAGTGGGAACACTGTAATATGGACTGTTGTTGACCTGTTCTCCAAGCAGGCACATTTCATACCGTGCCCAAAGCTCCCCTCAGCCTGACTCCTAGTGAAAATGTTCATGCAACATGTTTACCGGATGCATGGGGTCCCAAAAAGGATTATCACGTGAATCAATAGTTTAAAAGAGACAATGAAAACCCCACCCCAACTGTCCATCCGGACGATTCAAATAGGCCAATCTGCAGGTGTGAAAATGTTGTGGGAGCGGAGCAATAAGGTGCCACTTCCAAGGCTGTTAGGTCTCCGCACTTCTTCTCCGTGCTCGGAGATAAGGCAGATGGCTGGAGGCACATTCCATTCTCACCCCGAGGAAGAAATATCAAAGAGGATAGAGCAAGGAACAAAGAAAAGGAAATACACTGTAGAAACCCCGAGCTCCCCCTCCCACCAGAGGAATGGCAGAACCCGAAAGAGAACAAAAACCCTAATGCCCATAGAAATACAGGGTTCTGATAGCTGCTTAACTCATTCTTTGCATCAGTCTTCACACAAAAAGAAATTATAGCCCAACATACCAAAAACAAAACCTACTGCAAAAGACAAACTAGAAACAAAAAATAAGCAAGAAAATGGTAAGAGAACACCTTGATGAATATAAATCACCAGGACCCGACAGATTACATCCCAGAGTTCTCAAGGAGCTGGCAGATGTTATCTTAGAACCATTGCACCATATCTTTCAAAAATCCTGGAGCACCGGGGAAGTACCTGAGGATTGGAAAAGGGCTGATGTGGTTCTCATCTTCAAGAAAGGTAAAAAATGACTTCCAGTCTTGCGTCATAGCGACACGGCCGCATGATCGCGGAGCTCTGCCCCCCTTGGCTGGTTTTGCCCTGCCTGAGGACCCTAAAATGGGTCTAAAGTCACCCCAGAGAGGCGACGAAGGAGGGGCACCCTGATGATTGTGGAACAACGGCGGTCGATCTGCTTGATCCGGGGAAAGCCCTCCAAAACCCGACAGGAGAAAGACTGGCCACACCTCGGTGACCAGCCCAGGCTACCGGCAGCCGAAGTCCAAAGGCACAAACCAGAACAACGGTGAACAGCGTGCTTGGAACTGGGTAAGAAATTCGATCTTCTCTCTCCTATTTTGTATTTGATTCCCTGGAAAAGATCCTCAAGAAGCAAAAAATCCTCTAAAAGTGAGAAGGGAGGGGACTACACCCCCACCCTCCCATAGATGGAAGCGGCGAATTAAATTTTTATGGGGAACAGAAATATAATGAAATGAGGTTAATAATACTAGAGTCTGGATAAATCTGAAAACCATGAAAACTGTTAAAATTTCACATCTGAAAGAGTATTGATGAAATTATAAGAATATAATTCTCCACTTTAAAAGTTGGAAAATGAATAGCTACTGACATCTAGTGGAGAATTAGAGCATAAAACTATAGCTGCATTGACTTGAAATTGGCAAGACTCCCAGAAATAGAGAATAACTTGTTCCTTTGAACTTCAGTGACTTCTAAATAAACAGAAAACAGCTGGGAACAAAGGAAAGAAAACATACTGGGCTATCTACTACAGAGTGAGAACTATATTTGTTTAGAAACTGTTGACCTTCTAGGATTATAAATACACTGAGCTGCAATTTTCAAGCCCAAGAATTGTCTGCAGAAAAAGAAAAACCTTGACTTTTGGCTAATCTTCTAGGGAGGAAGTTACTGGAAAGCTTTTAGGTGGTTAAACATTTTGGACTGAAATCTTGGCTGGCTGATAATTGTAACACCCCTGAATAGAACTGTTACAAAATACTACTTTCAGTGGTGCTTTGATAATTGGAAATGTATTGGACTAAAAAAAACATATATAAAGATAAGAACTACATAAGATTTGGTTGTTTGGATTTTAAGTGGCTGGTTTGACAAGGCTAATCAAAGAGACTATGGTACCGGTGAAAAACTATCTGGAGGTGGGAGACAAAATGGATGTTGTATATCTATCTAAAAGTGACAGGAAAACACCTCATATATCCCTCCTGAAGACCTCAGCCTGGAACATCAGAGATCTGCAGGAGCAATGACTCAAGAGAAAGCAAACACATTTCAGGAGAAAATGTATGCAATGCTGCGACAGATTCAAATGATAATTGTTTCAAAACATAAGGAGATTAAAAACTTTGATGACATAAATGAGCATATCTCTAACTTAAACTTACAATTAAAAAACTCTCAAAAAATGATGATAAAGAATGAACAAATAAATCAGATAATAGAACACAAACCAGAGGAAAGTGATTTAAATATGGAAGCTACAAATGAAGAGAACTACAACTTAATACAAACAAAAGAAAATCTGCAAGATTTTATATGTTGATGTTATTGTTAGTTGTACAAATACTAGAAAAATGTTTATGCTCAAACTTGTATGTATCGAAAATATTAAGAATTATATTTGTTTAATGCAAACAAAAGGAGAATACTACTGGAAGAAGAGAAGATCAATGAAATATATCATTGACTAACATATTGATTAATTATAGAAATTAATTATTATTGATTGTTTTTAAATATATGAACCCAGACAACACACTGTTTGCTAAGCACTAGGGATTGTTATTGTAAAAAATCAATAAAATATAATAAAAAAAAAGAAAGGAAAAAAAACAGACCCAGAAAACTACAGACCAATCAGTCTAACATCAATACCTGGGAAGATCCTGGAAAAGATAATCAAAAAACAGATCTGCGAACAACTAGAAGCAAACATAGTATACTTAGACTTCAGTAAGGCATTTGACAAAGTAGACCACAACCTGCTGCTTAGTAAGCTAGAAAAAAGTGGGATAGACAAAAACACCATCAGATTGATCTGTAGCTGACTGACAAACCGTACTCAGTGAGTAGTCCTCAATGGTACTACATCCACATGGAGAGAAGTAAGCAGTGGGGTACCACAAGGCTCCATCTTAGGCCCAGTACTCTTCAATATCTTCATTAATGACTTAGATGAGGGAATAGAAGGGGAACCCATCAAATTTGCAGATGACACTAAACTGGCAGGAATAGCCAACACCCCAGAAGACAAGATCAGGATTCAAAAAGACCTTGACAAACTGGAACAATGGGCCCTATCCAACAAAATGAGTTTTAATGTGGAGAAAAGCAAAGATTTACATTTAGGCAGGAAAAATCAAAAGTTTAAGTACAGATTAGGCGAGACCTGGCTCAAAACCAGCAACTGTGAGAGGGACCTTGGAGTCCTAGTGGACGATCACTTAACTATGAGCCAGCAGTGTGCAGCAGCAGCCCAAAAAGCTAATACAATCCTGGGTTGTATAAACAGAGACATAGAATCAAAATCACATAAAGTATTAGCACTGCTTTATAAAACCCTAGTAAGACCACACCTGGAATACTGCAACCAATTTTGGTCACCATACTACAAAAAAGATGAGACCTTGGAGAAAGTTCAGAGAAGAGCAACTAAAATGATCAAAGGCCTGGAAACTAAAACATATGAAGAACGGCTGCAGGACTTGGGTTTGGCTAGTCTAAAGAAAAGAAGAAACAGGGGCAACATGATAGCAGTATTCCAGTATTTGAGGGGCTGCCACAAAGAAGAGGGCGTCAAACTATTCTCCAAAGCACCAGAGGGCAAGACAAGAAAACAATGGTTGGAAACTGACCAAAGAGAGAAGCAACCTGGAATTAAGGTTCTAACACATCTTTTTTTAAACTTTACTCTTTTTTTAACTTCCTCTTAAAATACATATTTTAAAATTCAGTTTCAATAATACTTTACAAACTTTAAAGATTACTCAAGCATTATATACAAAGGAGAAAAAAACCTCATTTTCAAACCCACTTTATAAACACAAAACACAAAACTACGTTAAGACTTTCTTTCAATTACTAACTACAATTAGCTCATTAAATTTAAATCTCTCCCTCCAATTTATACTCATGGAATAAGATCTTTTTCTTCTCTTTAAAAGTATTAACCATTCATATTTTTGAATTTGATTTCAATAATATTTTACAAACTTTGGGAGTTATTCAAACATTATATAAAAAAACAAAACAAACATTTACAAACCCAGTTTATAAACACAAAACTACATTAAAACTTTCTTTCAATACATATGTCAGACTTGTAAAGATCCATCCTAACTCTGATTAATTCATTAAATTTAAGTCACTCCCTCCAACTTATCCTTATAGAACAAAATCTTTTACTTCTCAGGAATGTCTTTCAAGTCCCATTTCCTCAAGAAATTCTCAACCTTGTTAATATCCATGAAAAAAAATCCCAAAGTTGTTCTATTAAAAATTGTAGATTAACCTGAAGCTCTTCCACATAGAATCTTCTTCTCTGAGATGTCTATCAGATCTCAAAGAATTCTCAACCTTGTTAGTATCCATGAAGAAAAAGTCCCAAACTTGTCCTCTTAAGAGTTGTGAATTTTCTCGAAAGTCTTGTTCCAATTGTGCTAAGAGGGTTGTATTCAAACCATCATTGTAATAGATGTTGGTGTCAGATTTGTATTTCAAAACTGCAGTTAAGTTATTTGCATTGTCAGATATTTGTGAAGTTGTCTCAGTTGGTTGATAATTTTCAACACCGAATTGCACCTCTTGCTCTTTTTTATATCATCTATATCTTTAATACCAATTTGATTTACAAGCAAGTTATTCTCTGTAAAGACTTTTGAAGGACTTCCCTAACAGCAAACTCAAGCTCAGATTTAAGCATCTTCATAACTCTCTCTGATGGTCAAAAAGTTATCTATCTATCTATCTGTCTGTCTGTCTGTCTGTCTGTCTGTCTGTCTGTCTGTCTATCTATCTATCTATCCTTTTTCTAGCCAGAGTTCATAAAAATCAGGGAATTTCAGCAACCCACAACAAATCAATCCAGAGCTACAGATTATTTTAAAAGTAGTGTAATAGAGCCACAACTTTCTATCCTTATACTATTCCATCAGAATTAAGAAGAAAAGACACTCCACACTTCCTTATTTTAGCTTGCATCCAGCAGCCCTTTTCCTTGTCCTTTAACAATAAAGAAGTCTCAAAAATGGTGCAGAGCTTCAAAAAGGAGTAACAGGCTGTGACTAAAGAGAACCTCTTTTAGCTAGTAAAGATAATAGTCTCATAAATTGATTAAGAAATGAAAGGTACAACTTATTGTTTGTTCGAAAAATAAATTCCAAAACGTCTGTTTTTCCAACAAGTGGTTGCAGCCCCAGCCCTCAGCTACCAGCTCACCAGCTGTTTTAAAGCACAGCTCCTGAAGCTACTTGCTGTACGGAGGATCTTGTGGGATGATTCTAGGAGAGTCATAAAGACAAATGGAAAGCCTGTTCCTTCTGTTAGTAAGTTGAAAAAAACAACAATCCAGAGAGAAACATTGTCTCTGGGCATGTCAACTGTCGACCATATCACAGGAACTCCCGATTTTGCTTGTCCAAAGGTTGCAAAAGGTGATCTCATGACCTTGGGACACAGCAATGGTCATAAGTATGAACCAGTTGCCAAGCATCTGAATTTTGATCACATGAGCATGGGGATGCTACAAAGGTTGTAAGTGTGAAAAATGGTCATAAGTCACTTTTTTCAGTGCTGTTGTAACTTTGAATGGTCACTAAATGAACTGTTGTAAGTCAAGGACTACCTGTATTGGCTAAAATAAGTTCAGCACATTAATAGATTCTTATCTTCCACTTGCAAATATGCATGCATTTGGCTATCAACACAGGAATGATAATACAAAAAGTAAATGGACCTACTTCCTATCTTTATCATTCCCTATTATGTTTACTTCTTCTATCCCAAGACTGGCAACCTTACTTTGAGCTCTAGCCTTTATGGATTAAGGATTTGGCCTAATTTTTGGACTTTCTTGCTTCCTCCTATCCCTGGTTTCAGCTAATATCAACTGCCATTTCTACTTACATAAGGGCAAAAATAGTGCATTGATTGTTGCTTTTCTTTGGCCCTTGGACTCAAAAACTTAGTAACTGGTCTAAAACAGACTAGAGGTTTTGTTTTATTTAGTTTTTTTGCCAGGGTTCCTCTTCCAACTTTATTTTTCTCCTGTGGCCTTTTGTTTATATCCCATTATCAGATACTTGAAACAGTAACTAGTGTGTTTTCTAGTGTCAGCAAGACAGTATTTGCAATATAATATGCTTTTCTTTTCTGTGGTCCTCTTGGCATATGCCATGTCCCCCCCCCCTTTACATTTCTTTTAACCTTTGGCACCCTTGAATTAACCTAGGGGCCCTGGAGGCAGAATGGGATAACTTGCCACAGCCAACTCACCATGGCCAACTCACCGCCACCAACTCACTGCCATCAGCTCACCACAGGACAACTCCACACAGTCAACTTGTTGCAGGGAAAACTCACTGTGGGTGGCCAGAGAGAGACCCAGTCAGGTGGGAGAGTGAGTGGGTGGGCACAGCTCAAAGTGTAGAGTGTGGTGGGATGGGCAGCAGGGAAACGGCGGTGGCTGGAGGTTTCCCATTTTCACACCCATTGATGCCGCTACACCAGGCTCGGAGCCACCGCTGACACTGCGCCAGGCTTGGACCCTCTGCCGCCACCACCACACCAGACTAAGAGCTGATGCTGCCACCATGCCAGGCTTGGAGTTGCCACAGCTGTAAAAGGCTTGGAGCTGCTGCTGCTGCTGCACCAGGTTCAGAGCTGATGCCATCGCTGTGCCAGGCTCATACCTGCCATCACTGCCGCTGCCATGCCAGGCTTGGAGCTGCTGCTATCACCACATCTACCTGACCTACTAGAGTGAGGAGACAAAGAATGATGTGGGGCCCTCTTCTAAGGAGGTACATCTAGTGGGAAGAAGAAGGGCAATAGCAATAGCACTTAGGCTTATATACCACTTCATAGTGCTTTACAGCCCTCCCTAAGCAGTTTACAATGTTAGCATATTGCCCCCAACAATCTGGGTCCTCATTTTACTGACCTCAGAAGGATGGAAGGCTGAGTCAACCTTGAGCAGCTCAGAATTGAACTCCTGCAGTGAGCAGTGAGTTAGCCTGCAGTACTGCATTTTAACCAGTGTGCCACCACGGTGGTGGGGGGTTATTACTTTTTCTTTTTTTATATACTGTATGAGATTTTTATCTTTGTAAGCCATCTGGAGTCACTGAGAATGAGTTGGGCAGCTATATAAATTTTCTTAAATAAATAAAATAAAGTAGGAAATTTCAAGTACAAATCTGTTCCTTTAAAATATTCCAGATGGGTTTCTCTAGACCTATATCAGAATCTAGAACCTACTGACTGAAGTGTTAATGGTTCATAAAAGCTACCTAGAGGCACTTGGTTGAGTTGGCGCTAGAGAAATGGAATGAATGAATGAATGAATGACTGAATGAATAAATGAATGAATGAATCCTACTCTTTGTCTCCTTTTCCAGTTCTGTTCTACAGAGTCACTATGAATCTCTATGTACTGTTAGTATTATTACAATTTCACATTCTGAAATACATGTAATAGCAGTCAAAGTAAGCTCTTGGCTTAACTAGTTTTATTTTAATTTTATCTTAATAAATTATCTTTTGATTGGAAGAATCCAAAAGAAATTCTGTATTTTCTGAGAAAAAATAGCTCGTTATTTATCAAGGATTTTCAAATAACATCTGTTTTTTGAAATATGTCAATCTACATCATGAAGCCTTAGATATATTTTTAGGGTTCAAAAAATACTGATGAGTATTTCTTTGAGAAAGATATATTAAACAACTTAATTAAATAATCAGAGATAGGTTTCCTAATCAAGCTAGAAATAGAAGAGGTAGACCAGAGGTGTCAAACTCGCAACATCATGTGACATGTCATGACGTATCATGACTTTTTTGCCATTGCCGGCAATGGGGTGGGCGCGGTTTCGCTATGATGCATCCAGCCTGCAGGCCGGCAGTTTGACACCCCTGAGGTAGATCCACACTTAGTATTGTGGGAAGTCAGCCCCCCAGAGAAGGAAATATTAAAAGGGCACAAAAATATATTTCCTCAAAGGATCTTAAAGAGGCAGAAAAGCATGCCCAGTTTTTTTCTTAATAGCCCCAAGTCTCCCTCCCCCAAGCAGAAACCAGTCTGTAGAAATGCAGATGTAAACCATTCAGGAAGGTTGGAGTCCCCCAGCTAGAAGCTTAGGAAGACAAAGACACCTAAAATCTACATACCCCACCCAAACTCTAAGACAGGACATAATAGGATTAACCCACAGATGCCAAAGGGCACAGCCAGACTCAGGTCAGAATATATGACAGGAAATACAAAGCCTCAAACAGGAACAGGAAACAAATCCAAACAAAAGCCCCAGAGGGTATAAAAACCCACTCCCTACATGTGCTCTCTCTCTTTTCTTCCAGACCCATCTTTCTGTCTGGCTCTCCTCTTCAATAAACGGCAACCTTCTTTCTAAAGCAGTCGCCATGTTGTTTATTCCCGGCTTGGACTGAACTATGATGAATACTTTTCCTTCAACAATTTGGCACCCAGGATGGGACTCCAAGCTAACCTCTCCAATGGACTGAGACTGGTAAGCCCCATCTTGCCGGCAGCAGACCCCTTTTTTCTGTGGATGGTTTCCCAGGCCCTGCCCATGTGGAGCCAGGGTAGTAAAGGGAGTTTTGGGTTTGAGCTCAAGGGGTGCTTTGGAAAGAAGGTGAAGGTGAGTACCTCTAAATTTTAACTTTAAAGCCCAGGGGAGTAAGAGAAATGTGTGTATGTCTCTGTGCGTGTGAGTGAGAAGACCCTTTTTCCCAATCACAGTTGGATTTTGCTCCCTCTGGCCTTTCCTAACCGCAGAAAGGATCTGTTCAAGTGGCAGACCCTGGAAAGCATGGGGGTTTGGCCAGAGCGCAGGACCTTTTGTTAGGGAAAAGGGAGAGGCTGTGTGAAAATGGAATGGAATGAGTGAATGAGAGAATTGGATTTGGGCAACCAGCTGGTAAGGCCCTGTAAGCAAAGCCCATCTGTAGGAGGGGCTCATACTAGTACACAAAGCACAGGTCCTCCCAGACTCCTCCTGAGTCTGAAAACTGAAGGCAGTGAGGTAGAAGGAGGCCGTGTACCTGTCTGAGCCAAGGGCGGCAGGTCCTCCCCAGACCCCTTTTTGGTCTGCAAAGTGACGGCAGGGAGTTCCCTAAGTAGGAGGGCCCTGTACTTCGTTAGGGAACCGAAGTCCTCCCGGACGCCTTTTCGTCCAAAAAACCGCAGTTTTTTTCTTTTTGTACCTGACTGAGCCAAAGTGAGCCCCACATCTGAGAGGGAACATGGGAAGCGGCAGTTCAAAGGTGACAATTAGGACTCCCCTAGGAGATTTGCTCGAAACGAAGAGCAAGAGAAATATGTAAGAAATGGGCTTTGCTCAGGGCTTTGCTGGGAAACCAATGCGGCTAAATAAAGGTACTTAAAGGGAAAATAAGAAATAGTGATTCTCTCTCTCTCTCTCTTCTTTCTATGCAACCACGTGGTATGTTTAAGATTTGTGCCTTCCCTAATTTGAGTTTACTGAGATTTATGGTGGGAATGACTAGGATGTGTAAAACTAAGACTTCTGTTTCCTTTTCTGTTCTCTTGTCTTTGTGTATATATGTCTGTCAAAGTCTTTGTGTGTGAGGTAAATGTGACTGTTTATTGTTTCTAATCCAAAGATAAAAGAATTTTAAAATTCTGCTAGAAATTCTGCTTAAAATAAGCCACCAAAAGGAAATACCCTCACTCTGTTTGTCTGGCCAACAAACAGACTGAAGAAAAATGGGTTTGTTTGTTTGTTTTTCTTCTTCCTTTCTCTCTCTGTACTCATAAGAACAGCCCAAAGTTAGCAGGAGGGAATGTTTTAAGTTCATCTGCTGGAAAAGTTTCACTCTTGTATTTATTGTATGTGTTGTAAATGGGTTTTATCTGTCTATCCTTTTCCTGAAACATGAGGTGTGTCTAGCTACAAGAGCCTCCTGGAGCTCAAGTTTGCTTGTGTAGGGAAATAATCTTCTTCTTAAGTTACTTTTCTTATCCTATCACTAATTGGTGAAACTACTATGAAGCTAATCCTGGAACATATAAGCATTTTTCAATCTCTAAAATAATGTGGTCTATTTTAGAATAAATGTTAAAGGTAGATTCTCCTGCCCCTGACAAAGTGCACACCTTAAAATATTAGGCTTTTAAAATTATTTGGAGCTTTCAGCATTCTCAAGCTGCCCAGCATTTTTCAAGTTGCAAGTCCTTAAGTTCTAACATGTTGCAAATGTTCAAGTTCAGAAGTGAAACTTTTCATGTATGTTCTCTTACCAGAATCCAGCCTTTCTTTTGTCCCCATCTGGGATGTCCTCATTTTGTCTCCCTATCTGTTTCTTTAACAACTGCAGTATTAATGCCTTTTCAAACTCTGCCTGCAAGCTACCCCCCCACACCCTCATGTACTTCTCCTCTTCTTATCTCTGTTCTCCATGCCTTTGTCTGCCTCTCCTGGGAGAGTCCACCCAGAAAGGGGGGAGGAGATCTTGTTCTCATGTCTTTCCGACCTACACAGAGGACCCCCCCCCAACCTTTGGAAGCAGAGCACACTGACCCAGATGTTGCCTCCATCCATTTGAGCCATGGAATTGGGTTTTGAATCCAGCCATCCACTAAAAAGCCACCATGCAACCAGAGTGGAACAGATCTTCCCAAGACCTACCATTCCCCCAGATGCCTGTGAAAGCTGCAGAAGAAGGAAGGAATCCTGGAGCCATTGGTCCCCATGTGAAGCCTCAGAAGAAAATTAGGAAGACTATGGGGGGAGGGTGGAAACTCATTGTAAAGTTTCCTTTCTTGCCCCATTTGTGTTGTAATAAGCCAGTTGAATGGATTCATGGAGTGATGGCATTTGGGAATAGTTGGCACAGCAAGTACTGAACACCTTGGACTTCTGCCTGGTGGGAGGGAAAATTTATCCAGGATGGTTGTATTGCCTGTTTTGTAGAAGCAGCTGCACATACACACGCACACACACCATTCAGAATCACATTGAGTCTATCCCCTCCACCTACCTTCAGTAAAGTTCCCCAGGCTGGTTTTTGCTCTGTGGCTCCAAAGCTTTGCATGTACAACTTCCTGCAAATTCCAAGGGGGAGGGAACCAGGCCCCCTCAGGTGATTTGCAATTCATATGCCCTGACTGAGGAGATAGCAAGAAAGAGATCTCCAAACCTAAGCCCTGAATATCTTGCACTGGTGGACTCAGATTGGGAGTCCTAGGGCTCACTATGTGCAATTTAAGAAAAAATTTAATAGCCTGGCTTGCATACTGACTAACCTCAATTGGACATCACTAACCTGGATGCACTGAACTAAGAGCTAAGGTGTTATGGTTCCGAAGGAAGAGGCTTTTTAAAGAAACTAGGCATTGTTTTCCTTTAAGAATCTTTTTAATAGCAATATAACTTCGGCACATACATGGACGGATGCCAGAATCTGAATTTCTCTGGCTTGCGTCTATCTTATCTTGCTGAAACTCCTCCCTTACTTTACAGTCATGAGTCACATCTTCCAATTAGGCTGGAGGCCAAAGATTCACTTCCGTTCCTTATCCCGCACTTTCTTCATAAATCTCCTCCCTTTCTATGTCATCTGAGTTAACTCTAAAAATACCAGACAGTACTGCATATCTTGTCAAAGCAATAATATCCTATATTAACAGCGTTGACATAAGGCAGGAAACAACCATTGAAAATGGGAAGCCAGTGGTTATGTACTGAGGCAAACCATGGCTGTGAAGAATTTTGGGAGGAATGTACAAACCTGACTGGAAGCTCAAAGTGACATCCAACATTTGAAAATGATTGGCACAGAATATTGGAAACTATAAATTTATTTTCCACCTAACAAAATTTTTGCCCTGACTTTTAGAACTTTAAGGGTTGGAAGCTCCCCTTTTGGGAGCCACTGCAGGGATCTTTTTCTGCTTGCCTCTATTAGTGTCTTCTTCTTCTTTTTTTGGCTTAACAGTTTAAAGCTTGTTTGCCAAGTCTCCCTGATCAGATCAATTTTAATCTTGTGCCAGTAAAGTGTGTCAGCCACACTATTATGGCACAAAGGGGGGATTGTGGGAAGTCAGCCCCCCAGAGAAGGAAATATTAAAAGGGCAGAAAAATATATTTCCTCGAAGGATCTTAAAGAAGCAGAAAAGCATGCCCAGTTTTTCTGTCTCCCTCCCCCAAGCAGAAACCAGCTCTATAGAAATGCAGATGTAAATCCAGGAAGGTTGGAGCTAGAAGATTAAGAAGACAAAGACACCTAAAATCTACATACCCCACCCAAAGTCTAAGACAGGACATAATAGGATTAACTCACAGATGCCAAAGGGACACAGGTCAAAATACATGACACAGGAAATAGCCTCAAACAGGAACAGGAAACAACTCCAAACAAAAGGCTCAAGAGGGTATAAAAACCCACTCCCTACATGTGCTCACTCTCTTTTCTGCCAGAGCCATCTTTCTGTCTGGCTCTCCTCTTCAATAAACTGCAACCTTCTTCCTAAAGCAGTCACCATGTTTATTCCGAGCTTGGACTGAACCACGATGAAGACCACTCCTTCCCTTGGTGATAGGTGTTGTGAGTCCGTGCCAGCCAGTGGACCCGGCAGCTGAATCCGGGGAATCAGAGGAGGAGGAGGAGGCGTTTGGAGAGCCATCAGAGTCGGAGGGAGGCTCTGATGAGTTACAAGACTCACAATCTGATGAAGAGCCTGGCCCCTCCAATTGTGATCTGGATGAGTCTCAGCTGTGTGGGGAGGATGAGTCAGACTCTGAGGACTCACAGCTGGTAGACATTATTGACGCTCGTAAACGAAGGCAGTTAACTAGAGCAGGTCAGAGGGAGTCAATACGACAACTCCAAGGGAGGAGGAGAAGGCATTGAGAAGCCACGCCTTGGGGCTGCTTTATAAAAAGGGAAGGTGTGGGCGGTGCTGGTTGCTGAAGGCAACCGTTTGCAAAGAACTTCAAGGGATCATGGTCTGTTTGTTTTACCGGTGAATTTCTTGTTTAACTCCTGCTCTGTTTGCTTTTTTAACCAATTATCTGCTGGAAAAGTATTCTGTTGTTTTTGTTTTGGAGAAAACTTATCAGGACTGTTTTTGAAATAAAAAGGGGTTGGTTTTTCCAGCCTACTGATAAAAAAGGGGTTGTTCTTGTGACGCAACAAGGACGGACGTAGGCTGGGACAGAACAATAGGATTAATCTTTCTGACAGGAAAAGACCAGGCTAGGAAATTAAGAAAAACAAACTCCTCACAAATCTCATCAAGACTTCAATAGAAAAAAAAGAGTATAAAATTGTACCATGTACTTAGGTGGCTTTTGCTAGCTAGCCTGGAACTCACTGCTGTGTCACTACACCTTTTGACTTCTAAATTAAAGATCCATTTTCTGGCAGCTTGCTTCGCTTTGTGTCTATTTCTTTCAGCACTGACCTTTTTGTCTCAGCTGGAAAATTGAACTGGAAGAATTTTCTTTCAACACTGCCTTGGTTTGGATTGACACCGTGCCTTGACTTTGGATCGTGCATTGTGAACTCTCTTGTATTGTGGATTTAATTTTGCCTGGTGGGTTTATTTTGATTGGGAAACTTTCAAGTGCCTTATGGACTCATTGGCCATTGCTCTGTGGATTAGCATTGGTCTGCTTGTGGCTGGACTTAATTGGGACAGTTCTGGGTTTTTGGTGAAGGGAATTACTGGGAAATATTAATAAACCCACTAAACCACAGTTACATGTGTGTGAGTGAGTGGGACAGCACAGCTACTTGGAAAGAAAAACATTGTTTGCATGGTTTGTTTAAGGGTGAGCTTTGCACAGCCCATAAACCATGTTCACATCCCTTGCATATTTTTGTTAGCTTTCAATATCTTCTGAAATTCAGTAGCAAATGACTATATTAGAAGTGAAGTATATGTCCTGATAGTTTGATAAATCTAACAATTCTGTTTATTTTTTTTAAAGAAATGGGAGAGGAAAACAGTGAATTTCTCAGCCGCCTTCTTCTGCTGATATCACCAAAATAACTTCTGCGACCCTTAAGTAGATGGATCCTGGAGTTTACAAGTATATAGAATTTTTCCAGGACATTTTATTATGCTAAGTTACATTATTTGAGATTATTTTAAAGGCTAATATATACCCTATTATAATTAGCCATGCTTATTAATATTTATATTTATGTGCTTTGAAATTTAAATAGAAATATCTATCAAAGTGACTAAATTAGTAGACCAGCGAAATGCCTTGGACATAGTATATTTAGACTTCAGCAAAGCATTTGACAAAGTAGACCACAACCTACTTCTTGGTAAGCTAGAAAAATGTGGGATAGACAGCATCACCACCAGATGGATTTGTAACTGGCTGACAAACCGTACTCAACGAGTAGTCCTTAATGGTACTACATCTAAATGGAGGGAAGTAAGCAGTGGAGTACCCCAAGGTTCCGTCTTAGGCCCAGTACTCTTCAATATTTTCATAAATGACTTAGATGAGGGAGTAGAAGGGGAACTCATCAAATCTGCAGATGACACTAAGCTGGCAGGAATAGCCAACACTCCAGAAGACAAGCTCAGGATCCAAAAAGATTTTGACAAACTTGAACAATGGGCCCTATCCAACAACATGAAATTTAATGTCGAGAAGAGCAAGGTTTTACACCTGGGCTGTCAATGCTGCTAACATCGGATGTTCTTGCTTGACAATATATGAAGATGCAGACATCTTCTAATTAATCTGTGTATTACTTTTAGAGTTACAATTAGATGGTGCGGGAGGGGAAGTGGAAGAATGTGCTTGGGAACTAGTTAGCCATAACAATATCTCAATAGAGTATTCTCAAGGTTAGTTGTAATACGAGGAGATAAATCATGGCGGGTTATGGAACGGGAGGGAAAGTTCACACTTCAAACTAATTGGAGAATGTGATTAATGACTGTTAAATGAAGGAGTGAGTTATGCTTAGATACTGTGGACTGGGGGAGGAGATTTCAGATTTTGGCTTCTCTATGTACGTGCCGAAGCTATGTTGTTATAAAAAGATTCCTTAAGGAAACAATGCCTCAAGTTTCTTTGAAAAGCTTCTTCTTTCGGAACCATGACATCAAGCCAAAATCTACAACCTTTTCAAACCATTTAGGGGTCCTGAGCCCCAGTCGCTGTTCCTAAACTAAAGGAATAGGCTGACAAAGATTCGGGAAAGATCTCATCATGGAAGAAGAGAAATTGCCTGAGTTCAGCACCCCGGCAGCAGCAGCTTCCCCGGGGGGGGGGGGGGGCGACAGCCAGCCAGCTGGTGGAGGAGAAACTCTGGCAGATCTCCCAGCTGGGAGCAAAACCAAAGCAATTAAGAGAGCTGATTTGGTTGTCAGACTGGGAGAAGCCGAGCGGAGACTCCACAGGTTTCGAAACAGCCTTGCCACTCTCAAAGACTTCCAAAGCAGATGAGCTGGAGCCACAACAAAGGGATCCTTGCATATTGCGTCCCCCACACCGGTGGAGAGCTACCAGGCCGTCTGCCAATGAAGATTCGGGTGAGTGGAAATATCCGCCTGCAGTTCATAGTCAGTCAGTAGAATATTTGGCAGAAAGATTTGAAGAATTAGAAGTGAGAGGCGGGGAACAGTTCCTGCTGAGAAAGGCCTCCAGCCCCTTCCTCGCAGATCAAACAGCCTTCCAAACCCTGGAGTCCCCTGCCAGGGCCTCCAGCCCCACAGAGAGAGGGAACCCCAGCCTGGGGGCCCCCTGCAGCAATGGGGAATTTGGCAGCCCCCAAAGATGGAAGGTCGACAGCCTCTGAGCTTGCATCAGCTAATAGAGGCCTTGCAACAGCTTGGGGTGGTGCAAAAGCCAGGAGAGCAACAGCAGGTGGGCCCGCAAATGAAGGAGGTCCAGCAACAACCCCCATTTACACAGCCACCATTGAGAGGCCAGCAGCAACTGGGGGGGCCACGAGCACAGTGGGGAGCTTGCTTAGTTAAACAATAAACTCCCTCTCCCCATGCACTGGGTGTTCACATTGTTCAATAGTAACATTTCTTCTTGTTACAGAAACAGTCCATGTCTCCATCGAGCACCTGCATTAGTGACCTTGGCTCTCAGAAGCCTCAGTTGCCTAGATACCACTCCTCCCCCTTTTGCATTCCATCCTATTGTCAAGCTATGAGCGAGGGAGAAAATGTAGGTGAAAGGGTGAATCAGACTTGACAATACCTAGCATGGGAAACCTAAATATGACTGATTTCTGTCCGGCAGGGGGTAAATCTGTAAAAGATATTCTGACCACATGTCTGGTGGGGGTAGCTTCGGGACTGCAAACTATACAAAATCACACTAAGCTCAGGGATTTCCCACATACAACCAAATACTCCACCATCTTTGACTGGGGAGCCAGCACTAACATAAAAAATGAGAGCATGTACATGCTGTGCATGGCGACTGTCACCAGGGCAGACGTATGCTTCAGAATGACAGGATGCCAAGCCCCCAAAGTCCCTGTATGCCAGAATCTCAGCAATACTGAGCTGGTCTGCAATCACACCGAAACTATCCCTTTTACCTATAGCCATGCAAAACTTCCCCTGGGTTGGTACTTGTTATGTGGGGTTAAAGCCTATTCCTATCTGCCAGCAAACTCCACCAGGGGACCATGCACCCTAGGATGGCTGACCATGGTCATGCCTTCACTACAAAAATGGCAGAGGAGGGATCTCCAGTCCCTGACATCAGACTGTCACTCACGAACCATGCTGCTATCAAAAACAGAGTATGTGGCACTAGCAGTCTCGCTAGTGGGGGTGCCAGCCCTCGCAGTTCGTAACTCTAGGAACATAAACAGCCTGGTATGCACCCTGGCCAAAAGACTGGATTCCACTTCCAAACATTAGATGCCCTAAACAGAGAACTGAGACAGGTCAGAGAAGCGACACTCGAAAATCAAGCAGCCATCAATTATTTATTGCTAAGACATAACCATGTTTGCCAAGAATTTTGTGGTATGTGTTGTTTTAATTTGACCAAAAACTCGGAACTCATAGAAAGCTACATCAGCGCCTAAAAGAATTAGCACAAGACATTGCATACAATAAATTTCCCTTTGATTTGTTCAAACTCTTCTCATGGCTAATGGACCTCCATTGGCTAAAAATTCTCATCTTAGGGACAGTCACAGTGGCCACTATAGGACTCCTCCTCTGCTGCCTCTGTCAGTGCATTCCCCTATGCCTCAGTTGCCAAAGGACCTGCCTCTTGACCATTCCAAATCCCAGCAATAAGGCAAATTAAGTCTCTTTAATGATGAGCCAAATAGACAGCGAATACCAAGTCTACTCAGACAGGACCCAAATTGTGCAAACTACATATTTTTGAGGAAATATCTGTATTAGCACAAAATGGGGGACTTGTAGGAAGAATCATAAGATTCCCCCCTCCCTTTATTTCTATGCCCGCAGAGAAGGAAAAGAAAAACCATCCATAGAAGTTAAAGCGGTCCCTGCCTCCCAGCCAGATGGAATGGCCTCAAGTAACCCCGGTTAGAAAAAACTCTGTCTATGGATACATTGTATCCATTAATGAGAAACAAAGCTGCTAGGAATGTAGCAAGAAGCAGCTTCTGCATTTTAGACTGAGACAAGCTGAATTGACAGGATTAAGTCAGAAAACACAAAGCCACACAGAATTTACATTCCCCACCTTTTCCCAAGGCTAGCCTTGACTCCGACTACCACCCAGAAAACCAAATAGGGACAATTAGAATACAGAAAGGCACATTATTAATCTAATCAAATAACCCCACCCAGGCATCTCAATCTCAAAGGTCCAAAAGGGTATAAAAATCACTCTACTCACCATGCCAGGCAGCCAGCTGACCCGGAACCCAGTGCTCATTTTCCTGCCTTCTCATTTCATTTGTCACACTGACTTCATCGTCCTGGGTGGAGAAAATGAATCAGACATTTTTTCTTCCATCAGTATTATCATCATTATTATGTATACAACAGTATGAAGTCACAGCTGCCAGTTTGCTACTACTACTACTACTACTATTGTTGTTGTTTTTGTTGTTGTTATAGATTTAATCTTCAATTCAATTCACAGTCTGGGACTGGTAAAAATTTAACAGTTCAAGTCCTAACCAAGGACCTAAGAGCTGTTAAGGTAACGTCTGAGTATATAGGCAGTTCAGAGTAAGGTAGTTTTTTGCAAAGTCAGAATATTCAGGTCTAATAAATTCAAACTTTCCATGTATCTAGGCAGCCCTTTGGGTATTGCTCCAAGGGCTCCTATTACTATTGGTACAACCATTGATTTCTTCCTCCACAATCACTTAACTTCAATTTGCAAGTCACATTTTTTTTTATTTTTTCTAGCTGTTTGGTATTGCAATATCAATGAACCAGACTTTTTTCTTTTCCACAATAGTGATGTCAGGCGTGTTGTGGGCCAGATGTCTGTCTGTTTGGATCTGAAAGTCCCACAGGATCTTGCCTGTTCATTTTCAAGAACTATGTCAACTTGGTGTTCCCAGGTAATTTTTGCTGCATTCAAACCCAAACTTCTGGCAAAGCTTCCAATGTATGACTTTGGCAACTCAATCATGACATTGTAGATAATCAGTCTGTGAGATTCTGCTGCAGCCACTGATAAGGTGATTCACTGTTTCATCTTTCTCATTGCATAAGCAACATTTGCTGTTGTTACTGACATGTTGAATTTTTGCTTTCATGGAATTGGTCTGCAATTGGCTTGTTCTTGGGCAGCCAAAATGAAGCCTTCAGTTTCTTTCTTCAGCACCCCTGAACTCAACCAGCTCCGTGTTAGCTTTGTATCTACCTTTCCTTCAATGTCCTTCAGGTATTGACTGTGCATAGGCTTCTTTTTCCAGTTAGCAACTCGATGCTCAATTGTTTCTTTTTGATATTCTGCTTTTAATCTTGTTGTTTTCAAGAGGTTTCCCTTGTTCACCTTCATCAGCAGAGGCTCTTTTGCTTTTTTATGTAGTCATTTAAGCCATATTTTTCCTCTTCCACAGTTTGTTTCACCTGTAAGAGTCCTCTGCCACCCTGAGATCTTGGCAAGTACAATCGATCAATATCACTTCTTGGGTGCAGAGCATGGTGCATTGTCATTAGTTTTCTTGTCTTTTGATCCAAGTTATCAAGTTCTAGTTGAGTCCAATCAATTATTCCAGCTGAGTAATGTATTACAGGCACTGCCCAGGTGTTAATTGCGTTTATGACATTCCCTCCACTCAGCTTTGATCTCAAGATTTCCAAGACTCGCTTTATGTATTTTGTTGAAGTATCTTCCTTGACTTGGTTGTGCAACAGGTCAGAAGCTTCCAAAACTCCCAAGTGCTTCACCAACTTCAACAATTTTTCCTGCCTTAACAACAATTGTTGCACATTTGCCAATGCCAAATTTCATTCCAATGTCCCTGCTAAACTCCTCAGTACTTTTCAGCAGTGAGCTCAATTCAGCTTTTGTTTTTCCAAACAATTTTAAATCATCCATGTAGAGCAAATGGGAAATTTTCAACCCCTTTTTTGCCAATTCATAGCCACAGTTTGTCTTATTATTATAGATTCTGAGGTTCAAAAGAAGATATTAAATTATAAAGGTTCATTTAGGCACATGTGTACCATAAATTGTTGAAAGAAAGAATTTTTTAAGTACTTAAAGTATCACTATGCTTAAACACCCTAAATCAAGATAGAATCAAGATCACGTGAAGTGTTAATACCACTTTATAACACCTTGGTAAGGCCACACTTGGAATACTGCATCCAGTTTTGGTCACCACGATGTAAAAAAGATGTTGAGACTCAAGAAAGAGTACAGAGAAGAGCAACAAAGATGATTAGGGGACTGGAGGCTAAAACATATAAAGAACGGTTGCTGGAATTGGGTATGTCTAGTTTAATGAAGAGAAGGACTAGGGGTGACACGATAGCAGTCTTCCAATATCTCAGGGGTTGCCACAAAGAAGAGGGAGTCAATCTATTCTCCAAAGCACCTGAAGGCAGGACAAGAAGCAATGGATGGAAACTAATCAAAGAGAGAAGCAACCTAGAACTAAGGAGAAATTTCCTGACAGAACAATTAATCAGTGGAACAACCTGCCTCCAGAAGTTGTGAATGCTCCAACACTGGAAGTTTTTAAGAAGAGACTGGACAACCATTTGTCTGAAATGGTATAGGGTTTCCTGCCTGAGCAGGGGGTTGGACTAGAAGACCTCCAAGGTCCCTTCCAACTGTATTATTATTATTGTTGTTGTTGTTATTAAATCAACTTTAATGCTGTCATTTCTTATTTTTAGATCAATGTCCCTATTTTCTCATTATATTTAGGAGCTATTTTGCTCTCTCATACTGTAAAAGAAGAAAAAGGTTTTTTTGTGGTTGGAAATGAATCAGATTCCAGTACAACATATAAACCAGCAGGTCAAATACTTATGTGGTGCTCTTTTTGGCAGCACATATGCTATAGTTGGAACAACATAGAAGGACATGCTTAGGTAGAGCTATAAAAATGAGATTAACTTACCACAACAAGTGGATAAGGCAAACAGCAAGTCTAGCCCTATCAATACATTTAGCAAGGATTTATGATAGAAGTCTTCTATAGCAGGGGAATAGTTTATTCTCCATGGTATTATTACGTTCATTGTCTACCAACTATTAAAAAAATATATGCAGTGCATAATGTGAAACTTCAGATGGCTGTGACTAGCTGCTATCATAATTTTGAAAAGACCTCCAATATCTTCTTACAAGCATTAGAAAAAATGTAAATTATTACATTATTTTGTAATAATTTACATTTTAAATAATTATTAGTATTTAAATAACTTATTAATTTAAATAAATTATTATTTAATTTATTAATTTAAATAAATTATTATTTAAATAATTATTAAATGGTTAATTAAATTATTAACCATTTCCTAAAGGTGCTTTTTCAAAAGGCAACTGGACTTTGTTTCTCCTTGAAGACATTTTGCCTCTCATCCAAAAAGCTTCTTCAGTTCTGATTTCAGAGAAGCAAAATGTCTTCCAGGAAAAACAAAGTCCAGTTGCCTTTTGAAAAAGCACCTTTGGGACAACCATGACCTGGATGACTGAGAATCTCCATAGACCTTTAGCCACTTCCTTCTTTTTTGGTTAAGTTTACTAAATTCCAAAAGAAAGGAGGCACTAGAAAGCAAAATTACAGTGGCAATGAATATGTTACTGGAAGACCTGAAGAGTCAAATTGGGAATTTATAATCCTAGAGAAGGTTTATGTGGTTGCAAAAAGTCAGTACTGACTTCATAGCAGTCGGTCAGTCGGTCACTCAGTCAGTCAGTCAGTCAGTAAATCTTTCGCTGATTTTTACCTCCAAAGACAGCCTAAAACACCAGTATTTCCTTCTTAGCCTGACCTACAGCAAACCGCTTTGGGAAGAAATGTAAAAGTTTTATTCTCAGAGGAACTATAATCCATTGAAAATCAAATTATCATATGTTGAAGGAAAAATCTTCATCAGGGTCCAGTCCAAGCTGGGAATAAACAACATGGAGACTGCTTTAGAAAGAGGGTTTTAGTTTATTGAAGAGAAGAGCCAGACAGAAAGATGGCTCTGGAAAAAACTGACCACATGGGGCAGAGTGGTGGGCTTTTATACCTTCTGGGGCTCTTGAGGTTGTTTCCTGTTCCTGTTTGAGGCCTTGTATTTCCTGTGTCATGTACTTTGACCTGAGTCTGAGTGTGTCCTTTTGATATTGGTGGGTTAATCCTATTATGTCTCCTGTCCTTAGAATTTGGGTGGGGGTATGTAGATTTTAGGTGTCTTTGTCTTCCTAATTTCTAGCTTCCTGGCTCCAACCTTCCTGAATGGATTATTGAATTTGCATTTCTAAAAGCTGGCCTCTGCCTAGGGGCTGGGGCTGGTTTCTGGGGGCTGGTTTCTGTCTTTTTTAAGATCTTCATTATTCCTTTGGGGAAATATATTCTGCCTTTTTAATATTTCCCAAATATTTCTTTCTCTGGATTCTTCCCACACATATTTTAGACCAATTATATGAAATCCTATCTCTCTTGTAAAGTCTATAATGCTGGGAGTGGAAAGAGAACACTCAGCACTAAGGCAAGTGGTCTCAATTACAGTGGCAACAGATATATCATTATGAGACCCAAAGGTACAAGTTGGAGATAGATAATCCTGGAGAAGGTCTATTGTGGTTGCAAAAAGTCAGCACTGACTTCATGACACACAATCAATCAATCAATCAATCAATGCCTAGCTAAGTTTCAGAACTTTCACCTTAGAATATGCTGGGCTTTGGACTTACTTCACTCAACTTTTACAGGAATATCATGAACAATCACTGCAGTATGGTTTTTTTCTGGTCCTTTTAGATTATATTTTAAAAAGTATAAAAAAATCCCAAAAGTTGTAAACCCCATGTCTTACTGTAATCACTATTGATTCTGCTACTGCAAAGCTGTTGATTCAGTGGGTGATTTTCTTGATGGTGAAGCTTTTAGCTTCTCTGTGACAAAACTCTGGTTTCTTTTGTCCTCCCAAAGCATTCCCTTTTCCCTGTTAGGAAATGAAATCTTAGCTAGGAAGAGTTTATAGGAAAAAGCTTTTTGCTTTCTCACTTTTACTCCTTTCTTACTTACAATTTCTTTAGTCCACTCTTCATTTTTTTTCCTTTAGTCAGGCTAATCTTCTGGGGTTTTCCCCCTCCCAGAATATGTCTCTCTTATACCTGCTCCAGTGCTTTCTATACCTTTCTATGGGTATTCAGTAGGCATTTGTTTTATTTATTAAACAAATGTATATGGCTGCCCAACTCACACACAAAGACTTGGAGAAGTTTAGTAAATTAAAAATCCACAGTACAGAAGCCAATAAATCTCCTACTCCAATGGTGGCAAAAAATGCAATCAAACCAACCACTTGATCAGCTCTGCATCAACCTGGGATGAGTGTAACTGGTGTACAACTCGCATTTGTGCAAAGGCCATCCTGGCCATGACCTGCCAGTTGCTCCTTGAGCAGAAGTTGTGAGTCCAGGAGAATCTCCAGATTGCACTCCAGTAGTTCTGGAGCAATCTGATCCCATCCATGACCAAAGATGGCAATTCTTCAAGAACCAAAGATCCCCTAATCCAGAGCTACTCCATCTTGGCAGGGTTCAGTTTCATCATATTTCTCCCATTCGGACCTCAGCAGCCTCCAGGCACCAAGAAAGGGCAGACACAGCATCACTTAACTCACCATGATTAGAGAAGCACAACTGAGTACCATCAGTATACTGATAATATTCAGTGGTGACGAATGATCTCATCCAGCAGCTTCATCTTAAACAGGAGTGGAGAAAGCATTGAACTCTGAAGAAGTATGCAAAGCAGGGGTTGCAGGTCAGACTTCTCACTCCCAATCCACACTGACTGAAAACAATCTCTGAGGTCTACCACACTTACTTCTTTTGAATGAAACCCAGAATTAAATTTTATTGAAATACATGTTTGAGAAGTGTGTATGTGTGTTCCTGTGTTATAATTATTTCAGAAAAATCAGCATCTGATAAATAAATGAAATAGTGTCATACATATAGATATAAACACCAACAGTAATTCAAATGTCAGTAGTTAACAAAGATATGTTACAAACTATGTATCAATTTTCTTTAATTGTCAGCTCGGAGCTTCTTTAACCTCTCTATTTCTTAAACTGTAGATTATGGGGTTTGACATTGAAATGACAACTGTATAAAACAGTGATACAACTTTTCCTTGTTTGGGAGAAGACAAAGCCCCGGGTTGTGCATACATAAAAAAAACTGTCCCCCAAAATGCCATCAAATGGGAGGTACAAGTTGAGAAAGCTTTTTGTATTCCTTTGACAGAAGGTATATTTATTATAGTGCTAATAATATAAACATAGGATTCTAGGACTACTATAGCTGTGGTCACAATGATAAAGCCACACACTGAAAGGAGTTCATTCACAAAAAGTGACAGAGCAGATCTTCATGACAGCCGGGACATCACAAAAGAAGTGGTCAATTACAAGTGAGCCACAAAATGACAGACTGAATGTAAAACCAGTCTGGATGCAGCAGTTGATAGAACCAAAAAAGTAAGAGATGGATAGGAGGCAAGCACACCTTTTCTTTGACATGATGATATGATACAGCAGTGGACTACAGATGGCAATGAATCAGTCATCAGCCAAGAAAAAAGCCTCTGTGGTTCCAAACAGAGAAAAGAAGGTGAGTTGCACAGCCATTCTAGGAAATGGTCAACATAGCTTTTGGAGTGATGACTGAAGAGTAGCAAATATCCAAAAAGGACAGGTTTTTCAGGAAGAAATACATAGGGCTACAAAGTTGGGCATCAGCAGTTGTAAATAAAGCTCCTTCCGAGCAGCTGGCTTCGACCTTTTGATTTCTATGGCGGCGTTTCTCTTCTTCTGTGTGTTCTCCCGGCGGGAAAACGAGCCCTGATTTTTCTTCCAACAACATGTATGAGTATGGTATCCATCTCAATATGGAATAGACATTGTGCTGCTGATTTTTGATGATTGTTCTACTAAAATGAAAACAAGCACGAAATTTATAGCTAAGTGAGCTGGGGCATTTGCAAGTGGAGGGGCATTATGACAATCCCCACCCACACTTCTACAGTACATGCATCATGACATTACACATATATACGTCAAGGGGGGTAAAGATGGCCGTGTAATATTGAGATGACACTTTAATCATCCTGATGAAAGGAGAGATCCCTTGCATGCTCCTCAAGTGATCTAATCCAGATAACCAAATTCCACTGATGGATCATCACTAAAAAGAAACAAAGACGAACAGGGCCTCAAAAGTTTTATCTTTCCTTCATCCAAGATCTTGTGGAATTATGTAATCCTTTCCATAGCTGGTTCCTAAGGTTACACAGCCTTAAGGGGAAACACCATAATTTTAGATAATACTCAGTGATCTTTCAGCAACAGATGACTTTATTCTGTTTTTATTAGTTTATTGTTAATGAGGGTTTTATGTTTTTAATCTTTATTTAATTTAATCTTAATTAATTATGCTAGACATGCAGAGTTTTGTAAAGTGGACCACATACAGTATAACACACAAATAAACAAAAAAAAACCCACATAAATATGTACAGAAACAAAAACAGAAACATTGATCATCCTGAACTATATACATGCATCATTCAGCATCTATTGATATTGGAGCTTTGGACTAGCTTCTGTCCTAAAGAGGATGCTTAATCCAAGGATAACTGATGCACTTATAGAATCATGGTACAGCATTTGAAATGATGTAATACAGATAGTCCTTGAATTACAACAGTTTGTTTAGTGACCGTTCAAAGTTACAACAGCACTGAAAAATGTGACTTATGACCATTTTTCAAAGTCATGACCTTTCCAGCATCCCCATGATCATGTGATCAAAATTCAGATGCTTGGCAACTGGTTCATATATATGACCGTTGCTGTGTCCCAAGGTCATGTGATCACCTTTTGTGACCTTCTCACAAGCAAAATCAATGGGGAAGCCAGATTACTTAACAACTGGGTTACTAATTTATCAACTACAATGATTCACTTAACAGCTGAAGCAATAAAGGTTGTAAAATGGGGCAAAAGTCACTTAACAAATGTCTCACTTAACAACAGAAATTTTGGGCTCAATTATGGTCATAAATTGAGGACTACCTGTACTGTAGTTCAATATTTAACGTTTTATCCAATGAAACAAAAAAGTTAAAATATAAATCCCAAGTTTAATAAATTGGATATTCTTTCCAAATTTATTGAGCCATATTAATTTCATTTGATTAGCAACAATGAGAGTCTCTCTCTCCTAATCTAATCTAATCTAATCTGATCTGATCTGATCTGATCTGATCTGATCTGATCTGATCTAATCTATCAATACACATACACATATACTCACACAAAGTGCAGGGTAAAGAAGGTCAAATGAACGTTATTTTCCCCAGCCTCTCAAATCTTAAAAATCTTGGCATAATCACTAGAAGATAAGATGTGATTGCTGTCTTACTGAATGAGGCACCAATTTTGGGAATATGTAATAGACATCATTATTTAATTATACATTTGATTTATGGCTTTGACCAAGTAACAAGAAACAAAAAACCAAATAGCATAACACACACACTCAACAAACCAAGATAAAACATCCACAATATTTGTTTCTTGTATTCATTTTTTATCACCACTGTGGAATGGACAAGTATTTATGTTAAGAACTCATCCAAATGTAAGAAAATGAAAGTAACTAGAAAGAGCTCATTAAAATAGATATGTTTCCAGAAAAGGCTTTGGATGTATAAATAACCCCATTTCTTAAACAAATGGTCATCTTTCCCTTGCTTTTTTCCATCATTTTCATTAAGCACAAACATTCCACTATCAAACAATCAGAATAGAGCTGGAAGGTCTACTAGTCCAACCCCCTGTTCAAGCAAGAAACCCTATAGCATTTCAGATAGGTGGCTATCCAGTTTTTTCTTTAAAATGTCCAGTGATGAAGCAACTACAACTTCTGAAGGCAAGCTGTTCCACTGGTTAATTGTTCTTACTGTTAGGATGTTTCTCCTTAATTCCAGGTTGCTTCTCTCCTTGACTAGTTTCCATCCATTGTTTCTTGTCTTGCCTTCTGGTGCTTTGGAACAGAGGTTGACCCCATCTTCTTTGTGGCAGCCCCTCAAATACTAGAATACTGCTATCATGTCACCCCTAGTCCTTCTTTTCTCTAGACTGGCCATATCCAATTCCTGCAACCGTTCTTCATATGTTTTTGTCTCCAGGCCCTTAATCATCTTAGTTGCTCTTCTTTGCACTTTTTCCAAAGTCTCAACATCTTTTTTGTAATGTGGTGACCAAAACTTGATGCAGTATTCCAGGTGTGGTCTTACTAAGGATTTATAAAGCGGTACTAATACTTCACGTGATTTTGATTCTATGCCTCTGTTTATACAACCAAGAATTGTATTAGCTTTTTTGGTGGCTGCCACACACTGCTGGCTCATCTTTAAGTGATCGTCCACTAGGACTCCAAGGTCCCTCTAACAGTTACTGTTTTTGAGCCAGGTATTTTTTCCAGTATCTTCCCAGGTATTGATGTTAGGCTGATATGTCTGTAGTTTCCTGGGTCTGTTTTTTTTTCTTCCTTTTTTGAAGATGGGAACCACATCAACTCATTAGAAGGGCTTTAAACTAAAATTGAGGGGGAAGTGTGACCAATCTTTAGAATCTCTAGAACACAAAACCAATCATAAATCCCAAGAAAACAAATCAAACAATGTGGTAGGCAGTGCTGAGAAAAAAGAAAAAATCAAACAACAATCAGGAGATCCAGGAAACGTACCCATGGACAGGCATAAAAGTCTTAAATGCTTATATACTAATGCTCAAAGCTTGGGGAACAAACAGGGTGAACTAGAAGCAATAGTACACGAGGGTAGGTATGACATAGTTGGCATTACAGAAACCTGGTGGGACAAAACCCATGACTGGAATGGACTGAAGGATGGATACAAATTGTTCAAAAGAAACAGAACTACTGTACAAAAAGAGGAGGGGGAGATGCACTATATGTAAGAGAATACTACATATCTACAGAAATTCACATGATCAAAGATAAAAACCCTCCAGAATCTATATGGGTCAATATAAAAGGGGAAAAAAGTGACATTGCCATAGGGGTATTGTCATGGTTCCGGTAGATAAAACAACTTCTAGGCAAGGAATTCTTCCTCAAATAACATTTTTATTTGACTACAAAATAACGGCACATACAAAGGTGAACCCAAGACTAAATTCCCCTCCCCTTGGTTACAAAGTTACAAGTTGCAATTCCCACCCCAATTAGATGTTATAAATCACATTCACCAATTAGTAGAAAACACGGGCACTCCTCCCAGCTCTCCAGCCCGCCAAAATGCTATCAGTAATGACCTTGGATCCCATACATGAAATTGTTTTGGCTAACTCAGAACTATACCCCCTCCCTCCTTCTTTCTAAATATGTGGCAACCGAAAACGAAGTGAAAATGGCTTCAGTTCAGGTCGTTGCAGTGTTGACATTCGGCTCCCTTTAAAGAAAGAAGAAATCCTGCAATATAAACAAGAATAAAAGTTAAGAGTCCCGTCTTGGTTTGTTTGGATGTTTGTCATAGAATTTGCGTATCAATCTATCAGCTTTCACATCAGTACTTTTTACCCAGGTGGCTTCCGATAACAGATATCCTTTCCATTGCACTAAATATTGCAACTTGCCTTTGTATAATCTAGCATTAAGAATGCATTTTACTTCGTAATGAGTTTCTCCAGCCACCACAAGCGGGCCAGGTGCTTTCTTGGGAGGGGGTCTCAAAGTCGACTCCCTGAAAGGTTTTAACAGACTGCTATGAAACACTGGGTGGATCTTTCCTAAAAGGCGAGGCAGTTTTAGTTCTACAGTGGCTGGGTTTATGATCCGAACTACAGGAAAGGGTCCCAGGTATTTTGGTCCCAATTTTCTGCTAGGTAACTTAAGTCTTAGATACTTTGTAGAAAGATAAACCTTTCCCCCCACACGGAATGATTTCTGAGCTGCTCTTTTCTTATCAGCTTGCTTTTTGTAAACCTCTGAGGCTTTTGTTAAAGCTTTCTTTGTATTATCCCAAACACCCCTCCAAGCAGACACCCACTGATCTAATGTTTGAGAGGTAGGGGGGTCCTGGGGGTATTCAGGCATTGGAATAAAATCCCTCCCAGTGGCTATCTTAAATGGCGTAAGTCCAGTGCTGCTATGTACTGTGTTATTATAAGCCATTTCAGCAAAAGGGAGATCAGTCCAATTTGTCTGTTGGTAATCTACATAGCATCTAAGATACTGCTCCACCATTGTGTTCACTTTTTCAGCTGCTCCATTCATAGAAGGATGAAAAGCTGATGACAGTCCTTGCAAGGAACCAATCAGTTTAAGAAAATCCCTCCAAAATCTGTCCGTAAATTGAACTCCCCTGTCCAAAATTATTCGTTTTGGTGTGCCGTGCAGCTGGTAAATATGCTTAAGGAATAGCTTGGCTAGCTTCTGGGCAGATGGGAGACCAGAGCATACTATAAAGTGAGCTTGCTTTGAAAAAAGGTCAATTACAGTCCATATTACCATATTTCCTCTACTCTCCAGTAATTCAACAATAAAGTCCATAGCGATCTCCTCCCATGGCTGAGAAGGATCTGCGACAGGCTGTAACATTCCAGGGGGCTTTCCTGGGATCCTCTTCATGGTTGCACAGACTGCACAGCTTTTTACATAGCTCTCCACATCTTTCTTTAAGCCTGGCCACCAAAATTGCCTTTGGACTAAGTGTAGTGTCTTTAAATATCCAAAGTGACCAGCTTGTTTAACGTCATGACTGCATTGGAGCGCTTGGAGTCTGAGCGATTCAGGCAAATATAATTTTTCCCCTTTCCAAGCTAACCCATCCCTATGGGTTAGGATGGTTTGATTTTCCTTGAGCCATTTGTCATTTTTCAGTTCTTGCTTTAATTTATTTGTCAATGGGTCATGTGGGTTAGGGGACTTCACGTGTCATTGTTTCCCAGGGGTTATTTGAGAAATAACTTGAGGTGGTGGCATAATAGAATCTATGACTTGTTCATGTTGGCTTTTATATTGAGGCAGTCTAGAGAGGGCATCAGCTAAGAAATTTCTTCCACCCGGTATGTATTTCAGGATAAAGTTAAAACGATTAAAATATTGCACCCAGCGTACTTGTTTGGGAGACAGTTTACGGGGAGATTTCAGTGCCTCTAAGTTTTTGTGATCAGTCCATACTTCAAAAGGCTTCTTGCACCCGTCTAGGAAATGATGCCAAATCAATAAAGCCCATCTGATTGCAAAGGCTTCCTTCTCCCAAAAGGCCCACCTCTGCTCTGTGTCAGTGAGTTTTTTTGAAGTGTAAGTTCAGGGTTGTAAATTTCCTTCATGTTTTTTTTTTTTTGTAACAGCACTGCCCCCACAGCCACATCGCTGGCATCAGCTTGAATAACAAATTGCTCCTCAGGATGAGGGTGTTTGAGAATTGGTTCTGCAGCAAACAGTCTTTTTAAATTCTCAAAAGCGGCTTGGCACTCTAACAACCAGTGTAGGGGTTGACCTGGTTGTGGTTTACCCCCATCTTTGCCAGTTTTTAATAGTTCTGTAATGGGCAAAGCAATCTCAGCAAATGAAGGGATGAATTGGTGGTAGAAATTAGCAAATCCAAAAAAAATTTGGAGCTGTTTCCGAGTTCATGGGGGCTGCCATTCAATCACCACTTTTACTTTAGCTGGATCCATTTCAATGCCTTCGCTGGAAATTCTGTAACCCAGATAATCCAAACGTGTCTGATGGAACTCGCACTTTGAGAGTTTGGCGTAGAGTTTAGCGTTCAGCAGTTTTTTTAGTACTTCTCGTACTATAATTGTATGTTCTGCCATAGTCTCTGTATAGATTAAAATGTCATCAAGATACACCAAAACCCCTTTATATAAATGATCATGCAGCACCTGGTTGATCAGCTGCATGAACACAGCAGGAGCTCCTTGTAATCCAAAAGGCATGACTTTGAACTGATAACTACCTAGGGGGCTGTTGAAGGCAGTTTTCCATTCATCACCTTTTCTTATTCTCACGCGATAATACGCCTCTCTTAGGTCTAATTTGGTAAAAATGGGGCTAACATGTCCTTCATTAAGGGGAGAGGGTACATATTCTCCTCACTAACAGCGTTTAATCCTTTAAAAACAATGCAGAGTCTAAGTGATCCATCTTTTTTTTCCTTAAAAAGTATGGGGGCAGCCACTTTGGATTTTGCGGGTTCAATAAAACCCCTCACTGGAGGGGCGTGGCTAGCGCCGCAGCGACATGATGATCCTTCACGGGGCTCCGTGAAAATCACCAAAATCCCCTTGCCTGGGGGTCCGGAGAGACCCTAGCTGACCCTGTAGGGGTTGGTGAAGAAGAGAGGACACTCTGCGGACCACAGGGATATCACGATTTCCTGTAGGAGCAGAGGAGAAGCTCTCAGACTGGTGAGGTGTGATAGACGGCCATTGTGTGCCTGTCAGAAGCCGTGGTAGCCCAACCAGAAAGATACAAGAAGAAGATTGATGAATGGTGTGTTTGCCCTGGGTGAGATTTTTCTGATCTCTGTTAGAAAAGATTTTGTTCTCCCTTAACATTGGGTTTGATTGAGAGTGGGACTAAAAAAAGAAAGAGGTGGGATTCTAAATCTTCCACCTCTGGTCATGGCGGCGATCAGGCTGTGAAGTCATTAACAGGACGGAAGTATGAAGAAGGATTTATTACTCCTTTTTAAGTAAAATCAAAAAACAGAGGGACTAAGAAATTAATGGGACTGAATTCTTGTTTTTCTTTTTTCAATAAGATTTGGATTAAGAGCTGGAAGTTGGACAATTTATACTGTATAAAAGAAAGCTTAAAACTTTAAAACTAAATAAGAAGAGACTAAAATAGAGGAAAATAGAACAAGTGTGCCATCTACTGGTCATTACTGGCAGAGAAAGATAACAAGAAGCGAAAGAGGTTGACCTTGAACATGAAGTGTAGATTGGAGTGGAAGCTGTAAACAATAACTAACTTTGGCACCTGCAAATTGTTTAGTCTGGAAAGCTGGAACAGAGAGTGGAAGCAGTATGATTGTGTGAACCTAGCAGCTCTCTGGCTTTAACAGATAATAAACAACCAAACAGGCTGAAGCTGGGAAATAGCAGGAACTTGCTTTCAGTCTAAATAGGAGAATCCTTTTTTTTCTCTCTCTCTCTTCCTTTGAGGTTTGTAAAATTTAGAGACTTGGAAAATATAGAGACCTGCCAGATTTTGATGGATTATAAATAACTTTGATGGACTACAAATAATTTTTGATATGATATTTGTTAAAGAGGAAGGGAAGAAGAGTTGA
This sequence comes from Azemiops feae, assembly GCA_023970755.1. Taxonomy (NCBI): domain Eukaryota; kingdom Metazoa; phylum Chordata; class Lepidosauria; order Squamata; family Viperidae; genus Azemiops; species Azemiops feae. Next base: position 327,502 of record JALGBA010004124.1, on the reverse strand, counting down.
AGACAGTTCATGAAGGACACTTTGGTCTATTTCACAAAATATATTTAGAGATATATTTGGGCCTTTGTGGACTACAAATAATTTTATATAATACTTCTACATAATAGTATTATAAAGAAGAAGAGAAGAAGGGTGAAGAACTATATTTAAAAGAACTTTTGGATTAATAGACTATAGGTTCTCTGGACAGAGGTTGTAATATGAGTAATAGAGGGATCTGGTAGTGAGATTGTCGACATAAGTGAGATTGTCGACATTGTGAGATTGTCGTGAGATTGTCGTGAGATTGTCGACATTGAAGCTGGGAGGCAATTGGGTGGGGGACTGTGGAATATTAGGGAGTGTGTTGCAAAATTGTTGTTTATTTTATTTGTTAATATTTAAAGATGGAGAAAACTACATCAGCCCCCTCCTCAGCACTATCAGCAGCAGCTTCGAGTCTGGCCAGTCAAAGATCTCTGGATAATATTCTGCAACAGGAGAAAATAAACATGATGCAAATGGAAACAAAAATGATGTTCCAATCGATTCAGGAATCAATAACCAAATTACATGAACAGATGAAGGAAAGAATACAAAAAGTGGATGATAAAGTAGAAAATATTCAACAAATAATGATAAAAAATTAAGAAAGAATTAAGAAGATAGAAGAAAAATCAGAAGAAACCGAGAAAAAGGTGGAGGAAATGGACCAGAGACTGACCCAGGCAGATAAGAGCCTTGAGGGAACAGTGATATCTTTAGAAATGGAGAAGGCTGAATACTTTTTGAGATTTCAAAATGTAGAAGAAGAGAAAGGGGAAGATCTTGCCGATAAAATGGGAGAGTTGTTGGCTGAGGTGTTAGAGCTGAGTAAACAGGAGGCGTTATCTGAGATGGATGAAATTTTCCGAGTTCATAGAAGTTATGCTAGAAGGAATAAACTCCCCAGAGAAATACATATTAGATTTTTGAAGAAGAAGGTCAGAATGGAAATACTCCAAAGAGTAAAAGGAAAGCCAATGGTTTACAAAGAGAAAGAAATAGTTATCTTAAAACAGATACCTAGAAGAGTGAGAGATATAAGAAGACAATACCAATTTGTGGCAAGAAAACTGATCAAATATGATATAAACTTTAGATGGTTGATACCTGAAGGACTATTGGTGATTTGGCACGAGAAAAGATATAGGCTAGATTCAATAGATAAGGTAATAGAATTTTATGACTATCATTTTGGTATGGAGGAAGAAAAGGAGAAAAGAGAGAAAATGGATGATAAGGGACAAGAAGAACCGATTGGAGAGAGAATTTTACAGTTAAAAGAAAGTGAAATGGAACAAAAAGAAAGAGCAGAACGGGAAGGAACCAGAGCAAAGGAACAGAGAGAAATAAGAACTACCAGGACGACCAGACCTATTTATAAGTGAAATGATGGAGGAAGAAATCACTTTATTATCAGTGAATGTTAATGGACTGAACTCAGTAGTGAAAAGGAATTTTTTTTTAATAAATTAAAAAAATTGAATTTAGATTTGATTTGTCTTCAAGAAGTACATATTAAAGATGAGCAATACAAACTACTGGAAAACCCCAAAATTGGGAAATTATATGCTTCCTTAGCAAATTAGAAAAAAAGAGGGGTGGTTCTATACATTAAAGAAACAATAAAATCAAAACAAATTTATAAAGACGAAGAGGGGAGATTTTTGATGGTGGAAGCAATAATGAATTATAAACGGACATTATTAACAGTAATGTATGCACCAAATAGTAAACAAGAAGTCTTTTATGAACAATTACATAAGAAAATTTTAGAAATGGTGAAGCATCTTGTGGCGAAGCATGGTATAGCAAGTAAAAATCTCTGTTAAAGAGACCTGCTTACAGTCCAGACTTGTCCTTGGCACTATCTAAAAGAGATATAAAGCTGGAAGAACAGCTGGACAGTAAAATTGGCTTCTAGGAATTGTGGAGGTGAATTTCTACTGACTTTCATCTAAGAAATAGCCTTCACTAAAGGACTATCTACAACTGTGTTAGAAATGGAGGAAGGCCAGCAACAACTTAATTATAAACTCATACTTGAAAAAATCCTTGAAGCCACTGAGATAATTAAATCCAGACTGAAAGATAAAGGTGCCAGCTTAAATCTACAAAATGAAACTTTGACTTCAACGAAAGAACCTATAATCCAAAAACCAAAAGAGGCGGAAGAAATTAATACTAAGACAGAGGACTTTAAAGATCAGCAAATACAATTTACTGGAAATTTTGACAGACAAACCCTGACCGCAACTAAAGAACTTACAACCCAAAAAACAACAGAAGTGGAACAAAGCAACACTAACATGGAGCCTGTTAAAGACCAACAAATACAGCATACTGAAAACCTAGATAACCAAATGACAACTCCAAAGCTGGACATGACTGTCTACCTAAATCAGAAGAAACCTGAGGAACAAAAAGACCAAATTGTATTGAAGGAGCCACCAGGACAACAACCTAACGATCATGAATCTGCCAGCCTTTCTGGAAAACTGATAACTAGATGGTCTCCCCTGGTTCAAGTAATATGTGCAAGAATGAAGGGAGATCTTTCTGATGATTTAAAGGCATTGGTATGGAAGCCTGGTTGGCACAAAAAGAAAGCTAGAGTTAGATTTTTAAAAAATGGGATCTCTTGACTTATGATAGAGGATCCTAAAGTCTCAACTAATGGGCTAAAGGGAGATATTTAGATGAAGGGAAATATGATTATTGGATTTAAATATTGTTGTTAAATGATAAAAAAAAATAAGGGACTAACTAGCTTAATATTTAGGATTTAGACTTATAAGGGAAATGAAAATTAATGATCAAGAATTAGCTTTGAACTATTGTTTAGCCCAGATAATATAGATGATGGACTTGAGACAATAAAGGACACTCTATTAGTAAGTGATGATGTATTAGGATGAGAAATAGAAAATGTGTGTATAAGATAAGAATAGATTTAACTAAGTAATATGTATATTTTAGATATGATAACTTTTTGTAATGAAATAAAGGAAATTTGGATTACCCGAAATTTAAACATTATGGATATTAAAGGTTAAATTGGTATAATGTAATAAAAATTTAAAAATTAAGTAAAACTTAAAACAGGATATGGATATGTATAAGGAAAAAATATATTGATAAATGTGCTAACTAACTTTGCTATAATTAAAAATTTATAAGCCTAAATGTGATATAAAATGTTAAGGGAAATAGAGAAGGAATTTCTGATGATGTAACCTGAGATATGTTTTAAAGATTTTGTTATTGAACTACTGATTACCCAGTTACCACGCTGATTTCCGAATACTCAATGTAAAAATGTAAAACCAATAAAACTTGTTTAAAAAAAAAAAGAAAGAAAATTTTAGAAATGGAATATGATAATATTTGTATTGTGGGAGATTTCAATGCAATTGTTGATGTAAAATTGGACTATAAAAGTAGTAAAATAAATCAAAAAGTTAGGAGAACTTTACCAAAGTCCTTTTTTAAAATGGTGGAAGAAATAGGAATACAAGATGTATGGAGAGAATTAAAACCGGAGAAAAAACAGTATACCTTCTACTCTAATAGGCACAAATCATGGTCCAGAATTGACATGATATGGATGTCATCGGAGTTACAAGAAAATATACAAGAAGTAGAATTGGAGCCAAACACCTGGGCAGACCACAATCCAATTAAAATGAAATGGAAAGGACAAATAAGAAAACTAAGATGGACATTAAAGCAGTCAATATTAAAAGACAAGGAGTTTATACAAAGAATGGAGAAAGAAATGGATTTCTTTTTTAAAGAGAATAAAAATGGAGAAACGTCCTTACCAAATGTATGGGACACTGCCAAACCGTATTTTAGACGATTAGCCATCTCTTATATAGGAAGGAAAAACAAGGAGAAAAAGCAAAAACAAAAGGGGTTGGAAGAAGAATATAAAAGATTAGAACTAGAATTACAGAGAGAATTGCAAAAACCAAATCTTAAAAATCAAATGGAATTAGTAAAACATAAATTAAATATATTAGAGAAAGGAATTGGCACAAAAAAATCAAAGCAGCAAAACAGAATTTTTTTGAAAATGCAAATAAGCCGGGAAGATGGCTGGCATACAAACTTAAAAAAGAGAAGAAAAGAAGTTGATACAAAAATTGAGAGATGAGACTGGTACTATTCAATACCAAAATGAAGCTAAGAAAAAAAATAATAAAGGAATTTTATGAAAAATTATATAGCCAAGAGAAAATATCAGAAGATAAAATAAAACAATACTTGGAAAAAGCTAAATTGCCAAAAGTGTCTGAAGAATTGAAGACCATGCTGAATGAAAGAATAACAATGATGGAGCTAACAGAAGCAATTAGGAGACAAAAAAATCACAAAACACCTGGGCCAGATGGTCTACCGGCAGAATTTTATAAACATTTACAAGACACAATAGGCCCATCTATGCTCGAAGTCTATAATGCAGCATTGTCAGAAGCAAAGATTCCTAAAACATGGACAGAAGCGAATATAACATTGATACCCAAAGAAGACTCTGATTTACTACAAATAAAAAACTATAGGCCAATATCATTGTTAAATGTAGATTATAAAACCTACGCTTCAATAATAGCAGAGAGACTGAAAAGGTTCTTAAATGATTTTATACACATAGATCAGAATGGATTTCTACCTAAGAGGCAAATTAAAAATAATATGCGGATGATCTTGAATACATTGGAATACTATGAGATGCATCCTGGAAAGCAAATGGCACTGATCTTCCTTGACGCACAGAAGGCATTTGACAATGTGAATTGGCAGTTTATGTTTTTACAATTAAAGTATATGGACTTTGGAGAGAAATTTATTAACATGATTAAGGCAATATACCATAAACAAACAGCAAAGGTGATTATAAATGGGGACTTAAGAGAAACTTTCAATATAACTAAGGGTACAAGGCAAGGATGTCCTCTATCGCCATTGTTATTTATATTAACTCTAGAGGTGTTAAACAGAAATATTAAACAAGACAGTGGAATAAAAGGTATGAAAATAAATAAAGAGGGATTGACCTATCATGGTGGCCACAGTTACAGATACAATCCAGATATGAAAAAGACAGGAAGACATATGGTTTTTATAAAGAACCAACTGAATTGGATCATATTCTAATGGGGATAGATGAGAAATTAATTAAAAGGATATACAATTATTTATTAAGTACTAAATTGGAAGAAGAACAAGTAAAAGGGACAATGATAATATGGGCCAAGAACTTTGGCTATGTAATAGAATTAGATAAATGGCAGAAACTGTGGAACAGAAACTATAAACTTACAATGTCAACAACGTTAAAAATTAAAGAAAAAGAAGAAAATGAATACTATATGACATGGGATCTGTTTTACCAATGGTTAGCTGACAGAAACAGAGGTTAGAAAGTTGGAAATATGAGAAAATGTGGATTATATGAGGAAGATTTATAGCGGATTAGTAAATATTTTGATTGTTATTCACAGAGTATGAACAGCAAACAGCAAACAGGGTGAACTAGAAATTCAGGTTAATGAGGGCAGATATGATATTGTTGCCATTACGGAAACATGGTGGGATGAAACCCACAAATGGAACACACAGCTAGAGGGATTTAAATTATTTAAAAGAAACAGACCAAATAAAAGAGGAGGTGGAGTTGCTCTCTATATAAGAAATAACTACATCTCTACAGAAATAGAGCACAACAATGATGAAAATTGTCTTGAATGCATTTGGGTCAATATAAAAGGGAGAAAAAATGACATTGCCATAGGTGTATACTATAGGTCACCCAACCAAACAGAGGAAATAGACGAACTTTTTGCTAGTCAGCTAACTAAGGTATGTAGGAAGCACATCACAATAGTAATGGGGGACTTTAATTACCCTGACATCAACTGGGAGACAAACTCTGCACCAAGTGGAAGATCAAACAGTTTCCTGACAAACCTAGCAGACAACTTTGTCTCCCAAAAAGTAGAGAAGGGAACTAGGGGATTAGCCATTCTGGATCTAATTCTCACTAACAGAGATGAAATGATAGAAGGTGTTGAAGCCACAGGAACCTTGGGAGGTAGTGATCATGTAATATTGGAATTCAACATTATGGAAGCACAAGCAATAGAACACAGTCAAACTAGAGTCTTGGACTTCAAGAGAGCTAATTTCAATAAACTTAGAGAGGGCTTGGGAAGGATTCCATGGATGAGAATCCTCAAGGGGAAAACAACTCAAGAAGCTTGGAAATTTTGAAAAGCGAGATAATAAAAGCCCAGTCTAGCACAATACCAACAAAGAGGAAAAATAACAGCTCTCAAAAGAGACCAGCATGGCTGCATAAAGAACTCTCTGATAAATTGAAAGATAAAAAGGAAAAGTATCAGAAAGTGGAAAGAGGGGCACATAAACAAAGGTCAGAAATCAATGCAAATAGGCCGAGCTGCAAGAGAAGTGAGGAAAGCTAAGGTCATAATGAATAAGGCTTGCGACCACAAGTAAAAATAACAAAAAAAGCTTCTTAAATGTAAAAAAATAAGAAAAAAATCGAAGGAATGAGTGGTCATAGGGTGAAAGCGGCAAGAAGGTGACAAGCCACTAGTGAGAAAGCAGAGAACTATTTAACTCGTTTTTTCGCATCTGTCTTTACACAAAGGGAAAAAACAGACCATAACCTAAAATTTTTTCCAAAAATAGGACATTAAAAAACAGAATAGAACCACAAGATAAGATAGGCGAAGAAAATGGTAAGTGAGCACCTGTCCAGCCTAGATGAGTTCAAATCACCAGGACCAGATGGATTATACCCCAAGGTTCTCAAGGAACTGGCAGATGTGATCTCAGAACCACTGAACTATATTTTTCAAAGATCCTGGAGCACTGGGGAACTACCAGAGAACTGGAAAAGAGCTGATGTAGTTCCCATCTTCAAAAAAGGGGGGGGGGAAATGGATCCAGGAAATTCCAGACCTATCAGCCTGACCTCAATACTGGGAAGATTCTGGAAAAGATAATCAAACAACAAATCAGCGAACACCTAGAGGCAAACAAAGTCATTACTAAAAGCCAACATGGTTTTGTCAAAAACAGATCATGCCAGACAAATCTTATTGCATTCTTTGACCAGTTGACAAAATTAGGGGACCAGAGGAATGCTGTGGATTAATTTACCTTGGACTTCAGTAAGGCATTTGATAAAGTAGATTCACAACCTACTACTTGATAAGATAGAAAAATGTGGGTTAGACAGCATCACCACCAGATGGATTCGTAGCTGGCTGACCGGCCGTACTCAACGTGGTCCTCAATGGAACCACATCTACATGGAGGGAAGTGTGCAGTGGGGTGCCCCAGGGCTCTGTTCTGGGGCCAGTGCTCTTCAACATCTTCATCAACGATTTGGACGAGGGGATAGATGGGGAACTCATCAAATTTTGCGGATGACACCAAGCTGGCAGGAATAGCCAACACTCCAGAAGACAGGCTTAAGATACAGGAGGACCTGGACAGACTTGAACACTGGCGCTATCTACAAAAATGAAATTCAATGGTGAAAAAGTAAGGTTCTACATTTAGGCAAGAAAAAAACCAATGTACAGGTATAGTATAGGGGTACCTTGCTCAATAGTAGTAACTGTGAGAGGGATCTTGGAGTCCCAGTGGACAATCACTTAAATATGAGCCAGCAGTGTGCTGCAGCTGCCAAAAAAGCCAACACAGTGCTGGGCTGCATTACAGAGGGATAGAACCAAGATCACGTGAAGTATTAATACCACTTTACAATGCCTTGGTAAGGCCACACTTGGAATACTGCATCCAGTTTTGGTCGCCACGATGTAAAAAGATGTTGAGACTCTAGAAGAGTGCAGAGAAGGGCAACAAAGATGATTAGGGGATGGAGGCTAAAGCATATCGGAACGTTTGCTGGAATTGGGTATGTTATTTAATGAAAAGAAGGACTAGGGGTGACATGATAGCAGTATTCCAATATCTCAGGGGTTGCCACAAGAAGAGGGAGTCAAGCTATTCTCCAAGGCGCCTGAGGGCAGGACAAGAAGTAATGGATGGAACTAGTCAAGGAGAGAAGCAACCTGGAACTGAGGAGAAAACTTCCTGACAGTTAGAACAATTAACCAGTGGAACCAACCTGCCTCCAGAAGCGGTGAATGCTCCAACACTGGAAGTTTTTAAGAAGAGACTGGACAGCCATTTGTCCGAAATGGTATAGGGTTTCCTGCCTGAGCAGGGGGTTGGACTCGATGACCTCCAAGGTCCCTTCCAACTTTATTATTATTATTATTATTATTAATTAATGTCAATGTGGAAAATACTATTTTTAACAACATGATTGCTATTTCCTAGTACATGATTGTATTTTGATAAGATTACTATGAATGTGATGATTATTATATTCTAATATTTTTATACCTAGACAACACACTGTTCAATACAGAAATGGATTCTTTGATATAATAATAGTAATAATAAAAATAAAAATAAACCCCCTCACCAAATTCTTATCAAAGTACTCCCTCAATTCTTCCACTTCGAGGGGGGTCATTGCATACATCTTCGGCTTTGGCAATTTAGCCCTTGGTAGAATCTCAATGGCACAGTCAGTGGTTCTATGGGGGGGGGGGTAGGATGTTACATTCCATCTCGCTGAACACTTCAGCCAAGTCTCGGTATTCGCTGGGCATGAGAGGCACTCCTGGCAGGGGATTTGCCGCCGCTTTTAGTGTCTCGGATAGTGGTTCTGCTATCCCGCTGGTGTCATTAGAAGGGTTGGGGGGTGACGGCCCTATGGCTAACCTCAAGGTTCTCATTCCATTCTCCCACCATATTAAAGGTTTCCACTTGTCCAACCAGGCTAATCCCAAGATTACTGCCTCAGTCATTTTTGGGACTACCACAAACCGGATAAATTGCTCCCACCTCTAGTCGAACTGGCTCAGTTAGGCAGGTGACTAGGGCTCTGCCCAATAAGGACCCGTCTGCCTGTTCGAACTTCATGGGGGAGGAAAGCTTTTTAGCTCTGATGCCTAATTTGAGAACGGTAGGGAGGTTGTTTAGGCATCGTGAACACCCAGAGTCTATCAGCACGTGTAAGTCCATCCATGCTCCTGTCTTAGGGACCAAGAGCTTAGCAGAGAGGGAAAAGGGTGGTACAGGCTGACTCACCATTGGGTCATTTTCTCCCTGATCATCGGTGTCATACGGAGCAGGCGAAAGGGCGGCCTCAGGTGGGGCCTCGGTTTTCTCTTGAGTAGGAGAGGTGACTTTGAGTGGCTTGCTCTTGGTTAATCCAACTCAATTTTTCTCCAGTGGATCGCAAGCTTTCTTTTTGTTTAGCTGTTGTAGTCAAACCGCTTTTTTGCTGGGGGAAAGGAACTGGACAAACAGCTGCTCGGTGACCTGGCTGGCCACATCTAAAACACTTGATTGGTGGTCCAGCTGATGCCTTTGGAGCTCCAGTAGTTCCAGTCGGTGGGGTTCGCCAGGGAAGCTGACGTCTCACTGGATCTGGTCTCGGTCTAGGTCCAGGGGTCAGTGGCTTCCTGTAGCGGTTTAACTCAATGTCTAATTTCACGGCCATGCGATACCACTGATGGAGTTGATCAGGGATCCCCCTGTAGACGCATGCCTGGAATAGATCTGGGTGCAATCCGGACTTGAAATGATGAACTAGCGATCGCTCAGGCCACAGCACAATTCTGCCAGCCACCCATATTGCTTCGCTGGCTGACCCCTCTGTTTCACCTCATGAATACCTTTTTCAGTTTGCAGGGCTTTGGATCCATCCTCGAACCTGGTCCTTAGCCCCTGGATAAACACGTTGCAGTCCCATAGCTCAGGTGATTGCTCGTTGTACAAGCCGTTCAACCACTCTGCAGCTTCCCCTTCCAAGTTTACCGCTACCACATCAACCATAGTGGCAGGGTCTGGATAGGCATTGGCATTCCTGTTCATGTGCGAGCGCACTTTTTTTTTTTTTTTAAACAAGTTTTAATTTTCCATTTTTACAAAGCTTCAGGTATTAAGGAAGCAACTTGGTGGTTGGGTAATACATAGTCCAATAACACGCTTTTCCATACATATGTCAGTTTACATCATCAAAAACTTCCTCTCTGTTTCCCTTAGTTATTATACCAGATTTCGAATTAATACATTGCTAGTTATAACTCAATCATTTGAAACATTTATCGACAACTTTTGATTTATATGCCTTCAAATCCTGTTTTTAACTTTTATCTGATTTCAATTACAGTATTCCAGTTGGCTTAATGTCCATAGTATTTAGATTTTGGATAACCCATGGTTCCCTTAGTTCATTACAGAATAGTTATCATGTCTAAAATACACTTATTATTTATTCAAATAAATTCTTAGTTTATTTCACAATCATATTCTGCATATTCTACTTCTCCTTCTAATATCATCGCTTACTAATAAAATAACCTTTATCCTCTGAATCCATCTTCTATGTTATAATTCAAAACTATTATTCTAGTAACTAATTTATTTCCCTTATAGGTATAAATCCTGAATATTGAATCAATTAATGTCTTTTAAAATCTCCTTATCCCATTAAGTGAGATTTAAGGCTCTTCCATTAAAGGTCACATAAAGAAAACCATTTTTTAAGTCTAACTCTGGCCTTCCTTTTGTGCCAAACAGGCTTCCATAACAGGGCTTTTAAATCCTCAGGTGGGTCTCCCTTCATTCCTGCATATGTCATTTGAATCAAGGGAGACCATCCACTCATCAGCCTATCAAGGAAGCTAGTCCCTTCATAGTCATTAAATTGTTGGCCTGATAGTTTGAATCTCCATATTTGGCTTAGTATATTTGTCGTGGGTTCAGGCTGGTCTTCTTCTTCTTCTGATTTCAGCTGGTTTAGATGAAAAGTCGTATTCAATGTTGTAGTTGTTTTTTGGTCATCTGGGTTATCTGAATTGTTTGTGTATTGTGTATGTAAGTCTTCAGCACCTTCCGTCTTAGTGTTGTTTTCTTCAGTTTCTGTTGCTGTTGAAATTGCAGATTCTTTAGATGAAATCAAAGTTTGGGTATCAGAGTTCTGAGTAGATTGTAGCTGGCATTCTTTGAAATCCACTTTAGTGTTAATTCCTTCTTCTTCTGTTGCTTTTTGGGTTGTAAGTTCATCTATTGAAGTCAGGGCTGCGTTTTGTAGCTTTAAAGTGGCACGTATATCTTTCTGTCTGAAATTCATTAGCTCAGTAGCCTCTAAGATTTTTTCAAGTATAAATTTGAAGTTAAGCTGTGGGTGGTGTTCCTCCATTTCTGTGGTATTTGCAAATAGTCTTTTAGTGGAGGCTATTTTTAATAAAAGTCAATAAGAATCCACCTCCACTATAAAGAATTATTTTCACCACCCAGCTGTTTCAAGTTCTTATCTTTTTTGATAATGTCAAGGACAAATTTTAGTCTCAGAAGTCTCCCAGTCAAAAAAAATAATTCACTTGCTGTACCACGTTTTGCCACAAGATGTCCCTAGTGGCATGCACAGTTAAACTATTATCCGATTCAAAGAAGAAAGAAAGAAATATTCCTTTTTTTTTTTTTTCAGCTTAGCAAACAAGCGAAACAATAAGTCTCTGTAAGAATAAATAACTTTTTGGGAGCCCAGGTATCCAGGAATTACAAGTCCAAATATTTAGTCGTTTAGTCTAGTTGTTCTATTTTTTTTTCTTTAGCTTTATATTCCCAAAGTAGGCAGGAGCCGCAGAATTGAGAAGGGGGAAAAAGGTATTTCCAAAGCTTTTGCAGGAAAATAATTGGGAAGCAGGAAAGGTAAGGTAAGGTCTCACCCAACTCCTCCAGGTTGCTTTTGTCGTGCTTAGTAGTGCTTTGGGCTTTCAGCAGGAACGGCTTGGTGATCGGCCATGTTAATGGCCGATCTTTTCTTTGTCGGTCCAAAAGAGCTACCTCGGATCCAACGGAAGGGCTGCCGCCCTTCTGCGGTCAGTCGAGGGTCCTCCTCAGTGGTGGTCGCCCCTCCAGGGCGACTTTAGACCCTTTGCAGGGTCTTCCGACGGAGAAAAACCGGACGGCGGAGAGAGCAGCCTCTGCGCGCGCCCACCGGCGCCGCGATCGCAAACCGGAAGCCTGTGCGAGCGCACTTGATTGAAGAAGAAAGTTAACTTCTCGGGGTCGCCATCAAATGTGGGTTTGAAAGGAGGGGCTTCCGCAGGTCGCTGCCAATCTAAGAGATCCTGCAGCAACCCATACTGTTGCAATTGATCTTGTAGGAGTCCCGCTGCTTGATCAGCTCTTGGCAAGGGCCCTGGACTGGTGTGGCACCGGCGACGTTCGGGGCTGAGTCACCGGGGGTGTCGATCAGGGCTAAGTCTGTAACGATGACGGTCTGGACTAGCATGGTGCTGATATCGATCTGGACTGGCCTGATGTGGATATCGATCAGGGCTATCCAGGTATCGGCGGCGATCGGGGCTTGCTCTATGCCAATAACATTCAGGACTGATCTGGCATGGGTACCGGTCAGGGCTCGCATAGCGGTGGTACCGATTGGGGCTAACATACCATTGCCGATGGTCAGGACTGGCATAGCGTTGACGGCGATCAGGGCCGCCGATGGTGGTCGGGGCTATCGCGACCCTGATGCCGGTCCGGGCTTCGCCTCCGCACTGGACTCGAAGTTAAAGCTGGTGGTTTGGTCATGGGGATGCAGCTCGGGCCCCAGCTATGGGGCTGGGACTTCGCCTGGATTGGGGATGATCTTGGGGGTGTCAGTCATCCCGCTCACTGGAAAGTAACTGCCGGGTGACTTGCTCCTTTCCTCCCACCTCCAGACCTTCAAACTTCTCCCTTAACTGCTCAATGGACTGGCTTCGGATTGCAGTCAGGTATTTCCACTCACCCGACTCATCCCAAGGTGCTAGTCACTTGGTGCCTCTTCGATCCAGAGAGCACGATTTGTGAGAAGCAGTTAGTGGAGATTCAGCTTCCGCGGCCTTTGCTAAACTCCTCTTCGCTTGGGCCGCCTCTGCACGCCAAGTGTCACCGATAGATAGGACTCCCTCCAACAGCAATAATGGCTCCAACTGGATCTCACGTTCCTTTGGTCTCACGCCGATTGCCGGAGTCACCGAAGTCACACTCTCTATCAGGGCAATGGTCTGCACCCCATCTGCTGATGTGGTTGCTGTAGCTTCGAGGCTTGTAACAGGCTCTTCCTTTTTCTCCATCATTGAATTTTCCCTGAGTCTTTGTCATCCTCCCAAGGCTTTGGGTAGGCAACCGGAGCTCAGGACCCCGTGGTATTAAAATAGTTTCCAGTCTTGGGTTAATGTCATGGTTCCGGTAGATGAGACCAATTAAAAGAACTTCAAGGAGTTTCTGGTGACGTCGCTGCAAGATGGACTTGGGGAAATGATTCTCCTCTCCCCAGGTCCGACTTCTATCAGCTGGTGGGTCCAAATGGACTGAAAGTCGCCCCGTAGAGGCGACTGCCAAAGGGTGAAACCTTGAAGATTGCAGGTCGGCGGTAGCCGGCCCACTGGATCCAAGGGAGCCCTCAGAACCAACAGGAAGAAAGGCTGACCGCATTCATTACCAGCTGTTCGTCGGAGACGAAGAACTCTAAAGCACGGCAAACAGCTGATCTGGGTGAGAATATCTTCTTCTCTCTCTGCAAGTGGATACCAGCTTTGCGAACAGTATTTTAACAGCTTTTGAGAGTGAAGCCCTTAGTTTTAGGGAGGGGGTGGAGTTCCTTTTCTTACCCCCCCTCCCGAATTACAAGCGGCGGTTTAAGCCCCTGGCAAACTAAAAACTTACTATATTGTAAAGCTGTCTGAGGCACAAAAGGACAACTTGGGAAGCTTCTGGCTCTATAGATTTTTGCTTTTTTTTGTCTACTCTGTTTGAAAGCGATCACAACTTTCACTTTTTAAATCCTTAAACTACTTTTTACTTTCTATTTTTTTTCTCTTCTTCAAATATGGTGGAAATGGACATCTAATGCCATCTAGTGGTGAAATTGAGAATTATATCCAGCTTCCCCTGACTGGAGTTAACTCAGATAAAAATTTGGCTGTATGCCCAGACATTGCTTATCTGAAGGTCCTTGAAAACTTCGCTTGAGAAAGAAAGATTTCCTTTGGTTTGCCTGGTTTTACAAGATAGACTATAATTATAAATAAAACTGTACTTGGAGCCATCTGACTCCCCTGGATTATAAATACAGCTTGATTTGGAATTGTTATAAACTGTCTCTGAAGAAGTGAAGTGAATACCAAGAAACTCCTTTGAACAGAACTCTGTGGATTATAAATTTTGGCATTTTTCTTTTTTCTTTTTCTTTCTATTTTTGGGGTATTTTTTCCCCTCACCTTTTCCCCCCGCCCTGCTGCTATTATTATTTTTTTTTCTTTTTCCTCCTCCTCCTTTTTTTTACCTCTTACTATTTTTATGGTTGGCCTCTCCTAACAATTAGGAGCCTATTGGATTATAAAATTTGGCTATTTGGTGGATTACAACATATGAATTAAAGATAAAGATGAGCGCCCCAAATTTATCTAAAGTTGGGAAAAAAGTATCTTCTACTCCTGCCTCGACCTCTGCAAGTCCAGTATATCAGAGATCAATTACCACAATGCTCCAGCAAGAGAAGACGGACACCTTCCAGAAAGATACGCAAGCAACTCTGCAAGCGATTCAAGAGGCTATCGCTGCTCAGACGGCAGCTACAACGAAAAATCATGAGGAGTTGAAAAGTGACTTTGACAAAATGAACCAAAAAATTAATAATATAGATTCCCAAATTGAAAATTTTAAACAGATGATTACAGACAACCAACAAAGAATTCAAAAAATAGAAGATAAGTCAACTGAGGTTGATCAGAAACTAGAAGTTTTAAAAGATGAAAACCAAAAATTGATGCAAATAAATGGAGAATTAGAAGATTCGTTAGCAATTATAGAAATGGAAAAGGCCTCATACTTTTTAAGATTCCAAAATATAATAGAAGATAAAGAAGAGGATCTCCTAGGTTTGATAACTGAGTTACTGGCAGATGCATTAGGAACTGGAAAATTGCAAATGGAAGGAGAATTAGATCAGGTCTATCGAGTCAACTCAAACTATGCCAGAAGAAATAAAGTACCCAGGGAAGTGCATGTCAGATTTCTTAAAAGATCCACAAGAGATGATATTCTGAGAAAAGTAAGAGATGAACCGTTGAAATACAAAGAAAAAGAAATTGTAGTCCTCAAACAAATCCCTAGGAGAATAAGAGAGGCTCGAAGAGAATATCAGTTCCTAACTAGGAAATTAGCTGAAAAAGGAGTGAATTTCAGATGGCTGATTCCAGAAGGGATCTTAATTTACTGGGACACGAAAAGATATAGACTGGACAACCACAGAGCTTTTCTGGAAAGAGGCGATCCTGAACCAAAGAAACAAGAAGAAATAGCAGTTGAAGGAGCGGCCAAACAAAGAGAGGAGGAAGAAACCAAAAATACATATTCAGAAGAAGGAGCAAGACCAAGAGACCAGAGACAGATAAGATCGACTAGAAGACTGAGACCTAGATATAACTGAAAGAGATGGAAGAGACTGGGATTTTATCAATAAATATAAACGGACTAAACTCTCCTTCAAAAAGGAGAAATTTTTTTACATGACTACAAAAACTAAAAATGGATATAATTTGCCTTCAAGAAACACATATTAAGAGACAACATTTCAAATTGCTCAAACAACCGAAAATTGGTAAACTCTACTTCGCATTAGCATCCCAAAAGAAAAGAGGAATAGCTTTTTACATTAAAGAAAAGATGAACCCTAAACAAATCTATGCAGACGAAGAGGGGAGAATATTAATGGTGGAAATTATGATGGATCAAAAACAGATACTGATGGTAGCAATATATGTACCTAATGATAAACAAGAGCAATTTTATCAAAAACTATACAAAAAAATACTAGATCTAAATTATCAACATCTTTGTATAATGGGAGATTTTAATGCAATAGTAGATGGAACTCTGGACTATAAAAGCACCAAACAAGGGAGAAAAGGAGGAAATATACTACCTAAAGTGTTTTCAAAAATGATAGAAGAATTCTGTATTCAAGATATATATAGAGAGAAAAATCCAGAGAAATTGCAATATACATTTTATTCAAATAGTCATAAATCATGGTCTAGAATTGATATGATATGGACATCTTCAGAATTGAAAACGATGATACAAGAAGTGGAGATAGAAACTAATGTTTGGGCAGACCATAACCCAATAAGAATGACTTGGAAAGGAATTAAGAAAAAACCAAGATGGTCCCTGAATAAATCTATATTGAAAGAAAAAGAATTTCTACAATTAGCGACAAAGGAAATGGAA
Organism: Azemiops feae; assembly: GCA_023970755.1. Classification (NCBI taxonomy): domain Eukaryota; kingdom Metazoa; phylum Chordata; class Lepidosauria; order Squamata; family Viperidae; genus Azemiops; species Azemiops feae. The sequence continues at coordinate 311,074 of JALGBA010004124.1, read as the reverse complement.
TTTTTCTTTAAAATAAATAAGAAGGAAGAAACATCACTTCAAAATGTATGGGACATGGCTAAAGCATACTTCAGAGGGTTGGCTATAACTTACATTACTAAAAAGAATAAAGAAAAGAAACAACTACAGTTAAAGCTGAGGGAAGAACTCAGAAAGCTAGAATCAGAACTACAAACAGATCCACAAAAGAAAATACTCAAGAAACAAATGGACATAATAAAGCATAAATTAAATTTGGCCGAGATGGAAATAATGGCTCAACAGATTAAATGAACTAAACAGAATTTCTTTGAAAATGCCAATAAGCCGGGGAGATGGTTAGCATATAGACTGAAAAAAGAAAAAGAAAAAAAGATAAATAAGCTACAAGATCCAAAAGGAGAATTACAGTTCCAAAATGATACAATGAAAAAAATCATTAAAGATTACTACGAGATACTTTACAAGGCAGAGGAAATCCCCAAAGAAAAAATACAGCAGTACTTAAAAAAAGCAGACCTACCAAAAATTCTGGAGAACATTTGAAATATATTAAATGGAAAAATACCAATGATGGAGATCACAGAAGCCATAAAAAGGCAAAAAAAGGATAAGACTCCGGGCCCAGATGGACTACCTGCAGAATTTTATACATCACTACAAGATGTATTAAGTCCGATCTTGAAAGAACTGTGTAATGAAATTCTTTTGGAGGCTAAAATACCAAAGACGTGGACTGAAGCTAATATTACTCTAATACCTAAAGACGATGCTGATCTGACACAAATAAAAAACTATAGACCAATATCACTATTAAATGTAGACTATAAAATCTTTGCCTCAATAATGGCAGAAAGAATTAAGAAATTTCTGACCGAATTTATACACACAGATCAAAATGGCTTTTTACCTAAAAGACAGATAAAAAACAATTTAAGAATGATTCTTGATGTGTTAAGAGTATTCTGAAACTCATCCAGGGAAACAGATGGCGTTAATATTCCTTGATGCACAAAAAGTGTTTGATAATGTAAACTGGCAATTTATGTTTCAGCAGCTTGTAGAAATGGACTTTGGGAAAAAAAATTATAAATGCAATCCAAACAATTTACGACAAACAGACCGCTAGAATAATTGTAAATGGAGACTATAAAGAAAATTTTAATATTAAAAAGGGTACAAGACAGGGATGTCCACTATCCCCACTGCTATGTATATTAACATTGGAAGTATTGAATAGAAATATTAGACAAGATATAGAAATTAAAGGACTGGAGATAAAAGATGAAAAATATAAATTACAAGCACTTGCAGACGATTTGGTCTTTATACTGGAAGAGCCACTTGAAACAAGCACTAAATTGCTGGAGAAAATAGAAAAAATTGGAGAAGTGGCAGGTCTGAGAATAAACAGAGAAAAGACTAAAGTGTTGACAAAGAATTTAACAGAAAAACAGAAAAGCCAACGTACAAAAAAACAAATCTTCAAATAGTTAAAAAAGTTAAGTATTTGGGAATCGATTTAACAGCAAGATGTGTAACAGTGAAAGAAGATAACTACGTAAGACTGCTAAAACAAATAAAATTGGACCTGGAAAAGTGGAAAAACCTTCAACTGTCAATGTTGGGGAGAATAGCTACAGTGAAAATGAATATTCTACCGAAAATACTCTTCTTATTCCAAACAATTCCTGTAAGATTGGGAAAAGCCTTCTTTGATGAACTGAACACAATAATATTGAAATTTATCTGGCAAGGGGAAAAAGCGCGAATTAAAGTGAAAATGCTACAAGAAGCTAAAGATAGTGGAGGATTTGGACTCCCGGATTGGAGATTATACTACCAAGCAACTATCTTAACATGGCTTAAAGAATGGATAATGCTTAGAGATAAAAGACTACTGTATCTAGAGGGGCATGACCTACAGATTGGTTGGCATGCCTTTCTGTGGTACGGAAAGAATAAAATACATAGATACTTTCAAAACCATTTTATAAGGAATGCACTTCTTTTAGAATGGGAAAAAATAAAAGAGAAAATTTATATTAAGATACCTGAATGGCTTTCAACAATGGAAGCTTTTGCTTACCCAAACTTAATTAATTATGATAAAGTTGTGACTTACAAAGATATTTTGGATAATGAAGGAAAACTGAAAGATAGGCAAGATTTACAAAAACAAGGTATTGATTTAGCATGGTGGCCATACTTGCAAATTCAAATGAGATATGAAAAAGATGTGAAAACAATGGGATTTTATAAAGAACAGAGTTTGATCAAATATTGTTAAAAATAGATGAAAAGTTGATTAAAAAACTTTATAGATTTCTGCTAAATTTAAAGATGAAAGAAGAACAAGTAAAAGAAACAATGATAATATGGGCAAAGAACTTTGGATATACTATAGAATTAGAAGAGTGGCAAAAACTATGGGATAGAAATATTAAATTAACTAAAGCAGTGCCATATAAAGAAAACTTATATAAAATGTTTTACAGATGGCATATGACACCAGTGAGATTAGCGAAAATGTTTAAAAATACCTCAAATAATTGTTGGAAATGTAAACAAAGGCCAGGTACTTACTACCACATCTGGTGGACATGCCCTAAAGCAAAAAGATTTTGGGTTAAAATACACTTATGGTTGGAGAAGATGACTAAAAAACAAATAGATTTTAAACCAGAATTGTTTTTGTTAGGAATAATAGGAGCTAACTACGAGAAGGAGAGTGTATATCTAATATTACATGTACTAACAGCGGCAAGAATTGTATTTGCCCAATATTGGAAAAATGGAAATTTACCAACTGAAGAAATATTAATCAAGAAAATTCTAGAGTGCGCAGAAATGGATAGATTGACTTTAGAGATTAAAGAGAAAGAAAACTCAGTTTACTTTAGAACATGGGATAATTTTTATCAATGGCTAGAAAAACGAACCAGAGAGAAAGGAATGTGATATGTAATTTTGAATACATATTAGTAAGAAGAACGTCATGGAGTGATTAATTAATACTGTTTATGATAATTAACCATATCTACTATTATCTATTACTATACCTATTATTGTTATTTAAATATAATGTATGTACCCAGACAATATGCTGTTTGCTAAATATTGAAAATGTTAATCCCAACCCTGACCCCAACCCCAACCTAAACCCTAATCCCAACCCTAACCCTATTCTATCCCTAACCCGATAAAAACTAATAAAACTTTAAAAAAATAAATAAAAGAACTTCAAGGCAAGGAATTCTTCCTCAAAGAACATTTTTATTTGGCTACAAAATAATGGCACATACAAAGGTGAACCCAAGACTAAATTCCCCTCCCCTTGGTTACAAAGTTACAAGTTACAATTCCCACCCCAATTAGATGTCATAAATCACATTCACCAATTAGTAGAAAACGCGGGCACTCCTCCCAGCTCTCCAGCCCGCCAAAATGCTATCAGTAATGACCTTGGTTCCCATACATGAAATTGTTTTGGCTAACTCAGAACTACACCCCCCTCCCTCCTTCTTTCTAAATATGTGGCAACCAAAAACGAACTGAAAATGGCTTCAGTTCAGGCCACCCAACCAATCAGAAGAAATAGATGAACTCTTTGCCAACCAGTTAACAAATGTATGTAGGAAGCATACCACAGTAGTAATGGGAGACTTCAACTACCCAGATATCAGCTGAGAGACAAACTCTGCAGCGAGTGGGAGATCAAACTGATTCCTAACCAACCTAGCTGACAACTTTCTCATCCAAAAGGTAGAGGAGGGAACTAGAACTAAAGCTATACTGGACCTAATTCTTACTAATAGAGAAGAAGTGATAGAGGGAGTTGAAGTTGTCGGAACCTTGGGGGAAAGTGACCACATCATACTGGAATTCAATATAATGCAAACACAAGCAATAGAAAATAATTCAACCAGTGTCTTAAACTGCAAAAGAGCTTATTTTAACAAACTCAGAGAGAACCTAGGGAAGATTCCATGGATGAAAATCCTAAAGGGGAAAACAAATCAAGAAGCGTGGTGTGGGAAATGAAAATATAGCCCCATACTCATTAAGTAAGATAAGTCCCACAGCAATGATTTAAAACAAAGCTTTAACTCAAACTGTTTCACAATATAAATGAAAAATTTGTAATCTGCTGAGCTGGTGCATTATGTACAATAAGAAATTGCAAAGTAGACAGTTTTACATGTATATTTGGAACACGAGCATTATAACCGTGGGAAAAGAGGAACTGAAAGTAACAGATGGATGAAGGTTTCAGTTGTACATGGATGTATGCGGAAACTGCTGGTCAGCATGAAAGGACAAGGAACTGATTTTGCAAAATAATGACTATATGTGGGTGGTCGTTGGGAGAAAGGTATAAAAATGTTAGTTCAAGACCAGCTCGGGGCCATTGGCCTATAGCTATCCATTGGATTCGCTATGGCAGTGGACCTCATTGCAATGAGTTATTAATGTAAGTGATGTTGTGTTATTATGCTTGCTATGTTCCAAATTATTAGCAAAATAAACCTCTGAATCTTAAAGTAAGAATTATTGTTTTGTGTTGCTGTCTCGTGTCTTTTTCATTGGGTTTTTCCACGACAGTTTTTGGTGTGTTGGCCGGGAAGAGACGGTTGCTGGAAGAGACCTGCTGTCCAGCTGGGATTTCTGACCGCTTCCTGGCTCTGGGCCACAGGTAACCAGCCCGCTCTCTCCGAGCACTCACAATCTACTTTGGATCAGAGGTAAGAAAAAGGCCCCTTTCCTTGGGACCTTGGGTAGATAGATAGGGAAGTTGTTGTGATGTAGTTAGTTAGTTAGGCCTGTCCTCCTAATTTGGCAAGTAAGGGAAGGGTCGTGCCCGGACTTACTCTAAGGATGGACTAAGTGTGTGGTAAGGGCCGTCCTCACTGGCAAAACAGTCTGGGTATGACCCATGGCTGGGACCTGGTGAGGGTCTGGCAAGTCCTGGGGCTAGGCCAGCTCTTTGTATTGGTGTAGGGGTCGCGCCCCTGGTGAGGTCATGCCTCTTGTGTGGTTTCTTATTGCATCTCGCTTTTGTTGCAGGCTTTTGCCCTTCATCAACGACGTGTGGTAAGGTAGGATATTTTAGGATTTGTTTCTTAAGGTTTATTCATCCAACGGGAGTTCTAACGTTTTTGTTGGATTTGCTTTTGTTTTTAGTGGTTAGATTTTTCCCTCTATTCTAGCCATAGTTTTAGTTTTCATTCTTCTTTTTACTATGTGTAAGTTTTGTGAGTGTGAATGTAGGTGTGAATGTTGTTGTTATCATTGCCTTGATTGCCATATTGACCATGCCGAATGTGTTTATGTTAATGGTTTGTGCGATGAGGATTCTGAATCAACGTTGTTTGGTGTTTTTTTTTTTGGTTTTTTTTTATTAAAATAATTTTTATTGAATACAAAAAAAAGAAAAAAAAAGATTAAAAAACATTGAACATAGTGTATCATCTTTGACATACATCTTTGTCTAGACATTCCGTATTATACATATACTTTATACATTTCAGATATTCTTCCTCTATTTACATCCCTTCTAATGACCTTCCTTCTTTTTTTTCCTTCCATTTGTAAAATTTATTCCAGCTTAAATAGTATTCTGTTTCCTCCTGATTTTTTAATTCTTTGGTCATCTTATCCAATTCTGCGCAATACAGAATTTTCCTTATTAACGCATCTCCACTAGGCACTTCAGTTGCTTTCCAATTTTGGGCAAACAAAATTCTTGCCGCCGTTATCAGATGAATAATTACGTATATATCATCTTTGTTTATATTTTTTTCTAATATGCCAAGTAGTAGCATCTCTGGTTTATATTGAGTTTTTTGACCCATCATTTCTGTTATCCAATTCCAAACCCTCTGCCAATAAACCTGTACCTCTTTGCAAGCCACCAAACATGAAAAAAAGTACCCTTTTCCCTTTTACACTTCCAACAAAGTGGTGAGTAGCCACTATACATTTTTGCGAGCCTAGCCGGTGGCAGGTGCCATCTAAAGAGCATCTTATAGAGATTTTCCTTATAAGTTGTTGCCAATGTAATTTTGCAATTACGTTCCCAGATTTGCTGCCATTGGTCCAGGTTTATAGCGTGCCCCAAATCTATTGCCCAGGTAACCATCGTTTCTTTAACTTGTTCTTCAAATAATTTATATTCTAACATATATTTATATATTTTTTTATTTGTTTTTTCTCCGAGCCTAATAATATTTTATCAAGCCCCGTATCTTGTCTATTAATTCCCCATTCTTTCTTGTCTTTCACATATCTTGCTTGTATCTGAAGGTAAGACCACCATTCCAAAGCAATCCCCTGTTGTCTCAACTCTTGCCTTTGCTTTAGATATCCTTCCTCTGACAGGATATCTTTGTATATGATAACCCTATCTTGCCTATAAAGGTTGGGGTATATAACTGCTTCTAATGGTGAGAACGAGCCTGGGAGTTTTGTGTAGTATTGGCATTTAACTATATTCCAGCTTTTTATTAGTTCTTGCCGGACTTTATGCCTCAGAAAGTATTGATGGTTCCTGCTTTTCTCTGTCCATAGGTGGGCATGCCAGCCCTGCTGGAGATCATGCCCCTCTAATAGTAAACATCTTTTATTTTCCAATATTATCCAATCCCTGATCCACGTCAGGGCCGCAGCTTGATAGTACAACTCCCAATCCGGGAAGCCTAATCCCCCTCTCTCTTTAGCATCCTGTAGAGACTTTTGCTTTATCCTCGCCTTCCTTCCTTGCCACACAAAATCTAAAGTTAACTTATTCAACTCTTTAAAGAATTTTTTATCTAATTGGATTGGAATATTTTGGAATAGAAAGATAATTTTGGGTAAAATATTCATTTTCACAGCTGAGATTCTTCCTAGAAACGAAAGATGTAGGTTTCTCCAGCGGTCTAGGTCAACTTTTATACGTTTAACTAATTTTCCATAGTTATCCTCTCTAATTGATGAACAACGTGCTGACATAACAATACCCAAATATTTTATTTTAGTAACTACTTGTATTCCTAATTTTTCCCCAAAATTTTCTTTTTGCGTGTTAGTCATATTTTTTACTATGATCTTTGTTTTATTTCTATTTATTTTCAAGCCTGCCACCTCTCCATATTCCTCCAATAGTTCAAAAAGCTTCTGACCTGATTGCACGGGATCTTCCAATATAAATACTAAATCATCGGCATATGCTTGGAGTTTATATTTTTCCTTCTTAATCTCAAGCCCTTTAATTTGCTCTTCTTTCCTTACAGTCCTAGCTAAAATCTCCAATGTATATATAAACAATAACGGCGAGAGAGGACATCCTTGTCTTGTACCTTTCTGAATATTGAATTTGTTGGTGGCCTCACCGTTTATTATTATCTGGGCATTCTGTTCAGAATATATTGCAGCTATAACATTTAAAAAAATTTCTCCAACATCCATTAATTTCAATTGTTGGATCAAAAATAGCCAATTAACATTATCAAATGCCTTCTGTGCGTCCAAGAATAAGAGTGCCATTTGGCAATCGCTATGTAATTCGTAGTATTCCAATATATCTAAAATTGTCCTTATATTCCGCTTAGTCTGCCTATTCGGGAGGAAACCATTTTGGTCACAATGTATGAAGTCAGTTAAATAATTTTTAAATCTCTCTGCCATTATTGATGCAAAGATCTTATAATCGACGTTTAGTAGGGAGATAGGCCTATAATTTTGTATCTGTGTTCTTTCTACATCTTCTTTTGGTATTAATACTATATTTGCCTCTAACCAGGATTTAGGTATTTTCGCTTCAGTTAAAACGCCATTGAAAACTTCTAATAGGTGTTGATTAAGTACGTTTTGGTGTTCTTTATATAATTCCGCTGGTATTCCATCTGGGCCGGCCGCTTTATTAATTTTTTGTTTACTTATAGCCGTAGTTATTTCAATCATACTTATTTCCTCATTTAACATGATTTTTATTTCCTCTGGTATTTTCGGTGTATCTGTCTTTTCCAAATAGTCTATTATCTTTTCTACACTTTGTCCCTCACTCCTCTTATATAAGTTTTCATAATATCTTTGAGCAATTTCCCTTTTAATTATCTCATCATGTTGAATCTCTCCTTCCTCATCTTGCAAATTAACAATCTGTTGCTTCTCTTTCTGCCTTCTCAGTTTATACGCCAACCATCTTCCAGGTTTATTCGCATATTCAAAATTATTTTGCTTGGCAGCCTTAAGTTGTTGTGCTAACTTTTCCGAGTCTTCTATACAAAGTTTGTGTTTAATTAATTCCATTTTACTTTTCAAACTTTTATTATTTAGGTCACCCTGATATTGTGTTTCAGCCTGTTTATATTCTTCTTCCAGTCTTATCCTGTGTTGTTTTTTTTCCTTATTTCTCTTGGCCATATATGAGATTGCAACTCCCCTCATGTATGCTTTAGCTGTATCCCAAGTATTCTGCAAAGATGTATCCCCATTTTTATTTGTTTGAAAGAAAAAGTGCATTTCTTTCTCCATCTTTTCCTTAAACTCTTTTTCTCTAAGAATCACTCTTTGAAGAGTCCATCTTGGCCGGCTCCGTTGCCCTTTCCAGCAAAAACTTATAGGATTATGGTCCGCCCAAAGACTAGGTTCTATATTAATTCCTTGAATTTCCGAATCTAATTTTTTTGAAAGCCATAACATATCAATCCTGGTCCACGAGCTATGTCTATTAGAGTAATATGTATATCCCCTTTTGTCTATATTTCTTTCCCTCCAAGCATCTTGCAAGTTAAGGTCTGTGCACATCTCAAAAAAAGTTCTGGGAAGTATTTTTTTGTTTCCTTTCCTTGCCTCATTACTTTTATGGTCTTTTGTTCTATCTACTATCACATTGAAATCTCCAATCATACAAAACCCATCTCCCTCTAAGCTTGCTGTGTAGATCCTTAAAAAAAGATACTTGGGCTCCATTTGGTGCGTAAACTACAACAATTATTATATTTTTTTTGTTCAGATTAGCCTCCACTATCAAGATCCTTCCCTCTTTGTCCTTATAGATTTGTTTGGAAGCTATCTCCTGTCTAACATACAATGCGATTCCTCTTTTTTATTTTTTTCTCATCTAGTGAGATGTATAGTCTTCCTAATTTAGGTTGCTCTAATAGATACTTTTGATCATTTTTTATATGAACCTCTTGTAATGTAATGACATCCGCATTTAATTTAATAAGTTTACTAAAAACCTTCCGCCGTTTTACTGGTGAATTCAAACCCCTAATATTCGTTGACCATATCCTATACTCCTCTCCCATTAACTTGTTTCTGTCGTGCCTTAGTGCTTCGAGTAATCCTTATTTCCTTCAACTCCTCAAGGCTTCTCCCCTGTTGTCCTAATCCATCTTGTCCTCCTCCCCCTTTTACTTCCTCTATACCCTGCTCTGTCCCTCTTTTATCCATCATTCGTTCACCTTCTCCTTTTTCAACCATCGCATTTCCTTCTCCATGATCTCCCAGCTCTTCCTCTGAGATACAGTATTGTCTATGAAAGTCTTCAGCTTTCTCCAACGTATCCAACCTGAATCTCTTCTCCTGCCAAGTCACGATAATCCCCTCTGGTGTTAGCCATCTGAAGTTCACATTACTTTGGTGCAACCTAGACGTCAAAAATTGATAGTTCTTCCGTAGGTCTCTCATTCTTTTAGGTATTTGTTTTAGCACTGTAATTTGTTTCCCTCTGTGCTCCAGCTGTTCATCATGTGTCTTATATAATATTTCATCTCTAATTGTCTTTTTTATAAATTTCATGTGAACTTCTCTAGGCAAATTATATCTTCTCCCATAGTTTGTCTGCACCCTATATGTCTCATCCATTGCAGCAATCATCTTCTCTTTGTCTATCCCAAGAGCTCCAATCAGTAGGTCTGCCATCTTATCTTGAAGGTCTTCCCCTCTCTCCTCAATGACGTTTTGGAATCTAAGATAATGAGCTGCCTTTTCCGCTTCCAGTAGCGTCACCGCTGTCACTAATTCTTTGTTAGCCAAAGTTAAATTTTTATTTATCTCTTCAACCTTCTTCTCCTCATTATCCATTCTTCGTTCTACTTCCAATAGTTTCTGTTCAGTTTTTACAATTTGCTGTTGGAAGGCATCAAATCTTCCATCCATTGCCTGAATCTTCTCTTTCATTTCTCCTGTATCATTCCTTGCCCCTTCTAACTCCTTGATTTCCTCATGATTCTTAAACATAGCTTCCTGCATTGCCTGCATCATTACCTGAAGGTCTTTAAATGAGTTAGAACGCTCCTTTTGAAGCATATCATCTAACGATTTCTGACTCATGGGGCTAGAACTTTGTATTGTATTTTTTTTTTCCCGCCAATCTTAGTCAGATTTGGATTACTTGCCATTTTTTGTAAACTTTTCCACAACTTACTGTTCCTCCAAAATAACCACTTTTCACTTCCCTCTTTTTTTCCTTCCACTTTTTGTCACTATTGTGGTCTGTAAATATAACTCTGTCAATATATTTCATGTTCTAGTACCACAATGCCAGATGTTAGTTTTAAGCTTCCCCAATTTTTGTTCTAACTTGTAAGGTTATAGTTTAATAGTCCAATATTCCCTTCAGTCTCTCTTAAGTTTCCCTTCTCTTGGCAATCTTCTTTCAGAAACTGCCAATCATTGTCCCAATCCAGTGATTCTGTCAATCACTGTTCCTTCCCAGAGAAGCCACCTTTCATCAGCCGTTCCGCTCCAAGGTCAAAATCAAAACCAAAAAGTCAAAACTCTCAAACAGATCTTCGGCAACAATTAAGATAAAAAAAAAAGTCACTGTCCCTTTAAGAAAAACTCTGAGTCTCGAAAACTTGCCTCCTGGCGTCCTCCTAATGGGGCCTTTTCCGGCCTCTCTTCTTATCACTTTCACTCGCCGCCAGCTCACCGCTACTCCAACATTCTTTTTGCCAGGCTTTCGTTTCTTTGCAACCCCTTTAATTGCGTCTTCCAAGTCTACTCACAAAGGTTTCAGGAAAAACAATCAAGTCAAATCTGATACACCGTCGTTCCGCTGTTTCTTCGCTAGCTCCGTCCAGCTGTCATGTCATTCAGCGGCCATTACTGGTCGCCTTCTTCCCGGTCCGCTTGGTTCTGGGTTTCACCCACTTCCCGACGTCAGTCGCCACCAACGACAGAGCAGCAGGTCGCCCACACCTTCCGCCGCCCCTACGAGGCTACTCTCGGCTCGAAAGAGCCCCACGAGCCTGGGATAAGCGATTGGAGATGCTGGAGAGATCGTTCGCACCTCCGCTCGCTCTGACAGCTGGCTCCGCCCCCCGACGTTGTTTGGTTTTTTTGATGCAGTCTTTGCACATGCTTTGTCTGAGTTTTTTACTCCTGCTTCAACTGTTCCTTCTGATGATGGCTATGCCTCCATATAATTAGCAAATGCCCTTGTCAGACTCCTTGTTTTTGGCTTTATTCATTTTTCGTCTTACTATGGAATCTGTCCTTTTATTATTTGTATTTTGGATATTACACCCTTTTGACCTCCCCTTCGATTTTTTGCACATCCCTACTGCTGTCGACCTTTTTACCTTTAACTGTCTACTGTTATATACTGTACTTAATTTGCTTTATTGGCTTATTTTTTCCTCCCTGATTATCTCTTAAAGAACCCCTTATGCCGCTTTTTGATATTGTTGTAGATTTTTTTATTACGGTACTGGGTGTAAGTTTTCCCTTTTTATTATTTCTTGACCTCCTTTCCTTCTCTTCTGTCTTACCTGCTACACTTATTTTCCTTTGTTTTTACTGTTTGGCTCTGTTCCGTATTTTTCTCTTTACTTGCGCTCAGATTGTGTATAGCATTTTAGATTGATTGAAGTAACCATGTTCCCCTTGAACTTTCTTTGGTTACTCTTTGCCATCCCTCTTTCCTGTAAATAAGGGTCAGCTTGTTTGCTGGGAGGTTGTGTGCCTTCTCTCATGTTTGCTACCTTTCCCATAGATAAGGGTTGGCCCTCTTGCCAAGGTAGCATGCTTTCTGTTTCTTTTATCTCCCCAAGAAGGTTGGGACCTTTTCCATACCTTTTCCTTTTCCAAGACCCCAAGCGGCAGTTTCCTTTCTCCAGATCTTTTGACCGGGACAAACTCAATTTCCTACGGTTCCAATTGGATGCGGCAGATGCCTCTTTAAAATCTGGCAATTGGTCCACCTTCTTTGTTTGATATGCGGAAATGGAAAAACGGCGCTGTGATCATCATCTCCAATCCTTTAAGCATACTAAGGAAATGTTGGAAAAGTCTGTTTCTGATCTTAAAAATGCTATCTCTGTAATTCGTAAAGATTCTGCTGTGGATGCTGCAAAACGTTCTCAGATGCCTATTGTTAAACTTTGTCCATTGGAATCTACTTTGCCCAACACCCCCCCCCAGACCCCGAGCCGGATTTGCTGCTTGACTTTTCACGTACCTCCTCCTCCCGCCCGCCTCCCTCTGCCCCTCCTTTGCTCCCTGCTGCAGCCCCACACCAGTCCCCTTCCCTTGAATCTTCGCCGCCCCTTTCCCCCCCATTCTCCATCCCCCCACTTTCCTTCCTCTTTTTCTCCACCGCCCCTCTCCCCTCCCCATGACCCGCCTCCCCCTTCAGCTCCCTCCCCCTCCTCCCTTTGTGCCACTTCTCCCTCCCCCTCGTCCCCTTCTCCTGCTTCAACTGGTTCCTCGCAAATGGAACAATTAATCCAGGAAATCAGACAAACTTTGCTCAATGCTGATCAACATTTGATTAGCCCTTCTACTCTTCTCCGCACTGAATTGGTGTGCCTTAATGACTCTTTGGGACTAGAATATGGCTCTGCGCTTTTGTCCCGTTTTTCTGATTCTCCCGATAAAACCCCCACTTCCCCTCTCAACCCCACTATACCCCTTTCCCCTGGTGTTGCTTCTCTTCTTTCCAACCTAACTACCCGCGATTGTGTTGCCTCTCGGACTAGGAGTGCTGCCCCTCTCTCCTCCACTCCCCTTGGTGCCGCCTCTCTTTTCCCCCCTAAAGCTGTTTCTCCCCCTACTCCCTCGCATGCTTCTGAGCAACCTGCCGGCCAGTTTCCTCTGCGCACTCTCCCAGGTTCCTCAGAAAATGTTAATGGGGTTGCTGTGCCCAAACTTGTTCAGGTCCATGTTCCCTGGTCACACGCTGAGATTCGTAACATGGCGGCCTCCTTCCCTAGCATTCGGGAGGAGCCTGCTAAATTTAAGGAAGAGTTAGAAAGTATTATTGAGGCTTATAACCCTGCTTGGGCAGATCTGAATCAATTAATGTGGGCAATTTGCCCCAAAGGGGTTTGGGAACGTCTTAAAGAAAAAGCTGCTTGGCCCCTCCAGGCCCCTGCAGCTGCTGAATTACCCAATGCTCGATTACAATTGCTTGCCAATATTACTGATGTTTGCCCTGTTAAAACTGATTGGAGCAAAATAAAGGCTTGCAAACAGCAGGAGAAAGAATCTCCGGCCGAATATATGGAATGCAACTAGTAGCAATATAATGCCAATGTATGAGAAAGAATGTTTACTGCTTCCTGCCTATGTAAAGTGACCACAAATAGTAATCAGCAAAGATAATTAATTATGACCCAGATGAATGGAAATTGGAAGGAAATTGTCAGAATGAACTCTTAAGTGTAAAAACAACTTCAAATGACCCAGATGAATGGAAATTGGAAGGAAATTATCAGGATGAACTCTTAAGTGTAAAAACAACTTCAAATAATGACTATGGAGTTGAAAGAGCTTCTTAGATGTGACGTGCATTGTAAAAAGTATAAAATGCAAAGCTTGGAACCTGCTCTTTGCGCTCTTGGAACTCAATCCATTTTGGGAAGGGTCCAGGAGGCCGTGTTTGCAAACGCCTCTTTTCTTTTCTTTTCTTTTCTTTTCTTATTATTATTTTTATGTTTTTCTCCAATAAAACTTTGTTTTGTTAACCAGACTTGTCTTCGTATTGTGAGTATCAAAATTTGGGGTTTTTACATCTCACAATCTTGGTGGAGAATGCAGGCATTGAAGAGCCTCTAGGGGACACTGTTCTCAGTAAAATCCAGGAGCGCGCCTGTTGATTTCAACTGCCTGGAGTTATCTGAGATCTAGTTTCCCCTTGCAGGCTCCGAGCCAAACTAAATTGACAACTCTGGTTTACAAGAATCAAAGAACAGGAAAAAAGAAAGAAAAATCATCAACTGAAGCTCAGACCAGGTAACCCGGTGCACTGGCCCAGGTAAGAAACTTTTGCCCCGAAGGAGGGAAACATGCAATTGTACCTGGGTGGTCAGGAGAGCGATTGTGGGAGGTTTCTGTGATAACGGCTGTGTGAGTGTGATGGGCTGTGTTCTGGGAACACTGGTAAGTCCAAAGCGAGTGCGGACCTGAAAGGTTGCGTTTCCAACTCCCGCGAGGGGGAAGGCCAGCCTGAAGGGAAGCGAACTGGTGTTAAGGGTTTTGAGTGGCCGTCAAATCGAGAACCTCAGGGAACCATAATCAGGGAAACTCTCAAAAAGATGGGCAGTTGTTGTAGTTGTTGTTGTAAACCTAAAGAAAGGAAAATAACTGTAGAATTAACTAATAGAGATATAGAAATACCTTCTGACAGTCCATTAGGACAATTGCTAAGTCAGTGGAATGATGAGAATTTAGAAGCATGGACTTGTAAGATAACAAAAAGCAGGATGATAATGTTGTGTTTAAAGAAATGGCCTCATTATGTAATTAGTCCGCCTGATTATCGTTGGGACCGGTTGGGAGAGCCAAATAAATATTGGATAGGAAAATTAGAGCAATATATTCTTAAAAGACCTACCCTAAGCAGTGAAATACCGTACGTAAAGCCATGGTATTTTGTGAATTGGGAAGGACCAGTACCACCAGACGAAGATAGGATTTTTAAATTGAAGGAGGAAAAACCGGGATGGGATCCTTTAGAATGCCTCCCTCCCCCACCTTATCCTTCTACTCCTCCTCCACAAGTAATACCAAATGCTCCAGTCTTAGAAGATGATCAAGGGGCAGTAGGGTGAGCAGAAGAACAACCTATAGCTGAAAGAACCCGAAGAAGAGAAAGGGAAAGAGAGAGAGAGAGAGAGAAGATGAAAAAGAGGAAAAATTATACCCATTGCGGCAAGTCCCTCAAGGCATAAATGCAAATGGACAGCCGGTGATGGGTTATGTAGCAGTAAATATCACAGCTACTGAACTTTGGGAATTTAAACAAAGAATGAAAAAGGTTCAAGAGGAACCCCAAGCAGTAGCTGAAGAGTTCGCTGCCTTTTTGGGGCCCAATACATACACTTGGGATGAACTTCAGTACTCTCTGGGTTTTCTGTTTACCCCGGAAGAGAGGGATCTAATTCAAAAAGCTGCTATGGCATATTGGAAAGATCATCATCCAGGGGCAAATGATCCAGCTCCTGAGATAAAGTTTCCATTGCAAAGACCGGATTGGGATAAAAACGATCCTGTCCATAGGCAGCAAATGGATGATTTGAAACACATAATTATAGAAGGCATTCGGAATTGTGTGCCTCAAAGCAAAAATATCAGTAAGGCTTTTAATGTAAAACAGAAAAAGGAAGAGTCACCAGGGGAATACTTAGAGAGACTTAGAGATCAGATGAGGAGATACGGAGGGATGAAGGAAGAAAGTGAAGGTTTTAGACAATTATTGAAGAGTCAGTTTGTGATAGGAGCATATGGAGATATAGAAAGAAAGATACAGAAAATGGAGGGATGGGGAGAAAAGAGTATAATGGATTTGTTAGCAGACGCTCAGAAAGTATTTGTGAATCGTGATACACAAGAGCGAAGAGAGGATAAGAAAGTATTATTGTCAGCAGTAGGAGAAATGATGGATAAGAAGTTAGGAGATCAGAACGGACAGAGAAGAGAATGTGGGAACCAAGGGCAATGGAGAGGAAGAGGAAGATGAAGAGGCAGGGGAATGACGGGACAAGGTAGCAGGAACCAGTGTTTTAGTTGTGGGAAGGAAGGGCATTTTGCAAGGAATTGCCCACAGTTAGTGAGAGAAAGGGAGAGAGAGCAGAAAGTGTATAGGCTAATAGATGAAGATGAAGAATAGGGGGGTCAGGGGCCCTTGATATTAAGGTTCCACCAAGAGCCCTTTATAAACATTCAAGTGGGACCCGAAAAACAGGAATTAGTGTTTCTAATAGACACCGGAGCTTCTAGGACATCTCTGACAAATATACCCCAAGGCTGCCATTTACTTAATAGTACAATAAGAATTTCGGGGGTAGCCGGACAATCTTTTGAAGTCCCTCAAATAGAAGAAATAATTTTTAAATGGAGAAACTATGAAACTAAGATCTAACAATTATACATCCCGGCAGCTGGAGTAAATTTGTTAGGGAGGGATGTGCTTCAACAATGGGAGTGGGGAATACAAATACTTAAAGAACGGATGTTAATACTAAGTGAACAGAATGAGGAAGAAATAACTCCAATAGTTTGGGCCACGAGAGGAAACCGGGGAAGATTGCAAGTGACCCCTATAAAGATTACTCTCAAAAACACGGAGCCCATAAGGCAGAAGCAATATGAGATTAGTTTAGAAGGAAGAAGGGGGTTAAAACCAGTGATAGAAGAATTAATACAAGATGGACTGTTGGAACCAGCTATGTCCCCATACAATTCTCCTATCTTAGCGGTTCGAAAACCTGATGGGAATTTCCGTCTGGTTGCGGATTTGAGAAAAATCAATAGGATAATTGTATCTCGACATCCTGTGGTCCCCAATCCCTACACATTATTGAGTAGAATCCCCCCAGAACATCAATTGTTTAGTGTAATTGACTTAAAGGATGCTTTTTGGGCTTGTCCACTCGATCCTGAATCCCGGGATGTGTTTGCATTCGAGTGGGAAGACCCGGATACAGGAAGAAAAAGTCAATTCAGATGGACAGTATTGCCCCAAGGGTATACTGAAAGTCCTAAGTTATTTGGTCAAATCCTAGAACAAATTCTGGAAAAATTTGAAAAAGATCCAAAAATATATTTGATACAATATGTGGATGATTTGTTACTCTTGGGGGAAAAGAAACAAGATGTAGAGAACGGAACAAAAGACTTGCTAAATTACTTGGCATCTCAAGGACTGAGAGTATCTAAAAATAAACTCCAGTATGTGGAAAGGGAAGTGAAATACCTAGGACACTTGATAAGTAAAGGCAGCAGAAAAATCACTCCCTCTAGAATAGAGGGTATAATAACACAACTGCTGCCAAAAGATAAAAAGGCCCTTAGAAATTTTTTGGGATTGGTAGGGTATTGTAGACAATGGATTGTAAATTATGCAGAAACAACTAAACCATTGTACTCAAAATTGATAGACTCCGAACCATGGGTAATCAAGTGGTCGGAGGAAGAGAAAGGGAAATTCGAGGAACTAAAAGAGAAATTAGAAAAGGCACCCGTTCTATCATTACCAGACTTAGAAAAAACATTTCATCTTTTTGTCGCTGTAGCCAAAGGGGTTCTAGCCCAGAAATGGGGAGGATTAAAGAAACTTGTAGCATTTTTATCAAAAATAATGGATCCGGTAATAAAGGGGTGGCCAGTCTGTATACAAGCCATCGCGGCCACTGCCTTGCTAGTTCAAGAGAGCTGGAAGATAAGTTTTGGAGGGGCAATTGTAGTGAGTAGTCCACACCAAGTAAGAAATATTTTGAATCAGCAAGCTCAAAAATGGATGACAAACTCTAGACTAATGAAATATGAAAGCATTTTATTAGAAGATCCAAGCCTAGTGATCGTGACTGAAGCTAATGTAAACCCAGCTCAGTTTCTAAGCGGAGAAAGAGATTCACAAGAAATAGAACATGATTACTTAGAAGCAATTGACTATCAGACTAAGGTGAGGGATGATCTGAAAGAAACTTGAATAGAAGGACTGAGGACTTTGTTTATAGATGGGAGCTCTAGAGTGATAGAGGGGGAGCGAAGAAGTGCCTATCCCATAGTAGAAGGAGAATCATGGAAAACTGTGCTAGCTGAAAGATTACCAAGTCAGTGGTCTGCTCAGACTTGTGAACTATATGCGTTAAAAATGGTTCTGAAGGAATTGGGAAAGGAAGGTGGTAATATATACACAGATTCTATGTATGCTTTTGGAATAGCACACACTTTTGGAAAGATATGGAAAGAAAGAGGGTTGGTGAACAGTAAAGGGAAGGGACTAGGAAAAGAAGAATTGGTCATTGACATTTTAAATTTAATAATTATACCTCAGGCATTAGCCATAATACACATAGAAGCACACCAAAAGGGAGAAGGATTTGAAATCTATGGCAACAATTTAGCAGATGAAAGAGCTAAAGAAGCAGGACTCATGGAAAAGGAAAAAGTAATTTTTTTTATAATGATACCTGAAATAGAAAAACAAGGGATACCAAAGTTCTCCAAGGAAGAGGAAGAAGTAATGAAGAAGGAGGGGGTAGTTAAAAATGCAGATGGGGAATGGATGTTGCCAGATGGAAGAAAGATGTTAAATAAACCGATCATGAGAAATCTGATTGAGAGGCTACATGAAGGGACACACTGGGGGGCACAGGCTTTAATAGATTTGATACAAAGAAAATATGTATGTAAAGGAATATATAGCTTGGCCTTGCAAATAGTTAGAAAATGTATGATCTGTCTGAAAACAAACAAAACAGCACTAAGAAAACAACCAATGGGGGGAAGAGAGTTGGCAATACGACCCTTTCAAAGAATTCAGATTGACTATACTGAATTACCAAAAGCAGGAAGAATGAAATTTTTGTTGGTTATCGTAGATCATGTAACTCGATGGGTGGAAGCATTTCCATGTGTGAATGCAAATGCTAGCACCACGGTGAATATTGTTAGAAAATATAATACCTAGATATGGTCTTCCTGAAGTAATAGATAGTGACCAGGGGACGCATTTTAAGGCAAGGGTAGTACAATTAATTAATGAGGCTGTGGGAATTAAGTGGGATTATCACACCGCTTGGCACCCCAGTAGTTCTGGAATTGTTGAAAGGGGGAATCAAAAATTAAAACAAACTTTGATTAAATTAATGGAAGAAACAAATTTACCCTGGAATAAATGCCTCCCCTTGGCCCTATTAAGGATACGAACGCAACCACATAAAGACATTGGATTGTCATCATTTGAACTCATGTTTGGAATACCTTATATGGGGAAGGAGGGGTTACCAAGAATTGAATTGAAAGATAAAATAATTAGAAAATATATACTCGAACTGTCCAGATGTTTTTCTCTCTTGCGACAGAAAGGCATTCTTGCTCAAACTCCACCCTTGGACTTTGCAGTACACCAATACAAAGCAGGACAGTGGGTGTTGATAAAAGCCTGGAGAGACGAAAAACTAACTCCAACTTGGGAAGGACCTTACATTGTCATATTAACCACTGAAACAGCTATCCGGACAGCTGAAAAAGGTTGGACCCATTACTCCCGAGTAAAAGGGCCCGTGCCAGCCCCAGAAGAGTGGAAGGTGGAATCTCACCAAGTAGATCCACTGAAGTTAAAGTTCCGAAGGACTTAACGGACTAATAGTCGATCTTCCTGACAGGAGGAGGGGTAATAGAGGCAAAGGGACTAAACTTTGTATTTCTTTTTCTATCTAGAACCAAAAGAAAACCAAGGAAAACCCGGATGTGCTGGTTTTGTGGGTGTCTCTGTGGGTGTTGTTGCTGCTCTCACTGTATTGATTGTGTTCTGTGTACAGGGTGTAAGATAGAGTGTGATATTAAGATCATAGAAGATGTATTGGAACGTTATGAGGTGTTATGTGTGGGGGGGGTTTCTTATTATACTCTTAAAACCTGCCCTACCATTAGAACCGTGTACGCAATGCATAAAAGTGACAAAGAGAGAGGGAAAGATCGAGAACACAATGATATACCACTCTATGATTTCTGAGTGTTTACAGACTGGCTTGACAGACTGCATTCAGAATGAAACACAATACAAGCGCTGCAACACCAGCAGAGGGGTAGAATGTTATGATCCAAAAGCAATAGGACCAGTAACCGCAAGAATGTGGGTATATGCTTATAAAGGAGGGGGAAATGCATTTCAAATGTTCTCATTAAGCCAAATCAGACAAGGTTATATAGCTCATAATGAAACTAGGGGTGTATTTTGATGCATGCCAAGCTATTAATAACGGACAAGGATCTGACAACTCGTTTGGGGTGAAATGTGAAAACTTAGAGTGGGAAAGAAGTTATATGAAGGAAAGGAAATACTTATTTCAGAAAGCATCTACATTAAGTACAGGACATGTTGCCTTTGCTCCAAGCTATGATTACTGGTATACTACTACAGTCCCAAATGAAAGGAGTATAGGACCAAAGGAAATGAACATCAGTATGGGTAATACCAGGACCGATTGCATTCAAGGAAAATGTAACACCATTTGTATATATACAAATCAGTCACTGGAAAAAGGAGTCCAATATAAAGAATTTGGAATAGGAATAGACGGAACCAGAAAAGACCCGTGGGGCTGGCTGGTATTAAAAATAGAAACAACTAAAGTAAAACCAATACGCAAAAGTATATTTTGGTCATCTTACCAGGAATTCGAGAAATTAGAATTACCTGAATTTCCTAAGAAAGCAGTGAATATGTTTGTGCAATTGGCTGAGGAAATTGCTAAGACTCTAACAGTGAGCAATTGCTTTGTGTGTGGAGGAACAAATATGGGGGAACAGTGGCCATGGGAAGCTCAAGAATTGAAACATGACATTGTGGTGGAAATGTGGAAAAATAAAACTCTCAAATTCACAAAGGGAAAAGAGGGAACTTGGGCATTAACCACAAATTTAGTAGGGAAAGTATGTTATGAAAGGAAAAGGAAGAATAGGAGAATAGCAGTTGGAGACATGATTTGCTTGACTATATGGAACAATGGCAGTTGGTGGGGAGGAAGTAGAATACCAAAGAAGGAGACATTAAGTGAAATAACTGAGATGGCTTATTTAAAAGATCCTGAAAACGACACCCTGGACTGGATAGCCCCGGAAGGTATGTATTGGATATGTGGAAAATATGCCTATGGGTACCTACCCAAGGGGTGGTATGGATCTTGTATCTTAGGAATAATAAAGCCAAGTTTTTTCCTCCTCCCCATCGAACAGAAACAATTGCTGGGACTAACTGTATATGATAATTTATCAGATAAAGTCCGAGCAAGAAGAGCCATACAACCAAACAACATAAAAATTGGAAGTTGGAAGGATGATGATTGGACTCCAGAGATGATCATCAAATATTATGGACCGGCCACATGGGCGGAAGATGGTACTTTAGGTGCCAGAGAGCCCATCTATATCTTAAACAGGGTAATTCGGCTGCAAGCAGTGCTCGAAGTAATTACCAATGACACTGTAAGTACTCTGACACATTTAGCTAAGGAAAGTGTAAAGTCTCGAATGTACATCATGCAGAATTGGTTAGCCTTACATTACTTATTAGCCCAAGAAGGAGGTGTGTGTGGAAAATTTAATTTGAGTAATTGTTGCATTGAAGTAGATGAGAGTGGTAAGGTAGTAAAGGAAATTACAGACAAGATGATAAAATTAGCTCATGTCCCAGTCCAAACCTGGAAGGGATTGACCTTAGATGGGGTAAATAACTGGTTCGGGGGATGGTTTGCTAATTGGAAAGAACTAGCAAAATTTGCAGTATTAGGATTCTTGGCTATTATGTTTTTACCATGTTTGATTCCTCTCATACAAATGCTAATAAAACGAACAATGAAGAGCATGACTTTAATAACAACTTCAATAGAGAGTGGGAAGAAAGAAACAATGTTAATAATGAAGGTAGGAAAACAGGGGTTGGAAGAAGAAGAGTCAGAATATAAAAACTTGCTTCCACAGGAACCTAAAGAAAATATAGGGAATTATGAACTATTAAAAGTATAAAAGAATAATTCAGGTAGAAGAGAAAAAGGGTGGAATTGAAGGAAATAAATAAAAAGTTATTCTTTTATAAATTGTAATAAGTGTAAAGTGTAAAGCAACTAGTAGCAATATAATGCCAATGTATGAGAAGGAATATTTACTGCTTCCTGCCTATGTAAAGTGACCACAAATAGTAATCAGCAAAGATAATTAATTATGACCCGGATGAATGGAAATTGGAAGGAAATTATCAGGATGAACTCTTAAGTGTAAAAACAACTTCAAATAATGACTATGGAGTTGAAAGAGCTTCTTAGATGTTACGTGCATTGTAAAAAGTATAAAATGCAAAGCTTGGAACCTGCTCTTTGCGCTCATGGAACTCAATCCATTTTGGGAAGGGTCCAAGAGGCCGCGTTTGCAAACGCCTCTCTTTTCTTTTCTTTTCTTTTCTTTTCTTTTCTTATTATTATTTTTATGTTTTTCTCCAATAAAACTTTGTTTTGTTAACCAGACTTGTCTTCGTATTGTGAGTATCAAAATTTGGGGTTTTTACATCTCACACTAGGGAAGGCATGGTCTCTTTCTTTGTTGATGGCTTGCGTCCCAAAATCTCGGAAGCCATTCGAGCTAACGTTATTGGTTGGGAGGCTAAAACTTTGTTTGAAATTGTTTCAATTGCTGACCATTATGCCACTTCCCTTAAACAAAAACGGGAGGAAAAAGAAACCAGGCTCATGGCTCTCCAGGTACATGCCTTTGAGAATCAGCCAGTCTTACCCCCTCGTGTTAGCCCTACTATTCTTCCTCATACTCTTCCCTTGCCCCCTTCCCCTTCATAGCCATCCTATTCTTGCTTTCACTGTGGTATGCTGGGACATTTTAAATCCTCTTGCCCTTATCTGCTTACCTCACCCACCCTTGCTTCACCCCTCCCTGGACCTAACCTTGCCGCCCCAACTGTTCTCCCTGCCCCCAGAATGCATACCTCTTGCCCCAGGCGGTTCCCCCAACGCCTCCCTACCGTACCCTTCCACCCCCCACAATGACTATCCACCCCTAATTCTCCTGCCTATCCCCTCATTCCCCCTGACTTTGCTAAAGCTGAACTTGTTCTATCTGTGGGCGGCTGCCCCACTAAGTTGCTTGTTGACACTGGGGCTGCCCGGTCCACGTTACGAGCTGCTGATTTTCCCCATGTGCTACCCTCTTCAGAAATTATCAATGCTATTGGGGTTACTAATGTTTCTGTCCCTCACCCTGTTAGCATGCCTACTGCTGTTACTTTAGGACCACTTTCCACTGAGCATGCTTTTCTATTAAGTCCTTGTTCTCCTATTAATCTGCTGGGACGAGATCTTCTTTGTAAGTTAGGCTGCACCATTTATTGCCAGCCTGATAGCTTTTATTTAGATGTCCCCCCTTCTGTAGAGCATCCTGTTCTTACCTATCTTTCCTCCTTTCCTGATGAGATTCCCCTGTATTCTCTTTCCTCCCTCACTGATTCCTCCCTGACTGCCCTACAGCGTGACCTTTTGTCAAAAGTCCCTGAGGCCCTTTGGTCTACCCATGCTGACGATGTAGGGTGTATCCGGTCTGCAGACCCTGCCCAAATACAATTAGACCCCTCCAAGCCTCTCCCTAGGGTTCCCCAATATCCCCTGTCCAAAGAAGCCCAGGAAGGCATACGTCCTGTTATTGACTCCCTTCTCCAGCAAGGCATCTTGGTGCCTACTAGAAGCCCCTGCAATACACCTATCTTACCTGTCCAAAAGAAGTCTACAGGTAAATGGAGATTCGTACAGGATTTACGCAGAATTAACCAGGTAGTCATTCCTTCTTATCCCACTGTTCCCAATCCTGCCACCATTTTATCTTCCATTCCTGCCTCTGCTCAATATTTTACCGTGGTGGACCTCTCTTCTGCTTTCTTTTCTATCCCCATCCACCCTGATTTTCAGTTCCTCTTTGCCTTTCAGTATGATGGGTTGCAGCTTACCTGGCGCTGCTTGCCCCAGGGCTATTGTGAATCACCTTCTATTTTCTCCCAAATTCTAAAACAAGATTTGGCCGACATTGTGTTTCCCATGGGTTCTACCCTTGTTCAATATGTAGATGATCTTTTATTAGCCTCTCTCACTATGGAAGCTAGCTTAACTGACTCTTTGGTTTTACTTTGTAGCCTTGCTGCTAAAGGGCATAAGGCTTCGAAATCTAAGCTCCAGCTTTGCCTCCCTGAAGCCACCTACTTGGGTGTCCTTTTGTCTCATGGATCTCGCTCTATTCTTCCCTCTCGCGTTCAAGCTATCTTACAACACCCTAAACCCACTACCCAGAAAGCTATGCGCTCTTTTTTACGGATGGCTGGTTTTTGTCGACAATGGATTCCTGCTTATGCCCCCCTAGCTTGACCCCTTTATGACCTCACCCTTCATGATGTCCCTGAGCCCCTCCCTTGGTCCCCTGAGGCTGAGTCCTCTTTTTCTCAGCTAAAGCAAGCCTTGTCTGCTGCCCTGGCTTTGGGGCTTCCCGACTATTCTAAGCCTTTCATTCTCTTCTGCCATGAACGAGGGGGCTTTGCCTTGGGGGTTTTGGCCCAGTCCTACTGTTCTGCTCAAAGACCTATTGCCTATTTTTCTACGGCTTTGGACCCTGTTGCTTGCGGCTTGCCTCCCTGTTTACGAGCTGTCGCTACTGCTGCCCTTTTGGTGGACCGCTCTGCTGACCTGGTCCTTGGACACACCCTGATCGTTGCTGTTCCCCACTCTGTTTCTGCTTTATTACTTCATACTAGAGCTAAGTTTTTATCTGCCTCCCGACTCACTAAATATGAAGCCTTGCTTTTGTCTTCTTCCCATATTTCTCTCCAACGTTGTCCTTCCCTCAACCCTGCTTCCTTACTTCCTATTCCTTCAGATGGCGAACCCCACGATTGTGAATTCCTTTGTACACAGCTTTCAAAACCACACCAGGATCTCCAGGATGTTCCTCTCTCCAACCCTGATCTTTTCCTATTTGTTGATGGCTCTTGTTTCCGCTCCTCTGCTGGAACCTTGGTTGCTGGATTTGCTGTTTGTTCCCCCTTTGAGCCTGTACTGTTTGGCACCCTTCCTAATGTACATTCTGCTCAAATTGCTGAATTAGTTACCCTTACTTGAGCCCTTCAACTGGCTGCTGGCCAATTGGTCACCATCTATTCGGATAGCCGCTATGCCTGTGGAGTAGTACACAATTTTGGCCAGCTCTGGAAGCTTTGTGGATTTCTTACTGCACAGGGGTCTCCCATTAAAAATGCCACATATGTTAGACACCTTTTGGATGCTCTTCATTTGCCTTCTCAGGTTGCAATTGTTAAGTGCCTTGCTCACCAGACTTCCTCTGATGAAATTGCTATGGGAAACTCACTAGCTGATGCCACAGCCAAAAAGGCGGCTCTTATTGCTACTGCCTCCGCCTCCACAGTTGTTTGTGTGTTGGACTCTCCTCCTTCTTCCACCTCTCTTGATCATCTGGTTGCCATGCAACGCCTTGCCCCCGGCTCTGAACAACGCGTTTGGACAAGGTCTTCCTGTGCTTCTGACTCCGATGGAGTGTGGCGGCATTCGGATGGTCGTCCTGTCTGTCCTCGGTCCCTCTTGCCTTATGTTTTTTGTCTCCAACATGGGCCTGCCCACGTTGGCCAGGAAGGAGTGTCCTCCACCATCAACAAAGAATGGTTTGCCCCTGGCGTTCATGCGATGGCAAGACAAGTCTGCTCTACCTGTACTATTTGTCAACAATTTAATATTGCTCGCTCTGTTCCTACTCAACCTGGCTCCCACCCTCCACCCTGGGGTCCTTTTGTTCATATACAGATGGATTTTATTCAAATGCCCAAATGCTGTTCTTATGAATATGTGTTGGTTCTTGTTTGTATGTATAGTGGTTGGGTAGAGGCTTATCCATGTGCAAAAGCTGATGCCATCACTGTCGCTAAGCAACTACTGAAAGAATTTTTGCCTCGTTTTGGTATTCCCATCTACTTAGGAAGTGATAAAGGCACACATTTTGCTAATCAGGTTATTAAAGAAATTTGCAAGGCTTTACAAATAGATCAAAAGCTTCATTGTCCCAATCACCCAGAAGCGTGAACTCCACCCTTAAGAACAAATTGGCCAAATTATGTGATGAAACCAACCTAAAATGGCCTGATTGTCTTCCTCTTGCCCTGATGTCTATACGAATGACTCCTTCTAGAATAACTGGCCTTTCCCCCCATGAAATTCTGATGGGCCGGCCTATGCGGATGCCTGCCTCTCCTCCATCCTTTCTACACCTGGCTGACATTCATGCCCTGGACAGTGTCATGTTAGACTATTGCCGTGCCCTAGTTACTACTCTAAAAGATTGTCATTCACAGGTCATTGCTGCACTTCCTAAAGAACCTCTACATCCTTGTCATTCTTTGGTTGTTGGCGATTGGGTGCTTTTCAAGATATTTCAACGAAAGAATTGTTTGGCTCCTCGTTGGAAGGGCCCCTTCCAGATTCTTTTGACCACCAACACTGCTGTGAAGTGTCACCTCTTGGGTGCACCTCTTGGGTGCACGCATCACATTGAAAGAAGGTCCCGGCCCCAGACGAGGATAACAACCAGCCCCAGCCACCTGGAGGTAACAAGGCAAAAATTGAAGTTTCGCCTACCCAGGAAGCAAGTGCTAGTAACCTCTGCTTCCCCTCTCGATACAACCTACGACCTAGACAACGCCAACGCCAACCTGCGTCAACACTACCACCCATCACCGAGGAAGTGTAAAGTGCAAGACCATGGAAGCCCAAAGGCGCCTACAAGAAACTGTTTGCATTAGGAGAGGTCTTATGCCAGCTGTTTGGACTATTGCCGTTTTGCTATTTGTTAGCACTGCCTTTCGTTTGTACAGTCTTGCACGACCTATACATCCTGAAGAAGGCCCCACCATTGCACCTAGATCATCTACTGAAGCTCCTGACCATCTTGAAAGACTCCATTATCAGGATGTCCTGCTCCGTAAACAAAGAGATGTACATTCATCCAAAGCATCTAACGTAGTGCTGGCACATGACTTTACTAGCAATACATATTTGGGCTTAGTTGAAGTTTATCGAGCAGCCCATGTCACAGATAAGCTGAGTAACTGCTGGATATGCAATTATGCTGGGGGTACCGATCGCATGGTTTCTATCTTTGCTAGAGCTTTGCCACGCTCATAGTATTCCCAATCTTTTACCTCCAGTCTTCTAAGCTTCCCTCCAGCTGACCTTTCTCCACCTATAATGTTTTTTTTTGGTCCTACAGCTGCTCCATCTGCCATGAAATTGCCTAGGGTGCTTCCTTTGCTTGAAGCTGAGTTAGGTACTCTTTGTCTCGAATCTCCCGGTATTGCTTTATCTTTGAGACGTAGTATTAAAATGGGATATAGCACCTGTAATTTTACCATAGTTTTTGAAGTTGCTAAGGCTCCTATAGGTCTGAAGGTCTGTTGCCGTATATTCAATTTCACTGAATGTTCCTTTCATAATTGTCCTCAGGTGATTGGAGCACAACATGATCCAAAGGGATTTATTCCCTCATATTTTGGGCCATATAGTGTAGAAAGGCAAGCTTCTGTCGAAGAAATTTTTATCTTTTCCCCTGCAAAGGTAGTTTTTGGAATAATTGCTCCCCCCGGATTGCATTTTATTTGCGGCAACCATGCTTACTGTTCTGTTCGCAACACAGACATGAAGACAAGGCAGTTTGATGCAAAAGATGTTCTTTATTGTGCATGTGCACTGAACAGAAGCAAAGGAGAAAATGGCAACATGCCCTTTTATACTTCCCCTGCAAGAGGAGGCTCAACCAATGAATGCAAGCCATTCTCCCGCCTCGCGCATGCGCACGAGGCTGGAGACAGCCTGTCTGGGTCCCGGGCAACATATGGGCTGCCCGGGTCTATACAACCGGTCCCGGGCAAACACGTGGTCTGCCCGGGTCTCTGCAGTTGCCCTGCAGGTTGCCTGTGCCTTGCTGATTGACTCAGCAAGGCCCAGGACACAACACTTACCGTTCCCTTCCCACTGGTTGGAAAGGACGTTGTTACTTGGGTACCATTTTTCCAGGGCTACTGCCCCTGCTAAAACCCATAGACCTCCATGTTCCCACTCCTTCCGTCCGTCGGAAATGGGACATCCTTTCTAGTGGATGGAACCGATTTTTTGGCACCATTGTCCCTCAATTAGGCATCAATATGCTATGGGAACAGTGTAAACGCTTCTCTATTTTATTAGAAACAGTAGCAAATACTACTGCTTCCAGCCTGGAGGTTATAGGCTCTGAACTTACTGCCATCCGCACCACTGTACTACAAAACCGATTGGCTCTTGATTACATTCTGGCCAAGGAAGGAGGTGTGTGTAAAATTGTAGGTTCATCATGCTGCGTGTATATACCTGATGGCAACCGTAGCTTGTTTCACAGTATTGCCAAAATACAGAAAGCCGTACGTGACTATAAGGATGGCCCCCCTTCCTCTTTTGGGGATTTCAATGATAGTGGTTTGGGGGGGGGGGTTCTGGCATGTTTTCTGGCCTGGGAGGACAAATTGTGGGTATGATAATCACTTTGTAATGGAATGAGAACAAGGAAATGGATTGTGACAATGGAAGACATGGTATTAGTAAATGAGGAGTTATTGGAATAAGAAACAGAATATATTTGGGAAATGTAAGAATGTAACTGTTGGAATAATATGTTTATTTTAGACATTATAATTATTATGTTATGAAACGAGGGAAATTAGGGATACCCAAAGTGTAAACAATATGCTTATTTAAGGCTAAATTGGAATATGGTAATTGGAATTTAGTAAAGCTTAAAAACAGGATTTGGACTTGTATAGGTAAAATGTTATTGATAATTCTATTGATTGATTGAATTTTATTTAGAAATGTATTAATTTGAATATGCTATATTAATTGAGGTAAATAGAGAGGGAACTTTTAAGGAATTAACCTGAGCTATACATGTATGACTTTGTTTTTTGGATAATTGATTACCCCATCACCACGTTGTTTCCTAAGCACCTTGATGTAAAAATTGAAAAATTAATAAAACTTGTTTAAAAAAAAAAGGATGGCCCCCCTTCCTCTTTTGGGGATTTCAATGATAGTGGGTTTTGGGGGGGGGGGTTCTGGCATGTTTTATGGCCTGGGAGGACAAATTGTGGTGTTCTTATTATCCGTTGTTTTTGTCCTTTTCCTTTTGTATCTGATTTTTTGCATTGTAAAAAAATGCATTTTTACTGTCACTCCTAAATCTGCTCCAGTGCCTCTTATGACAATTAATGCCCATGCTTCTGCTTCTGTTCCCAATTTGTCTTCTCGTCGATCTTATTTGTCAGGCTCCCCCTCTTCACGACCAGCTATTTCCCGTGCTCCCTCTGTCAGGTCTTTTATGCAATCAACCGTCACCCTAACTACAGGTGATGCCATATACGCCACTATGTGAAATTTGCCAACTTGCTAATTTGCCTAAGTATATTTTTTATTGCTGTAACGCCTACCAATCATAGTAGTTTTTCCTCCTTGATCTTAAATGAAGGATGCTGAATCAACAGATAATTAGCTTCCACGCGTAATGAACTAATCATGTGTGTTGTCCTCAAGGACAAGAAGTGGGGACTGTTGGAAATGAAAATATAGCCCCTTACTCATTAAGTAAGATAGGTCCCACAGCAATGATTTAAAACAAAGCTTTAACTCAAACTGTTTCACAATATAAACGAAAAATTTGTAATCTGCTGAGCTGGTGCATTATGTACAATAAGAAATTGCAAAGTAGATAGTTTTACATGTATATTTGGAACACGAGCATTATAACCATGGGAAAAGAGGAACTGAAAGTAACAGATGGATGAAGGTTTCAGTTGTACATGGATGTATGCGGAAACTGCTGGTCAGCATGAAAGGACAAGGAACTGATTTTGCAAAATAATGACTATATGTGGGTGGTCGTTGGGAGAAAGGTATAAAAATGTTAGTTCAAGACCAGCTCGGGGCCATTGGCCTATAGCT
Organism: Azemiops feae; assembly: GCA_023970755.1. NCBI lineage: Eukaryota > Metazoa > Chordata > Lepidosauria > Squamata > Viperidae > Azemiops > Azemiops feae. The sequence goes on along the minus strand of JALGBA010004124.1, from coordinate 281,078 downwards.
ATCCATTGGAATCGCTATGGCAGTGGACCTCATTGCAATGGGTTATTAATGTAAGTGATGTTGTGTTATTATGCTTATAATGTTCCAAATTATTAGCAAAATAAACCTCTGAATCTTAAAGTAAGAATTATTGTTTTGTGTTGCTGTCTCTTGTCTTTTTCATTGGGTTTTTCCAAGACAGTGGGAAACTCTGAAAAATGCTATCATAAAAGCTCAGTCCAACACAATACCACTGAAAAAGAAAAACAAGAAAGTCAAGAGGAAACCAGCATGGCTGCACAAAGATCTCTCAGACAAACTGAAAGACAAAAAGGACAAGTACAAAAAATGGAAAGAGAGACACATAACTAAGGCTGATTATCAGCAGACAGCCAGAACATGCAAAGACGAAGTCAGGAAAGCAAAGCCTCAGAATGAACAAAGACTTGCAACAGAAATCAAGGATAATAAAAAAAAGTTTCAACATATTAATAACAAGAAAAAAGTCAAGGAAACTGTAGGTCCACTAAAGGGAGGAGATGGCAAGGAAGTAACAGGCAATAGGGAGAAAGCAGAGCTGCTTAATTCATTATTTGCATCAGTCTTCACACAAAAAGAAATTATAGCACAACATACCAAAAAAAAAACTACTGCAAAAAACAAACTAGAAACAAAAATTAAAATAAGCAAGAAAATGGTAAGAGAACACCTATCCGACCTTGACAAATATAAATCACCAGGACCTGACAGATTATATCCCAGAATTCTGAAGAAGCTGGCAGATGTTATCTCAGAACCATTGCGCCATATCTTTCAAAAATCCTGGAGCACCGGGGAAGTACCTGAGGATTGGAAAAGGGCTGATATGGTTCCCATCGTCAAGAAAGGGAAAAACAAAAACAGATCCAGGAAACTACAGACCAATCAGTCTAACATCAATACCTGGGAAGATCCTGGAAAAGTTAATCAAAAAACAGATCTGCGACTTCCAGTGGCGATGTCAAGGCAGTGCAGGGGAAAGAGGACAAGCTCCGTCCTCCAACTCTGATCTTTCCACATTTGGAGACCCTTCGGGGGCGCAGTGAGCCCGGAGGGCTACACGCGAAAGGGGCGAAGCCTGGGGAGTAGCGAGGTGAGAGGCAAGCACCCGCTATGACAAAAGGAACCCCCCTAAATCCATCGTGGAAATATCTGCTATCTACTGATGGCAGATCTGAGGCCGTGACAAGCCACAGAAGATGCGGAAGCAAGATATACTCAATGAGTGAGTCTAAAAATATCCTAAAATACCTTTAAAACAATAGAAAAAAATTAAAAAGATTTACTTGTCAGTTAGTTGGTGTCGGAGGGAGCTTAGTTTATGAGGGAAACCTCAGGGCAAGCGGTGACTCGGCGGGGTGAGCTGTGAGTCAGCAAACTACAACAACCAGAAGATTAACAGGAGAGAGACAAAAAATAAAAACTTTGTAGTAATTGTCCTAGCGCAGGACGAAAGAGACAGGTGGAGAGTGAAGAAGAAGAGGCTGAGAGAAGGAGACAATAGAGACGGTGGAGCCAGCAGGACGAGAGGATCGTAGGGAGAAGACCGGCAAGCGGACAGCTCGAACGGAGGAAAATGGCGATCTAGAAAGGACTGAGAAGGAGCGGCACGGAGCAGCACACTGCAGAGCATTGGAAAAAGTGGGGCCGGGAGAGAAAGGAGAAGTACGTTTGCAAGTGGAGAGGTCGTGAAATGGAGGGACGGAGACAGCGGAGGCGGTGAATCTAACAGGACGAGAGGATCGTAGCAAGCAAGTGGAGAAGATTCGGGAAGTGAAGGAGACGACGAGAGGACGCGAGACGGTGACGAAGGAATAGAAACGGACAGACGGTGACTGATTTAAGAACGGAGAAGAAAATCAGCGTCTCAGAGGGACTGTGTGTTATGTAAGAAAGAGGAGTGAAAGTTAAGAGAAAGTGAAGAGGGTTGGACAAAGTGAAGAGAAGTTTGGGGGGACAGTGAAAATAGATACAGATTGAGAAGGGGAGAGAAAGGAGGGAAAGAAAAAACAAAATAACGGGAAGTTAAGAGTAAAAGAGTTAAATTAAACAAGGGAGTGGTTAAATAAATAAAGAGATATTGAAGAATAGAAAACATCTGAGGAATAGGATAGCACCATGACAACACTGAGGACAGGAAAGAAGACAACATCTAGTCCAGCATTGACACCTGTATCCCCACCAGGTCAGAGAACATTGGAAGGAATGTTAGGGACAGAAAAACAGAGTATAATTTTGAACATGCAAACTATGCAGACAACATTATTTTTTTTTTTTTAATATATATTTTATTAGATTTTATAAGGGTAAAGGGGTTACATCAAAGTGCTTAGGAACCACCGTGGAGGTGGGTATATTGAACATCCAAAAAAAGAGAAAAACAATCACAAATATATAGCCCAAATCAAATCATTTAAAATTCCCTAATTCCCTCATTTAGTCTTGCATATTCAAATTAATACATTTCTATATAAGCTTCAAAGAATCCTATCAAATATCACTCACATTTCAATTCTAAAAATCCAAGTCCTGTTTTAAGCTTTACTAACTTACAATTACCATATTCCAATTGGCCTTAAATAGACATATTATTAACACTTTGGGTATCCTTTTTTTTTTTTAGATAGTAATTATATCTGGTATATTATTTCCGCAGTAATATTCTTATATTTTCTTCATTAATACCATTTCTTCTCTTGTCACCCATCCCTCTTGTTCTCCTTCTATTTCAAACTAATTATCTTAAAGTAAAAATATCAAACCAACAAATAAACAAATAAATTTCTATCTAATTTAAGTATATATTCTATCAGTTCATCTATATCTATAAAAATCTTTTTAAACCAGTAAATAAAGTTTACTTCTCCAGTAATTCTCATGTCTAAAACAAAGTATTGTTACAAAGGGTATCCTCTTAGAAATTTCACATGTTCCATTAGTTATTAACTCAGTCAAAGAATCAAAGCCTTTTTAAACCCATTAAGTAAAGCTTTAAAATACATTTTTAAATCTAATTCTAGGTTTCCTTCTATGCCATAATGGTTTCCATAATAAAATTCCTGTATCATCAAACCACAATGTTAAAGGGTCCATATTCTTTAACGCTTCAAATTGGTCAAAGTTCTCTTTCCTTTCTTTTAGTAGTCTTTGGATGGTAAAAGCCGTTTTATTCCATGTTATATTTGCCAGTTGTTTATCCACCTTTTCACGATTTTCAATAACTTGTATCTGAGTATCAGTCTCTGTTGATGTTAATGCTTCAGACATCTCCGTTAAAATTATTCTTTGATCCTCAGGCTTCTCCATAGATTGCGTTTGGAGTTGTATAAAGTTAGGCTTCCGGTCTTGGAACGCGGCACGCGCAGTCGCACGGAGAGAGCCGTCTCTCCCACCGGCTGCTTTCCCTTCGCCGGTAGACCCTTAACCGGGTCGAAAGTCGCCCCGTAGAGGCGACCACCGCTTGAGGAGGCTCCTGCTTGACTGGGGAAGAGCGGCAGCTCTCCTCAGTTCAAGCTTTTCTCCTTAGGGCCGCCGGAGGAAAAGATCGCCCAGTAAAATGGACGATCACTTCGTCGCACCAGCTGAAAGCCAGAAGAACAACTAAGCGTAAAGAACCCCCGTGGAGAACCTGGGTGAGACCTTTCCTACCCCTTCTTTCCCTAATTACTCTCCTGTCAAAAGCTTTTGTGTTTAAATTACTTCCCTGCTGTGAGGGAGCAGCGTTTGGGCATTCGGGAAAAACAGCTTTGGAAGAAAAGAAAAAAAAAAAACCAGTTAATTTGTATGGACTATTTAAATTTTGGAATACTGAGGGGACCTGAAAACATTTTATTCTTGATTATCATTGCTATAATTACGCATCTATTACTCTGAGAGGCATTTCTTTCTTCATTTTTTTCAACACGAAAAATAAAAAATCTATTAATTTGGAAACAAAGAAAAAAGATTTGATGGTCTGCTGAGGACATCTGGTGTCGAAAAGTGGTACTGCAACTGTATATTTTTTTTATTATTATTATGGCTGGGAATGGCTATATAAGCATAAGGATAAGATAACTGACACAGCTGGTATTGAAAATTGGAGCTGAACATTTGTTTGATTTCTACGAAATAGAGCCTTCTCTAAAAGATTAAAAAATCTTTCTATTACTGATGTGGAACCTAACACACAGCTGGACTATGAGCTCATATTGGAAAAGATTCTGGAAGCCACAGAGGATATGAACTCTTACTTTCAAACTTGGACAGATCAAATTATAAACCGAAAGACAGCACAGAAGAAGCAACAATATGAACAACTTAAAGAGGAACCATGTCAACAACTCAACTATGAAACTACACTGAGAGAAACTGTGGAAACCAAAGAACAAACTAACTTTATGCAGACAACATTATTGACTATTCAAGAAACGATGTTAAAAACGCAGGAGACAATTTCTAAAAATCACATAGAAATGAGAGGAGATATGAACAAATTAGATAATAGGATAGAGATGATACAACAAACTATGGAGAAAAATGAAGAAAGAATACAGAAAGTAGAAGTAGGATTGGATAACATAGGGAAAAGAGTTGACATGGTAGATAAAAAATTGATGGTAACTAACAAAAAAATGGAAGAATCGATTATCCATTTGGAAATGGACCGAGCTGCATTTTATTTGAGATTTCAAAATGTGGTGGAAGAGAAGGAAGAAGATCTGGGTGGTATCATGGTAGAGTTGATAGCGGAGGCTTTACAAAGGGACAAGCAAGAGATTCTGTTAGAGATAGATGAGGTGTATAGAATCCACACGAACTATGCCAGACGCAATAGACTCTCACGGGAAGTCCACATAAGATTGACTAGAAAGAAAGTTAGAGATATAATATATAGAATCATGAGAGATAACCCAATGATCTACAAAGGCATAGAAATACAAACATTAAAACAAGTCCCAAGGAAAGTAAGAGAACAGAGAAGGGATTATAGATTTCTCAGTGCATATTTAATTAAAAGAAACATTCCATTCAGATGGTTAATCCCGGAGGGGATGTTGATATCTTGGCAGGAGAGAAAGATTAAGATTGATAGCTTAGACAGTGCACGAGAATTTTATGAGCAGTTGGAAGGGGTGGAAGAAGAAAGTGGTAGTAAAGAAGAACTAGAATCTGAAAGCCAGGAAGACCAACAGCAAGAGTCAAAGGAAATAGAACGAGAGGTAGAAAGTAAGAAACAAAGGGAACAAAGGGAACAAAGGAAAGAAAGAGGAACAGATTTGAGGACAAGAAAACTACATAAGTAGAACACACACATAAAATAATGGAAAAGGAAATTAGAGTGATCTCAATTAATGTCAATGGACTGAACGCACCCGCTAAAAGAAAACAAATATTAACAAAATTACTAAAACAAGATGTAGATATAGTCTGTTTACAGGAAGTACACATAAAAGAACAACATAGAAACTATTTGGAATTTCCGAAACTAGGAGTACTACACACAGCACTAGCGCAACAAAAACAGAGAGGAATAGCGGTTTATATTAGGAAAGAAATTAAAGCCAATTTGAAGTACCAAGATATAGACGGAAGAGTATTAATAATAGAATTACAAATCGAACAGAAATCATGGCTATTGGTGATAATATATGCCCCAAACGAAAACCAAAAAGAATTCTATAATAAATTATATGAAAAACTTATAGAAATTGGACAAGAAAATATCTGCATGGTAGGAGACTATAATGCGGTAGTGGATCCAAAAAAGGATTATATTAGTAATATGAAAAATAAAAAGAAACGGAAAATACTACCAAAGACGTTTTTTGAGATGGCACATGAATTTAACCTACTTTATCAATGGAGGAAACGGAACCCAAATAAAAAGGAATACACTTTTTTCTCAAATCCACATAAATCCTGGTCTCGCCTTGATATGGCATGGATGAACGGGGAGGTAGGACAAGATATAGATACAATAGAGATAATGTCAAATACATGGGCTGACCATAACCCCCTGAAAATAGTCTGGAAAGGTCAGAAAAAAGTAAGGAGAAGGTGGACATTAAACTCCCACATTTTAAAGGAAAAAGAATTTATTGTACGGACTAGAAAAGAAATGGAATTATTTTTTAAAGAAAATACTAAACAACAAACATCATTACAAATTATATGGGACACGGCCAAGGCATATTTGAGAGGAATAGCGATAGCCTATACAGCAAAAAAGAATAAGGCGAAAAGACAAAAACAAAAAACACACTTCAGGAGGAGATCAAAGAACTCGAATCTAAATTACAAAGGGAGCCCCAAGATGAAATGATTAAGATGGAAATGGTTTTGGCTAAACATAAATTAAATATAATAGATCAAGAGGAAATGGTAAGGGAACTGAAAATAGTAAAACAAAATTTTTTTGAACACGCAAACAAGCCTGGGAGATGGCTCGCTTTTAAATTAAAAAAAGAGAAGGAAAAAAGATTCATCCAGGAATTACAAGACGAAAAAGGAGAATTGCAATATAAAATAGATAAAAAGAAAGAAATTATTCAGAACTACTTTGAGTTATTATACAAAAAAGAGGAGATAGAAGTGGAAAACATAAAACAATATTTAAAGGTAAACGGCTTGCCAGAATTAAAAGAAGGACAGAGAGAAATATTGAATAAGGAAATAGCAGCTAGGGAATTAAAAATCGCACTGCAAAAACAAAAAAATAATAAAGCCCCGGGGCCAGATGGACTACCAGGGGAGGTGTATAAGACTTTTTATGAGGATTTCAAAACGGCTTTATTAGAAGTGTACAATGATGTATTAGAAAAAGCTAAATTACCGGATTCATGGATAGAAGCCAACATATCCCTCATCTTAAAAGAAGGTACAGACCCCAAACAACTAAAAAACTATAGGCCAATCTCGTTGTTGAATGCGGATTATAAAATCTTCACCACCATAATGGCAGAAAGACTGAAATTAACATTAAATGATATAATACACTCAGATCAAAATGGTTTTTTACCCACAAGACAAATAAGGAATAATACGAGAATGGTGCTAAATGTCCTAGAATATTATGAAGCACACCCTGAAAAACAGGTGACATTAATTTTCTTAGATGCCCAGAAAGCATTTGACAATCTTAATTGGCAGTTTATGTTCCAACAGATCGAGGACATGAGATTTGGAGAGAAATTCGAGAAAATGATAAAGGCAATATATAAAATACAAAAGGCTAGGGTGATAATTAATGGGGACAATACAGAGAAATTCGAAATAAACAAAGGAGTAAGACAGGGATGCCCAATGTCACCTCTACTTTTTATTTTGACTTTAGAAGTGTTATTAACCCAAATTAGAAATAATAAAGAGATAAAAGGATTACAGGTGAAGACAGAAGAATATAAGACGCAGGCATTTGCGGACGACTTGGTGTTTTTTGTAGAGGAACCATTAGAGAGAGGAAATATTTTAATGAACGAAATAGAAAAATATGGAACAGTGGCAGGATTAAAAATCAATAGAGAAAAGACTAAAATGTTAGTTAAAAATTTAACTGAAAAACAAAAAAGGAAATTAGAAGAGGAGTTGGGACTAAAAATCGTAAAAAAGATTAAATACCTAGGAATTTGGCTTACTATAAGATGTTCTTCATTAAAAGAGGATAATTACAAAAAACTGACACTACAAATTAAAAAAGATCTAGAGGTCTGGGGGAAATTACAACTATCACTACTAGGAAGGATTTCAGTGATAAAAATGAATATACTACCAAAACTATTATATCTATTTCAGACAGTCCCAATAAAACTAGACAAAAAATTCTTTGCTGAATTAGACAAAATGATTAATAAATTTATTTGGTTAGGTAAAAAAGCACGAATAAATATTAAGACATTACAAGACAGTAGAAGTAGAGGTGGTCTTGGGCTCCCAAAATGGGAAACCTACTATCAAGCAGCGGGGTTACTTTGGATTAGGGATTGGATATACCTAGATAATCAAAGGGTTTTAACAATAGAAGGACATGATCTACAAGCCGGTTGGCACGCCTTTTTATGGGGAAAACATAAGAGCACACACACATACTTTTACCGACATCAGATAAGGGACGCGCTGATTTGGACGTGGGAAAGGGTCAAAAAGAAATACTACACGAAAATACCAAATTGGGTCTCTCCGATGGAGACAGTGATTCATCCAAATACATTAGACAAAAAAAAGATGGAAAGATATGAAGAACTATTAGATAATCAAGGGAAGCTCAAATCAAGGGAAGAATTAAAAGAACAGGGAATAATTATAGATTGGTGGCCATACCTACAGATTCAGTCAAAATATAGTAAGGACATGGCAGAATATGGGATAAACCGAGTACCACAACAACTGGACAAAATATTGATGGGTAGGGGAGAAAAATTCTTAACAAGAACTTATAAATATCTACTGGAGGTTGAATTGGAGGAAGAAATAGTAAAAGGGTCAATGATAGCATGGGCTCGAAATGTGGGTCGAACTATAAAATTAGAAGAATGGGAAAGAATTTGGAATAAAAACTAAATTGACACTGTCAACTGCGTATAAGGGAAACCAATATAAAATGCTTCATAGATGGCATTTAGCACCAGCGAGATTGGCAAAGACGTATAAAAACATGAACCCAGACTGTTGGAAATGTAAAAACAAAGAGGGAACATTTTACCATATGTGGTGACAATGTCCAAAGGCAAAGACCTACTGGGAACAGATAAGGGGGTGGATACAAGAGATAACCAAAGAACAAATTGAATTTAAACCGGAGCTATTTTTATTAGGCATAATTAATCCAAAGATAAAAAAACAATCTCGATACATCATTGTACACATAATAACAGCGGCACACATCCCATACGCGCAATGTTGGAAATGTGAGAATGTACCACCAAATGACATGATCATTTATAAGATACTAGAATGCGCTGAAATGTACAAGCTTGCTTTAGAAATAAAGGATAAGGAAGCAACAGAATATTATGAGTTATGGAACAAGTGCTATGTTTGGTTAGATCAAAGAACAAAAAAGTAGGAAAGCTATGTAACCAACTGTAAATAAATGTAAGAAATAGAGGACACAGTACTGTTAAGGAAGAAAAAGATGTATTTTGTTTTGTAAATTGTAAAGTGAAAAAGGAAAAATTAAAATTAAAAAACAAACAAACATATCTGCAAACAACTAGAAACAAACAAAGTTATAACTGGTAGCCAGCACGGGTTTGTTAAAAACAGATCATGCCAAACCAATCTTATGTCATTCTTTGATAAAGTGACCAAATTAGTAGACCAGCGAAACACTGTGGACATAGTATACTTAGATTTCAGTAAGGCATTTGACAAACTAGACCACAATCTACTGCTTGGTAAGCTAGAAAAAGGTGGAATATACATCACCACCAGATGGATTTGTAGCTGGCTGAAAAACTGTACTCAATGAGTAGTCCTCAATGGTACTACATCCACATGGAGAGAAGTCAGCAGTGGGGTACCACAAGGCTCCGTCTTAGGCCAAGTACTCTTCAATATGTTCATTAATGACTTAGATGAGGGAATATAAGGGGAACTCATCAAATTTGCAGATGACACTAAACTGGCAGGAATAGCCAACACCCCAGAAGACAAGCTCAGGATTCAAAAAGATCTTGACAAACTTGAACAATGGGCCCTATCCAACAAAATGAGTTTTAATGTGGAGAAAAGCAAAGTTTTACATTTAGGCAGGAAAAATCAAAGATATAAGTACAGATTAGGCGAGACCTGGCTCAAAAACAGTAACTGTGAGAGGGACCTTGGAGTCCTAGTGGATGATCACTTGACTATGAGCCAGCAGTGTGCAGCAGCAGGCAAAAAAGCTAATACCATCCTGGGTTGTATAAACAGAGGCATAGAATCAAAATCATGCAAAGTATTAGTACCGCTTTATAAAACCCTAGTGAGACCACCCCTGGAATACTGCAACCAATTTTGGTCACCATACTACAAAAAAGAGGGGGTCAAATTATTCTCCAAAGCACCAGAAGGCAGGACAAGAAACAATGGTTGGAAACTGATCAAAGAGAGAAGCAACCTGGAATTAAGGAGAAACTTGCTAACAGTGAGGACTATTAACCAGTGGAACAGCTTGCCTTCAGAAATTGTGGGCGCTCCATCACTGGAGGTGTTTAAGAAAAGACTGGACAGTCACTTGTCTGAGATGTTATAGGTTCTCCTGCTTGAGCAGGGGGCTGGACTAGAAGACCTCCAAGATCCCTTCCAGCTCTATTCTATTCTATTCTAAATTCTTTTCCAATCCTCTGGTAGATCCCCAGTGCTCCAGGAGTTTTTAAAGATATGGTACAATGGTTCAGAGATAACACCTGCCAGCTCCTTCAGACCTCTGTGATGTAATCCGTCATGTTCTGGTGATATATATTCATCAAGGTCAGACAGGTGTTCTCGTACCATTTTCTTGCTTATTTTAATTTTTATTTCTAGTCTACCTGTTATTTTTCTTCTTTGTTGGTATTGTGCTAGACTGGGCTTTTATTATCTCACTTTTCAAAATTTCCCAAGCTTCTTGAGTTGTTTTCCCCTTGAGGATTCTCATCCATGGAATCCTTCCCAAGCTCTAAGTTTATTGAAATTAGCTCTCTTGAAGTCCAAGACTCTAGTTTGACTGTGTTCTATTGCTTGTGCTTGCATAATGTTGAATTCCAATATTGCATGATCACTCCCCCCCAAGGTTCCTGTGGCTTCAACACCTTCTATCATTTCATCCCTGTTAGTGAGAATTAGGTCCAATATGGCTAATCCCCTAGTTCCCTTCTCTACTTTTTGGGAGACAAAGTTGTCTGCTAGGTTTGTCAGGAATCTCTTTGATCTTCCACTTGGTGCAGAGTTTGTCTCCCAGTTGATGTCAGGGTAATTAAAGTCCCCCATTACTATTGTGATGTGCTTCCTACATACCTTAGTTAGCTGACTAGCAAAAAGTTCATCTATTTCCTCTGTTTGGTTGGGTGGCCTATACTATACACCTATGGCAATGTCATTTTCCCCCCTTTTATATTCACCCAAATGCATTCAAGACAGTTTTCATCATTGATTTGCTCTAATTCTGTAGAGATGTAGTTATTTCTTATAGAGAGCGCAACTCCACCTCCTCTTTTATTTGGTCTGTTTCTTTTAAATAATTTAAATCCCTCTAGCTGTGTGTTCCATTTGTGGGTTTCATCCCACCAAGTTTCCGTAATGGCAACAATATCATATACTTCATTTACTTGAATTTACTTGAATTTACTTGAATTTCTAATTCACCCTGTTTATTGATGTTTGCTTTTTGTTTTTTTGTTTGTTTTTCTTCTCCCCCCCCCCCCAAATTGTATATTTTAACTTTGGAGATAAATAAAAACTTTATTGAAAGACTTTGGAACAGTTATAACTTTATTTTGAAATAATAATAAAAATATAATGAAACTTATCCCAATTTGTGGCTGAGTCAAACCAACCTCAATTGTTATAAATAGCATTGAATGCAGTATTTTTGTCCTGAAAATAATTACTTGTATGTTGTTTATTACCTTCCACATGAAGACTATTTTAAATACATACTTTAGATGCTGAACTCAATAGGTCAGTAAATCATGAGACATTGCTAAACATCTGTTTGTGCTGTTCATCCCTCTCCATTTATTTTTTTTCCCCTGTGATTTTTGGGAGCTGTTGTTCAACAGCATCTGTAGGGTCAAAGTTTGACTATAGTTGAAGTAGTCATTGCATTAGCATAACAATAAATCTATCCTGGAAGAAATTTAAAATGTTGAAGGCCTTTTCAAAATCTCTGAATGCTTCAGTTTTGTGAAATGAACATGCAAAGATTAAGAAAAAAATGACCAACTTGAAAACTTTTGTCTTGAACAGCGTGCTAAATTAGTAATAGTGTAGTGCCACCCCCGAAGGGACCGCTGAAGTCTGGGTTCTCCTGGCCCTCTTAGTCTGGCTGCTGGTCCAAGGGATCCCTTACTTGGACACCTCTGCTTGACAGAGGCACGCGGTGTGGTGGTGGTCAGTCTCTCTCAGCAGCAGCTCACGATAGGTGATGATGGTCAGTCTCTGGCAGCAGGCAGCTCACGTGAGATGATGATGGTCAGTCTCTGGCAGCAGCAGCTCACATGAGATGATGATGGTCAGTCTCTGGCAGCAGCAGCTTGCGTGAGGTGAAGATGGTAGTCAGTCCCCGGCAGGCAGCTCATGATAGGTGATGGTGGTCAGTCTCTGTCAACAGGCCACTCCCATCTCTGGCAGCAGCAGCTCACACGAGATGATGATGGTCAGTCTCTGGCAGCAGCAGCTCACGTGAGATAATGGTGGTCAGTCTCTCGCAGGCAGCTCACGTGAGGTGATGATGGTCGATCTCTCTCAACCACTCACAGGAACCTCCCTTATTCTATCTCCTCTTCTCTATTTGGCCTTTCCCCACTGAATCCTCTCCTTCTCCCATTCCCTTCTCTCCTTCAAGCTTGCTCTACAGAAACCTCTCTATCTCTATTCCCCCCTCTCTGTCTGGCTTACCTCACCGAAAAGAATAAAAACAAACCCAACCAACCTCCTCCCTCACTCTCCCTCCGTCTGGCTTGCCCCACAGAAACCAGGAATAAAAAAAAACCTTTTCGCCAACTTCCTACCTCGCTCTCCCTCCTCTTGGCTTGCCTCTCCGGAGAAAGAATAAAAAGCCTTTTCTCCAACTTCCTACCTTGCTCTTCCTCCTTCTGGCTTGCCTCTCCGGAAAAGAGAAAATAAAATCTTCTTCCCCCCAGTCAATCTCCTCTTCCCCTTTAAAAATCCCTCCCCAAGAGCCCCGCCGCCAGCCACCGAGGAGACCGCCGGAGCTCCCAACCTCTCCGCCGAATCCACAGAGCTCCAGCAAAGCCTCCCAGCCAGCGCCGATCCCAGCCAGCGCCGATCTCCCCCCAACTCCCCTCTCTGCTACAATAGTTTAATTTGATCTAATAAAAATATGTACATTGATATCAAGCTATCTGGTAGAAGAACACCTGGCTATGCAGTTCAGTATAGTGTTGTTTTGTTATTGCAATATTTATTCATTGGCTTCAAAAACTGGGATTCTCCAGTTAATGGACAGTAGTCTGATAGTTATCATGCACCATCAATACAGATCTGAATTGCATCTACTCTTGTGATAGCCAACTGCTTGTCAATGAGAACCAAAAAAACCACATTATTTCAGAATTTCTCATTGTTGCGTGTATTGTATAATTGTATAAAAATAACCAGAAAATTGGTTTTTTTTCTTCTGCTGAAATGGATGAAAGTTTCTCAAAGCAATACAGTCCATGTATCTCCATCAACAATCACTACAGTAAATAAGCAATGTTATCTCTTTCCACAATAATTCTCTGTCTTTAAAGGTAGCAATTGCTCATTTTAATTATATTTCCTAGAGTTTTGGCATCTAATGGAGAAGCAGCTTTCTTAACTGCAAATAACGTATATGCATCATGGTTTGTTTTTCAAGACTAGTTGTATTCTCAGAAATTCAGAATTATTTATGCAAATTTCTGTTTTAAGATTCTGTTTGTTCATTTCTTCCAGTTTTTTAAGATACAATATTTTATAGCTACAATTATTTTGATTTTAAACCAGAATGTTGCAGAAAATCACAGGACTCAGACCACGGAATCAAAAGAAGTTGGTTTATTTGCGCAAAGGTTCAGAGCAAAAATCATAACAACCTCTGAACACCTTCTCATGGAATAACAAGTACATATATACTCTTTTAGAAGCAGCAAAACACGGAAACGTAACTTGTTAGCATTGATTGGTTACTTGAATTACAGCCCCCTTACAGCCCCCTGTTGCTATGCTAGAGTAGCGAAATATCTTGTCCCCCTCTCATGGATCGAGGTCACAGGTGTCTTGCCAAAGCATCTAAGTTTCCGGCAGTTCATTTGTGGTTAGCTACCAGCGAGAGCGAGACATAGAAACGAGACATATGTGGTTAACTGTAACAGAGCTTCAAGCTTGACACTCATATGTGACCGACAGATGAACTTGTGGTTTGACATTTTCCACTTCCTTTTTGCTTCTTCTAACTAATACACGCATTTAAGACTCATGTCCTGTTTTATGACCTATGTCTTGTTTTATGTCCTGCCTTATTCCCCCCTTTGAGACTCCATTTTAGGTGACAATTGAGTCTCACTTTTATAGTTTCTACTTGAGCATTAGCTTTTTCCCAGCAAGCGAAGATAGCTGAGCAGAATTTACGCATATATGGATAGGCATAACATATGGCATGATTAACACTTTAGACTGGCACACATCTTTCTGTTTCCTGCTGCCAGTTCATCCTAGAGGCAGATAGCAATAATAAGAAAGAGTGAAAAATCCATAAAGTGATTCTCAAAAATCATCTTCCTCAGGCACGTCTTCCAATCCCCAGGGTGTAAGCCATACATACACCCCACTGTCTGGATCCTCACTTTCCCTTCCTGGGTCTGAGGTGAACCTATTTTCCAAGGATCCTTCTATCACAACTAATTCCTTTTCAACCCTGATTTCTTTCACTGATCTCATAACTAATTGTCTGATTAAAGGTATTACACAGGGGATGAAGGCTAGTCCTGCTATTCCACATAATAACACAAACAGCATCTGTTTGACCCAGGCAGCGCCTGGTAGCCACGAGAACCATGAGTCAGTTCCTTGCATTCCTTGTTTAATTCTGGATGCTCTTATCTTGCAAGTCCTTTGCCACTTCTCTGACTATTCCTGATTTATTCATGTAAAAGCAACACTCTTCTCCCAAGAACAGACACAAACCTCCTTTCTCAGCTGTCAAGAGGTCTAGGGCACGCCGGTTTTGTAAGACTACTGCTGCCAAAGAGTCTATCTGATCTTGGACTTCTACCAAGGTCCCAGCAATCTGGCTTAGGCTTTGTTAAAATTCCTCAGAAAGTTGCATCCCTAGGATGGCTAATAATGGTATTACTAGGGGAACTCTTTTCTGTATATGTCCCATGAGAGGAACAGGGAGGGCTTGTTCCCCATTCACAACACCCATCTTTGGAAAGAGGTGTACCAGAGTGCACGTTCCAGTCCAGTTGGTAGGTAAACATACATACGCATTTTCTCCACATAAGAAAAATACCCCATTTTCTTCTAAGCACACTGCCATGTTCATGGAAAAGGCATGAAATCGATGACCGTTCTCATTACTCCAGACCCCCAAGGTGCCAGCCATAAACATGCCAGTTAACGGCTGTAGTGGAGGTTTTTGATGAGGGTTTCTTTTTTCATCCCTGAGATAGGGGCCTTCAAGGAGATAACGGGAGCTGTCATTTCCAAAGGGAAATGGAATACAGATACCCTTCATGGGCTTACTATAGAGCCAAAGTGGGAATCTGGGTGGTTCAAATTGGCTTGGGCACTTTATCAAAGTAGCATTTCCTGCCCATTTTGTAAAGCTTAGTTGTGGCGGAGTCAAGAAGGTGACCTTCTTTTGGAATAGGTGATGTGCAGAAGGAGAAATGCTGCGAGTTAGTTTCACATCCATAAGTCTACGCCGAGGGCTCATGGTTAATTCTATTTGACAGTTTTGACAGTAATTTCCTGTCTCTGATCCCACTGAAGTGCCCTTCCAAGGTTCCTGACTCCTTTTAACACATAAGGAGGGCGGCCCTAGGAGGTCCACACCAACAGCCACAGGGCCAATGATGGGAAGATGGCTAACTCCCAGCTTTTCTAACGTATTATAGAAATCACCATGTAATTTTGCCTCTACAGTGATGGTTCCCCATCTGCCACCCCTGTCAAAAGCTAGGGTGGCATTGGTCTTTGCCCAAAGGTCTGGTGAAACTGGGACTGCATGATAGGCCGATGGGGATGCGGACAAACACAACCAGCATCTTTGGCCTAAAGTAGGGTCAGATTGGTTAATCAAAGCCTGACCTAGTTCCAGTATTTTCAGTATGTATTTCCCTTCTCTTAATTGTCGCAGAGGCCCTCCTTTTGTTTTGATGATGTCCTGTCTTTGACCCAACCCACGTTTTAACTTAGGGGTAGCATGCTCAGGCTTAGGACCTAGGGTTGGCTTGGGGCGGGGTCCCCACCGGGAAATAAGACGGCGATGATGGGAATGGACTTGCTCCAGTCCCTCTTTGGCCAGTATCTCCAAAGATTCTAAACCCTGGGCCCTGGTCCTGCCTCGCTCTTTGAGATCCTCAACATCCCTGGAGCCTTCTTCAAGTGTGAGAAGAGGTAATGGGCCATTCTCACAACATTTGGGACTATCATTCAGGGTCTTATTACTCAACATGCCACTTGCAAACATTAGCCAAAGCCATAGAAGACTCATGTTTGACAATCTAAAATGAGTCAATGTCAACTTCCTTTCTTTTTCTATCCTATGATTCCAACGTCCCACTCAGTTTCACACTCGCAGCCACAACAAAGGGAGCAATTGCAATTATGAAATTACCACATCAGGAAGATGGATGGGATTAGGTGTGATTTGGGAAAGGACCAGGTCAGTCTTGGGTGAGCCACACAGCCGAGTCTTATTTGCTAAATATAATGCCCACACTCCCAAGACTCCTACTATACAACAGAGAACCCACTCCCAAGGTGCTTCAAACATAAGTGTCCCCAAGAGATACACACTGACCTTGGTCACAGTCAGTGCTTTTAGGTGCAACACCTGTGTCTTTGGGATTGGGACGTTTCCAGAAGAAAAGGTGTCCAATACAGCAGGTCACAACCAGGGTGATCAGACCCAATAAGGCCAGACTCACTGCACCTATGGCTATGTATTGTTGGGCTACCATTCCTTGAAATAGATCTAACCTACACCACACACTCCTAACACTTTAACAGCTGTTTTCCTCGTTCTTGTCTTCAGCCGTACGTAGAGGGTCAGCTTCCGGAGTGACACCAGTAAGGCCTCTTCTGCCCTGTATGTTGCCTGCCCGTTGCCGGTAGGGCAGTTATAGGGGGCTCTTCTTCAAGCGGACCACTAAAGGACGGGCCTCGTCCTGCTCTGCCTCCCAATATTCATCAACTGCAGGCTTAACTCGAGTCCAGTGAATCCAGGACTTGGATTCTAACACCTTTACTGCAAGTGGAGAACACATGTCCACAGTATACGGGCCCTTCCATTTAGGTTTCAAGTTTTCCCCTTTCCAGTGTTTTACCCATACTTTGTCTCCCACTTGAATATTATGACTGGGGGTACTCAAAAATGGTGGACTGAGGGACACACAATATTGTTGGATTTCTTGTATTTGCTTGTTTAATTCTCCCACCATTTGACTCACCCATGTAGTCCCTAATTGACTTAAGTCCCCTATATGATTTTTCAAGTTAGAACTTATGATAGGGGGGTCTTCCAAACATCATTTCAAAAGGAGATAGCCTAATTCCTTTTCGAGGGGTGCACCTCACAGACCAAAGTGCTAGTGGCAAAGCATCCACCCACTTAAGGTGAGTTTCAAGGCACACCTTTGTCACCTTTTCCTTTATAGTCCGGTTCATCCTCTCTGCCCTTCCTCCCTGATTGAGGATGAAAAGAACAATGGAACCTCCAATGGGTCCCTAAGGATTTAGCCAGCGTCTGATTTACTTGATGTACAAACTCAGGTCCATTATCTGATGATATGAATGAGGGTACTCCATATCTGGGAATAATCTCCTTGAGTAAGATTCTGGCCACTTCTCGTGCCTGCTTGGTCTTGGTGGGGAAACATTCAGGCCACCCTGAATAATTGCACACTAGGACTAACATTGCTTTATAGAGTCCACATTTTGGCATTTCTGTAAAATCAACAACCAATGAATCCATAGGATAATATCCCTTAGGCTGACTTCCTGGCGGAAGAATAGGTCCTTGTCTTGGATTAACCTGGGCACAAATGTTACATCTCTCAATTGCATGGGCACATAGTGAGTGAAGACGATTAATATACACAATACGGTGGAGGGCTTCAGCTAATGCACTCTTTCCCATGTGAGTAGTTGAATGAGTTTCCTTTACCACTGGCCAGGCTAAATTCTCAGGTACAAAAATCCTTCCGTCTGGGAGTACATACTACTCTCCCTGCTTGTGTCCTTGCAAATCTACACTTGCCTGTAGTTCCTCTGTTTTAGAATATCTAGGGCTCAGTCCTTTTGGCATTTCCAATGCTACATAAGCTGTCATGTCAGGGTAAACTTGGCTGTCTCAGGTTGCTGATAACCTTGCTTCTCTATCAGCTGCTCTATTTCCTTGGGCTACTTCATCTTGTCCCTTTTGATGTCCTTTACAGTGCATGACAGCTACCTTCTTTGGTCCCAGGACTGCTGTTATAAGTCTTTCAATCAAAAAAGGATGTTTAATTTCTTTTCCTGCCACTGTTAAGAATCCTCTTTCTCTATAGACTGCAGCATGTACATGTAATGTGAGGAATGCATATTTAGAATCAGTCCAAATGTTTATACTTTCATCTCGTGCTCTTTCCAGTGCCCTTATTAGAGCCCACAGTTCTGCTGCTTGAGCACTTGTGCCTTTTGGGAGTGGCCCACTTTCTATGACTTTATCAAGTGAGACAACTGCATAGCCTGCATATCGTTCTCCTGTTGCAATAAACCTTGACCCATCAGTAAACCAATTATAGTCCACTGTTTTCAGTGGCACATCAGTTAAATCAGGCCTACATGAGAATTGACTTTCTATCATTTGCATACAGTTATGTTCAACTTTAGGACCTGGTATAGGCAATAGGGTTGCTGGGTTTAGGCCATTTGTCTGCTTTAATGTCACTTGAGGGTTTTGAATGAGGAGAGCTTGATACTTATAAATTCTGGAGTTAGTTATCCATAAATGTCCCTTTGTTTCCAAAACTCCACAAATTGCATGATTGGTATAGATTGTAGTTAGTTGTCCAAAAGTCAATTTATTAGCTTCCTCTATCAGGAGAGCTGTGGCTGCCAGAATTTTAAGACAATGTGGCCATCCCTTTGATACTCCATCAAGTTGTTTTGACAAGTAAGCTATGGGTTGTTGCCAACTTCCCTTTTCTTGAGTCAGGACTCCAAGAGCCATATTATTCTTTGAGTCCACATACAAATTGAAAGGTTTCTCGAGGTTGGGAAGTCCCATAACAGGAGCTTGAGATAATGCCAATTTTAAAGCCTCAAAAGCCTGTTTTTGTTCACGCGTCCAAACAAAGGGCTCTCTTTCTCCCCCCTTTGTGGACTCATACAGTGGTTTGGCTAGCAGGGCAAAATTCGGTATCCATATTCTACAATAACCTGCTGCTCCTAAAAAAAAACGTAATTCTCTCCTATTAGTGGGCTCTGCAATTCGACACAAAGCTTCCTTTCTCTCATGTCCTATTGCTCTCTGGCCTTGACTTATACTTATAACCTAAGTATTTAACCTGGGGTTTCACTAATTGGGCTTTCTTCCTTGAGGCACGATATCCTTTGTCCATCAACAGATAAAGTAGTTGGTTGGTGTTGTCCCAACAAGTTTCTTTTGTCTGTCCAGTTATTAACACATCATCAACATATTGGAGTAGTACATCTCCTTCCTCACATGGCTGGAAGTCTTCTAAGTCTGAGGCCAAGGCGTTGCCAAAAAGAGTAGGTGAATTTTTAAATCCCTGAGGAAGTCTGGTCCAAGCATATTGTTTTCTCTGGCCTGTTACTGGGTCTTCCCACTCAAAAGCAAACAGCTTCTGACTGTCCTTAGGAATTGGGATCATAAAGAAAGCGTCTTTCAAATCTACCACAGAGAACCAAACAGCTGATGCTGGAATCAAGCTCAGGAGGGTATATGGGTTAGGCACTACAGCATGTACAGTAACTGTAGCATTATTAACAATACGCAAATCTTAGACTGGTCAAAATGAGCCATCAGCCTTTGGGATGGGTAAGATTGGGGTGTTCCAAGGAGATTGAATAGTTCTTAAAATGCCTGCCTTTAAGTATTTGGTAATATGGTCTTGAATTGCTTGTGCAATGCCGGAGACGAATAGGCACTGCCAGAGGCTTCACTTGAATGACTAGTGGTGTATGGTGGACTGCATATCCTGGCGGATTATCTTCTGCCCATAAGCGGTGCACATCAAACTCCTGCCAAGTATCGAGGACTTGAACCTCTTGGGCCACCATTATTCACCACATCTCATCTGGAGGATGCTTCATTACTAGTGCCATTTCGTCTTTTTCAAATGACAAAGTTGACCCCATTTTACATAACATGTCTCGACCCAATAAGGGAATGGGACACTCAGGCATATATAGGAATTGGTGTTCAATGTCCCTTCCATTTAGGGAACATCTCAGGGGCTTTAGAAAAGGGTGACAATTTACTGAGCCATCAACTCCCTGTACATTTATGACATCAGCAGAGAAGGGAGCCAATAACTTAGTAACTACAGATCTAGATGCCCCCGTATCTACTAAAAAGGTCACATTATTGCCCCCTATCTTCATTCGGACCAAGGGTTCAGGGGGGGGCTTGACTTAAACCCGGTCCCCTTCAGTCCTCAGGCCATTGTTCAGCTGCAGCCAAGCCTATGGCCTCTACTTGTTCTTGGAATTGGCCTCATCCTCTTCCTTGTAATCCATATGGACGAAACATTTTTCCTCTTCCTTCTCCCTGGAAATCATATATTTTGACTTCTCGAGTTAGATGTTCACGTCCCTGTTCTATTCTTCCAAGTTCAAACCTTTTAGGACATTCACGTTGCCAATGTCCCTCTTCCTTACACAAAACACACTGATTCCTTCCTAGGGTTCTGGAATTGCCTGACAATGCAGCTGTCAGCAATTCAGCCTTACATTGCATCCTAAAATCTTTCTTAAAATTCCTCAACATACACTGAAGAGGTGTCCGAGGGACACTTCCTTCACCACCCATTTTCTAAGACACTGCCACTGACCTGTGATGCTGGACGTTCCAACGGTCACCAACAGGAACTGCAATGACTTAACCACCCACACAACAACTCTTGGGCCTCTTTAGGATGCGCCGATCCCGCACCCAGGGGGGTGATCAGGCCCCCTCTTCCACTCTCAAAATGAGTGGGCCTACAATTCCACAATACTTGCCTGCAGGTGTCTTCTTTTCCAACCGGCTTTGTTTCGTGACTTGTTTTGATTCCGTTCAGGTTCTTGGATCGGTCGGTTGTCCACCAAATACCCCTCCGGTGCCGTCCGCCTCCTTCCGGAGAAATCATCCGTGCCGGCTGAAGGTTTAGCGTGACGGCCCCAATTGGGCACTGGTCGGTCCGTGCCGTCCTCAGCGAAATATCGCTCCAAGTCCCGGCGGAGTCGCCATAAAAATGTTGCAGAAAATCACAGGACTCAGACCACGGAATCAAAAGAAGTTGGTTTATTTGCGCAAAGGTTCAGAGCAAAAATCATAACAACCTCTGAACACCTTCTCATGGAATAACAAGTACATATATACTCTTTTAGAAGCAGCAAAACACGGAAACGTAACTTGTTAGCATTGATTGGTTACTTGAATTACAGCCCCGTTAGCCCCCCTGTTGCTATGCTAAAGTAGCTAAATATCTTGTCCCCCTCTCATGGATCGAGGTCACAGGTGTCTTGCCAAAGCATCTAAGTTTCCGGCAGTTCATTTGTGGTTAGCTACCAGCGAGAGCGAGACATAGAAGCGAGACATATGTGGTTACTTGTAACAGAGCTTCAAGCTTGACACTCATATGTGACCGACAGATGAACTTGTGGTTTGACATTTTCCACTTCCTTTTTGCTTCTTCTAACTAATACACGCATTTAAGACTCATGTCCTGTTTTATGACCTATGTCTTGTTTTATGTCCTGCCTTAGAAGACTGCTTCTTACTCCTATATTCCTTCCTTCCTTCCTTCCTTCCTTCCTTCCTTTCCTTCCTTCCTTATTCTTCCTTCCTCCTTCCTTCCTTCCTTCCTTCCTTCCTTCCTTCCTTCCTTCCTTCCTTCCTTCCTTCCATACCTACATATCTACATACCTATGCTAGAAGAAAAGGTCCTCCAGTTCGTTTTCTCCAGTCAGGAGAATGCAATCAGTGCTGATGAAATAAAAAGCTGGGAGACAAGTGTATCGGAAAGGAGGTTGGTTTATTTCGGAAGCCAATGGCACTAGTGACAGCAACAATGGGTTCCAGGTCAGCTTGCGAATTGGTTTTGTGAGTACATGAGTTTTTATACAGTTTTACAGCATTTTGTAATCTGGAGGCTTACTTTTGTGTGTTTTGTTATTTGATTTTGGCTGGCTTGTTTTGTAAAGGCTAGTAGTGTCGGCTTCCTTGGCTTAATCTTGTTAAACAGATGTAATTATTTTT
This sequence comes from Azemiops feae, assembly GCA_023970755.1. Classification (NCBI taxonomy): domain Eukaryota; kingdom Metazoa; phylum Chordata; class Lepidosauria; order Squamata; family Viperidae; genus Azemiops; species Azemiops feae. The sequence continues at coordinate 258,721 of JALGBA010004124.1, read as the reverse complement.
ATCCCTTTATCTTTAGTCCGTCTAGTGCCCTTGGAGAGTTATTTCTGTAAATTAACAGGCTACATTCATTGTTTCTGCTTTCGCAATTGCCGGAGACTTTCAGGCTCCGGTTGCAACATTGTTTAACCTGAGGCACACCTCTAGTTTTGCCTGGGGCTATTATTTGACAGCTTGAAGAAAAAAAAATGGAGTTAGTGTTTCTTTATTCTGGGCGGCTTTTCTGTGTGCTTTTTCTTTGCACTTGATTCTTATGCTTTTGGGGCACAGGGAAGGGGGCTGGGGGGTGCATTCTTCCTACAATATTCCTACTTTGTGCCAAGAAAGTATGGGGGGGGAGTTAGTTGGTACCCATACTTTTATTGGTGCAATATTACGAGTTAATCTGATACTTTGTCAATTTGACACATCATCACAGAGACTTGATGAGTGCTTTTGTTGGGGTACCGGGATGTGGGGAAGCAAGCCTTTAAATTGCTGATGCAAAGGGGGAGGTATTGGTAGAGGCAGCATAAGAGGGTCCCCGTGATGATGAGTGCAATTGCCCCTAAAAAGAGGGGTTTTAGCCAATGTAAGTCAGGCAACCAGGACAGGAGGTTAGATAAATTGAATGGGAATTTGTCATATCCAATTCCTTGTGTTAATTCTTTTATTTGCTTGATATCACTTTCTATGAGCTGGGATTCTTCCAAAAGGTTGAAACAGCATAGCCCTTTGAATTCCTTACAGCCATGATTGTGTTGTAATAATAAGTAGTCAATGGCTGCCTGATTCTCAAGGGTTGCTTCTCTCACTTGCCTCAGGTCATGTTTTAGTGCGTCCAGTGCCTGGGAGGTGGAGTTAGGGCTTTTAACCAAGGCGCAAGCCAGACTATTGATATTTCTTGAGTTTCCAACCACCAGTGCTGGGACCCCAACCAGTGAAGTTGCCAATGCTACATATTCAATTTTACTGAATAGTACTGTATGGGAGTCACAATCGGATGTCAAGAGTTTGAGGTCCCTCTTCTGCTGCCTTGTAAACGAGGGCATAAAGACAGCCGCCCTTGGGTGCATGGGGCCCCCGTTGAGTTTGCTGGGACATAGGAATAGGCTGAGGTGCCACAGAGCAGAAACCATCTTAAAGGGAGTTTAACGTGACAGTAGGTGAAGGGAATGGTTTCAGTGGAGTTGCATGCTCGGGCTGAATTATTTAAGTTGAGGCATTCTAATGTCTTAGGGCCTAGGACCTAGGCAACTTTTTTTTATTAAAACAATTTTTATTAATTTTCCAATTTTACAAAGCTCCAGGTGATAGGGAAGCAACATGGTGATTGGGTAGTCCATAATCAAATAACAAGCTCTTTCATGCACATATCAGGTTACATCATCAAAAGTTTCCTCTCTATTTCCCTTAGTTATTGTATCACATTGAAATTAATACATTGCTAGTTATAGCTCAGTCGGTTAAGAGATTTATCAATATATTTTAACTTATACGCCTTCATATCCTGTTTTGAATTTTACCTAGTTTCAGTTACAGTATTCCAATTAGCTTAATATCCAAAGTCTTTAGATTTCAGGTAACCCAAAGTTCCCTTAGTTCATTACAGAATAATTGTCATATCTAAAACACATTTATTATTTACTCAGATAGATTCTTACTTTATTTCACAAACATATTCCATTTCTCATCCTAATACTTCATCACTTACTAATAAGATAACCTTTATCATCTCAGTCCAACTTCTATATTATAATCCAAGACTATTATTCTAGTGACTATTTTTTTTTTTAATTTCCCTTATAGATCTAAATCCTAAATATTAAATCAATTAGTATCTTTTAAAATCTCCTTAGGCCATTAAGTAAGATTTTAATCTCTTCCATTACAGGTCACATAAAAAAACCATTTTTTTAAGTCTAACTCTAGCTTTCTTTTTGTGCCAAGCAGGCTTTCATAGCAGTGCCTCTAGCTCCTCAAGTGGATCTCCCTTCATTCCTACACATGTCGTTTGAATCAAGGGAGATTCCTACACATGTCGTTTGAATCAATTATCAATTTTTTAAAGGAGCTGGCCCCTTCATAATCATTAGATTGTTGGTCCAATAGTTCAAATAGGTTTCAGCTGGTTTAAGTAGAAAGTCGTGTTCAATGTTGTAATTGTTGTTTGGTTGTCTGGTTTTTCTGGGTTCTCAATGTGCTGTACATGTAGGTCCTCAGCACCTTCCATCTCAGTGTTGCTTTCTTCAATTTCTGATGCTGTTAAAGTTGCAGGTTTTTTGATTAAGATCAAAGTTTGGGTCTCAGGATTCTCAGTAGGTTGTAGCTGGTATTTTTTGAAGTCACTTTAATATTAATTCCTTCCTCTTCTGTTGCCTTTTGGATTGTAGGTTCATCAGTTGGAATCTGGGCTGCATTTTGTAGCTTTGAGGTGGCGCCTTTATTTTTCAGTCTGGAATTCATTAGCTCAGTAGCCTCAATAATTTTTTCAAGTATCAGTTTGTAGTTAAGATGTGGGTAGTGTTCCTCCATTTCTATGGTGTTTACAGATAGTCCTTTAGTGGAGGCTATTTTTAATAAGAGTCAATAAGTGTCCACCTCCACTATAGAAAATTGTTTTCACCACCCAGCTGTTTCAAGTCCTTATCTTTTTTGATAGTGTCAAGGCCAAATCATGTCCCAAGTGACATGTAAAGTCTTTCCCAAACTCAGGTTAGGCTTTTATCCGGTTTAAAAAATATTCTCCCCCCCCCCCCAGCTTAACAGATAAGTAAAGTAATAGGTCCCTGTAAGAATAGGAATCTTTTGGGGTCCCAAATATCCCAAAAATACAAGTCCAATTGTTTAGTCGTTTAGTTTAGTCGTTCTTTATATATATATATATATAGCTTTATGTTCCCAGAGTAGGCAGGAGCCGCCAAGTTAGAAAGGGGGCTTCCGGTTCCGGATCGCGGCACACGCAGTCGCACGGAGAGAGCCGTCTCTCCCACCGGCTGCTTTCCCTCCGCCGGTAGACCCTTAATCGGGTCGAAAGTCACCCCAGAGAGGCGACCACCGTTGAGGAGGCCCTCGTTTGACTGGGGAAGAGCGGCAGCTCCCTCCTCAGTCCGAGCCAGCTCCTTAGGGCCGTCGGAGAAAAGATCGGCCAGCCGAAAGCCAGAAGAACAACTAAGCACAAAGAACCCCCGTGGAGAATCCGGGTGAGACCTTTCCTCCCCCTTCTTTCCCTAATTACTCTCCTGTAAAAAGCTTTTTTATTTGAATTACTTCCCTGCTGTGAGGGAGCAGCGTTTGGGCACTTGGGAAAAACAGCTTTGGGAATTGAAAAAAAAATAAACCAGTTAATTTTTTATTGACTATTTAATTTCTGGAATACTGAGGGGGCCTGAAAATATTTCTATACCTGATCATTATTATCATAACTACGCGTCTATTATTTTGGAGAGGCCTTTCTTCATCTTTTTAACGTGAAAAACAAAAAATCTATTAACTTGGAAAGAAAGAAAGAAAGAAAGAAAGAAAGAAAGAAAGAAAGAAAGAAAGAAAGAAAGAAAGAAAGAAAGAAAGAAAGAAAGAAAGAAAGAAAGAAAGACCTTATAGTCTGCTGAGGACATCTTGTGACGAAAAGTGTTACTGCAACTGTATATTTTTTTAATAATAATAATAATAATAATAATAATAATAATAATAATAATAATTAATAATAATAATAATAATAATAATAAAATAATATAATAATAATAATAATAGTTGGAAGGACCTTGAGGTCATCGAGTCCAACCCTGTCAGGCAGGAAACCCTATACCATTTCAGACAAATGGCTGTCCAGTCTCTTCTTCAAAATTCCAGGTAGGAGCATTCACCGTTATGGAGGCAGGTTGTTCCACGGTTATTGTTTAAACTTCAGGAAGTTTTCTCCTCAGTTCCAGGTTGCTTCTTTCCTTGACTAGTTTCCATCCATTACTTCTTGTCCTGCCCTCAGGCGCCTGGAGAATAGCTTGACTCCCTCTTCTTTGTGGCAACCCCTGAGATATTGGAATACTGCTATCATGTCACCCCTAGTCCTTCTTTTCATTAAACTAGACATACCCCAATTCCAGCAAACGTTCTTGATATGTTTTAGCCTCCAGTCCCCTAATCATCTTTGTTGCTCTTCTCTGTACTCTTTCTAGAGTCTCAACATCTTTTTTACATCGTGGTGACCAAAACTGGATGCAGTTTTCCAAGTGTGGCCTTACCAAGGCATTGTAAATTGGTATTAATACTTCACGTGATCTTGATTCTATCCCTCTGTTAATGCAGCCCAGCACTGTGTTGGCTTTTTTGGCAGCTGCAGCACACTGCTGGCTCATATTTAAGTGATTGTCCACTAGGACTCTGAGATCCCTCTCACAGTTACTACTATTGAGCAAGGTACCCCTATACTATACCTGTACATTTGGTTTTTCTTGCCTAAATGTAGAACCTTACTTTTTTCACCATTGAATTTCATTTTGTTAGATAGCGCCCATGTTCAAGTCTGTCCAGGTCCTCCTGTATCTTAAGCCTGTCTTCTGGAGTGTTGGCATTCCCTGCCAGCTTGGTGTCATCCGCAAATTTGATGAGTTCCCCATCTATCCCTCGTCCCAAATCGTTGATGAAGATGTTGAAGAGCACTGGCCCAGAACAGAGCCCTGGGGCACCCACTGCACACTTCCCTACATGTAGATGCGGTTCCATTGAGGACCACACGCTGAGTACGGCCGGTCAGCCAGCTACGAATCCATCTGGTGGTGATGCTGTCTAACCCACATTTTTCTATCTTATTCATTGCTAGAGGATGGCTCTGACCTTCAAAAGATGATAAGAGTAAGATAACTGAAACAGCTGTGTGGTGATTTGGTCTATTGAGAATTGGAGGTGAAATAAAACCTTCACTAAAAGATTAAAAGATCTGTTCACCACTGACATGGAACTTAACACACAGCTGGACTATGAACTTATATTGGAAAAAATCTTGGAAGCCACAGAGGATATGAACTCTTACTTCCAAACTTTGACGGATCAAATTATAGGCCGAAAAACAGTGGAGAAGGAGCAGATTGGAGCTAAAGAGACTAGTGAGCAATATTTACAACCTAAAGAGGAATCATGTCTACAACTCAACTATGAAATTACACCGAGAGAAATTGTGGAAACTAAGGAACAAACCAACTTTATACAATCCCAAATGCAATCTATGGAGAAGCTTAATGATCAAAGAATAATTTTAACTGAGATGCCTGAAGCATCAACATCAACAGAGACTGACACTCAGATACAAGTTATTGAAAACTGTGATAATGTGGACAAACAACTAGCAACTATAACATGGAATAAAACGGCTTTTATCATCCAAAGGCTACTAGAAGAAAGGAAAGAGAACTTTGACCAATTTGAAGCGTTGAGGAATATTGACTCTCTAATATTGTGGTTTGATGATGCAGGAATTTTATTATGGAAACCGGTATGGCACAGAAAGAAACCAAGAGTTAGATTTAAAAATGTATTTTAAAGTTTTACTTAATGGGTTTAAAAAGGCTTTTGAGTTTTTGACTGATTTAATAACTAATGGAGTATGTGAATTTTCTAAGAGGATATCCTTTGTAATAATACTTTGTCTTAGATATGATAATTACTGGAGAGGTAAACTTTATCTACTGGGTTAAAAAGATTTTTTATAGACATAGATGAATTGATAGAATATATATTTAAGTCAGATAGAAACCTATTTGTGGGTTTGATATTTTTATTTTAAATAAGATAATTATTTTGTAATAGAAGAAGAATAAGAGGGATTGGTGACAAGAGAAGAAATGGTATTAATGAAGAAAATATAAGAATGTTACTGCAGGAATAATATACTCATTTTAGATATAATTATTATGTTAAAAAGGGACACCCGAAGTGTTAATAATATGTCTATTTAAGGCTAATTGGAATATGGTAACTGTAAATTAGTAAAGCCTAAAAACAGGACTTGGATTTCTATAATTGAAATGTGATTGATAGTTGATAGGATTGTTTGAAGTTTATTTAGAAATGTATTAACTTGAATAGGTAAGACTATATGAGGGAATTAGAGAGGGAATTTTCAATGAATTAATTTGAGCTATATATCTGTGATTGTTTTTTTGGATGTTTGATATACCCACCTCCACGGTGTTTCCTAAGCACCTTGATGTAACCCTTCCACCCCCATAAAAATCCAATAAAATATATTTAAAAAAAGAAAAAAGAAAGGGGGAAAAAATTTCCAAAGGCTTTTACAGGAGAGTGGTTGGGATGCAAGAAAGGTAAGGTAAGGTCTCACCCAATTCCTCCGTGTTGCTTTCGTCGTGCTTGGTAGTGCTTTTGGCTTTTGGCTGGAACGGCTTAGTGATCGGCCATGTTAATGGCCGATCTTTTCTTCGTCGGTCCAGAGGAGCTGCCTCGGATCAAACGGAAGGGCTGCCGCCCTTCCGTAATCTGTTGATGGTCCTTCTCAGTGGTGGTCGCCCCTCCAGGGTGACTTTCGACCCTTTTCAGGGTCTTCCGATGGAGGAAAACCGGACGGCGGAGAGAACGTACCTGGAGTCTGTATAGACATTGGTAGACTGGTCCCTCGCGGCTTCGCATGCTTGAATTAAAGCCGCGAGTTCGGCTGCCTGAGCACTATAGGAAGATGGGAACAGAGTGGCCCATATAACCTCATGGAGGGAGACTACTGCTGCCCCTGACACCCTGGCTCCCTCGTATATGTAAGAGGACCCATCAGTAAAAAGCTCGAGGTCAGGATTCTGCAAGGGGACATCAGTTAGGTCGGGTCTGGGTAATTCAGCATCCTGAACAAGGTGCAGGCAGTTATGTATGACGTCCTCTGATTGGTCAGTTGGTAACAAGGTGGCTGGATTTAAGGTAGTACAGCGTTCAAAAGAAATGTGATCTGATGTAAAAAGCTCAGCCTCGTATTGTGCCAGACGCTATTGCGTAAAAGCCTGGGTCTGGGACTTTAGGAGGATGGCGAAGACATCATGAGCAACCTTTAAAATTAGTGGGTGCCCTAGGACTAGGTCCCTTGAGCATTTCACAATTTCAATTGTGCCTGCCACTGCTCGCAGGCAGGGGACTGTTCCTCTTGCTACTGGGTCTAATTGGACAGAGTAATAGGCAACTAGTCTCATTGCAGAGCCAAAGGTTTGTGCCAAAACTCCTGACCCCACTCCCTGATTCTCATGTATATATAGGATGAAGGACTTTTTATAATTGGGTAAACCAAGGGCTGGGGCTTGTTTAATCTTTTCCAAAGTTTGGTCTAAGGTTTTAGGCCATGTGACAGGGTCAGCCTCATCCTTTGCAGTTAACCAGATGAGAGGGTTTGCTAGCTCCCCAAAAGAGGGAATCCAGGGGCAACAGAACCCAAGGACCCCCAAAAGGGCTCTTACTTGGCGTTTCGTTTTGGGGGGTTTCATGCCTAGAATAGTTTTTATTCACCCTGGAGCCAATTTTCTGGTTCCTGGGGAAATGATATAACCCAGGGGTGTCAAACTGCCGGCCTGCTGGTCAGTTGAGTCATGCGGAGGCCGCGCCCACCCCAGCTCTGGCAATGTGGAAAAAATTGTGATACGTCACGACACGTCACGTGATGCGGTGAGTTTGACACCCGTGATATAACCCAAATAAGTTACTTCCTTTTGGAGGTATTGAAGCTTAGTTGGGGAAGCCTTATGTCCCCTTTCTGCTAGAGAATGGAGCAAATGGAGGGTATCAGTGCAGCAGTCAGCCTCAGATTCTGAAGCCAACAGAAGGTCATCCACATACTGGATGAGAATTGATTTGCAGGGCAAGGCTATGGAGGACATATCAGCCTTTAAATTTGAGAAAAAAGAGTGGGGGATTCTGTATATCCCTGTGGAAGACTGGTCCAGGTATACTGCTGGTCTTCCCAGGTAAATGCGAACAAGTATTGGGAAGCTGGGTCTACTGGAATGCTGAAGAAGGCTGTGCAGAGATCAATTACTGTAAAATACTCAGCTGTGGCTGGGATCTCTGTGATGATGGTGGCAGGGTTGGGCACCACTGGGGCCCTTGGTATTACATAAGAGTTGACGACCCTCAAATCATGCACAAAGCGATAAATGGGATTCGCCACTGCATCAGTCCGTGGCTTTCATACCAGAAAGATGAGAGTGTTACAAGGGGGAGTACATTTCCGGAGAACCCCCTGTTCTAAGTATGATTTGATTAGTTTCGGGATCGGTTCTATGGCTTCAGTTTGAATCTTGTTGACATGGTTCTGAAAAAAGAAGCTTTTCAAAGAAACTTGAGGCATTGTTTTCCTTAAAGAATCTTTAATGGCAACATAGCTTCAGCATGTACATAGCGAAGCCAAAATCTGAACTCTCCTACCCCAGCCCCCAGTATCTAAGCATAACTCACTCCCTCATTTAACAGTCATTAATCACATTCTCCAATTAGTTTGAAGTGTGAACTTTCCCTCCCGTTCCATAACCCGCCATATTTTATCTCCTCGTGTTACAACTAACCTTGAAAATACTGTACTGAGATACTGTTATGGCTAACTAGATCCCAAGCACATTCTTCCACTCCCCCTCCCGCACCATCTAATTGTAACTCTAAAGTAATACACAGGTTAAATAGTAGATGTCTGCATCTTCACATATTGTCAAGCAAGAACATCCGATGTTAGCAACATTGACATTTGTACTGTGGTATGCATGGGGGTGGTCCGGCTTTAACTTTTATTTTCACTGGGGTGGCACTCTTAAGGAACCCTACCTCATTTGAATCCCATCCCCGTAGTGAAGGTGGCAAACTTTGTAAGTCAGGGTGCAGGGGTTCCCTTTCAGCTTTAGTGTGGGTGGACGGACAGTGTATTTTTCCTTTTGGGATGTCTAAGGTAAGTCTTCTGGGGGAGCACTTTATCGTGCCTCCCAACTTACATAAGAGGTCCCTCCCTAACAGGGAGAGTGGTGATTGGGGGCAAATCATGAAAGAGTGGCTGAGAGAGAAGGGGCCTATTTCTACCTGCATGTCGGTAAACTCCACAGGTATTATTTTCCCTCCCACCCCTATAATATTATCACAGGCCCCTGGCACTATGGATCCTTTGAACGGGGGCTGGGTGATCAAGGATGAGTTGCCCCTGTATCAACTAGACATTCACAATCCTTTCCCCTTATAGTAAGGGTTAGGAGGGGCTCACCTTCAGGGCCATTTTTCAGGGGTATAGTAAGACTCGTGAAGGTGGCATGATATTCAGCAAAATCTGGGTGTAGTCATAAGTCAGGATTAACTTGGAACTGCATATGGTGGGGCTGCCTAGGGACATAATGGTCCCTGTAGGGGGCAGGATGTCTCCTAGGCAAAGGGGCCCTAGGTGGTGATTGGGAATCTCTAAATCTAAATTGGCTGTCAAAGGTCCCAAACCCAGGCCTGAGCCCAACAGAAAACAGATACATCAGGATCAAAGGAAACCTGGTGTAATCAGGCACACTTTGGCGTATGAGGTGCAAAGCAATCACAAAAACAAAGTCAGCGCTGGGAGCTACTGCCTCCCAGTGCGCTAAATAGACAGATCCTGCCCGGACCCACCCCCTACCCACCTAACCAGCATCCGGAGCGATGATTGTGAGCACCCAGCTCACAGCAGCAGTCCCCCACCTCCAGCAAGCAGCTCGGCTCGGGCTCAGTTCCGTAGCATCAAGGCAGCAAGGCAGGCGAGGTTCAAATCCCCCACTGTTTTCCGCGCTGATCAGCTGTGCAGCGGACCGTGGATCAGCTGATCTGGCAAACCCGGAAATCCCAGCCACAAGCGAGTCACCGGCATGCTGGTCAGGCAGCAGCCGGCTCCCAGCTACCTGACCACGATCGCCTCTCAGCTGATCTCCGGCCATCGGAGACAGGTACAGGGGGATGGTTGTCGCTGCCGCTGCTGCCAGTCACTGCCTCTGGCCACCGCCATCGTTCCGGCCATCAACGAGACCACCCACCCCCGGTAAGCGGCAAGCCCCGCAGGGCTTGACAGGTGGTAAATCTGTGATACAAACAACTTCACCAATTTCCGGGCGGACGGCAACCTGTTACACAGGACGAAATGGGCTTGTTTGGAGAAGAGGTCAACTACCGTCCATATGACTGTGCAGCCGTTACTTTCTGGCAGCAAAGCAATCGCAAAAACAAAGTCTCTCTTTCTCACACCAGGGACACCTGGGAAGCTCTTTAGGTTGCTGAAAGCTGGGTAGTCTCCTGTCGTTTTGCATAGTGGCGAACATCTTCAGGTCTTCCCTTCTTTCAGCTCTTCTCTTCCTATCCCTGTCTCTTTCCCTTTCTGCTTCTCTCCTTTCCTTATCTTCTTCCTTTATTTTTTTCCCTTTGGTCATATACAAACTTGGCAATCCTGCGCAACTCTGATATCTCCATGGATGACCAATTTGACACTATTCTGTGGAAATGGTTTCTGATATCGTTGACTGATTGATCAACGAAAGTAGAAGCCAAAATCCATTGATCCTTGGGGTTCTGCACATCCAGGTGGGCATAAGCCACTCCTGACTCTAGTAAGCGGACCCAAAAGGCATCGGGCATTTCTCCCTCTCGCTGCGCAGTGTGCTGAAACTCTGACCAGTTCAGAGGTTTCCACCCTATCTCCTGTAATGCCTCTAACACATTCTCTTTGGCTTGGCCATATTCATCCCAATGACCGGGTGTATTGTAGTCCCAATCAGGCCGGTTGAGTGGCCAAGCCTCTCTCACTGGGGCTACCTGTCCAGGTGTGATAATTATGGGTTGTTTAGCAATTTCTTCTGTTTTTTCAAAAAGTTTTAGGGGCTCAACCTTCGTTAGAAAAATATGAAGCAGCTGCATCATATCTCCCCACGAGGGATTATGGCTTTCAATAATTGATTTTTGGGTCCTAATCACTGTTTGGGGTTTGGATCAGAAAGATGGGATGTCCTTCTTCCATATCACTAGATCTGAAGGCGAAAATAGGGTATGTGTGAGGACATACTCTAGTTGCCCCCCATCTATGCCCTGAGATGGGTTTTGTAGCAGGGGGCACATAATCCTAGTTCCCTCTTTTGCATTAGGATTTGTGTCATTTCTGTCACGGTTAAGTTTCTGATCATTCTTTGGTTGGGGTTCCCCTGGGTCAGAGAGCTCAGCCCAACAATACCAGTACTGTAACTGGGAAGATTTTAACCTAGGTCATAGTTTCTTTAAAATTTTATACTCAAAAGTACCGAATTCTGGCCAAATTGGTCTCCCTGCCTCATCCCTAAGCAAAGACCACTCTTTACACAATCAGTGTGCATGCTCTTTTTTCATTCCCGCCTGGATGGGTAGTCTCTTTTGATCCCAATGTCAAGGTTCCGACTGATGGAACCAAATAAATCAGAACTCCGAGGCATCAGATTTCCTCAAAGAACATGTTTATTGGATATATGATGTCGGCACGGTCAAAGGTGAAACCAAATCTAGAATCCCTCCCAAAGGTTAAGAGTAACTCAATGTAATAGTTCCCACCCTTCTATTTAGCCATAAATCACATTCCCCAATAGAACTACTTGGGCTTTCTGGCAGGACGTCCCTCCTTCTCCACTATGGTGTGGGAATGACCTTGACCTCCGCTGGAGGGCTTGAATCCTAAGGGTACTGGGAAGGTATAGCTTAGATCCCTTCCATGCCAACTCATCTTGACAAGTTAACAGCTGTTTGTTGTCATTGAACCACAGGTCAATCTTTAGTTCGTCCTTGAGTTTCTGGGTTAAGTGGCTGTCGGGCTCGATGGATCGCCTCTGAGTCTGACATCTGGTGGTTACTTGTGAAGCTTTTTGCGCTAGGGGAATAATTGCGTTAATTACTTCCTCACGGCGGCTCTTATATTGAGGCATTCTGGACAATGCGTTGGCCAGGAAATTCTTTCCCTCCAGAATGTATTTTAAGGCAAAGTTAAAACGGTTGAAGTATTGTGCCCATCGGACCTGCTTAGGGGATAGTTTTCATGGGGTCTTTAGCGCCTCCAAGTTTTTGTGATCAGTCCATACCTCAAAAGGTGTGTCACTTCCCTCTAGGAAATGCTGCCAGGTGAGTAGTGCCCATCTCACCGCAAAAGCCTCCTTCTCCCACACAGCCCACCGCCTTTCCGTATCTGTGAGTTTCTTTGAGGTGTAGGCACATGGTTGTAAGTCTCCTTTGTTATTTCTCTGTAGAAGTACTGCACCTACAGCGACATCGCTAGCATCAGCTTGGATGATGAATTGTTTCTCAGGGTCAGGGTGTTTGAGGATTGGCTCTTCCGCAAACAGTCTTTTGAGTTGTTTGAATGCCGCCTGGCATTCTATGGTCCATGTCAAAGGTTGACTGGGGTGAAGCTTTCTTCCCCCTTTTCCCATCTTTAATAGTTCAGTGATTGGTAAAGCTATTTTGTCAAAGAAAGGAATGAACTGCCGGTAAAAGTTTGCAAACCCCAAAAAGCTCTGCAATTGCTTGCAGGTTCACGGAGGCTGCCACTCCAATACAGCCCTAACTTTTGCGGGGTCCATCTCCACCCCCTCATTGGAGATTCGGTACCCTAAATAGTCTAGGCGGGATTGATGGAACTCGCATTTAGACAGCTTAGCGTAGAGGTTTGCTCTTAATAGTTTCTGAGGATGTTGTCAAAGTAGACTTGTAGAGATGATCATGCAGCACCTGATTGATTAGCTGCATAAATACAGGGGGGGGGGGGGCTGAAGGCCAAAAGGCATCACTTTAAATTGGAAACTTCCCAGAGGGCAATTGAAAGCTGTCTTCCACTCATCCCCTTCCCTAATTCTCACTCGGTAATAAGCCTCCCTTAGGTCCAGCTTAGTGAAGATTTTCCCTTGTGCAAGGTGGGCTAACATGTCCTTCATCAGGGGGAGGGGATACATATTTTCCACGCTAACAGTGTTTAATCCTTTAAAATCCATGCATAATCTCAAAGACCCATCTTGCTTCTCTTTGAACAGCACTGGGGCGGCTACCCATGATTTGGCTGGCTTGATAAAACCCCTGGCTAGATTTTTGTCTATGTACTCCCTTAGTTCACTCATCTCTCTGAGGGTCATGGAGTACATTTTGGGTTTTGGGAGTTTAGCCCCTGGCAGTATTTCAATTGCACAGTTGGTAATTTGGTGAGGGGGGAGTACATTGCATTACTCCTTGCTGAAAACCTCCGCTAAGTCCTGGTATTCCCTGGAGATGAGCTGGACCCCTGGCACTCGATCCATGGTGGCTTTCAATGGCTCGATTAGCTCTTCACCACTTATCAAGCCATGCTAATCCCAGAATTATAGTCTCAGTCATTTTTGGAATCACCACAAAACGGATGATCTCCCAATGCTGTCCCATTTCCAAGCTCACTGGTTCGGTTAAGTGAGTCGCAGGGGAGCCTCCCATCAAAGACCCAGCAGCCTGCTCGAATTTCATGGCTAGGGGCAATAGTTTGGCCCAGATTCCCAATTTCAGCACAGTTGGGAGACTGATCAGACACCTTGTGCAGCCTGAGTCTATTAGGACATTTACGTCTGTCTGTACCCCAGTCTTTGGCACTATAAGTTTGGCGGCAATGGCGAAGGGTGGGATGGCTCGACTTACCATCGGGTCATCCTCACCATTGTCGTCACTGTCATAAGGCTCTGGCAACTGCAGGCGCTCAGCTGGAGCTCCCTCTCTTCCCTCTCTTATGACAACGTAGAACGACAAAGATGGCTGCAGCAAGGTTCGTTGTAGAGTTGACACCCAGGCTTTTAGCAGTCTCCGTAAAGGAGACATCAGCAAGACCTTGGAATCAGAGCTTCCCATATTTTCAGGCAAGACTCTAACCCTTATTCCCATTACACGCTGTGAGATACCTTCCTTGATTCTCCTGCGCTCGCAGAGTGACTCAAACCGGGGTGCTCTGCTTCCTGGCAAGGCAAATCTTAAAAATATTTTAAAACAATAAAAACACTGAAAACAATAAAAAGCACTAAAATAATAAAAAAATTAAAACAGTAAAAAAAAGATTAAAATGTCTAATTCAAGTACTTACAAAAGCAAGGTATCTGGCCCAGTAATATAATTAACAGGCCAGATATCTTGTTTTTGTATGTACAAAATTTCTGAGAATACAGCTAGTCTTAAATATGTCTTGAATGAATAATAATATAGCCAAAAGTTGGGGTCCTTGGCACATGTGGCGCTCCAGAACTCAGGTGGATAGCCAGGTTTTTAGAGCTTTACAGAAGGCTAACAGGATCGGGGCCATTCTAATCTCTGTAGTGAGGATGTTCCACAGAGCAGGAGCCACTGCAGAAAAAGCTTACTATCTAGTCCGTGTCAGCCAACATTCTTTGACCTAAGGTATCTGCAGCTTGCCCATTCTGTTTGACCTGGTTGCACAGGTAGAGGCTCTGGAAAATCATTGATTCAAAGAAGCAGGGAACATCATACAAATGTAAAAGTAGTCATTATAGACTGTTCCTGGATCCTCAAGTACTGTAATCCGGGAAATTCATTGCATTTGCCTTTTTTGGGAAGAAGTCCTAAGGATAGAAAACCCACAAATTCTAATTGCCTCCAAATAAGAATCAGATCTGTAGATGGAGACAAATTTTAGAATTCAGAATTAGATGCTCACAATTGACATTGTAAGGGTTTTCTGTGTATACGTATGTGTGACTTTACACACTGCATTGGCTGCCGGTTTGCTTCCGGGTGCAATTCAAGGTGTTGGTAATCACCTTTAAAGCCCTTCATGTCATGGGTCCAGGCTACTTGAGGGATCATCTCATCCCACTGGGATTGGACTGCCACACCCCTGCCAGCAGAGGAATCATGCTGTGGGCCCCGTCAGCCCAATTATTCTGGCTGACGGGGTCCAGGAGAAGGGCCTTCTCTGCCATTGGACCTGCCCTCTGGAACATCTTGCCCCTTGGAGTGAGGTCGGTTCCAACCCTCCTGACCTTCCATAAGAGCTTAAAAAACTGGCTCTGCCAGTTAGCTTGGGGCTCCAGTAGGGGAGCATCACAATGGAGGTGGTTAATTGATTAACAATAGATCCCACCTTCCCCCCATCCTGCTCTGCCCTCCCCATCTTTTAATTGGGCCGCAGTGGTTTTTTTTTATATTAACTTATTTATGTTTTTAGCTTATAGTTTTTATCTTTTATGATTGTAAGCCACCCAGTGTTATCCTGAGGTAAGATGATAGCCAATGAATTTTATAAATAAATAAATGTGTGATTTTTCTTAAAATATTTATTTATTTCAGTTATATAGCCACCCACCTACCAGAAGGAAATCTGGGCAATGAACAAGAATCAAAATCACAATATAATCAAAACATTTAAACCAGTGCTGATGCCGTGATAAAACTTGCATCCATCAACCCCAGCATGCCAACTCTATCAACAACCTGACCCCAGTGCCTGGAGGAAAAGCCAAGTATTCAATGCTTTCCTGATGGTCAAGGCTATCTGTATCTGGGGGGGGGGGTGGCTGATCAGTCAGGCACCATTACAAAAAAGGCATATTTCCAATGCCCCACCAGGTGACATTGTTTTATTGGGGAGACCCAATGAACATCCATTCTTTCAGATCTAGTGGAGTGGACAGAAACCCCCAGAATAGATGGCGGCACAAGTAACCTGACCGCATGCCTTTAAAGGTGATAAGCAGCACCTTGAATTGCATCTGGTAATTACTGAGAGCCAGTGCAACTCACATAGCAGGGTGTTTTCTGGGTTTACAATGATGCACCCATTCCTGCTTATGCCGTTGCATTCAGCCCATTGTAGAGCATATTGCAATAGTCCAATCAGGAGGTGATTAAGGATTTACAGCAAATTGTCCTAGGTGGATAAAATAAATAAAATACAGTAATAATAAAATAAAATAAAATAAAATAAAATAATAAAATAAAATAATAAAATAAAATAAAATAAAATAAAATAAAATAAAATAAAATAAAATAAAATAAAATAAATAATAAAATAAAATAAAATAAAATAAAATAAAATAAAATAAAATAAAATAAAATATAAAATAAAATAAAATAAAATAAAATAATAAAATAAAATAAAATAAGCTTCAAAGTGCTATGTGCAGAAGTACATAATAAATAACATGAAATAATGTTTTCCTATTGGTGGAATAAAGTTGGTTCTTAATAAATGTTCTGTATAGAGAAGTTGATGCTGAAAGACAGCCAATGTGTATACTGATTAAGGTACTGGGCTAAGACCTGGGAGACTGATTCATTCCGATTCAGGAAGCTTACTGGGTGATTTGGTGATTTGGGGCCACTCACCCCAATTTACCCTATGGGCTGTGTTTGTAGGATGAAAATCAGGGAAGAAACATTCTATATGCCATCTTGAGGTCCACAAAGACAGGGTTTACAGCAATTAATCAATCAAACCAAATATAAAGCATTTCACAATAGAAATCACTGGGAGTTCAAAGATGATGGCAAAGAAGTAATAAGGTATAACTTAAAAGGGCAGGAAATAATTCAACGGGATTAGAAGTGGTCTGTGTAGCTTTCATAAATTTTTGGAGTGACCATTCTTAGGGTTAACATATTTGTGAATGTCAATGTAAACTAAGTTCACTCTTCTGTTATAGATGGTGCCTGCTTTGCAGTTAAAATGAAATAAAAATGTTGAATTTTCGTATATATCTGGTATACGTATATGTACAGTCAATATTTTTGATGCCAAAAATAGAGTGCTGATTTTAAACATAATATGTGTGCATTTCTCTGAATTTGAATCTGGGAGCATTTCAGGATTCTGCAAACTGAGATCCAGTAGATGAATGATTAGCAAATAAACTGTGTCTCTAAACTCAAAACTTGAATTGTAAAAGATATGCACAATCCAAGATTTGATCTATGTCCATTGAGTGTTGTTCTATGTTTATGTATTTATATTATCCATCATATATACAGAGTTGTCCTTTCATTTTCAGATGTTATACTTCTGTACATATAGTACTTCTGTGGTAGTTCTTAGAAAGTTACACTGTTACCCTGATTCTATGCACTAAATAAGTTATGCTTCTATTGAACATATATACTGGTTATACTGTATGCTCACTGAAACCTCTTATTCTTCCTTAAAATAATGCTCCCAGTGTCAACCGTCCCATGCAGTTCATACAGCAAACAAAGACTCCTGAGTCATTTTTCTGTTGCCAAGAGTACAATTTACTGAGCTGAAATGGATACGGAAGTAGCAAAGCCAACTGTAACATTTTCGCACGCAAATAGCATAGTTAAATGTTTCCCTTTTCCCTGGCCCTCCCATCGTCACTTTATTTCCTCCAATCAATTATGTTCAGTTTGTTTTGTGAACAGACTCTTTGTCTAGTGGACTTTCCCAGCAGGTGACCTTGGGACACTGGTATGTCTCAGCTCTGAGTTGGTGCTCTTGTATTCCATTACCCCCCCCCCCTTACATTCCAACCCATTCCTTCCTCCCGTTGCTTCCTGTCTGGCTGTGAGTGGGGTTTGCAAAGCGAGCCAAGCTTCAGCCATGACACCCAGACAGTGTCTGATACATAGATCCATCCATCTCCAGATACAGATGGAATACTTAAGCCACATCCAGAGAGAGAGAGAGAGAGAGAGAGAACACAAAGCAGCCTTTATTGCTCATGGCTATCAAGTACAGTCACTAAACATGTACTCCAAAAATGAATTTTGAATTAAATTAACAACTGATCCTTATTTTTTTTTATCAAGCTTACTTAACCAGCAAATGAAGTGATAAATGACATTTGAGAATGCAGTTCTTTTAAAAACCACAGTGACCAGTCTTATGCATCCTAAAAAAAGGGGGGGGGGATCTGATCACTTCCAGATCCCACATACTGAGGAGAACCATTCCCCCCCCCCCAAAAAAAATGTACAATATTTGAAAAGAATTACTGGAAGAATGCTTTCCAACTGAGCTAGTAAAACAAACAAGTTAAAATATAAACCCCAATAATTAGTTTGGTATTTTGTGCATTCCTCCTATATTTATCAGACCATAGACTTCCTTTGGAGAAAAACAGTGAAGAGAATATATATGTCATGGTTCCGACAGATGAAACTCTTCAAAGAACTTCCAGGCATTGTTTACCTTAAAGAATCTTTATTTGAGTAGCATAGCATCGGCACTAACACAGTCGAAGCCAAAAACTGGATTCCCCTCCCCTGAGCACATAGTTTCAAAGCACAATTCCCTCCTCCAATTAACAGTCATAAATCACATTCTCCAATTAGTTTGAAATGCAGGCTCTCCCTCCAGTTCTCCAGCCCACCAATTCTTATCATCTCTTATTTCATTAACCTTGGTTCACACACTAAGTCCAGTATTATTATGTTTATCTAAACTCTCATGCACATTCCTCCCCCCCCCCCCAGCATCATCTAACTCTAAAAGTAAAACATAAGAAGAAAATGGTTGCATCTCTAACTGTTGTCAAAGCAAAAACATCCGATGTTAGCAGCGTTGACATCCGGCCCCCCTTACAAAAAGGACAGATACTGCAATGTAAACAAAAGCACATGTTAGGGCAGTGATGGCGAACCTTTTAGAGACCGAGTGCCCAAACTGCAACCCAAAACCCACTTATGTATCATCGGGTGCCGGGTGGGCGTGGCCTATTGGGTGGGTGTGGCCCATTGGGTGGGCATGGCTGCGGTGGTAACGGCAGACTGGGTGGGACTAAAAAGTTCAATCAATCAATTCCAACTTTGCGAGATCTTTTTTTTCCCCGCGAGAAGTTGAAATTGATTGATTGAACTTAGCTGTGAACTGCACCCCCCTGTCTGAAATTATTCTTTGACGGGTGCCATGCAGCCGGTAGATATGTTTCAAGAACAATTTAGTCAGTCGTTGGGCAGATGGGAGTCCTTTGCAGGCGATGAAGTGAGCCTGCTTTGAAAACAGATCTACCACAGTCCAGATGACTGTATTTCCTCTACTTTCAGGTAGGTCTACTATAAAATCCATAGCAATTTCTTCCCATGGTTGAGAAGGGTCTGCCACTGGCTGCAATAACCCAGGGGGTTTCCCTGGAATTCTTTTCATGGTGGCACATACAGTACAACTCCGGACATAATTTTCCACGTCCCGTTTTAATCCTGGTCACCAGAATTGCCGGTGGATGAGATGTAGAGTTTTTAAATATCCAAAGTGTCCTGCCTGTTTTATGTCATGGCCATGTCGGAGAGCGTTAAGACGGAGGGTTTCTGGCAAGTATAACTTTCCTCCCTTGTAAGCCAAACCATCCCTGCAAGTTAGGGAGGTTTGATTGTCTTTGAACCATTGATCGGTAAGGAGTTCTTGTTTTATTTTCTTTGCCCCAGGGTCATCAGGATTAGGGGCTCTGCGAGGCGTGAGTTGAGCAGCAGTTTGTGGATTGGAGATAATTGCCTCATTAACCTCTTCGCGCTGGCTTTTGTACTGGGGCAATCTGGATAGAACAGACATGTCAAACTCGTGACATCACGTGATGTTGCGCGATGTATCGGAGCTTTTTCTGCATTGCCGGCAATGGGGTGGGTGTGGTTTCCTGGTGACGCGTCCGGCCCACGGGCCGGCAGTTTGACACCCCTGGGATAGAGCATCAGCTAGGAAGTTTCTCCCTCCCGGTATGTACTTTAGAGTGAAGTTAAAACGGTTAAAGTACTGTGCCCATTGCACTTGTTTCGGGGACAATTTGCGGGGAGTTTTCAGTGCTTCTAGATTTTTGTGATCAGTCCATACTTCAAAAGGCACTTTGCTCCCTTCTAGGTAGTGCCTCCAGTTTAATAGAGCCCAGTGGATTGCGAAAGCCTCCTTTTCCCATATTGCCCATCTCCTCTCGCTCTCAGTAAATTTTTTCGAGGTGTAGGCGCAGGGCTGTAAGGTCCCACTTTGGTTCTTTTGCAGTAATACAGCTCCGACGGCCATGTCGCTGGTGTCGGCTTGAATTACAAAGGGCTCCCCTGGGTAGGGGTACTTTAGGACCGGTTCAACAGCAAATAGTCTTTTTAAATTCTCAAAAGCGGTTTGACAGCTCATAGTCTATGCTAGTGGTTGGCCCGGTCACGGCTTCCCTCCCCCTTTGCCTGTTTTGAGTAATTCTGTAAGTGGTAGGGCAATCTCGGCAAAGGAGGGGATGAATTGGCGGTAGAAGTTGGTGAAACCTAGGAAGCTCTGGAGTTGTTTGCGAGTCTTTAGGGGCTGCCATTCAATTACGGATTTCACTTTGGTTGGGTCCATTTCAATGCCCTCGTTGGAAATTCTATAGCCAAGATAATCTAATCGGGTCTGGTGAAACTCACATTTTGACAGTTTGACGTAAAGCTTGGCATTCAATAGTTTCTTTAACACTTCTCTCACTAGTTTTACATGATCAGTCATATTCGTGCTGTATATCAGGATGTCATCAAGATACACTAGAACCCCTTTGTATAAGTGGTCATGTAGGAGCTCATTAATCAGCTGCATGAATACGGCTGGGGCCCCCTGTAGTCCAAATGGCATGACTTTGAATTGATAGCTCCCCGTGGGACAGTTGAAAGCAGTCTTCCACTCATCTCCCTCCTTTATCCTCACCCGGTAATATGCCTCTCTCAGGTCTAATTTAGTGAAGACACTCCCCTTAGCCCGGTGGGTTAGTAAGTCCTTCAGGAGGGGGAGGGGGTATTTATTTTCCACACTCACCGCGTTGAGACCTTTATAATCCACGCAGAGATGAAGAAACCCATCTTTTTTTTCTTTAAACAACACAGGGGCTCCCACAGCAGACTTGGCCCATTCAATGAATCCCCTCGCTAGGTTTTTGTCCATGTATCGCTGCATCTCCTCCATTTCGAGGGGGGACATAGCATACATTCTCGGTCGTGGGAGTTTGGCTCCCGGCAACAGTTCAATGGAGCAATCATTGGGTCGGTGGGGAGGCAGGGCATTGCATTCTTTCTCACTAAATGCCTCCGCTAGGTCTCGGTACTCGCTGGGGATGAGTGGCTCGCCTGGTGGCAGTGAGGCAGCCATGTGCGCTCGCTCATTGGGTGGGCTAATGTTTCCTGTAACATCCGTTGAATCAATGGGGGGCTTGGGCACTATAGGTAGCCTCACAGTTCTCACTCCTTTCTCCCACCAGATAAACGGCTTCCATTTGTCCAACCAGGCTAATCCTAGGATCACAGCCTCAGTCATTTTTGGAGCCACCAGGAAGCGAATAAACTCCCAGTATTCACCTATTTCTAAGCGTAGGGGCTCAGTTAATTGCGTGACTAAAGTCCCTCCCATCAGGGAGCCATCAGCTTGCTCAAACTTCATGGGTTTGGAGAGCAGCTTTGCTCATATGCCCATTTTCATGGCAAATGGCAAGCTAATGACGCACCGGGAGCATCCAGAATCGACTAGCACTTTTAAATCTACCTGCGCCCCCGTCTTAGGAATTATGAGTTTGGCAGGTAGAGAGAAAGGTGGGACATGTCGACTCACCATTGGGTCATTCTCTCCTTCGTCATCACTGTCGTAAGCGGGTAGAGTGGCGGCGGGTCCAGCCTGAGTCCCGGCATTCTCCTGCATGGGGGACGTGACTTAGGCAACAGGTTCCTATGTGATCCGGTTGGATTTCTCTCTCGCTGGCTGCTGGGCTGGTCTCTTTCTCGCTGCTGGTCCTGGTCTACTCTGCTGTTGGGGGTAGGGGACTGGACAGTTTGCTGCTCGATGTCCCTGCTGTCCGCATCGGAAACACTTGATCGGTGGGCCTGCAGGTGGCCTGGGACTTTCAGTAGCCGCAGCAGTTGGAGGTTTTCGGGGGGGGGGTGTCTGCCGCTTGGGTTGCTCTGGCCTCGACTCGGCTTCAGGGGTGTGTGGCTTCTTATAGTGGGCGAGCTGAACGTCTAGTCTTACCGCTGTCTGGTACCATTCTTGCAGTTGATCAGGTACTGCTCGATAGATACAGGCCTGAGAGAGGTGGTCGTCTAATCCCTCTCTGAAGTGATGGACTAGGGATTGCTCAGGCCACCTCTCTATCCGACCGGCTATCTTGCGAAACTCCCATAGGTATTCCAGTGCAGGCCTGCCGGCTTGCTTTACCTTATGGATTTGTTCTTCTGCTTTGAGGGCAATGGATGGGTCCTTGAACCTTGCTCTCAGTCCTAGGAGGAAGAGATGGGGGTCCTCCAATTCGGGGGCTTGCTCATGATATAAATTGTTCAGCCATTCGGATGCCTCTCCATCTAAGCTGAACGCAATCACGTTGACCATAGCGCCTGGGTCTGGATAGAGATAGGCACAGCGGTTCAAATTAGAGTGCACTTGGTTGAGGAAAAAAATCAGCTTCTCTGGGTCCCCATTGAAGGTTGCTCTGAAAGGTGGTGAAATCAATGGTTGCTGGCCTCCCCACTGTGGCTGTTGCACCCCCGGCTGCTGCTGGCCCCTCCTTGGCAGCTGCCGCATCCCCAGTGGCTGCACGTTCGGGGGCTGTTGCCACCCCCCCGGCTGTTGCTGCATTGCCGGTGGCTGTGGCATCCCGAGTTGCCGTAGGTCTCCCAATGGTTGCTGCCTGGGTGGGGGCTGTTGCCATCCCCCCTGCTGCTGGTCTGCAGGGAACTGTGGAATCCTCAGTTGCTGTAGGCCCCCCAATGGTTGCTGCCTGGGTGGGGGCTGTTGCCATCCCCCCTGTTGTTGGCCTGCAGGGAGCTGTGGCATCCTTAGTTGCTGTAGGGCCCCCTGTGGTCCAGCAGGGGGTTGTTGCTGGATCCCCATTGTTTGCGGGCCCCTCAGCGGTTGCTGTACGTTCGGGGGCGGCGACCACCCCCCCTGCTGCTGCTGTCCTCCCACCGATTGCTGGTCTCCCGGCATCTATATCACCCCAAGTTGTTGCAAGGCCTCCATCAGCTGCTGCATACTCAGGGGCTGCGACCACCCCCCCTGCTGTTGCACTGGCAGAGACTGCTGGCCTCCCATCTGTGGGGGCTGTGGTTTCCCCCATTGCTGTATGGGGCCCGGACTGGGTGGCAGATAAGCACATCGGTCCAGGGATTGGCTGTCCCGGTGACGGCCCGGGCTCTTATCTCGTCAACGGCAATCTGGGCTTTGGGAGGGATGACGGCTGGAGCTGTCCCTCCCTGTGGGGCTGGAGGCCCTGGTAGGGGGCTTTGAGGACAGGAAGGCTGCCTGATCTGCAAAGGAGGGGCTGGGGGATCCCCTTGGCAGGAGTTGGTGGCTGCCTCGTCGATCATCCTGATCGCTGGCGTATGGGCAACAGGAAGGTTGCTCTTCGCTTCTCATGTCTAGCTCCTCGAACCTTTCCACCAACTTCTCCACTGACTGACTACGAGCTGCAGACAGGTACTTCCACTCACCTCAGTCCTCAGCGGCAGACGATTTTGTAGTTCTCCACCGGTCTGGGGAACGCGACATGCGGGAATCCCTTTGTGGTAGCTCAACCTCGTCTGCCTTTGAAGCACTTGAAGGTGGCAGGGCCGACTCGAGGCATCTGGAGTCTCCGCTGGGCTGGGCCCATTCCGACGACCAGATCAGCTGTCTTCATGGCTTGGGCTTTGCCCCCAGCTGGGAGGCCTGAAAAAGCTCCGTCTCCACCGGCGCGCTGGCTGTCGCTCCCCCCACTGGGGTAGCAGCTGCTGCCGGGGTGCTGGTTTCAGGCATTCTCTCTTTCTCCATGCTGAGATCTTCCCCAAATCTTTGTCAGCTTATCCCTCGATTCTAGGGATAGCGACTGGGGCTCGGGATCCCTAGATAGTTAGGAAAAAGTTGGAGTTTTTGGCTTAAGTGTCATGGTTCCGACAGATGAAACTCTTCAAAGAACTTCCAGGCATTGTTTACCTTAAGGAATCTTTATTTGAGTAGCATAGCATCGGCACTAACACAGTCGAAGCCAAAAACTGGATTCCCCTCCCCTGAGCACATAGTATTAAAGCACAATTCCCTCCTCCAATTAACAGTCATAAATCACATTCTCCAATTAGTTTGAAATGCAGGCTCTCCCTCCAGTTCTCCAGCCCGCCAATTCTTATCATCTCTTATTTCATTAACCTTGGTTCACACACTAAGTCCAGTATTATTATGTCTATCTAAACTCTCATGCACATTCCTCCCCCCCTCAGCATCATCTAACTCTAAAAGTAAAACATAAGAAGAAAATGTTTGCATCTCTGTTGTCAAAGCAAAAACATCCGATGTTAGCAGTGTTGACAATATATACATCAGGGTGATGAAGAGGTTAAAACACTGGACTATGAAAAGGAAAACCAGGTTCCAGTCCTCCCTTAAGCAAGAAAGCCAGCTGGGTAACTTTGAGCCAATTGCCCTAAACTGAGTTCAGCCCTAGACTGAGTAGTTGAAAAATAACTACCTATGAATGAGCAGCGAAGCAGTGTGGTAGATCACAATTTGGAGTCTTCAATGAAGAGCCTTTATACTTCAATGGACTGATCTGGGATGATAATCTATCTACAATATGTCTGTGTTTATACAAACATATACAAACACAGACTGACATGCGATGCAGTGTGAAGAAATGCAGGGCAGGCCACTGATGAATTTTATTTTTTCCAGACTCTCACAATTTTAATCATCAACAGAGAATGACATGCAATATGGGGGAAGGCTGTGTCGTGATATGAAGCCTGACTGTCTGGTGGAAATGTGTAACTGAAAGCATTATGTTATTTGTTTCAGATGTGTACGATTTATGGTTTTCACTGAAAAGCAAGAAACAAACTGTCAAGGATGAAACTTTGGCAGCTACATACTTCTGCGTTTCAACTTGCCTTTAGATTAAGGGGGGGAGGTGTTACTTTCAAGTGGGTAGATGGAGGAACAAAACTTCTTCGATTCAGCTGAAGACCGTGAGAGCTTGAAGCCTTGTCAAGGACACCAGAACAGGTGTGGATTTGAAGCAGATGGTTCCCATAACAAAGTGAACTTGTTGATATGGATCACGTAAGACGTTGGGGGTTTGGCTGAGAAAATTATTGGTTAAGTCTATGATTTGGTGTTGGAACCTCAGAGTTAGTTTTGCTTCAACATAACCAAGCAGTGTTAATGAGAGAAAAATCCAACTGGGCAACGCAAGCACCTGTTACCCAGATTACACCTCCCACAAAAGAGAATGCCGGGACTCCAGGTGGACCCGCCCCCGCTCTACCCTCCTTTGACGGCGACGATGAAGGGGAGAACGACCCGATGGTGAGTCGACAAATCCCATCTTTTTCACTGGCCGCCAAGCTTACAATCCCTAAGTCGGGGGCACAAATAGACTTAAACGTACTAATTGATTCTGGATGCACCCGATGCATTATTAGCCTACCCTTTGCCATGAAAATGGGCATACGGGCAAAACAACTTTCCAACCCTGTGAGGTTCGAGCAAGCTGACGGCTCCCTGATGGGAGGGACTTTAGTCACACAATTAACTGAGCCCTTACGCCTAGAAATAGGGGCACACTGGGAATTTATTCGGTTCCTGGTGGCCCCAAAAATGACTGAGACTGTGATTCTAGGCTTAGCCTGGTTGGACAAATGGAAGCCATTTATCTGGTGGGAGAAAGGAATGAGAACTGTGAGACTACCTATAGGGCCTGAGCCTCCCACTGATTCAACTGACGTTGCGGGACACTTTAGGCCACCTAATGAGCGAGCACTCATAGCTGCCTCACCATCACCAGATGAATCACTCATCCCCAATGAATACCGGGACTTAGCAGAGGCATTTAGTGAAAATGAATGCGATGTCCTACCCCCTCACAGACCCAATGACTGTTCTATCGAACTGGTGCCAGGAGCCAAACTTCCACGCCCGAGAATGTATGCCATGTCCCCCCTCGAGATGGAAGAGATGCAGCAATACGTGAATAAAAACTTAGCGAGGGGGTTCATTGAACGGGCCAAATCTACTGTGGGAGCCCCCGTGTTATTTAAAGAAAAAAAAGATGGGTCTCTTTGTCTCTGCGTAGACTATAAGAGCCTCAAAGCTGTGAGTGTGGAAAACAGATACCCCCTCCCCCTCCTAAAGGACTTATTAACTCATCTGGCTAAGGGGAGTGTCTTCACTAAATTAGACCTGAGAGAGGCGTACTACCGAGTGAGAATAAAAGAAGGAGATGAGTGGAAAACTGCCTTCAACTGCCCCATGGGGAGCTATCAATTCCAAGTCATGCCATTCGGACTACAGGGGACCCCATCCGTATTCATGCAGTTGATTAATGAAGTCCTACATGAACACTTGTACAAAGGGGTTCTGGTGTACCTTGACAATATTCTGATATACAGCACGAATATGACTGATCACATAAAGCTGGTAAGAGAAGTGTTAAAGAAACTATTGAATGCCAAGCTTTATGCCAAATTGTCAAAATGTGAATTTCACCAGACCCGATTAGATTACCTCGGCTACAGAATCTCCAACGAAGGCATTGAGATGGATCCAGCCAAGGTGAAAACTATAATCGAATGGCAGCCCCCAAAAACCCGCAAACAACTCCAGAGCTTTCTAGGTTTTGCCAACTTCTACCGTCAATTCATCCCCTCTTTTGCCAAAATTGCCCTACCCCTTACAGATTTACTAAAAACAGGGGGAAAAGGAGGGAAGCCGTGACCGGTCCAACCACTAGCATGGACTATGAACTGTCAAACAGCTTTTGAGAATTTAAAAAGACTATTTGCTGCCGAACCGGTCCTAAAGCACCCCTGTATAGGGAAGCCCTTTGTAATTCAAGCCGACGCCAGTGATGTGGCAGTTGGAGCTGTATTGCTTCAAAAGAACAAGAAGGGAGTCCTGCAACCCTGCGCCTACACCTCCACAAAATTTACGGAAAGTGAACGGAGATGGGCAATATGGGAGAAGGAGGCCTTTGCAATTAGATGGGGGCTGTTAAACTGGCGACACTACCTGGAGGGGAGCAAGGTGCCATTCGAAGTATGGACAGATCACAAAAACCTAGAGGCACTGAAAACTCCTCGCAAATTGTCCCCAAAGCAAATACGGTGGGCACAGTACTTTAACCGCTTCAACCTTACTCTAAAGTACATACCAGGGGAAAAAAACTTCCTAGCTGATGCGCTATCGAGATTGCCCCAATACAAAAGCGAACGTGAAGAAGTCAACGAGGCGATTATCTCCAATCCACAACCTGTTGCACAAATCACGCCTCGCAGGGTCCCAAATCCGGATGACCCTGGAGCAAAGAAAATAAAACGAGAGCTCCTCACCGATCAATGGTTCAAAGATAACCAAACTTCCTTGACGTGCCGGGATGGTTTGGCTTACAAAGGGGGGAAACTGTATTTGCCCGAATCCGTCCGTCTCAATGCTCTCAAACACAGCCATGATGTAAAGCAGGCTGGACACTTTGGATATCTAAAAACACTACATCTCACCTGCCGGCAATTTTGGTGGCCGGGACTGAAACGAGATGTAGAAAACTATGTGAAGAGTTGTACCGCATGTGCTACAATGAAAAGAATACCGGGGAAAACCCCTGGATTACTGCAGCCGGTGGCAGACCCTTCCCAACCCTGGGAAGAAATAGCTATGGACTTTATTGTAGACCTACCTGAGAGTAGAGGAAATACTGTCATCTGGACTGTAATAGACCTGTTTTCGAAGCAGGCTCATTTCATCGCCTGCAAAGGACTCCCATCTGCTCAACGACTGACTAAATTGTTCCTGAAACATATCTACCGACTGCACGGCGCTCCTAAGCGAATAATCTCAGACAGGGGGGTGCAGTTCACAGCAAAGTTCTGGAGGAGTTTTCTTAAATTAATTGGATCATCTCAAGGCTTGTCATCTGCTTTTCATCCGGCCACCAACGGAGCTGCAGAAGCCGCTAACAAAATGGTGGAGCAATATCTCAGATGCTACGTGTCTTATCAACAGACGAACTGGACTGACCTCCTCCCCTTCGCAGAAGTGGCGTATAACAATTCTGTGCACAGCAGCACCGGCTACACACCTTTCAGAGTAGCCACAGGCAAAGAGTTCAGTCCAATTCCTGAATATCCCCAAGTGCCAACCGCTTCCCAGACACTTGACCAATGGGTGAGGGGATGGGAGGAAGTTTGGAGAAACACAAAAACTGCTTTAAAAAAGACTTTTGCAACCTATAAAAAACAAGCTGACAAAAAGAGGGCTCCCCAAAGAACGTTCCAAGTTGGGGAAAAGGTTTATTTGTCAACCAAATATTTACGCCTCAAATTACCCAGCAAGAAGTTAGGACCGAAATTCTTAGGACCTTTTCCTATCGTAAAGGTCATCAATCCAGTCACTGTAAAACTGAAACTCCCTAGACTTTTGGGTAAAATTCACCCTGTCTTCCACAGTAGCTTGTTAAAACCTTATCGGGGCTCCACTTTAAGACCTCCCCCGAAGAAAGCACCTGGGCCCCTCGTAGTTGCGGGACAGACCCATTATGAAGTGAAACATATTCTTGATTCTAGAATTTTTAAAGGGAAATTGCAGTACCTAGTACAATGGAAGGGATACCTGATGTCTGAAGCCACTTGGGTGAAATCCAGTGAGGTGAAAGCTGACAGGCTCGTCAAAAGGTTTCATACGAAATACCCCAACAAACCGAAGACTAGTCATTAATATATGCTTTTGTTTACATTACAGGATCTGTCCTTTTTGTAAGGGGGGCCGGATGTCAATGCTGTTAATATGGGATATTATTGCATTGACAAGATATGCAGAACTGTCTGGTATTTTTGGAGTTAAATCAGATGACAGACGAAGGGAGGAGAATTATGAAAAAAGAGGGAGACTGGGAAGGGAAGTGAATCTTTGGCCTCCAGCCTAATTGGAAGACGTAAATCATGACAGTAAAGTAAGGGAGGAGTTAGCAAGATAACACAGATGCAAGCCAGAGAAATCCAGATTCTGGCATCCGCTTTGTAATGTACCGAAGTATTGTAGCAAAATTCCTGGCAAGGAATGCAAAATAAAGAAAGTAAAACAGAGAATAATGTCTTCGTTTTCAAGGATTGCTTCCTCCTTCGGACCACAACAAGTGTATTCAATAAACAATAAGATTTTCAGAAACGGAATGAAACTGGAGTTTTATTTGGATTCTCGAGCTGGATGTTGACACAAACTATCAAAGAGTGAAAACATATTTAAAAAGTTAAGACAATCTATAATATTTACTTTCAATAAATATAGACTAGACTAAACTAGATGACTAGAATGAACAATTCTTATAGATAGATCTTAGTGTTAAAAAGTTCTAGAATTCTATGTTAGTAATCTCTATAACTACATTATTAGTATCTTATTTTATACTTTCAATTATTATTCTTGGTTAGATATAATTCCATATATTTCACATTGATACATGACCAAAATAAAGAGTGATTTACTGAATCTATTCTGCAATTTTAAAAGTGTCAATATCCATTGCATGTGTATTCATTGTGATTTCTAAAAAAAAAAAAAAAAGGTATATCAGTGAATCTCCCAAAACAAAATTGACACCTGAAATAATTTCTGTGCAAACTACCAAATAAAATGAAAATGCATTGTAAATTAAGTTACAGCACCCACAAGGGTATATTTACTGAAATTTTGTTTAGATTTGTAGAATTATTCGGTGACATTAAATAACTACTTTGCCTACATATTAGCCAAAAAATGTCTTCCTCAAGGCACAATTTACCTCTTTATTTCTGAGACAATATATTAGAGGGTTCAAAAGAGGAACTATCGCAGTGTAGAGCACTGACACAAGTTTGTTGGAGTTGTAAGCATAGGTAGCTTTGGGCCGTGCATAGGTGAAGAGTGTGGTAGAGTAAAATAGTACAACCACTGTGAGGTGAGAACTGCATGTAGAAAAAGCCTTCTTTCTAACCTGAGCTGAAGGAATCTTCAGGACTGTTGAAATTATATATAGATGTATGATGTAACAACCATACAGAGGGGAACCAAGATAATCATTAGAACCAGGATGGAGTCTAGTTCAGCTATGGAAGAATCAGTGCAAGAAACATTCAAGAGGGGTGAAATATCACAGAAATAGTGATTGATCTTGTAAGTGCTACAGTATTTCAGTCAGCCAGTAAAGCTGACTTTGATCATGGAGGTGACAAAACCACACATCCAGCATCCTTCTGAAAGCCAATAACATAATCTATTGTTCAGTAATGAAGTCAATAGCATATAGCCAAATAACAGTCATAGGACATAACAGCCAGAAGAACAAATTCACTGCACATAAAACTGACAAATACAGTTATGTTAGGCAGCCTTGGAAAGTGATGTGTTTGTCTTGTGATAAAAAATCTCCTAACATTTTAGGGACAATAGTAGTAATATACCAGACTTCAAGGAAAGAAAGTTTACATAAGAAGAAGTACATGGGCTTATGAAGGTTATTATTGACCCAGATAACTACAAGTATTATTATATTCTCCATCATGATCATCAGATAAGCAAAGAAGAATAGGACAAAGAGAAGAACCTGAAGCTCTGCATTGGTAGGGAATCTCAAAAGGATGAAGTAGCTGACATTTGTCTGGTTGGCATTTTCCATTCTGCATAGAGTCTGCAATTCAAAAGAGACAGAAAAAATATGAAACAACATCAGTTAAGCTATGATCACTTACAATATATTTCTTCCACATTTTTGAAGTGGAAGCCAAAATTTTTTCATAAATGACAATTCTAGTTTGCTCTTGTTTATTTCAAAAAATGAATTTAAAAATATAAAGGCTGTACAACAGTCCTGTGAGACAGACAGACAGAGATGATGATAGGTAGGTAGGTAGGTAGGTAGGTAGATAGGTAGGTAGATAGATAGATAGATAGATAGATAGATAGATAGATAGATAGATAGATAGATAGATAGATAGATAGATAGATAGATAGATAGATAGATAGATAGATAGATAGATAGATAGATAGATAAACTAATGCTGCAATCTTAAACATACAGATTTACCTGTTACTTGATGGATCATGTGGCAGCTTCAATGGGATTGAAGAAATAGGATTTACTTGTACCTTTCTACGGCATGTATGATAGGCAGAAACAGAACCGGTTTCATTTGGAATTATAGTTTCATCTTAAAATACAAAATAAATTCAATTAAGGACAGCCCAAAACTCTCCCAAGTAAATCTGACTGAGAGTGCAAAACATTTTTCACCTCATTGCAGCCTCCATTTAGAAAAAGAAGGGACTAGTCAGTTATATTCATAATTCAGTTCTTTCAGTCATCCTATTAAATAGCTGTAAAATCAAATGAATTCTAATGTCAAGCTATGAAGACTCCTTGCGTTAGAACTGCCATGCTGCTTCTAGCTTGCCTACAGTTGCAAGGGGGGAGGGGAAGGTTTGGAATGCACAGGTGGATTCTATCCAGATGGGAACCAAGGCCACTGGAGGAATGTTGTGGCGAACAGAAACATTCTTCTCATAAAAACTGCCTGAGGATTAATTGGACAATGTGACCTGACCTGTCAGAGAGGGTGCCATGGTTCTGACAGATGAGACCAGTAAAAGCAGAACTACAAGGCAAGAGGTTTCCTTAAAGAACATATTTATTGGCTACAAAGTATCAGCACAGTCAAAAGTGAAACCAAGTCTGGAGTTCCCTCCCAAGCGTTACAATGTTACAAAGTTGAACTTCCCACCCCAGCACTATGTAATTGTCCACGTTCCCCAATAGAATACTTTGGCGGAGTTTCTAACAGAAGGCTCAGCCTGCCAAAAGTCAGGCAGCAATGACCTTGGTTCCCATGGGACAATTTATTGTTTAGTCTAACCTTAAAACCACTCATCCCCCGTCTCAGTATTGTGGCAACCGAAAATGAAGCAAAAATGGCTTCAGCCAAGATCGTTGCACTGTTGACAGAGGGGAGGGAAAGTTTTACTCTTTTAATTAACTTTTTCCTGCCATATTGCCAGAGCTAGTTTTCTATTCTTTAGTGCCGGTATGCTGTAGCCAATAAAGTCTTGCATTAGAGATCGGAATGGCTCTGGTGTATTTACTTCATTGGAATCCTTAGCCGGAACCTTGACATCTAATTCACATGAAACTGTTTTCCCTATTGGCTATGATGTCTTTGTAAGTTTCCACAATTCTCTAGATATCTTTATTAACTTATATTCCTTAATTTGTATATTTTTTCTGAACACAAGAAAGTGTCACAGTGACTATGAAGGGTCTGTGCGTACAATTGAGCCTCTGAGTTGTCAAGATCTCAACTTTTTTCTTGTAAAAGTTCTCAAAAGTGAGAACTATTTACATCTGCTTCACTGGATTCCTAGATCATGTCTACTACTGTCCTTAAATTTGGAAGCTAGAAGTCATACTAGCATAACTGTAACCTTCTGCTTATATATATGCAAATCTTCAATAGAGATCATAGCAGCTACATTCTCTTCACAGTTTCAGGATTCCATCCATTTGGGAAAATGTATCGGCAGAGCTTTAGTCCTCCTCTGGAGTGGGTGACATTTTGTGTTTCTATTTCAATTTTCTTCAGAATGCTGGATGAAGATTGTCCCCCTTGTGTGTTTTTTTTCTGGTACAAAATATTGAAGAAATGATGTGATAAATCCTGTTAACATTCCACTAGATGATCTTCGTCCTTCCAAAGAAGCCAGAATTCAGTAAAGTTCTACTCATGTTTGAAGAAAATCAAATAAAACTTAATTTTCAATTATCTGTTCCAGTTTCTGATAGTTGAGAAATTAGAGGGAGGATCATGGGGATGCTGAAATTGAGAATAACATATCCCTTATAGTCTTTGATGTACCTTTTATAGGCTCTATGTCTAGTGATCTAGCTAGCTAGCTAGCTAGCTCTATAACCAGTGATCGAGTGAAAAGTCACAAATCAGACACTGAAGACAGAATGAACAGATTTGTCTCACACCTCCCCCAACATTATGTATACTTAGAGAATTGGTCTGCTTTTTTGTTTAACAATGAGAAATACTTAATGTAGTAGTTATTTTGTAGTTAATGTAATTAACTGCTCTTTAAATTTATTTATAAAAATAGGGAATGAAATCTAAGGTTGTAGAAGAAACTCAAATTGGTCTTACTGGCTCATATTGGTCTTACTGGCTTTTAACCACATAATAGAAAAGGTATAAACAAGTAATACTTTAAAAAAGTGACACAAATATACAAACATAATGCTCTCTGTCTGTCTATTCTCTGTCTATTCTCTATCTATCTATCTATCTATCTATCTATCTATCTATCTATCTATCTATCTATCTATCTATCTATCTATCTATCTATCATCTATCTATCTATCTATCTATCTATCTATCTATCTATCTATCTATCTATCTATCTATCTATCTATCTATCTATCTATCTATCTATCTATCTATGAGATGTAAAAACCCCAAATTTTGATACTCACAATATGAAGACAAGTCTGGTTAACAATACAAAGTTTTATTGAAGAAAACATAAAAATAATAATAAGAAAATAATAAGAAAAGAAAAGCGTTTGCAAACGCGGCCTCCTGAACTCTTCCCAAGATGGATTGAGTTCCAAGAGCACAAAGAGCAGGCCCCAAGCTTTGCATTTTATACTTTTTACAATGCATGTCACATCTAAGAAGCTCTTTCAACTCCATAGTCATTCTTTGAAGTTGTTTTTACACTTAAAAGGTCATCCTGACAGTTCCGTCCATCTGCTGTTATCTTGTTTATTTGTAATTTTCACCTTGGGTCAAAATTCCCCTCTTTGATAGTGATTTCTACTCAAGGTGTAAGTTCCTGTCTCCGGAGGAATTTTTAGGCAGGAAACAGTAAACATTAGGTCATAATTAATTATCTTTGCTGATTACCATTTGTGGTATATTTTACATAGGCAGGAAGCAGTAAACAGACTTTCTCACACATTTGGCAGTGCATTGTTACATTTGCATTACAGTGTTACATTTGTGCTAAATAGACAGTCTACAATTACATTTCTACAATTACATTTTATGAAAGAATAACTTTTTTATTTCCTTCAATTCCACCCTTTGTCTTTTCTACCTGAATTATTCTTTTATACCTTTAGTAGTTCATAATTTCCTATATTAGGTTCCTGTGGAAGCAAGTTTTTATATTCTGACTCTTCTTCTCCCAACCCGTTTTCCTACCTTCATTATTAACATTGTTTCTTTCTTCCCACTCTCTATTGAAGTTGTTATTAAAGTCATGCTCTTCATTGTTCGTTTTATTAGCATTTGTATGAGAGGAATCAAACATGGTAAAAACATAATAGCCAAGAATCCTAATATTGCAAATTTTGCTAGTTCCTTCCAGTCTGCAAATCATCCTCCAAAACAATTATTTACTCCATCTAAGGTCAATCCCTTCCAGGTTTGGACTGGGACATGAGCTAATTTTATCATTTTGTCTGTAATTTCCTTTACTACTTTTTCACTCTCATCTACTTCAATGCAGCAATTACTCAAATTAAATTTCCCACACACACCTCCTTCCTGGGCTAATAAGTAGTCTAAGGCTAACCGATTTTGCATGATGTAAGTTCGTGATTTTACACTTTCCTTAGCTAGATGTGTCAGAGTACTTACAGTGTCATTGGTAATTATTTCAAGCACTGCTTGCAGCCGAATTACCCTGTTTAAGATATAGATGGGCTCTCTGGCACCTAAGGTACCATCTTCTGCCCAGGTAGCCGGTCCATAATATTTGATGATGATCTCTGGAGTCCAATCATCATCCTTCCAAGTTCCAATTTTTATATCATTTGGCTGTATAGCTCTTTTTGCTCGGACTTTATCTGATAAATCATCATATACAGTTAGTCCCAGCAATTGTTTCTGT
Organism: Azemiops feae; assembly: GCA_023970755.1. NCBI lineage: Eukaryota > Metazoa > Chordata > Lepidosauria > Squamata > Viperidae > Azemiops > Azemiops feae. The sequence continues at coordinate 223,902 of JALGBA010004124.1, read as the reverse complement.
TCGATGGGGAGGAGGAAAAAACTTGGCTTTATTATTCCTAAGATGCAAGATCCATACCACCCCTTGGGTAGGTACCCATAGGCATATTTTCCACATATCCAATACATACCTTCCAGGGCTATCCAGTCCAGGGTGTCGTTTTCAGGATCTTTTAAATAAGCCATCTCAGTTATTTCACTTAATGTCTCCCTTTTTGATATTCCACTTCCTCCCCACCAACTGCCATTATTCCATATAGTCAAGCAAATCATGTCTCCAACTGCTATTCTCTTATTCTTCCTTTTCCTTTCATAACATATTTTTCCCACTAAATTTGTGGTTAATGCCCAAGTTCCCTCTTTTCCTTTTGTGATTTCCACAATGTCGTGTTTTAATTCTTGAGCTTCCCATGGCCACTGTTCCCCCATATTTGTTCCTCCACACACAAAACAATTGCTCACTGTTAGAGTCTTAGCAATTTCCTCAGCCAATTGCACAAACATATTCACTGCTTTCTTAGGAAATTCAGGTAATTCTAATTTCTCGAATTCCTGGTAATATGACCAAAATATACTTTTGCGTATTGGTTTTATTTTTGTTGTTTCTAATTTTAATACTAGCCACCCCCATGGGTCCTTTCCAATTCCGTCTATTCCTATTCCAAATTCTTTATATTGAATTCCTTTTTCCAGTGACTGATTTGTGTATATACAAATGGGGTTACACTTTCCTTGAATGCAATCAGTCCTGGTATTTCCCATACTGATATTCATTTCCTTTGGTCCTCTATTCCTTTCATTTGGGACTGTAGTTGTGTAAAAGTAATCATAATAATCATAACTTGGAGCAAAAGCAACCTGCCCTGTACTTATTGTAGACGCTTTCTGAAATAAGTACTTCCTTTCCTTCATATAACTTCTTTCCCACTCCAAATTTTCACATTTCACCCCTAACGAGTTGTCAGGTCCTTGTCCGTTATTAATAGCTTGGCATGCATCAAAACACCCACCCACACTGGTTTCACCCCTTGTTTCATTGTGAGTTATATAACCTTGTCTGATTTGACTTAATGAGAACATCTGAGATGTGTTTCCCCCTCCTTTATAAGCATATACCCATATTTTTGCAGTTACTGGTCCTATTGCTTTTGGGTCATAACATTCTACCCCTGTGCTAGTGTTGCAGCGTTTGTATTGTGTTTCATTCTGAATGCAGTCTGTCAAGTCAGTCTGTAAACATTCAGGGATCATAGTGTGGTATATCATTGTGTTCTCAATCTTCCCTTCTCTCTTTGTCATTTTTACGCATTGCGTACACGGCTCTAATGGTTGGGCAGGTTTTAAGAGTATAATAAGAAAAAAAACCCAGACATACAGTACCACCTTGTAACATTCCAATACATCTTCTATGATCTTAATATCACACTCTATCTCACACCCTGTGCACCGAACACAATCAATATAGTGAGAGCAGCAACAACACCCACAAAGATAGAAAAAGAAATACAAAGTTTAGTCCCTTTGCCTCTATTACCCCTCCTTCTGTCAGGAAGATTGACTATTAGTCCGTTAAGTCCTTCTGAACTTTAACTTCAGTGGATCTCCTTGGTGATATTCCACCTTCCACTCTTCTGGGGCTGGCACGGGCCCTTTTACTCGGGAGTAATGGGTCCAACCTTTTTCAGCTGTCCGGATAGCTGTCTCAGTGGTTAATAAGACGATGTAAGGTCCTTCCCAAGTTGGAGTTAGTTTTTCGTCTCTTCAGGCTTTTATCAATACCCACTGTCCTGCTTTGTATTGGTGTACTGCAAAGTCCAAGGGTGGAGTTTGAGCAAGAATGCCTTTCTGTCGCAAGAGAGAGAAATATCTGGACAGTTCGAGTATATATTTTCTAATTATTTTATCTTTCAATTCAATTCTTGGTAATCCCTCCTTCCCCATATAAGGTATTCCAAACATGAGTTGAAACGATGACAATCCAATGTCTTTACGTGGTTGTGTTCGTATCCTTAATAAGGCCAAGGGGAGGCATTTATTCCAGGGTAAATTTGTTTCTTCCATTAATTTAATCAAAGTTTGTTTTAATTTTTGATTCCCCCTTTCAACAATTGCAGAGCTACTGGGGTGCCAAGCTGTGTGATAATCCCACTTAATTCCCACAGCCTCATTAATTAATTTCACTACCCTTGCTGTAAAATGCGTCCCCTGGTCACTATCTATTACTTCAGGAAGACCATACCTGGGTATTATATTTTCTAACAATATTCTGACCGTGGTGCTAGCATTTGCATTCACACATGGAAATGCTTCTACCCATCGAGTTAAAAGATCCACAATGACCAGTAAATATTTTATTCTTCCTGCTTTTGGTAATTCAGTATAGTCAATCTGAATTATTTGAAAAGGTCGTATTGCCAACTCCCTTCCCCCCATTGGTTGTTTTCTTAGTGCTGCTTTGTTTGTTTTCAGGCAGACCATACATTTTCTAACCATTTGTAAGGCCAAACTGTATATTCCTTTACATACATATTTTCTTTGTATCAAATCTATTAAAGCCTGTGCCCCCCAGTGTGTCCCTTCATGTAGCCTCTCGATCAGATTTCTCATGATCGGTTTATTTAAGATCTTTCTTCCATCTGGCAACACCCATTCCCCATCTGCATTTTTAACTACCCCCTCCTTCTTCATTACTTCTTCCTCTTCCTTGGAGAACTTTGGTATCCCTTGTTTTTCTATTTCAGGTATCATTATAAAAACGTTTTCTTTTTCCTTTTCCATGAGTCCTGCTTCCTTAGCTCTTTCGTCTGCTAAATTGTTGCCATAGATTTCAAATCCCTCTCCCTTTCGGTGTGCTTCTACGTGAATTATGGCTAATGCCTGAGGTATAGTTATTAAATTTAAAATGTCAGTAACCAATTCTTCTTTTGCTATTCCCTTCCCTTTACTGTTCACCAGCCCTCTTTCTTTCCATATCTTTCCAAAAGTGTGTGCTATTCCAAAACCATACATAGAATCTGTGTATATATTACCACCTTCCTTTCCCAATTCCCTTAGAGCCATTTTTAACGCATATAGTTCACAAGTCTGAGCAGACCACTGGCTTGGTAATCTCTCAGCTAGCACAGTTTTCCATGACTCTCCTTCAACTATGGCATAGGCACTCCTTCGCTCCCCCTCTATCACCCTGGAGCTTCCATCTATAAACAAAGTCCTCAGTCCTTCTATTCAAGTTTCTTTCAGATCATCCCTCACCTTTGTCTGATAGTCTATTGCTTCTAAGCAATCATGTTCTATTTCTTGTGAATCTCTTTCTCCGCTTAGAAACTGAGCTGGGTTTACATTAGCTTCAGTCACGATCACTAGGCTTGGATCTTCTAGTAAAATGCTTTCATATTTCATCAGTCTAGAGTTTGTCATCCATTTTTGAGCTTGCTGATTCAAAATATTCCTTACTTGGTGTGGACTACTTACTACAATTGCCCCCCCAAAACTTATCTTCCGGCTTTCTTGAACTAGCAAGGCGGTGGCTGCGATGGCTTGTATACAAACCGGCCACCCCCTTATTACCGGATCCATTAGTTTTGATAAAAATGCTACAGGTTTCTTCACACACACACCCCATTTCTGGGCTAGAACCCCTTTGGCTACTCCATTCTCTACAGCGACAAAAAGATGAAATGTTTTTTCTAAGTTTGGTAATGATAGGATGGGTGCCTTTTCTAATTTCTCTTTTAGTTCCTGGAATTTCCCTTTTTCTTCCTCCGACCACTTGATTACCCATGGTTCGGAGTCTATCAGTTTTGAGTACAATGATTGAGTTGTTTCTGCATAATTTTCAATCCATTGTCTACAATACCCTACCGGTCCCAAAAATTTTCTAAGGGCTTTTTTATCTTTTGGCAGTGGTTGTGTTATTATACCTTCTATTCTAGAGGGAGTGATTTTTCTGCTGCCTTTACTTATCAAATGCCCTAGATATTTCACCTCTCTTTCCACATACTGGAGTTTGTTTTTAGATACTCTCAGTCCTTGAGATGCTAAATAATTCAGCAAATTGTTTGTTCCTTTCTCTACATCCTGTTTCTTTTCCCCTGAGAGTAACAAATCATCCACATATTGTATCAAAGATAATTTTGGATCTTTTTCAAATTTCTCCAGGACTTGTTCTAAGATTTGACCAAATAAGTTAGGACTTTCAGTATACCCTTGGGGCAATACTGTCCATCTGAACTGACTTTTTCTTCCTGTGTCCTGGTCTTCCCACTCGAATGCAAACACATCCCGGGATTCAGGATCGAGTGGACAAGCCCCAAAAGCATCTTTTAAATCAATTACACTAAACAATTGATGCTCTGGTGGAATTCTACTCAATAATGTGTAGGGATTGGCGACCACAGGATGTCGAGATACAATTACCCTATTGATTTTTCTCAAATCATCTACTAAGCGAAAATTCCCATCAGGTTTTCGAACCGCTAAGATAGGAGAATTATGGGGACATGGCTGGTTCCAACAATCCATCCTGTATTAATTCTTCTATCACTGGTTTTAACCCTCTTCTACCTTCTAAACTAATCTCATCTTGCTTCTGCCTTATGGGCTCCGTGTCTTTGAGAGTAATCTTTATAGGAGTTACTTGCAATCTTCCCCAGTTTCCTTTCGTGGCCCAAACTATCGGAGTTATTTCTTTCTCATTCTGTTCAGTTAATATTAACATCTGTTCCCTAAGTATTTGTATTCCCCACCCCCAGTGTTGGAGTACGTCCCTCCCTAGCAAATTTACTCCAGCTGCTGGGACGTATAATGGTTGGATCTTAGCTTCATAGTTTTTCCATTTAAGAGTTATTTCTTCTATTTGAGGGACTTCAAAAGATTGTCCAGCTACCCCTGAAATTCTTATTGTACTATCAATTAAATGGGAGGGAGACATTCTAAAGGATCCCATCCCTTTCTTTCCTCCTTCATTTTAAAAATCCTATCTTCCTCTGGTGGAATTGGTCCTTCCCAATTCACAAAATACCGTGGCTTTACGTACGGTATTTCACTGCTTAGGGTAGGTCTCTTACGAATATATTGTTCTAATTTTCCTATCCAATATTTATTTGGCTCTCCCAACCAGTCCCACCAATAATCAGGAGGACTAATTACGTAATGAGGCCATTTCTTTAAGCACAACGTTATCATTCTGCTTTTTGTTATCTTACAAGTCCATGCTTCTAAATTCTCATCATCCCACTGGCTTAGCAATTGTCCTAATGGACTGTCAGAAGGTATTTCTATTTCCCTATTAGTTAGTTTTACAGTTATTTCCCTTTCTTTGGGTTTACAACAACGACTACTACAACAGCCCATTTTCTTGAGAGTTTCCCTGATTATGGTTCCCTGAGGTTCTCGATTTGACGGCCACTGAAAACTCTTAACACCAGTTCGCTTCCCTTCAGGCTGGCCTTCCCCCTCGCGGGAGTAAGGGACCTCAACCTTTCAGGTCCGCACTCGCTCTGGAGTTACCAGTGTTCCCAGAACACAGCCCATCACACTCACACAGCCGTTATCAAAGAAAACCTCCCACAATCGCTCTCCTGACCACCCAGGTACAATTGCATGTTTCCCTCCTTCGGGGCAAAAGTTTCTTACCTGGGCTAGTGCACCGGGTTACCTGGTCTGGGCTTCAGTTGTTGATTTTTCTTTCTTTTTCCTGTTCTTTGATTTTTGTAAACCAGAGTTGTCAATTTAGTTTGGCTCGGAGCCTGCAAGGGGAAACTAGATCTCAGATAACTCCAGGCAGTTGAAATCAACGGGCGCGCTCCTGGATTTTACTGAGAACAGTGTACCCTAGAGGCTCTTCAATGCCTGCATTCTCCACCAAGATTGTGAGATGTAAAAACCCCAAATTTTGATACTCACAATACGAAGACAAGTCTGGTTAACAAAACAAAGTTTTATTGGAGAAAAACATAAAAATAATAATAAGAAAAGAATAAGAAAAGAAAAGAAAAGCGTTTGCAAACACGGCCTCCTGAACTCTTCCCAAGATGGATTGAGTTCCAAGAGCACAAAGAGCAGGCCCCAAGCTTTGCATTTTATACTTTTTACAATGCATGTCACATCTAAGAAGCTCTTTCAACTCCATAGTCATTCTTTGAAGTTGTTTTTACACTTAAAAGGTCATCCTGACAGTTCCGTTCATCTGCTGTTATCTTGTTTATTTGTAATTTTCACCTTGGGTCAAAATTCCCCTCTTTGATAGTGATTTCTACTCAAGGTGTAAGTTCCTGTCTCCGGAGGAATTTTTAGGCAGGAAACAGTAAACATTAGGTCATAATTAATTATCTTTGCTGATTACCATTTGTGGTCACTTTACATAGGCAGGAAGCAGTAAACAGACTTTCTCACACATTTGGCAGTGCATTGTTACATTTGCGTTACAGTGTTACATTTGTGCTAAATAGACAGTCTACAATTACATTTCTATAATTACATTTTATGAAAGAATAACTTTTTTATTTCCTTCATATCTATCTAAAAATAAAATAAAAATAAAGCTACCAGTTGTTGCCTTAACAGATGCTAAATAAAATGGGGGTGGGAGACAAAACTACTTGGTAGTTTTGAAACCATGGACTGTATGTTATAATAAACATTCCAATTAGATTGCTATATTGTGCTGTAATTATAGGTAGCATCTTTGATGATGGAGATAAAATTAATCTCATATATTTGAAACTATAAAATCCAGCATGCACATATCTCGTTCCTTAAGTGAAAAAGTTAAATTTGCAGGCACACAAATACTCATAATATTTTAATCCCTATTCAAGGGTTTGAAACTTCATGCCCGCACCTGAGAAAAGAGGACCAGCGTATTAACTGTCTCTGAATCTTCCTCCCACTCTATTGATAAAGATTTTACGTATGATTTACACACACCCCTTCCAGAGGCTGAATGTTTTTAGTACTATTCACTTCCCTTCTTCATATGTAAGCTGTAAATACTGTACTTTTAAATGCAATCAAATGCCATTCATGAAGTTCTAAAGGAAAAAAAAGATTTTCACCTTAATATACATTCAGTTCAGTTTTGTTTTGGCTCTTTTCTCTTATGGAAATGGATTCTTCCATTGATATAAGACTATTTATCTTCTCATCTCCGTACTGTGAGGAATAAAAATTCAACTCCAAGGGTGTTGGAAAACAAAACAAGTTTTATTAAAGCTTTTGCAAAAGCTGGTGTACCTTTCTATATGTAAATAAAGGGCCACACTGAATGAATTTCTGCATAGGTTTTTATACCCTGTCCCGTGCATCACGCCACATCCTTCCAACTGAAATCCAGTTGATAGGTTTCAATTGCTTTTCCGACCGCCTAGCAACCATTACAATTACCAAACCCTCCAATTATTAGATCAAAAGCCCCTTTTGTTCCTGTCTTATCTTCCCTTCCTTGTCTGTGGCATGATTTGTAACATCCTGCTAACTAAAGGTATAGCTTTATCTACAAGGTGAACTGTTACCCAAACTGGATAATTGCAATTATAAAGGATTTATGTCTTCCCTTGTTTATCTATAAGAGTGCCTGCTTTTCATCTAGAAGCTATGTGTGTAACGAAGTTCATGCTTCGGTTAAACATGGCTGCACTTTGGTTCATAGTTATACTTTAAAATACTAACTCTAGACAGTTTTTATAAAGAACAAACCTTATATAAATGAATAATATGTTATTCATAAGCTATATGCTATTCTACAATAGTGTGCACTATCCTAAAAATATGCTTTAAGTCAATGTATATAGTACCTCTCTATTCCTCCAGCTTACTACATCTCCTTTCCTAAAAATACTTTAGCTAAGTGCCTCTATATGCCTATTCCTTTAGCAGAAATGAAAAATTATAACATGTACATTTATTGTGTACCTCATAGTACCATGGGGTTAAGGGACTAAGTGTGAAGATGATTACTTCCCTCCTAAGGATTATAGCTTCAGAAGATATTTTAGATCCTAGACCTCATCAGGGTATCTCTTCTTTGCAATTCACAACTGAGCATAAAGTTCACAGCCTTAACATCTCTGGGACAAAAGACAAATTAAAAGTAGGCCATGGAAAACTTAGTTCTGAACAGAAATGGAGAATCCCTTTTTGACCTAAGTAAAAGGAAAACAGTTGTTTTTTTTTAAAAAAATCATCTTCATAGGTATTGTGTGTTCATACACATAGTATTTTAATTTTCCACATTTTAAAGAAAAATAAAATAAAGCAAATAGCACACTAATTTAAGATTTGTGAATTAAGTAAAGTCCTTAAACAGGACATCCTAGGAACCAGATTACTGTCAAAATGTTTTGAAATTCCAGTAGATGAAAATATATGTAGCTGAGGGTCAAACTGTAGAATTCTTGGTTCTCTCTGAGCTTAGTTGTTTCCTTGCCAACATTTCATTACCCAGCTAGGTAATATCATCAGTGTGAGTGAGTTTGGGTTTACTGCCTTTTCATATCAGTAACTTGCCTTACCAGTTTGGGTGGGGAGTATGGTTTTCTTCTTGGTGGTTCCTTGATTATATTATTTTTCTGCATGATTGCTTTTCTGATTTTAACACCTGCTTATTTTAATGTTGGCTGAGGATATGTTCTAATCTAGAAGTTTCCTTTCTAGGTTTGTTTATTCTTTTGAATGGTATGTAACTATGGTTTAACTCTATGTGTCCTGACAGAGACATTTAGAGCTGCGAGTGAAAATAAACTCTAAAGGAGGGACCTTGCTTAACTGAAGACAAGCATCTCTATAAGTTCTAATAACTAAGTAGGCAGGGTTATTTTTTTTTCTTTATTCAAAACATGTTTCTTCATCAGGGTAATGGTCTTCTATGTATGATCTTGTAAGGAAATATTTGGGTAAATGCTAACTCAGGTTTACTGCAAAATTGCTTATTTAAGTACTTACGGTAGATGAAATCTTTTCCTTGCCAAACAAATTTTGGAACAGACGTTTCATGATGGAAATGTGTGTGACATACAGAGAGAGAACATGCACATTTGTTCTCAAAACATTATAGCAAAACAGCAATTGACTGAATTATTCCAAATGGAAAGAGGAAAACAAATTTAAGACAAATACTTGTTGTTGTTGTTAGTTGCGAAGTCGTGTCCGACCCATCGCGACCCCATGGACAACGTTCCTCCAGGCCTTCCTGTCCTCTACCATCTTCTGGAGTCCATTTAAGCTCACGCCTACTGCTTCAGTGACTCCATCCAGCCACCTCATTCTCTGTCGTCCCCTTCTTCTACTGCCCTCAATCTTTCCCAGCATTAGGCTCTTCTCCAGTGAGTCCTTCCTTCTCATTAGGTGGCCAAAGTACTTGAGTTTCAACTTCAGTATCTGGCCTTCTAAGGAGCAGTCAGGGTTGATCTCCTCTAGGACTGACCGGTTTGATCGCCTTGCAGTCCAAGGGACTCGCAGGAGTCTTCTCCAGCACCATAGTTCAAAGGCCTCAATTCTTTTGCGTTCAGCCTTTCTTATGGTCCAACTTTCACAGCCATACATTGCAACTGGGAAAACCATGGCCTTGACTATACGTACTTTTGTTGGCAGGGTGATGTCTCTGCTTTTTAGTATGCTGTCTAAATTTGCCATAGCTTTCCTCCCCAGGAGCAAGCGTCTTTTAATTTCTTGGCTGCAGTCCCCATCTGTGGTGATCTTAGAGCCCAGGAAGATAAAATCTGTCACTACCTCCATTTCTTCCCCATCTATTTGCCAGGAATTGAGAGGGCCGGATGCCATGATTTTGGTTTTCTTAATGTTGAGTTTCAAGCCAACTTTTGCACTCTCCTTCTTCACCCGCATCAAGAGGCTCTTTAGTTCCTCTTCACTTTCTGCCATTAGAGTGGTATCATCTGCATATCTTAGGTTGTTGATATTTCTCCCGGCAATCTTAATTCCAACTTTTGATTCATCTAGCCCTGCCTTTCTCATGATGTGCTCTGCATATAAGTTAAATAGGCAGGGCGACAGAATACAGCCTTGCCGGACTCCTTTCCCAATTTTGAACCAATCAGTGGTTCCGTGTCCAGTTCTCACTGTTGCTTCTTGACCCGCATATAGGTTTCTCAAGAGACAAATAAGATGGTCTGGTACTCCCATATCTTTAAGAACTTGCCACAATTTGTTGTGATCCACACAATCAAAGGCTTTAGCATAGTCAATGAAGCAGAAGTAGATGTTTTTCTGGAACTCCCTAGCTTTCTCCATGATCCAGCGTATGTTGGCAATTTGATCTCTAGTTCCTCTGCCTCTTCGAAATCCTGCCTGTACTTCTGGAAGTTCTCGATCCACATACTGCTGGAGTCTAGCTTGTAGGATTTTAAGCATAACTTTACTTGCATGTGAAATGAGTGCAATGGTGCGATAGTTTGAACATTCTTTGGCATTGCCTTTCTTTGGAATTGGAATGTAAACTGACCTTTTCCAATCCTGTGGCCACTGTTGAGTTTTCCAAATTTGCTGGCAAATTGAGTGTAGCACTTTTACTGCATCGTCTTTTAAGATTTTGAATAGCTCAGCTGGAATACTGTCACCTCCACTAGCTTTGTTGTTGCTCAGCTTTCCTAAGGCCCATTTCACTTCACATTCTAGGATGTCTGGCTCGAGGTCAGTGACCACCCCATCGTGGTTATCAGGGATGCTAAGCTCGTTCTTGTATAGTTCTTCTGTGTAATTTTGCCACCTTTTCTTAATCTCTTCTGCCTCTGTTAGGTCCCTGCCATTTTGGTCCTTTATCATGCCCATCTTTGCATGAAACGTTCCCTTCATATCTCCAATTTTCTTGAAGAGATCTCTGGTTCTCCCTATTCTATTGTTCTCTTCTATTTCTTTGCACTGTTCATTTAAGAAGGCATTCTTATCTCTTCTAGCTATTCTCTGGAATTCTGCATTCAATTGGGTGTATCTTTCTCTTTCTCCCTTGCCTTTCGCTTCCCTTCTTTCCTCAGCTATTTGCAAAGCTTCCTCAGACAACCATTTTGCTTTCTTGCATTTCTTTTTCTTTGGGATGGTTTTAGTTGCTACCTCTTGTATAATGTTGCGAACCTCCATCCATAGTTCTTCAGGCACTCTGTCTATCAGATCTAATTCCTTAAATCTATTTGTCACCTCTACTGTATATTCATCAGGGATATGATTTAGTTCATACTTGAGTGGCCTAGTGTTTTTCCCTACTTTCTTCAATTTAAGCCTAAATTTTGCAACGAGACGCTCATGATCTGAGCCACAGTCAGCTCCTGGTCTTGTTTTTACTGACTGTATAGAGCTTCTCCATCTTTGGCTGCAGAGCACATAGTCAATCTGATTTCTGTGTTGACCGTGCTGGTGATGTCCATGTGTAGAGACGTCTCTTGGGTTGTTGGAAAAGAGTGTTTGCTATGACCATCGTATTCTCTTGACAAAATTCTATCAGCCTGTGCCCTGCTTCATTTTGTACTCCAAGGCCAAACTTGCCTGTTATTCCATTTATCTTTTGGCTTCCTACTTTAGCATTCCAATCCCCCATGATGATAAGGACATCATTTTTTTGGTGTTGATTCTATAAGGTGCTGTAGGGCTTCATAGAACCGGTCAATTTCATCCTCTTCAGCACCAGTGGTTGGGGCATAGACTTGGATTACTGTGATATTGAATGGCTTGCCTTGGATTCGCACTGAGATCATTCTGTCATTTGGGGGATTGTATCCCAGTATTGCTTTTCCTACTCTTTTATTGACTATGAAGGCTACTCCATTTCTTCTGAGGGATTCTTGCCCGCAGTAGTATACCTGATGGTCCTCTGAATTAAATTCACCCATTCCTGTCCATTTTAGTTCGCTGATTCCTAAGATGTCGATGTTCAGTCTTGTCATCTTTTGTTTGACCACGTCCAGTTTGCCTTGATTCATGGATCTTACATTCCAGGTTCCTATGGAAAAAAAATCTTTACAGCATCGGACTTTCCTTTCACCACCAGATGCATCCACAGCTGAGCGTCCTTTCGGCTTTGGCCCAGTCGCTTCACTCTTTCTGGCACTACTAGTCTAGCCCTCTGCTCTTCCCCAGTAGCATATGGGACACCTTCCGACCTGAGGGCTCATCTTCAGCGTCATATCTTTGCCTTTAGTACTGTCCATGGGGTTTTCGTGGCAAAGATACTGGAGTGGGTTGCCATTTCCTTCTCCAGTGGATCACATTTTGTCAGAACTCTCTGCTATGACCTGTCCATCTTGGGTGGCCCTGCACGGCATAGCTCATAACTTCATTGAGTTACGCAAGCCCCTTCGCCACGACAAGGCAGTAATCCATGAAGGAGAAGACAAATACTAGTAAAATAATAATAATAATAATAATAATAATAATAATAATAATAATAATAATAATAATAATAATAATAATAATAATAATAATAATAATAATAATAATAATAATAAAGTTGGAAGGGACCTTGGAGGTCATCTAGTCCAACCCCCTGCTCAGGCAGGAAACCCTATACCATTTCAGACAAATGGCTGTCCAGTCTCTTCTTAAAAACTTCCAGTGTTGGAGCATTCACCGCTTCTGGAGGCAGGTTGTTCCACTGGTTAATTGTTCTAACTGTCTCTCCTGATTAGTTTCCTCCATTGCTTCTTGTCCTGCCTTCAGGCGCCTTGGAAAATAGCTTGACTCCCTCTTCTTTGTGGCAGCCCCTGAGATATTGGAACACTGCTATCATGTCCCCTCGTCCTTCTCTTCATTAAACTAGACATACCCAATTCCAGCAAACGTCCTTATATGCTTTAGCCTCCAGTCCCCTAATCATCTTTGTTGCTCTTCTCTGTACTCTTTCTAGAGTCTCAACGTCTTTTTTACATCGTGGTGACCAAACTGGATGCAGTATTCCAAGTGTGGCCTTACCAAGGCATTGTAAAGTGGTATTAATACTTCACGTGATCTTGATTCTATCCTGTTAATGCAGCCTAGCACTGTGTTGGCCTTTTGGCAGCTGCAGCACACTGCTGGCTCATATTTAAGTGATTGTCCACTAGGACTCCGAGGTCCCTCTCACAGTTACTGCTATTGAGCAAGGTACCCCCTATACTATACCTGTACATTTGGTTTTTCTTGCCTAAATGTAGAACCTTACTTTTTTCACCATTGAATTTCATTTTGTTAGATAGTGCCCAGTGTTCAAGTCTGTCCAGATCCTCCTGTATCTTAAGCCTGTCTTCTGGAGTGTTGGCTATTCCTGCCAGCTTGTGTCGTCTGCAAATTTGATGATTTCCCCATCTATCCCCTCGTCCAAATCGTTGATGAAGATGTTGAAGAGCACTGGGCCCAGAACAGAGCCCTGGGGCACCCCACTACACACTTCCCTCCATGTAGATGCGGTTCCATTGAGGACCACACGCTAGTACGGCCGGTCAGCCAGCTACGGATCCATCTGGTGGTGATGCTGTCTAACCCACATTTTTCTATCTTATCAAGTAGTAGGTTGTGATCTACTTTATCAAATGCCTTACTGAAGTCCAAGTAAATTATATCCACAGCATTCCTCTGATCCACTAATTTTGTCACTTGGTCAAAGAATGCAATAAGATTTGTCTGGCATGATCTGTTTTTGACAAACCCATGTTGGCTTTTTAGTAATGACTTTGTTTGCCTCTAGGTGTTCGCTGATTCGTTGTTTGATTATCTTTTCCAGAATCTTCCCAGGTATTGAGGTCAGGCTGATAGGTCTGTATTTCCTGGGTCCATTTTTTTTCCTTTTTTGAAGATGGGAACTACATCAGCTCTTTTCCAGTCCTCCGGTATTCCCCAGTGCTCCAGGATCTTTGAAAAATATAGTTCAATGGTTCTGAGATCACATCTGCCAGTTCCTTGAGAACCCTGGGGTGTAATCCATCTGGTCTGGTGATTTGAACTCGTCTAGGCTGGACAGGTGCTCACTTACCGTTTTCTTGCTATCTTAACTTGTGTTCTATTCTGTTTTTTATGGCATATTTTTGTAGGTTGGTCTGTTTTTCCCTTTGTGTAAAGACAGATGTTATATATAACAATAGTTTGGGCAATATCCCTTTTCTGAACTAAGTGTAAGTGAAATAGAAACTTGAGTCTATGACACTTAAATAGACTTTCAGAAACAACATGACATCATAAAACATGTCCTAACTGGACTATTGCCTTTTTATTTCCAAATTAAGATATTCTTAAAATGTACCTGAAAAATCCCTTCTATTGTACACTCTATATACTATACTACTGGTAATAGTAGTAACAACAAGAGGAACAAAAAAACAAATACTGGTGAGTTAGTAGTGAGTTTAAGACATTATTGAAAAATAATTTATTGAAAGATTATAACATGGATTATTAAAAAAGTTCACATTGTTAGCTAAAATCTGTTTAAGATAATTTAATATAGATTAAATGTATTTTTCAGTTTCTATTCGAGTCAGCATCCCAAGTAATACAATGTTAAAAAAATACTAGAAAAACCTAGAAATCCATTTTCTAGAGAAAAGGTTTGTCTCTCTTCACTCAGAGTAGGTGGACCAGGTTATCTGTCATGAATCTTGAAGTCTGTATTGAATAAATATGTGGATTCAATAACCTCAATGGACCCATATCAATTTGAGGTGTCCTCTGAGTTTGATGAAACTAGTACTATCCATTTTCAGAAAAAATGGAGCAATTGCTTTTCATGTTTCTTTCTGTTGCATTTTGGAATGCTGAGATACCAATAACCTCTGTGAAAAAGTAGCTGGAATAAAAATAATACGTTTGTCTATTGCATCTTCACTGATGATAAAGAGAATGGGTTATGAGGGCACAAAGCAACAAGAATTAAAAAAAAAAACAAACTAACGTTGGTTCTCAGTCCTAACTTCTTGTCTTATATTTTCATAGTATAAGATTTTTAATGACAGAAAACATCTCATATATGAACCATTTGCATTAACAAAGAGGATATTAACACTTTAAAAGAAGATAAAAATATGGGTTAAAGGAAATAGAACTTTCAACTCATAGCAGCATACATACAATCCCTACACAGCTGACTTGTTAAATCTATATCAGGAACTATTAGAAGAGAAGTTTTGTTTTTTTTTATGCGTTTGTTTCAATATGTGAGCAAAAAGGTAAAGGACTTTCCCTAAAGCAATTTGACTTCCCTGTTTCTCAAACTGTAAATAAACGGTAGGTAGTAAAGAATGGTGACAGGTATTTATCTGATCTAAAGAATGTCTTGACTTTGGTGTCACACAGACAATTATTTCAGAATCATAGAACCCCAGAACTACCATGAGATGTGAGGAACACGTTGAGAAGGCCTTGTTTGTGCCTTCATTCAACAGGTGGTATCTTCGGAAATAGTAATGGCAATACAAATATAAGACATCAAGATCATAGCAAAGGGTATCAATGCAAGCAAAATAACCTATAACAGAGCTACCTGTTCTTTATAGTTGTATCGCCACAGCCAGGCTAAGCAAAGCAGGAATGTCACAGAAGAAATGATTGATTTCGTCTGAATTACAGAAACAAGAGGTGAACACAAGGAAAGTCTGGGAAAGTTGTACTGGAAATTCCAGCTAGTCAGGAGGCTGCCACTAGCCCAGAGCACACGCTGCTGTTTCATAATGAGCGAATAAATGCAAGGGTTGGCAAATGGCAAAATAGCGGTCATAAGCCATAGCAGCTAGGAGGAAGCATTGCTGCTGACCCTGTGATAAGAAAAAGACACTCCATTTGAAAAAAGCACAATTGAAAATGATGTGGGTCTATCTTCTGAAAGAAGGTTTTAACGCATTAGGTATATTGATTGAAGTGTAGCAAATTTCAATACAGAAAAAATTTCTCAGGAAGAAATACATGGTGCTATGGAGTGTGTGATCAGCTAGTGTTATAAACAATTATGAAGGCATTTCCCAATCAGGATAAAGAAATAGATGTAAAGAAAGTGGTAAAGAACAAAACCCTTCAGACGGAAAACTGGAAAATCCCCAGAAATAGGAAGTATTTGTTGTACTCTTATTTCCTTTCACCTGGTTGAAAAACATTGGGGGGGGGGGGGGGCGGGAATGAGAAAGCATGTCAACATATCTTTACACAAGTTGAGATACATCTAGACTTTAAAGGGAAAGACAGGATAATAAAAGAAAAACCCATTCTATGATTCCACAGGAACAATTACTAATGCAGCTAATTTAGCATACAGTAGTTGTTTTCTAAAGAAACCAAATCAAGAAAAAATTAACAGAGAGAGTTCTGGGTGAGTTGAGTTTATACCAATATACAGTATACATAAAAGCCTGCTAAGAAATATAACACGTATTCATGACTGGTTGACACATTGTACAGAGACTTGAATTTCATTGATTTTTCTTTTAATATATTATGTAAACCAAGTCATGGTGTGTGCTTTGTAAATCATGTTTTTGTGTTGTGTGGACCAGTCAATCATGTGTATATAATAAAGTATAGTTGGCTCATGTCTTTCAGCCTTGCACAGACAACTCTTCAACATGTGGAAGCAGAGTGCACTGACACAGATGCTACCTCCAGAGGAGACCCTCCACCGTTTCACCAAGGGGTCTGGGTTTGAATCAAATCGTTCACTCAGAAAAGTCACCATAGAAGCCCAAGTGGAAAAGGACCCTTCCAAGTACACGACGACTCAGACAACAGTAAAGTAGCTCGAAACTCTGGACCATGGTCCCACTTCAAGCCAGCTGTCCCTTAGACCATGGTGCTAAACTGGACCCGGCACCAAAGTCTTCCATAAGCTCAAGGAAAGACCCTGAGTATGGACGAGGGGAGACCTGAAGCCTCTCTTCAAGGCCTCAGAGGCAAAACTGGAAGACGGGGGGGGGGGGGGGGGGGGGAGAGGAAGCTCATTATAAAGTTTCTTTTTTTTCCTCATTAATAACCAGTTGAATGGATTCATGGAGGATGGCATTTGGGAATTTGGCACCATGCAAGTTGAACACAAGTCCTGGAAATTCGTGGGGGGTGGGAAATCTCGTCAAGGATGTTTGTACCACTTGTCTTCAGGAGTCTTGCATGCAGCTGCACACACACAGAGGGGAACCATCAGAACCACACTGAGGTATCCCCTTTTATCTACTCTCCACGGTAAAGTCCCCTTTTGTTCTTGCTTGTGGCACTAAGGCCTATGCATGCAGACTTTCCTGCCAATTCCATAGGGCCTCAGGCGATTAATAATCCACATGCCCTCACTGAGGATGGGTAGCAGAAAAGAGATCGCCAAACCCCAAGTCCTGATTGTGACTTCACAAATGATGCTGCTCAGTAAGGCAGAATATGTTGCACTGGTGGTCTCATTAGTGAGAGTCCTAGGGCTTCCTGTGTGCAATTCAGAAATATTACTAGCCTGGCTTGCCACACTGGCTAACATCAATCTGACATCACAAACCCTGGATTGCACTAAAACTAAGAGATAAGGCAGGTTCAGGAAGCAACCCTTGAAAATGGGCAGAGCCACTAATTATTTACTAAAGCACAATCATGGTTGTGAAGAATTTTGCGGCAGTGCTTGCTTCAAACCATGACGGAAAGCTCACAGGAAGTGACATCAAACAGCTAAAAAGAATGGCACAGAATATTTGGATACTATAAATTTCTTTTCTACTAACAGAACTTCTAGCCACTGGTTGCTAGACCTCATGGGTTGAAAGCTTCTTTTGGGAGCAAACTGCAGGGATCTTTTTCGGCTGCCTCTAATCAATGCCTTCCCTTTTGCATTAACTCTGCATCCCGGAACCCTCATAAAAGCATGCATCGAGTCTCCCTGATGATGAAATTTTGACTTTGGTTTTGTCAATTAGATAGATTTGCCGTTATAGAAATGGTTAAGTTATATACTAATGTGTTAAAAGCAAAAAAGTTGAGGCTGGAGTGTTTTTATCTTGTACTGTGCTAAAAAGAGTCAGAAGTCACACCTTTCTTTCTTTTTCCCTTGTACCTCACATTTTCTTTCCCCTCTTTTTCCTTCCCCTAATTTCTTATTTCTATTTTCTTTGTTATTTATATATTAAATAAAATAAAAGACTATTTTTTTTGAAAAAAAAAGTTCCCTTGATGTGTGAAATTGACAGAAATATCAGACAATTCTTAATCTTGTGCCAATAAAAGGTGTAGCAACATTTTTATGGCACAAAGGGCAAATTGTGCTAAGAATCAACCCCAATCCGTTTACTAGGGCCCCCCCAAATCACAAGAATAAAGCTCAGGAAAAAGAATACAGAAACATGTTTCAACTCATAACATGGAGTAACCAGTCATTGAAAAAGCGGAAATTTGACTCAAGCTTCCTATTCCTAAAGCTAGAGGCAACAGAGTATGATAAGAGGATAAAATTAATTATAATAATAATAATAATAATAATAAAAGTTGGAAGGGACCTTGGAGGTCATCAGTCCAACCCCTGCTCAGGCAGGAAACCCTATACCATTTCAGACAAATGGCTGTCCAGTCTCTTCT
Organism: Azemiops feae; assembly: GCA_023970755.1. Taxonomy (NCBI): domain Eukaryota; kingdom Metazoa; phylum Chordata; class Lepidosauria; order Squamata; family Viperidae; genus Azemiops; species Azemiops feae. Next base: position 205,423 of record JALGBA010004124.1, on the reverse strand, counting down.
TAAAAACTTCCAGTGTTGGAGCATTCACCGCTTCTGGAGGCAGGTTGTTCCACTGGTTAATTGTTCTAACTGTCAGGAAGTTTCTCCTAGTTCAGGTTGCTTCTTCCTTGATTAGTTTCCATCCATTACTTCTTGTCCTGCTTCAGGCGCCTTGGAGAATAGCTTGACTCCCTCTTCTTTGTGGCAACCCCTGAGATATTGGAATACTGCTATCATGCCCCCCTAGTCCTTCTCTTCATTAAACTAGACATACCAATTCCAGCAAACGTTCCTTATATGCTTTAGCTCCAGTCCCTAATCATCTTGTTGTCTTCTCTGCACTCTTTCTAGAGTCTCAACATCTTTTTACATCGTGGTGACCAAAACTGGATGCAGTATTCCAAGTGTGGCCTTACCAAGGCATTGTAAAGTGGTATTAATACTTCACGTGATCTTGATTCTATCCCTCTGTTAATGCAGCCCAGCACTGTGTTGGCTTTTTTGGCAGCTGCAGCACACTGCGCTCATATTTAAGTGATTGTCACTAGGATCGAGATCCCTCTCACAGTTACTACTATTGAGCAAGGTACCCCCTATACTATACCTGTACATTTGGTTTTTCTTGCCTAAATGTAGAACCTTACTTTTTTCACCATTGAATTTCATTTTGTTAGATAGCGCCCAATGTTCAAGTCTGTCCAGGTCCTCTGTATCTTAAGCCTGTCTTCTGGAGTGTTGGCTATTCCTGCCAGCTTGGTGTCATCTGCAAATTTGATGAGTTCCCCATCTATCCCCTCGTCCAAATCGTTGATGAAGATGTTGAAGAGCACTGGCCCAGAACAGAGCCCTGGGGCACCCCACTACACACTTCCCTCCATGTAGATGCGGTTCCATTGAGGACCACACGCTGAGTACGGCCGGTCAGCCAGCTACGGATCCATCTGGTGGTGATGCTGTCTAACCCACATTTTTCTATCTTATCAAGTAGTAGGTTGTGATCTACTTTATCAAATGCCTTACTGAAGTCCAAGTAAATTATATCCACAGCATTCCTCTGATCCACTAATTTTGTCATTGGTCAAAGAATGCAATAAGATTTGTCTGGCATGATCTGTTTTTGACAAACCCATGTTGGCTTTTAGTAATGACTTTGTTTGCCTCTAGATGTTCGCTGATTCGTTGTTTGATTATCTTTTCCAGAATCTTCACAGGTATTGAGGTCAGGCTGATAGGTCTGTAGTTTCCTGGGTCCATTTTTTTTCCTTTTTTGAAGATGGGAACTACATCAGCTCTTTTCCAGTCCTCCAGTAGTTCCCCAGTGCTCCAGGATCTTTGAAAAATATAGTTCAATGGTTCTGAGATCACATCTGCCAGTTCTTTGAGAACCCTGGGGTGTAATCCATCTGGTCCTGGTGATTTGAACTCGTCTAGGCTGGACAGGTGCTCACTTACCGTTTTCTTGCCTATCTTAACTTGTGTTTCTATTCTGTTTTTTATGGCACTATTTTTGGTAGGTTGGTCTGTTTTTTCCCTTTGTGTAAAGACAGATGTTATATATAACAATAGTTTGGGCAATATCCCTTTTATGAACTAAGTGTAAGTGAAATAGAAACTTGAGTATATGACACTTAAATAGACTTTCAGAAACAACATGACATCATAAAACATGTCCTAACTGTGACTATTGCCTTTTTTATTTCCAAATTAAGATATTCTTAAAATGTACCTGAAATCCCTTCTATGTACTACTCTATATACTATACTACTGGTAATAGTAGTAACAACAAGAGGAACAAAAACAAATACTGGTGAGTTAGTAGTGAGTTTAAGACATTGATTGAAAAATAATTTATTGAAAGATTATAACATGGATTATTAAAAAGTTCACATTGTTAGCTAAAATCTGTTTAAGATAATTTAATATAGCTTAAATGTATTTTCAGTTCTATTCTATTCAGCATCCCAAGTAATACAATGTTAAAAAAATACTAGAAAAACCTAGAAATCCATTTTCTAGAGAAAAGGTTGTCTCTCTTTCACTCAGAGGAGGTGGACCAGTTATCTGTCATGAATCTTGAAGTTTCTGTATTGAATAAATATTTGGATTCAATAACCTCAATGACCCATATCAATTTGATGTGTCTCTGAGTTTGATGAAACTAGTACTATCCATTTCTCAGAAAAAATGGAGCAATTGCTTTTCATGTTTCTTTTCTGTTTCATTTTTGGAATGCTGAGATACCCAATAACCTCTGTGAAAAAGTAAGCTGGAAATAAAAATAATACGTTTTTCTATTGCATCTTCACCTGATGATAAAGAGAATGATGGTTATGAGGGCACAAAGCAACACAAGAATTAAAAAAAACTAACGTTGTTCTCAGTCCCTAACTTCTTGTCTTATATTTTCATAGTATAAGATTTTTAATGACAGAAACATCTCATATATGAACCATTTTGCATTAACAAAGAGGATATTACACTTTAAAAAGATAAAAATATGGGTTAAAGGAAATAGAACTTTCAACTCATTAGCAGCATACATACAATCACCTACACAGCTGACTTGTTAATATCTATATCAGGAACTATTAGAAGAGAATTTTTGTTTTTTTATGCGTTTGTTTCATATGTGAGCAAAAAGGTAAAGGACTTTCCCTAAAGCAATTTGGACTTCCCTGTTTCTCAAACTGTAAATAACACGGTAGTAAAGAATGGTGACAGGTATTTATCTGTATCTAAAGAATGTCTTGACTTTGGTGTCACACAGACAATTATTTCAGAATCATAGAACCCCAGAACTACCATGAGATGTGAGGAACACGTTGAGAAGGCCTTGTGCCTTCCTTCAACAGATGGTATCTTCGGAATAGTAATGGCAATACAAATATAAGACATCAAGATCATAGCAAAGGGTATCAATGCAAGCAAAATAACCTCTAACAGAGCTACCTGTTCATTTATAGTTGTATCGCCACAGACCAGGCTAAGCAAAGCAGGAATGTCACAGAAGAAATGATTGATTTCGTCTGAATTACAGAAACAAGAGGTGAACACAAGGAAAGTCTGGGAAAGTTGTACTGGAATTCCAGCTAGTCAGGAGGCTGCCACTAGCCCAGAGCACACTCTGCTGTTCATAATGAGTGAATAATGCAAGGGTTGGCAAATGGCAACATAGCGGTCATAAGCCATAGCAGCTAGGAGGAAGCATTCTGCTGCCCCTGTGATAAGAAAGACACTCATTTGAAAAGCACAATTGATAAATGATGTGGTTCTATCTTCTGAAAGAAGGTTTTCAAGCATCTTAGGTATAATGATTGAAGTGTAGCAAATTTCAATACAGGAAAATTTCTCAGGAAGAAATACATGGTGCTATGGAGTGTGTGATCAGCTAGTGTTATAACAATTATGAAGGCATTCCCAATCAGGATAAAGAAATAGATGGTAAAGAAAGTGGTAAAGAACAAACCCTTCAGACCTGGAAAACTGGAAAATCCCAGCAATAGGAAGCTATTTGTTGTACTCTTATTTACTTTCACCTGTTGAAAACATTTGGGGGGGGGGGGGGGCGGAATGAGAAAGCATGTCAACATATCTTTACACAAGTTGAGATACATCTAGCACTTTAAAGGAAAGACAGTATAATAAAAGAAAAACCCATTCTATGATTCCACAGGAACAATTACTAATGCAGCTAATTTAGCATACAGTAGTTGTTTTCTAAAGAAACCAAATCAAGAAAAAATTAACAGAGAGTTCTGGGTGAGTTGAAGTTTATACAATATACAGTATACATAAAAGCCTGCTAAGAAATATAACACGTATTCATGACTGGTTGACACATTGTACAGAGCTTTGAATTTCATTGATTTTTCTTTTAATATATTATGTAAACCAAGTCATGGGTGCTTTGTAAATCATGTTTTGTGTGTTGTGTGGACCAGTCAATCATGGTGTATATAATAAAGTATAGTCTTGGCCTCATGTCTTTCAGCCTTGCACAGACAACTCTGCAACCTGTGGAAGCAGAGTGCACTGACCCAGATGCTACCTCCAGAGGAGACCCTCCACCTGTTCACGCAGGGGTCTGGGTTTGAATCAAATCGTTCACTCAGAAGTCACCATAGCAGCCCAAGTGAAAAGGACCCTTCCAAGTACCCGACGACTCAGACAACAGTGAAAGTAGCTGAGAAACTCCTGGATCCACTGGTCCCACTTCAAGCCAGCTGTCCTAGACCATGGTGCTAAACTGGACCCGGCACCAAAAGTCCTTCCCATAAAGCTCAAGAAAGACCCTGAGATGGACGAGTGGAGACTGAAGACTCTCTTCAAGGCCTCAGAAGGCAACTGGGAAGACGGGGGGGGGGGGGGGGGGGGAGAGGAAGCTCATTATAAAGTTTTCTTTTTTTTCCTCATTAATTAACCAGTTGAATGGATTCATGGAGGGATGGCATTTGGGAATGGTTGGCACAGCAAGTCCTGAACACCTCGGACTTCTGTCTGGTGGGAGGGAAATCTGTCAAGGATGTTTGTACCACTTGTCTTGCAGGAGTAGCTGCACACACACAGAGACCATTCAGAACCACACTGAGGCTATCCCCTTTATCTACCTCCACGTAAAGCTCCCCTAGGCTGGTTCTTGCTCTGTGGCACTAAGGCCTATGCATGCATACCTTCCTGCCAATTCCATAGGGCCTCAGGCGATTAATAATCCACATGCCCTCACTGAGGAGGTAGCAGAAAAGAGATCTCCAAACCCCAAGTCCTGATTGTGACTCACAAATGATGCTGCTCAGTAAGGCAGAATATGTTGCACTGGTGGTCTCATTAGTGAGAGTCCTAGGGCTTCCTGTGTGCAATTTCAGAAATATTAATAGCCTGGCTTGCACACTGGCTAACATCAATCTGACATCACAAACCCTGGATGCACTAAACTAAGAGCTAAGGCAGGTTCAGGAAGCAACCCTTGAAAATGGGCAGCCACTAATTATTTACTAAAGCACAATCATGGTTGTGAAGAATTTTGGGGCATGTGCTTGCTTCAAACCTGACTGAAAGCTCACAGAAAGTGACATCAAACATCTAAAAAGAATTGGCACAGAATATTGGATACTATAAATTTCTTTTCTACTTAACAGAACTTTAGCCCTGGTTGCTAGACCTTCATGGGTTGAAAGCTCTCCTTTTGGGAGCCACTGCAGGGATCTTTTTCTGCTGCCTCTATCAATGCCTTCCCTTTTGCATTAACTCTGCATCCCGGAACCCTCATAAAAGCATGCATCGAGTCTCCCTGATGATGAAATTTTGACTTTGGTTTTGTCAATTAGATAGATTTGCCGTTATAGAAATGGCTAGTTATATACTAATGTGTAAAAGCAAAAAGTTGAGGCTGGAGTGTTTTTATCTTGTACTGTGCTAAAAAGAGTCAGAAGTCAACACCTTTTCTTTCTTTTTTCCCTTGTACCTCACATTTTCTTTTTCCCCTCTCTTTTTCCTTCCCCTAATTTCTTATTTCTATTTTTCTTTGTATTTTATATATTAAATAAATATAAAGACTTTTTTTTTGAAAAAAAAGTCTCCCTGATGTGTGAAATTGACAAGAAATATCAGATCAATTCTTAATCTTGTGCCAATAAAAGTGTGTATGTCACCCACACTTATATGGCACAAAGTGGCAAATTGTGCTAAGAATGCACCCCCCCAATCCTTTTTACTATGCCCCCCCCAAATCACAAGAATAAAGCTCAGGAAAAGAAATACAGAAACAATGTTTCACTCATGAACATGAGTAACCCCAGTCATTGAGAAAAGCGGAAACTTTGACTCAAGCCTGCCTATTCACTAAAGCTAGAGGCAACAGAGTATAGATAAGAGGATAAAATTAATTATAATAATAATAATAATAATAAAGTTGGAAGGGACCTTGGAGGTCATCGAGTCCAACCCCCTGCTCAGGCAGGAAACCCTATACCATTTCAGACAAATGGCTGTCCAGTCTCTTCTTAAAAACTTCCAGTGTTGGAGCATTCACCGCTTCTGGAGGCAGGTTGTTCCACTGGTTAATTGTTCTAACTGTCAGGAAGTTTCTCCTCAGTTCCAGGTTGCTTCTTTCCTTGACTAGTTTCCATCCATTACTTCTTGTCCTGCCTCAGGCGCCTTGGAGAATAGCTTGACTCCCTCTTCTTTGTGGCAACCCTGAGATATTGGAATACTGCTATCATGTCCCCCCTAGTCCTTCTTTTCATTAAAACTAGACATACCCAATTCCAGCAAACGTTCTTGATATGCTTTAGCTCCAGTCCCTAATCATCTTTGTTGCTCTTCTCTGCACTCTTTCTAGAGTCTCAACATCTTTTTTACATCGTGGTGACCAAAACTGGATGCAGTATTCCAAGTGTGGCCTTACCAAGGCATTGTAAAGTGGTATTAATACTTCACGTGATCTTGATTCTATCCCTCTGTTAATGCAGCCCAGCACTGTGTTGGCTTTTTTGGCAGCTGCAGCACACTGCTGGCTCATATTTAAGTGATTGTCCACTAGGACTCTGAGATCCCTCTCACAGTTACTACTATTGAGCAAGGTACCCCCTATACTATACCTGTACATTTGGTTTTTCTTGCCTAAATGTAGAACCTTACTTTTTTCACCATTGAATTTCATTTTGTTAGATAGCGCCCAATGTTCAAGTCTGTCCAGGTCCTCTGTATCTTAAGCCTGTCTTCTGGAGTGTTGGCTATTCCTGCCAGCTTGGTGTCATCTGCAAATTTGATGAGTTCCCCATCTATCCCCTCGTCCAAATCGTTGATGAAGATGTTGAAGAGCACTGGCCCAGAACAGAGCCCTGGGGCACCCCACTACACACTTCCCTCCATGTAGATGCGGTTCCATTGAGGACCACACGCTGAGTACGGCCGGTCAGCCAGCTACGGATCCATCTGGTGGTGATGCTGTCTAACCCACATTTTTCTATCTTATCAAGTAGTAGGTTGTGATCTACTTTATCAAATGCCTTACTGAAGTCCAAGTAAATTATATCCACAGCATTCCTCTGATCCACTAATTTTGTCATTGGTCAAAGAATGCAATAAGATTTGTCTGGCATGATCTGTTTTGACAAACCCATGTTGGCTTTTAGTATGATTTTGTTTGCCTCTAGGTGTTCGCTGATTCGTTGTTTGATTATCTTTTCCAGAATCTTCCCAGGTATTGAGGTCAGGCTGATAGGTCTGTAATTTCCTGGGTCCATTTTTTTCCCTTTTTGAAGATGGGAACTACATCAGCTCTTTTCCAGTCCTCCGGTAGTTCCCAGTGCTCCAGGATCTTTGAAAAATATAGTTCAATGGTTCTGAGATCACATCTGCCAGTTCCTTGAGAACCTGGGGTGTAATCCATCTGGTCTGGTGATTTGAACTGTCTAGGCTGGACAGGTGCTCACTTACCGTTTTCTTGCCTATCTTAACTTGCATTTCTATTCTGTTTTTTATGGCACTATTTTTGGTAGGTGGTCTTTTTTCCCTTTGTGTAAAGACAGATGCAAAAAATGAGTTAAATAGTTCTGCTTTCTCCCTGTTGCTTGTCACCTTTTGCCACTTCACCCACTAATGGACCAATCATTTCCTTCACTTTTTCTTGTTTTTTACATGTTGAAAGAAGCTTTTTTTGTTATTTTTGACTTTGGTCGCAAGCCTTAGTTCATTTTGAGCCTTAGCTTTCCTCACTTCATCTTGCAGGCTCGGGCTATTTGCTGATATTCTGTCTAGTTATGTGCCCCTCTTTCCACTTCTATACTTGTCCTTTTATCTTTCAATTTATCAGAGAGTTCTTTATGCAGCCATGCTGGTTTCTTTTGAGAGCTGTAATTTTCCTCTTGTTGGGTATTGTGCTAGACTGGGCTTTTATTATCTCACTTTTCAAAATTTCCCAAGCTTCTTGAGTTGTTTTCCCCTTGAGGATTCTCATCCATGGAATCCTTCCCAAACCCTCTCTAAGTTATTGAAATTAGCTCTCTTAAAGTCCAAGACTCTAGTTTGACTGTGTTCTATTGCTTGTGCTTCCATAATGTTGAATTCCAATATTGCATGATCACTTCCTCCCAAGGTTCCTGTGGCTTCAACACCTTCTATCATTTCATCCCTGTTAGTGAGAATTAGATCCAAAATGGCTAATCCCCTAGTTCCCTTCTCTACTTTTTGGGAGACAAAGTTGTCTGCTAGGTTTGCAAGGAATCTGTTTGATCTTCCACTTGGTGCAGAGTTTGTCTCCCAGTTGATGTCAGGGTAGTTAAAGTCCCCCATTACTATTGTGATGTGCTTCCTACATACCTTAGTTAGCTGACTAGCAAAAAGTTCATCTATTTCCTCTGTTTGGTTGGGTGGCCTGTAGTATACACCTATGGCAATGTCATTCCCCCCCCCCTTTTATATTGACCCAAATGCATTCAAGACAGTTTTCATCATTGTTGTGCTCTAGTTCTGTAGAGATGTAGTTATTTCTTACATATAGAGCAACTCCACCTCCTCTTTTATTTGGTCTGTTTCTTTTAAATAATTTAAATCCCTCTAGCCTTGTGTTCCATTTGTGGGTTTCATCCCACCATGTTTCCGTAATGGCAACAATATCATATCTGCCCTCATTAGCCTGAATTTCTAATTCACCCTGTTTGCTGTTCATACTCTGTGCATTGGTATATAGACATTTGAGTCCTTTATGACTGACCCTGTGTTTACTTTCTACGTAACCTGTGTGGTGCCTGAGTTCCCCTATTGTCTTACCACCTATTTGGTTAGTGCACTTTGTGTGGCACTTGCTATTAGAAGCTTGATTTTGCTTGACAGCAAGGTTGATATTCTTGTCCACACACACATGTATGTTACATGCACTGATAACCCTATAATTGTTAGATTGCCGGGGACAGGGATGTTCTGTATCAATTAACTCACTGTCCCCGCTGTTTAGTTTAAATATTCCTCCAGAAAATCTGTGAATTTATAGCTGAGTAACTCAGTCCCTTTCTTTGATGGATGCAAACCATCTCTTACATTTGCTTCACAGGATTTGCTTCACAGCAAATTACATTTGCTTCACAGGATTAAAACCTGAAGGAAGACCCCCCCCCCTCCCCAGATAGAAGAAATCTTGAGGCAGGAAAAAAATTAAATCACAAATAAATAATTAAATCACAACAGTTTTAATCCTTCTAAAAATAGAACACAAGCCATATCTGACCCATTTCCAGCTTACAGCCTCAGGTGAGCCCAAGTGCAAACACTTAAGAATAACAAAACCACAAAGAATGCAGTCTGGCGCAAGTATGTAACAAAATGTGGCAAGACACGTAACACGATGGCTGCCACTTGTTAAAACAATTAACAAACAGACACAGGAACTAACCAGATTTGCCAACTCCACTTCTTTTTAGGAACAGGGATTAGCCCATTTCCTTCCGAACAAAGCCAAATAGGAAAATTATCCCATCAATAGGCACAGGATTAAACGTCACCAAATACAGGTTTAGCATATGTTAGACTGAAACCTTAGAAAAGGGTATATAAACTCACGTTTGGATATCAATCTTCCTAGCTAGCCAGGAAACTTTGCTGAATATCACTCATCTTGGTTTCTTGCCATTAAAGACTTCTTTCCAGCAGCTCTGCTTCGATTCAATTTTTCTGCAGGAACATCTTTGCTAGCTTCTGGGCTGAGGGGAGTCCAGGGCACGCAACAAAATGGGCTTGCTTGGAGAACAGGTCCATGACAGTCCAAATTCCCCCCACTCTCGAGCAATTCAACTATAAAATCCATGACTATCTCCTCCCAAGGTCAGGTTGGGTCTGTGACTTCCTGCAGCAGCCCTGGACTCTTCCCTGGCATTCTTTTCCTGGCAGCACACACAGCACAGCTTTTCACATAGCTTTCAATGTCTTTTTACATCTTTGGCCACCAGAACTGGCGGTTGGCCAGATGCAAGTTTTTTAGAAACCCAAAGTGGCCCGCTTGCTTGGCGTCGTGGCTCCGTTGCAAAACTTGCACTCGAAAGATGTTGCGGACATACAGCTTATCCCCCTTCCAGGCTACTGCCTCTCTTAGGGTCAGTTCCCTTCTGTGACCTCCAAACCATGCATCGGTCTGTAACTCTTGCTTCAGCTGCTGAGTGAAAGCATCACTAGGGGAAGGGCTTTTTCTCTTTGCTTGTTGCCTAGTGGTGGCTTGGGCTGCTCGCTGGTTAGTGGGGATGATGGAATTCACCGCTTCCTCCCGATTGCTTTTGTATTGGGGCATGCGGGATAGGGCATCAGCCAGGAGGTCCCCCCCCAGGATGTACTTCAGCTCAAAGTCAAACCGATTGAAGTATTGGGCCCACTGGACTTGCTTGCGGGAAAGTTTGCAGGGGGTCCTCAATGCCTCTAGTTTTTTGTGATCAGTCCATACATCAAAAGGGATTTTACTTCCTAAAAGGGGGAGGAGGACAAGGTGGATTAGGACAACAGGGGAGAAGCCTTGAGGAGTTGAAGGAAATAAGGATTACTCGAAGCACTAAGGCACGACAGAAACAAGATAATGGGAGAGGAGTATAGGATATGGTCAACGAATATTAGGGGTTTGAATTCACCAGTAAAACGGCGGAAAGTTTTTAGTAAACTTATTAAATTAAATGCGGATGTCATTACATTACAAGAGGTTCATATAAAAAATGATCAAAAGTATCTATTAGAGCAACCTAAATTAGGAAGACTATACACCTCACTAGATGAGGAAAAAAAAAAGAGGAATTGCATTGTATGTTAGACAGGAGATAGCTTCCAAACAAATCTATAAGGACAAAGAGGGAAGGATCTTGATAGTGGAGGCTAATCTGAACAAAAAAAATATAATAATTGTCGTAGTTTACGCACCAAATGGAGCCCAAGTATCTTTTTTTAAGGATCTACACAGCAAGCTTAGCGACTTAGAGGGAGATGGGTTTTGTATGATTGGAGATTTCAATGCGATAGTAGATAGAACAAAAGACCATAAAAGTAATGAGGCAAGGAAAGGAAACAAAAAAATACTTCCCAGAACTTTTTTTGAGATGTGCACAGACCTTAACTTGCAAGATGCTTGGAGGGAAAGAAATATAGACAAAAGGGAATATACATATTACTCTAATAGACATAGCTCGTGGACCAGGATTGATATGTTATGGCTTTCAAAAAAATTAGATTCGGAAATTCAAGGAATTAATATAGAACCTAGTCTTTGGGCGGACCATAATCCTATAAGTTTTTGCTGGAAAGGGCAAAGGAGCCGGCCAAGATGGACTCTTCAAAGAGTGATTCTTAGAGAAAAAGAGTTTAAGGAAAAGATGGAGAAAGAAATGCACTTTTTCTTTCAAACGAATAAAAATGGGGATACATCTTTGCAGAATACTTGGGATACAGCTAAAGCATACATGAGGGGAGTTGCAATCTCATATATGGCCAAGAGAAATAAGAAAAAAAACAACATAGGATAAGACTGGAAGAAGAATATAAACAGGCTGAAACACAATATCAGGGTGACCTAAATAATAAAAGTTTGAAAAGTAAAATGGAATTAATTAAACACAAACTTTGTATAGAAGACTCGGAATAGTTAGCACAACAACTTAAGGCTGCCAAGCAAAATAATTTTGAATACGCGAATAAACCTGGAAGATGGTTGGCGTATAAACTGAGAAGGCAGAAAGAGAAGCAACAGATTGTTAATTTGCAAGATGGGGAAGGAGAGATTCAACATGATGAGATAATTAAAAGGGGAATTGCACAAAGATATTATGAAAACTTATATAAGAGGAGTGAGGGACAAAGTGTAGAAAAGATAATAGACTATTTGGAAAAGACAGATACACCGAAGATACCAGAGGAAATAAAAATCATGTTAAATGAGGAAATAAGTATGATTGAAATAACTACGGCTATAAGTAAACAAAAAACCAATAAAGCGGCCGGCCCAGATGGAATACCAGCGGAATTATATAAAGAACACCAAAACGTACTTAATCAACACCTATTAGAAGTTTTCAACGACGTTTTAACTGAAGCGAAAATACCTAAATCCTGGTTAGAGGCAAATATAGTATTAATACCAAAAGAAGATGCAGAAAGAACACAGATACAAAATTATAGGCCTATCTTCCTACTAAACGTCGATTATAAGATCTTTGCATCAATAATGGCAGAGAGATTTAAAAATTATTTAATTGACTTCATACATTGTGACCAAAATGGTTTCCTCCCGAATAGGCAGACTAAGCGGAATATAAGGACAATTTTAGACATATTGGAATACTACGAATTACATAGCGATTGCCAAATGGCACTCTTATTCTTGGACGCACAGAAGGCATTTGATAATGTTAATTGGCTATTTTTGATCCAACAATTGAAACTAATGGATGTTGGAGAAAAATTTTTAAATGTTATAGCTGCAATATATTCCGAACAGAATGCCCAGATTATAATAAACGGTGAGGCCACCAACAAATTCAACATTCAGAAAGGTACAAGACAAGGATGTCCTCTCTCGCCGTTATTGTTTATATATACATTGGAGATTTTAGCTAGGACTGTAAGGCAAGAAGAGCAAATTAAAGGGCTTGAGATTAAGAAGGAAAAATATAAACTCCAAGCATATGCCGATGATTTAGTATTTATATTGGAAGATCCCGTGCAATCAGGTCAGAAGCTTTTTGAACTATTGGAGGAATATGGAGAGGTGGCAGGCTTGAAAATAAATAGAAATAAAACAAAGATCATAGCAAAAAATATGACTAACACGCAAAAAGAAAATCTTGGGGAAAAATTAGGAATACAAGTAGTTACTAAAATAAAATATTTGGGCATTGTTATGTCAGCACGTTGTTCATCAATTAGAGAGGATAACTACGGAAAATTAGTTAAACGTATAAAAGTTGACCTAGATCGCTGGAGAAACCTACATCTTTCGTTTCTAGGAAGAATCTCAGCTGTGAAAATGAATATTTTACCCAAAATTATCTTTCTATTCCAAAATATTCCAAGCCAATTAGATAAAAAATTCTTTAAGAGTTGAATAAGTTAACTTTAGATTTTGTGTGGCAAGGAAGGAAGGCGAGGATAAAACAAAAGTCTCTACAGGATGCTAAAGAGAGAGGGGGATTAGGCTTCCCGGATTGGGAGTTGTACTATCAAGCTGCGGCCCTGACGTGGATCAGGGATTGGATAATATTGGAAAATAAAAGATGTTTACTATTAGAGGGGCATGATCTCCAGCAGGGCTGGCATGCCCACCTATGGACAGATAAAAGCAGGAACCATCAATACTTTCTGAGGCATAAAGTCCGGCAAGAACTAATAAAAAGCTGGAATATAGTTAAATGCCAATACTACACAAAACTCCCAGGCTGGTTCTCACCATTAGAAGCAGTTACATACCCCAACCTTTATAGGCAAGATAGGGTTATCATATACAAAGATATCCTGTCAGAGGAAGGATATCTAAAGCAAAGGCAAGAGTTGAGACAACAGGGGATTGCTTTGGAATGTGGTCTTACCTTCAGATACAAGCAAGATACGTGAAAGACAAGAAAGAATGGGGAATTAATAGACAAGATACGGGGCTTGATAAAATATTATTAGGCTCGGAGAAAAAACAAATAAAAAAATATATAAATATATGTTAGAATATAAATTATTTGAAGAACAAGTTAAAGAAACGATGGTTACCTGGGCAATAGATTTGGGGCACGCTATAAACCTGGACCAATGGCAGCAAATCTGGGAACGTAATTGCAAAATTACATTGGCAACAACTTATAAGGAAAATCTCTATAAGATGCTCTTTAGATGGCACCTGCCACTGGCTAGGCTCGCAAAAATGTATAGTGGCTACTCACCACTTTGTTGGAAGTGTAAAAGGGAAAAGGGTACTTTTTTTCATGTTTGGTGGGCTTGCAAAGAGGTACAGGTTTATTGGCAGAGGGTTTGGAATTGGATAACAGAAATGACGGGTCAAAAAACTCAATATAAACCAGAGATGCTACTACTTGGCATATTAGAAAAAAATATAAACAAAGATGATATATACCTAATTATTCATGTGATAACGGCGGCAAGAATTTTGTTTGCCCAAAATTGGAAAGCAACTGAAGTGCCTAGTGGAGATGCGTTAATAAGGAAAATTTTGTATTGCGCAGAATTGGATAAGATGACTAAAGAATTAAAAAATCAGGAGGAAACAGAATACTATTTAAGCTGGAATAAATTTTACAAATGGAAGGAAAAAAAAGAAGGAAGGTCATTAGAAGGGATGTAAATAGAGGAAGAATATCTGAAATGTATAAAGTATATGTATAATACGGAATGTTTAGACAAAGATGTATGTCAAAGATGATACACTATGTTCAATGTTTTTTAATTTTTTTTTCTTTTTTCTTTTGTATTCAATAAAAATTATTTTATTAAAAAAAAAAAGGGATTTTACTTCCCTCTAGGAATTGCCTCCAAGTCAACAGTGCCCATCGCATCTGGATGTGAGACCGGGGCGTCCAATAAGCCACGCTCGGCCCCTTCCCACCTGCACCGCACTCGCGCATCTCAGGGCCCCGCAGCCAGGCCACCCCCGCCCTGCCACCTGCCTCGCCTTGCCTCACCCCCATGGCGGCGGCACCGGCAGCAACAGCAGTCCCGTCCAGCAGGAGCCCCTCCGCCCCTCCAGCCCGGGAAGCTTGTGAGCCCAGAGGGGAAGCCACTGTCGCAGCCCACCAGGTGAAGCAGCCACCTCGGAGCGGCGCCCGTGAGCCTCAATCCCCCCCCCCACTGCCCTCCCACACTCACCATGAGCAACCTGGCCAAGGAGAACAAGGACAGCAGCCGCAGCCTCAAGGATGTGGTAAGCATGGCCGGGTGCCCCCTCGGGGAAGTGGGGCTGGGCTGGCTGCACCTACCTGGCCGTGCCCACCCGGCCCCACCCACCTAGTTGTGGTGACCCGGCCACACCCACCCACGCCTACCTAGTCATGGCGACCCAGCCACGCCTGCCCAGCCATGCCCATTTGGCCCTTTGAGGGCAACCATAATGCTGATGCAGCCCTCAATGAAATTGAGTTTGACACCCCTGTTCTATAAAGCCCCAATAGCCACCTTCCCCTATGCTCTACATCCTTCCTGTTCATAATCTCACAGATCAAAGTTTTCAGATAAACAGCTCCACATAGTCTTGCTTCTTCCTGTAGGTGGGAATGTGTATGCCACATGTCCTGGTCGGTTTTGATTTCTATAGTAACGGTATCGATGTGATGTTTGCTGACCGGTACATAATGTGGACGGTCATAGGTCATTGTGATGAAATCATTGTCTTGCCCTCGCACAGGCACACAGCGCAGTAATGGCACATAGAAGTCACCCACTATCTGGAGGTGTACAATGTCTGTGTAAACATATAAGGTGCTGAATCCAGGGAACATACCTAACAGATGTCCAAGTTCTCCGCTAACTAGAATGGTATGCGGTTCATCCCCTTTAAGATTAATTTTTCGACCCACTGAATCATAATGTAGGGTTGTCTTAGGTCCGTCCTTGGCATTTGATATAAGCTTGTTCATATTTTCTAACAGTTGTCGGAGGCTGCTATAGTACCCGCTTCTCAAAGAAAAATGCCAGCTCTTTCTCTCGTTAGCAATTTCAAAATATCCAGGAGAAGTTAATGTGTGCCAACTATGCGGATACTGTATCTCTGCTAGCCCTACTTCCCATGACCCTGGAAGATCCAACGATCTCGCTAACTGAATAGTAAAATTAGAATTTTTGTTTTGGGGGAAAATTGCTGCTGATGCATTGCTGGGAAGGGTGATGTAAAACTCCGCCATATCAAAGATGTTGTACTTCAGTCTCCTTAATCCAACTGTTGAACTTCTCTGGCCATCCAGTCCATTTGACTAGAAACTCTCTCTGTCTCCCCCGCCCTCTTTTTTGGATAATTTTCTCTATTCTGTATATGCACTGTTGGTCAGCAGGAACCTTTTGGAGCTCCTCAAAGTAAAAAGCCCCCTTTACAGGGTCACCTGTGTAATCATTTAATCTATACACCACTCTTTCCCCCCTTGTCTCCAGTTCTTTGACGATGAATATCTCATCCGTATAGGTTTGCTGATAGCCCTTTTCAAATTTACCCTTCAGTCTGGATACCCTGACATGATCTCCCATCTTAAGACATTTTTCCTTTCTTTTACTTTTTAAAGATACCCCATAAAGCCTCATCCACACATCCCTTTCGTTAGACAAATTTACGGTGTTAGGAGCAGTCCCGATGCTACGATGGTAAGTGCTATTGTACCCCTGAAGAGTATCTGCCAAAATGTCCACATACCGATGGGTATTTCTAGCTGTGAAATATCTCCAGAGTTTGTTTTTTAGGGTTCTATTAAACCTCTCTATAACGGCTGCTTTAGTTTCACTATGAGTGACAAAATGATGAATGCTATAACGTGCTAAAAGTTTCTTCAGCGGAATATTCAAGAACTCTTTACCTGCATCTGTCTGTATTTTTCGGGGTGCGCATCCTGTTTCAAAGATATTCTGGAAGGCGGATGTAACTTCCCTCCCTGATTTATCAGATAAAGGGGAGGCCCAGGCATATTTAGATAACACATCGATAACTGCTAAGATGTACTTTTTTCCATGGTTCTCCTTAGAAAATTTGGAGACATCTATGAGGTCAGCCTGCCATTGATGATCTAAGCCAGACACTACTGTTTTATTTCTAGGAAAATTAATTCTTGCAGGCTTATGAAGAGTATAAGCGTCTTGCCCTGACAGCCACGTCTTGACTTGCTTCATGGTCAGGTTTTTATCATGTTTTCTAGCTTCCTGAAAAAAGGTATTCGCACCTCCATAACCCTACACATCCTGGTGTATAATAAATACGGCTTAGAAGCTTTTCATGCATCATTATACTGAAAGACCCCTGACAAATGGTCAAGCGTTGATGTTAACACAGTCTTTTATTGGTTATACAGAGTTCAGAGGGGGCATGGCTCCACCATCAGAAAAATACCCCTCATCACCACTATCAGAATCAGAAGATAAAGGACCATAACACGCTATTTTACAATACGTTGACCCACCTGTACCCCACAAATCATGTCCGCAATCGCAAGCAAACCAGCCTTTACACAAATTGCAGCTCTTTAACTCACAGGGTAGATAGCGCGGTCTCTGGGATAGCTCAAAACTCCGGTTATAGTCTAGATCAGAAAAATCTGCAGAAGCTTTGTGACCGCGGCGATTACCACAGGAATATAAAATCGGTGTGTCTTGAAGTGTTTGCTGTCTAGGTGTTATTAATTCGGAGTCTGCAAAATATAAAGCACATCCTGTTAGTGTACTATCCGCTTCAGCAGCATTTACATTATCATAAATAAAAGCATATTTACTTACCATTGCTGGGAGATAATGTAGCACCATTCACCATTTCACAGGCTGTCCGGTAAGTACTCTGCACCTCAGCGTTAAAGTTACAACACACCATGCTACAGCCGTGCAAAACGGGTCTGAATAAAAAATTTTCTTTATCATAACCCCTGCAACAGATTTTGTTGCATTCTGCTGGCTGGGGCCTTGTGTCAGAGCATGCGACGCTAGCTTTTGCTGTTGTTTTAAAAACAGCTTTGGAATCAGCGGTTGCCATCTTCAAAAGACTGCTGGAATTAAATCGCTAGCTGTTCAGGCCTGCCCACACAAACTCCCCTGCCCCTTGCAATGACACGTCCTTGAGCCTTGCGCATGCCCAGAATCACGGGGCATGTCCCGAACAAGGCCTAACCCCCCTTTTTTTTTACTAGCAGACACAAACACGCATGCCCCAGAATCGCGGTCCTGACACGCCTGAACAAGGCTTAACCCATACTTGCCGCCTGGCTTCTTGCCGCTTGTGAGCATTTTAATTCCTGTTAATATTCCTTGTCTTTTGCTGTAGGGGGGGGCAGAATAAATTTTATTAAGGCCGTGTGTTGCAACCATTTCAATAGCTTAAGGTTTCTTTATGCCTTATTAAGTTTCCATTTCCTAAGTTAACTTAAGGTTTATTTATGCCTTATTAAGTTTCCATTTCCTAAGTTAAGTTAAGGTTTCTTTATGCCTTTTAAGTTTCCATTTCCTGAGTTAAATTAAGGTATGCCTTTTAAGTTTCATTTCCTGGCTAAACCCGCCCTTTATGAACCTCCTGCTATGATGTCAAAATGCCAATAAAAGAGAAGCACGCAGATCCTTCTGGGC
This sequence comes from Azemiops feae, assembly GCA_023970755.1. Taxonomy (NCBI): domain Eukaryota; kingdom Metazoa; phylum Chordata; class Lepidosauria; order Squamata; family Viperidae; genus Azemiops; species Azemiops feae. The sequence continues at coordinate 187,176 of JALGBA010004124.1, read as the reverse complement.
TCTCGCATGCTGACTCAACCTGAAGAAACATGTTGTCCGTGTGTTTCCTATCCACCAAGCGCGAGGTCCATTGGCCCAGGCTGACGTACGTCACTGGTCCGTCCAGCAGAAGCTGGACCCCGGGATCGAACTCCCACAACCACTGGTCCGTCCAGCAGGCGCTGGACCCCGGGATCGGATTCCCACAACTGGTGACCCCGACGTGATTCACTCCACGACGTGATTCACTCCACGGCGTGTTCTCTGTCTAGGGAAGCGCTGCTCTGACTCCTGTACTATGCACCTGGCAAAGGCTTGATCACCGTAAGTATGAGACCCCCAAATTCCAAAGTTCTGTCCAAGCATGTGGATGAACTTTCCTCTTTAGTCAGAAAGGCAAATTGTTTGCAAAAAGTTAACGGAACAACTGTCTATCCCCAGACCCTTCCTCTCAACCTGTGTCTATTGCGGAGGACGCTCCAAAGTCGGCACAGCCAAAGGAACCCCCCTCTTCACTATATCCTTCTCTCTCTCCTCCAAAACAGAAACAGGCAACCCTGTATCCTGTTCTGCAGAGTTCTGCAGCCGCACTCAATGCTTCCGTTTCATCAAACTATTTTGAGGTAGACCAAACAATAAATTTTCAGAACAATTTAGAGATATAAATTAACTCAAACTGCACTCCTCTGCAATGCGTTTTGAACAATTGGAATGTTTTGAAACTCTTTTGTAATCTGTTAAGTTTAACCCTGTCAGACAATGTCTGGTGGTGCTTTGTGTTGATGTGTGTGTTTTGTTTTATATATGTTTAACTCCTAGAACGTTACGCTTGGACTTGGAATGGTGAGAAAAATAGGAGATGGTTAAAGGGCCCTATAAAAACCACATGTTTGGTTGGAATCATCTCATGATTTTCTCGCTTCTTGCAGGACAAGCCATATGTCTAAATAAATGTTGTTTTAATGGTATTTGTGTATATATGTCTGTCTGTGTTGTTCTGTGTTATTTCCAAGACTTGGAAAAGGGTCAAAACCCTCTTTGATAACAACAAACAAAAAGGCCTTAATTAAAAATAAAAAGTTTGCTTGGAAAACGTATGAAATGAAATATTTGTATGTGAAATGGTGTAAGCAAACAGAATGGAAGTGAATGAGTTAATTTGCTGGTGTAAATGTGTGTGTGTTAGCCCTCACCCCTCCACCCATCCCACGCTGTGAAAGGAACAGTAAAACTGTAGTTTTTATTGTTGTAAAATGGTAACGCAATAGCAAGAGTTTCCATGAGAAAAGTTTTATGGAGGATCTGTGAATGAATTTATTGAAAATGCCTGTGAATTTTTTTGGTGGTGAGATTTTTGTAAAATTTCTTTTTCTTTTCCCCCCTCCTGACTCTTTCGTTTTTCGCTGGCTGTATTGTTTTAAGAGCGAAGGAAGGGCAGACAGAGGAGGGGGGGCAGCTGTTCGTTTTAACTATTTTTTTTCTTCTTCCTCTGCCTAGAAGTCTGGGTTGAGGAAGGGGGGTGGATGTGAAATTTGATGCCCACTCTTGCAGTTTCAGCTTGCTATTTTTTTTACTCGAAAGAGGAGGCAGTAATTGTTGGGCAATTCTTTTGCAAATTTTTGAGTTTTAAATTGTTTAGTTAGACATATACATCCATCAACCAAAAGAAATGACTGAATTGTTTTGCTTAGATTTGTAAATGTTTTTCCTATTTCATGAAAATTTGTTTCATCTGAATGGAATTTGATCAAATTGGAACCCTTTTCATATCTGGGACATAAAATGTTAGCCTCTGCGGCCACGCCTGAGCTGCCAAAACTCAATTTTCCAAACAACCCTACATTAGTACAATTGCAACAATTTTTAGGAACACTTAATTGGGCACGATCTTATCTTTCTCTCACCACGGCTGTTCTTTCTCCCTTTTTTCAAGCCTTAGCTATACTTAAACACCCTGCTGACACTTTACATCTTACTGATGTTCATCACACCACTCTCCAACATATAAATTCAATACTGCAGACCACTTGGGTCGACCGTGTCTTGAACAACACACCTTTTTCCCTTGCGATTTTATCAACACCTTCTCTATTCACTGCCATTCTTGTTCAAATATCTGACAAAAAATTAAACTGGCATGGGCATATTTCATGTCATTTGCCCGCAGATCCTCGCTTACAACTTGTCAAGACAATCCCTATTTCCTTTTCTTCTCCTATTGCTCCTTCACCCCTTAAGGACTGTCTTACCATTTTTACTGATGGTTCAAAAACATATGGTGCTTGTACTTGGCAATACAACGGAACATGGCACAAAAAGCAAACTTCGCCTCAACAATCAGCTCAACAAGCAGAACTAGCTGCTCTTATTTTGGCTTTAAGCTCCTTTTCTTTACAACCTTTAAACATCATTACAGATAGCTTATATGTTTCCCATATCACTCACAACATTTTTGACTCTTATCTGTCTCCCTCCATTCCACCTGTCCTTATGAAACTCTTTCTTTCACTACAAACACTATTACATGATCGTGTCCATCCCTTATTTCTAGCACACATTCGAAGTCACCAACATTTACCAGGATTTCTTTCAGAAGGGAATCATATGGCCGACGAAGCCTGCAAACTTTTACCTGTTGTCATCAAAGTTCCACAGCCAGCTCCCATGACAGCGGGGGAAAGTCACAGCTATTTTCATCAAAATAAGAAGGCCTTAATGAAACAATTTGGTATAACACTGACTGAAGCTACAGCCATAATTCAACAATGCCCAACCTGTAGCCTACAGTCTAAAGGTATCCCACAGGGCGTTAACCCTAGAGGCACTGAAGCCTGTGATACCTGGCAAATGGATGTAACTCAATATCCTCCATTTGCCCCGTGGAAATATCTACATGTTACAGTAGATACGTTCTCCGGATTTATTTTGGCAACCCCACAAAAAGGGGAAGCTGCAAAACAAGTGATTAATCACTGTATTCGTACCTTTACAGTGCTGGGATGTCCAAAAATATTAAAAACAGACAATGGCCCAGCTTATGTCAGCTCACAATTTTCACAGTTTTGTCATCACTGGTCCATTGTCCACAAATTTGGAATTCCTTTCAATAGCCAAGGGCAGGCTATTGTTGAGCGAGCAAATCAAACTTTAAAAAATGCATTAGATCGTTATATGGGGTCCAAGGGCTTATGCCCCCCAAACCTCCCGGCACTGCAAAACGTGTTAAATGTTTGTCTGTATACTCTCAATTTTTTAAACCTCACTGGCACTCCTTCTTTGTCTGCTGCGTCTCGACACTTTACTAAACCTGTTGTCCCAACTTCAAGACCACTTGTGTACTACAGGCAGCTCCCGGATCCTACTTGGAAAGGCCCAGCTGATCTTATCACCTGGGGAAGAGGCTACGCTGCAGTTCAACTACCCGACAGAGTTTTGTGGGTCCCTGCTCGTTGTATTCGCCCATATTTCATCACTCCACACAACCCACCAACTCCATCGGATGTGCCATCATTGCCTTTGTGAGTGTGGATGTACGTGCTGTTATTGGTGTAACAACTGCATATTGCACCACCCATATTGTCCAGGGGTCCAACACTTTTGCATCAATCATGTGGACCCTGCTTTTGATGACACTCTTGACAAGTTCCTTCCCCATGATGTCCACACTGCACCTTCCCATCATGACAAAGCACCTGAGAATTCCTCTAAATTTTCATAAAGGCCTATATTGTGGTCCTGTTTTTTCTTTTCTTGATCTCAATACTACTGCCCTTTTCCATTGTTATGACCGAGGTCAATCCTTTTGTCCCTTTGTGTTTTCTCAGTATCCTAATCGTGGCATTCCTCTTCCACCATCTCCCTCTATTTCCCTCACCTATGCTCATTACCCTTGTCACATGACTCTTGCTATTCTTGTGACCCCTGAGACTACGGGGCGCTATTATGTGTCTGGATTTTCATCCTATGGTACTTATACTACACATTCTTTTGAACTCGCATCAGTGGCGAGCTATGCAAAACCTCCTTTGTCTCCTCGTTTACTTGCCTACAACTTTGTTCCTCATCCCCGCTCCTTCCTAGACCTGGCCGCCCGTACTTTTACCTCACCTCACTTACAACACTTTCATTCCACAAAGCAACCTCGCTCACACCAACGCATCATTCATTCTCGACGACGGCGATCTCCTGATCCTAATCCTCATCGACCTCTCAACTACACATGGACTGTTCGTGACTTTGAAAATCAGGTATTATTCCAAATCTCCAAATACACAATATGGCCCTGGTTCCCTATCTTACATTTTGACTTTGCCGAAATGGGTACCGGGGTCAATAAATTTGCTTCAAAATCTCTCCAAACTAACAATTGGGACAAACAAGGTTCGTGCACACCTTCTCCACTAGAAGCAACATGGTGGAACCTGTATTTTTGTCCCGAACCAAAGACACCTGAGGAAAAATATCAATGTGGCACTTTATTGGATAAATACTGTGCCTCATGGTCTTGTGTTTCTACGGGCGCTATATCCTGGACTGCCCCTCGCTCAAATGATTATATCGCCATTACCCGTAGTAATGGCAAACCCCCTTCTTCTTCCTGCCCTTCTAATTTGCATTGTTGTGGTGAGCGGAAAAATCCAATGAACATTACCTTCACATCCCAAGGAAAGACTTTTACTACAGAGCAATGGTCTGTCGGATTTTCTTGGGGTGGTAGAGAATGGAGCGGTTCTGGAAATGACGGCGGAGTTTTTTCCATTCGTCTCACAATCCAGTCACCACATTCCCCTCCTATAGGTCCTAACAAAAACGTTCAATCTGTTTTTTTACAGTCCATTGTGCATAATATGCCTAATCCCTTGATTAACCTTGTCAATGCTTCTTCCTTTTTGCTAAAAAGTGCTGTTAATTCTTCTTCACAAACCGACCACTGTTGGCTCTGTTTATCAGCCACTCCACCCTTTTATGACGCCGTTGGCTCTATTGAACCTATTAAGAATGCTACAAAAGATGACTCCTGCAGATGGAACTCAACGTCTATTACTACTACTTCCATTATGGGACATGGTTGTTGCTTGGGAAACATTCCTGCAAATTATTCTCAATATTGTGCTAATACCACCACTGGCAAATACCAATGTGATGTTTGGCTCACCCAGAAAAGATCGGGCAGTGTAAATACGGCAGGTTATAACTCTCTTTTTACCTTGAGTAATGGTAATATCTCTGCCAGCTTAAAGGGCCAATTCTTCATCCCCGGCAACAACTCCATCTGGGCTTGCTCTACAGGTGCCACAGCCTGTGTATCAGGGGATGTCCTTATACAACAAAAAGCCTTTTGTATTCAGGTACGTTTAGTCCCTAGAATCACTTATTATTCCCCCTCTGATTTTGTTTCCCTTATGGAACCACCGGAATACCACCTACATGCAAAACGTGAATTTGTTACAGCTCTAACCCTTTCAGTCCTTTTAGGGTTAGGTGCTGCAGGAGCAGCCACTGGAGCTGCGGCCTTGATTGTTAATCAACAACAAATACAAAAACTTAGTCTAGAAATAGATGATGATCTTTCCCGCATTGAGACTTCAATTTCTGCCCTTCAAACTTCTTTGTCGTCTCTTGCTGAAGTAGCTTTGCAGAATAGGCGTGCCGTCGACCTTTTATTTTTAAAGGAAGGTGGAACGTGTGTAGCCTTAAAAGAAGAATGTTGTTTTTATTCTGATCAATCTGGCATTGTGCGCGATTCTATGAATGAGTTACGCAAACGATTGAAAGACAGGGAACAAGAAAGATTCTCCCAACAATCCTGGTATCAAAGCATGTTTAATTTCTCTCCCTGGATTACTACATTGCTTTCTGCTATTTTAGGACCTTGTATAATTTTGCTTATAATATGTATGATTGGCCCATGTGTTTTTTCACGCCTTTTGCAATTTCTCAAGGACCGATTAATTGGTCTGGATTCTAATCTTTCTAAGATTGATGTTATGCTTGCCTCAAACAATATATATGAACCCTTGAAACCCAAATTCCACCCCTTTGAAAAGGTTGCCCTACTGACACTGTCTGACACGGACTCCAACTGTTCCGATACTGAATCAGACTTAGCCATGGTGGCTCTTGCCTCCAAGCAAGAATCTCGCATTCTTATGGAGTTGCCCTCTTCTGTTTCGGAGGATGCAGATGATGGCTACGAGTAGGATAGAGATTGAACTTTAAAAAATAAAAACAGTGGAGATGTTGCAACCATTTCAATAGCTTAAGGTTTCTTTATGCCTTATTAAGTTTCCATTTCCTAAGTTAACTTAAGGTTTCTTTATGCCTTATTAAGTTTCCATTTCCTAAGTTAAGTTAAGGTTTCTTTATGCCTTTTAAGTTTCCATTTCCTGAGTTAAATTAAGGTATGCCTTTTAAGTTTCATTTCCTGGCTAAACCCGCCCTTTATGAACCTCCTGCTATGATGTCAAAATGCCAATAAAAGAGAAGCACGCAGATCCTTCTGGGCTCTCGCATGCTGACTCAACCTGAAGAAACATGTTGTCCGTGTGTTTCCTATCCACCAAGCGCGAGGTCCGTTGGCCCAGGCTGACGTACGTCACTGGTCCGTCCAGCAGAAGCTGGACCCCGGGATCGAACTCCCACAACCACTGGTCCGTCCAGCAGGCGCTGGACCCCGGGATCAAATTCCCACAACCACTGGTCCGTCCAGCAGGCGCTGGACCCCGGGATCGGATTCCCACAGCCGTGCTTCGAACAGTTACGTGTACATGGGGATTTGAGGGTGCAATTGGCAAAATATGTGTCTTTAGATTTTTACAAAGGTAAAAACCAGGTTTTAAAAGGGTTGTGGTTTGTTTTTCCCCCTGCATTCGAGGAAATGATTTTAAAACCGCCTAGAAATAAATACCTTTTAGAAAAAAAGGGGGTTAAATGCAGGGCCTGGCTGCCTTTTAGGGGCTCCTTTTTCCCCAGCTTTTGAGGCACTGATTTTTAAAACTCCACAAAAATTAAAAGCATCATTAGGCTAGGATGATTAGAAATAAAAAGCATTTTTTATTTCACAGCTCCCCAAAGTAGGGCTTGTTTCCCCAAAACACAGGCCTCTGTTTACTTTACTTTACTTAGCTTTTTTTGGTTTTGAATGTCCATAGAATTAGTTTAGGGTTAAGCTAATCATGTCCCCAGAGGCTTGACTGCCACATCTTTCTTGATGGGGTTAGGTTCAACACGCCTTATCTGAAAATAGGGCTGTTAGAGCTACTCATGCTTATCTTGATGGGCTTAGGCCAACACGTCATATCCGACTAGGGTTATGACCTTGTGAGTCTTGCACCACGTGGGGGTGGATTATGCACATCACATCCATGTCATATCCGGGGGGGGGGGCTGGGCACGTCACTTCCTCTTAGGGCCATGACCTGGTGATGTAATCAACACGTGGGTTTGTTTACTTTGATGACGTCACTGATCAAAAGTGCTGATAATTTTCATTAAAAAAAGATACACTACTTCTACTACTCATACCATTAGAAACTGAAAACGTAGAATTGTAAATTGTAAGAATTAGGTGGTAAATGTGTATCTTTTGTTATTGTCACTGTGATTGCTGTTGCTGTTATTGCTGTTGTGATTATGGATCAATTTGTGGGTGTGAAATACTGTGAAATAATAATGAGGGGTGGATTCTAATTCTAATATTACTGAAGACAACACATGGAGCAGCCTGGGAAATAAAGGTAAAAATTTGTTTGTGGGATTTAAAGGTAGATGACAATCATGAAGCAGTAATGGATATTGCAAAAGGAATCAGGAAAGTGGCTAAAGCTACTGAACAAAAGTATGAAAATATATGGAGCGATTGGGGTTGGTTAACTAATTGGTTTCCCAACACTGAATGGTTAAGACAAATGTTTCTTGGCCTAAATTTTTTTGTGGTTATAGGACTTATGTGTCGTGGATGTCTGCAATGTATTCCTTTATGTGCATCTACTTTAACCAAAGCTGTAGGAAAAGCTTTAGGAAAGCCTTAGGAAAAGAAGAAGTTATACAGTTAATGGTTATAAGATTTTCTAAGCATGATAATGAAGACCTTTCAGTGTAATAAAAATTAAAGGGGGGATTTGATAGAAGTAAAGGAAAGGTCTTCAAAAATTTAATATTGAAAGAGAAATTTAAAATTGAATTTGCTGCAGTGGAAATTTACTGAGTGGAGAAACTATAATATATGGGAAACAGGAAAGGAGAGCATAAAGACAGGATGTAAGATAAATACGTAGGCAAAAATTAGCTGGGTCTTAGAGTGGGAAAAGGAAGAAGACAAACTATAAAAAAAAAATAGCTGTAAGAGGAAATGGCTAGCCAGGAAAGACATGTTGAATTGGAAAACAGAAAAACAAGCTGAATAAGATAAGAGGAAAGGCACACTGAATTGAAAAACAGGAAAGAACCTATTGTTCTTAAAGGGGGACATAAATATCCACAGAGTTTAAAATAACCATTTAAATGTCTAATTGTTCTTATTATTATTGTATATGTGAATATGATTTAATATGTTAGCAGGAAATGTGTAAGAAGCGGACGGAAAGAGTGTAACCTCATAGTACCTCAGCCAATGGGGAAAGAGGAGGGATGTGGCGGCCGGGACTAGGGATGTATAAAGAAGGAAATATTTTGGGTTGAAACTTTGGAGAGAACCAAGCTTTGATAGCTTCTCTCCCCACTTATTGCAATAAACGAAACAAAAGGCCTTCACTGTGTCTTGGCTGGTTATTGGTCAGGCGAGCTTGCCTCTGGTCACGAAGGAAAGTAGCCAGGAGCACATAATAATACCATAGGTACAGTGAGGGGAAAAAATATTTCATCCCCTGCTGATTTTGTACGTTTGCCCACTAACAAAGAAATGATCAGTCTATAATTTTAATGGTAGGTTTATTTTAACAGTGAGAGACAGAATAACAACAACAAAATCCAGAAAAACGCATTTCAAAAAAGTTATAAATTGATTTGCATTTTAATGAGTGAAATAAGTATTTGACCCCTTCGCAAAACATGACTTAGTACTTGGTGGCAAAACCCTTTTTGGCAATCACAGAGGTCAGATGTTTCTTGTAGTTGGCCACCAGGTTTGCACACATTTCAGGAGGGATTTTGTCCCACTTCTCTTTGCAGATCCTCTCCAAGTCATTAAGGTTTCGAGGCTGATGTTTGGCAGCTCGAATCTTCAGGTCCCTCCACAGATTTTCTATGGGATTAAAGTCTGGAGACTGGCTAGGCCACTCCAGGACCTTAATGTGCTTCTTCTTGAGCCACTCCTTTGTTGCCTTGGCCATGTGTTTTGGGTCATTGCCATGCTGGAATACCCATCAACGACCCATTTTCAATGCCCTGGCTGAGGGAAGGAAGTTCTCACCCAAGATTTGACGGTACATGGCCCCGTCCATCGTCCCTTTGATGCGGTAAAGTTGTCCTGTCCCCTTAGCAGAAAAACACCCCCAAAGCATAATGTTTCCACCTCCATTTTTGACGGTGGGGATGGTGTTCTTGGGGTCACAGGCAGCATTCCTCCTCCTCCTAACACGGCGAGTTGAGTTGATTCCAAAGAGCTCAATTTTGGTCTCATCTGACCACAACACTTTCACCCAGTTCTCCTCTGAATCATTCAGATGTTCATTGGCAAACTTCAGATGGGCCTGTACATGTGCTTTCTTGAGCAGGGGGACCTTGCGGGCACTGCAGGATTTCAGTCCTTCACGGCATAGTGTGTTGCCAATTGTTTTCTTGGTGACTGTGGTCCCAGCTGCCTTGAGATCATTGACAAGATCCTCCCGTGTAGTTCTGGGCTGATTTCTCACCGTTCTCATGATCATTGAAACTCCATGAGGTGAGGTCTTGCATGGTGCCCCAGACCGAGGGAGATTGACAGTTATTTTGTGTTTCTTCCATTTGCAAATAATCGCACCAACTGTTGTCACCTTCTCACCAAGCAGCTTGGCGATAGTCTTGTAGCACATTCCAGCCTTGTGTAGGTCTACAATCTTGTCCCTGACATCCTTGGACAGCTCTTTGGTCTTGGCCATGGTGGAGAGTTTGGAATCTGATTTGATTGATTGCTTCTGTGGACAGGTGTCTTGTATACAGGTAACGATCTGTGGACAGGTGTCTTGTATACAGGTAATGATCTGAGATTAGGAGCACTCCCTTTAAGAGAGTGCTCCTAATCTCAGCTCGTTACCTGTATAAAAGACACCTGGGAGCCAGAAATCTTTCTGATTGATAGGGGATCAAATACTTATTTCACTCATTAAAATGCAAATCAATTTATAACTTTTTTGATTTTTTTGTTGTTATTCTGTCTCTCACTGTTAAAATAAACCTACCATTAAAATTATAGACTGATCATTTCTTTGTCAGTGGGCAAACGTACAAAATCAGGGGATCAAATAATTTTTTCCCCTCGCTGTATCCTATATCCACCTATTGATCCAACATTCAGTTGCAAGATTTGGAACCATCAAGGGAAGAAATAGTTTTTATGTGAGCATTCTATAGTCTGATGGACACGTAAATCAATTCACTACACCAGTTGGAGCCCGTGCATATTAATACCTCTCTATTTAATGTTTGCATCTTCCCCGAAACAAAGCAATTTAGAGCCAAGGGCCATCTAAACCTTGTATATAATGCTGGGAATCCAAGCTATCATCTCTTTAATAAAGGGTGCAGAGAGGATGTAGCTATTTACAAAAGACACTTTACCACAATGTCTTTGCAGTGTATAGTCATACTGTGATTGCATTCAGCAAAGAGGAAGGTATGTTGGATATGTTTACCGCCTTGAGTTATTTGTGAAAATAATAAAGGTGGGATACAGATAATGAAACAGTGTCCAGAAGAGTACAAATCCTGAAGTGCAGTTTCCCAATTTCACAAGTTATTCTACTCTGAGGCTGCTGATTAACCAGCCATATACACTTTTACCTTGAATAATCAGTTTGTAGCCATGCATGTCATCCTCAGAGAATCCCAGTAAAACGCCTGCATATTTACTGAACCTTTCTCATGGCAGTGGGGCAGGCTGATCAATAAAAAACTCTTGCCATATAGTACTGAAATAGCCCACTCCCACCATACCATTGAGAGCCAGTTTGGTGTAGTAGTTAAGGCAGCAGGCTAGAAATCAGGAAACAGTTAATTCTAGTCCTGCCTTAGGCACAAGGCCAGCTGGGTGACATAAGGCTAGCCACTTTCTCTCAACCCTAGGAAGAAGACAATGGCAAACCACTTCTGAAAAGCGTTGCCAACAAAACTGCAGGGACTTCTCCAGGCAGTCTCCAAGAATTGGACACGATTGAACAGAAGGAGAAAAAACCAGTTCCATTACCTAGCTGTTTACTGCATGAGCACATGAACACATGTACATGCTATTTGCCTGAATATGATTCAAGGTACACAAGTCATACTACAGGCCATGCCTGATAAGTATCCATGTTTTTTCCTACTACTGCTTGATATCTGATTCTGTATTACTGAACACAGAATTATCCAAGATGGTAGCAATGGCAGAGGCCATGTTGCAATGCTGGGAGAAAAGGTACCCAATTAAGTAAAGAGGAGGGGAAGAGGGAGAAGAAAGAGTGATAGAAGAAAGACAGGAGAAGGGAAAAGGAGCGGAAAATAAAAGGGAAGGAGAAGGATGCCAGCAGAGCAGTGGCATGGTGGCAGCAGAGACTCACAGCCTGGTGACCCACCTGAGGAGCAGAAAGAGCCCGGCAACCCACCTGAGCAATGGTGAGAGGCTGAATGGCATGGTGACCTAGCTGAGTGGTGGTGAGAGCCTGGCGACCCAGGTAAGTGGTGGTGAGAGGCTGAACGTGACCCAGCTGAGTGGTGGTGAGAGGCTGAGCAGCACGGCAACCCAGCTAAGTGGTGGTGAGAGGCAGCCCAGCAGCTGAGCAGTGGTAGTTGAGAGTGGCCAAGTGACCCAGCTGAGAAGCGTTCGCACGGGTGAAAGTGGCTCAGAGACCCAGCTGATAAGCAGCGGCATGGGTGAGAGCAGCCCAGAGACCCAGGTAAGAGGCAACCTGGCTACCCAGCTGAGTGGCAGACACAGCTGAGCGGTGACGTGTGGCAGTGCTCAGCAGGCCAACAGGCCAATGGAGCAGTGGGCAGGAGAGGGAGAGAGGCAACCCAGGAAACACGCAAAATGACAGCGGAGAAATGGCGGTAGCGTGGAAGAACTGAAGCTAATTTTTTGTTGCCCAGGCCCAGAACGGACTTCCGGAAGCAGCATCCACACAGAGAACCGGTTGTTCACATATTTGAATCCCACCACTGGGCACACGTGGTGTATTATTCTGTGGTTCCAATGAAAGGTAGGCATCCAATGAGGGAATGCAGTACTTTTGAAGTTAACCACAGGCTTAGGAGAAGGTGCCGATGAGACAACTTTGGATTCAGATCCCCTTCGAGGTCTGGACGGATCATAAGAACCTAGAAGCGCTGAAGTCCCTCCAGAAGCTATCCCCTAAGCAGGTCTGGTGGGCCCAATACTTTAACTAGTTCAACTTCACTCTCCAGTATCTGCCGGGAGGGAAAAATTTCCTTGCAGATGCCGTCTCCCCCATGCCGCAGTACAGTAGCGCCCGAGATGCAGTGATGACATCGATCATCCCATCCAAGCAGCGTGCAGCACCAGCTCTCACCCGACAACAAGCGACACCCCGGCCGTAGCCAGCCCAAGACTTAGTGCAACCTTTAAGAGATGCTCTTGCAAGAGATGAGTGGTTCCAGCAGCACAATGATGACCTATCTGTGAAGCAATAGGGGCTGGTGTGGAAGGACACCAAAATATATGTCCCAGCCAGCCAGCGGACCTAGATTTTTACAGAGGCGTGCCCAAAGATTCTCTTGGCCTGAACCCTGGCAAAGCTGTTCATACATCTACTGACTGCATTGAGTCCCAAAGCGCATCCTCTCAGACCATGGGGTGCAGTTCACTGCAAAATTTGGGGCGGAATTCCTTAATCTGATTGGCTCCTCACAGGGCCTTAGCTCCACCTACCATCCCAGTACCAATGGAGCCTGTCAATGGACCAATTCAGTGTTAGAGTAGTACCTGAGGTGTTATGTCAATTACCAACAGACCAATTGGGCCGAACTCCTGCCTTTTGCAGAAGTGGCATATAATAACTCCGTACATAGTAGCATGGGATTTACCCCTTTCAGGGTAACTAGTGGAGTGGAGTTTGTGCCAGAGATCCCTCACAGACAACCATCCTCGGTATCATTGGCTGAGTGGATGGAAACTTTAAAGGAAACGGGGGGGTAGTGAGTAGAGCATTACAGAAAGCTAGAGAGACACAAAAGAAGCAAGCAGACAAGAGGGCACCACAGGGGGAATTAAGGGTGGGAGATAAAGTGTACCTGTCTACAAAGTTTCTCAACCTGAGGCAGCCTTGTAAAAAACTAGGTCCCAAGTATATTGGACCTTTCCAAATTATCCGGATCGTAAATCCGGTTACTGTAGAATTGCAACTGCCAAAAAGCCTCAGGCGAATCCACCCAGTATTTTGCTGCAGCCTATGTTTTATTTTCCAGGGCTATCATTCTTCTGGAGGGTCAGCATGTCAAGCCTGGCTCGACTCCATGGCTGCCTGCACCTGCTTTCGCTCGCAATTTTCCAGTGACGGGAGGGGGGTTGGTGAATTCCTGGGGGGGGGGGGAGCTATGGAATGCATGAGTGTCTTCTGTTGCCGGCGAGACGTTATCCACCAAGGTCATGAAAAATGTTTGAGCGAGGCTTCCGGTTCCGGTCTGCAGCGCCTGCGGTCGTGCGAAGGGTCCGTTCCCTTTGCCGATCGGTTTCCCCCCGCCGGTAGACCCTGGACAGGGTCGAAAGTCGCCCTGGAGGGGCGACTACCGCTGGGGAGGACACTCGTTGATTTCGGAGGGAGCGACAGCTCCCTCCGAGATCCGAGACAGCTCCTCTGGGCCGACGGGGAAAAGATCGGCCATTAACATGGCCGATCACCTAGCTGCTCCAGCCGCAAGCCACAAGAACAGCTAAGCATAAAGAACCACCGTGGATGATCCGGGTGAGACCTTTCCTTCCCTCTCTGTACCCTAACTACCTTCCTGTGAAAAGCTTTTGGAATTATTTCCCTACTTTAAGAGAGCAGTGTTCGGATATTTGGGAAAAAGAGCTTGGAAAAACAATTAACTTCTATTGACTACTTGAATTGCTGGACTTCGGGGATCCTGAAAAAACTCTGCGTCTTTCTGCCTACTTGTTTTAGCTTGAAACCTTTAGGGAGGGGGGTGGAGTGTTTTTTATTCCTCCCCCCCCTTCTGTACATAAGGTGTCTTAAGCTATTTTATTTGAATTTATTCCTACGTTTAGAAAAATCATTTTAATCATATTATTCAGTTTAAAACCTTTTCTCTCTCATGCTGGGTTTTTTTTTCTGTGCTGTTTCAAATTAGTAACAAAGTATCCGCTTGAGAACTTTCACTGTTTTGCGCTCGGTGTGTATTCAGCCTTTTGGCTCCACGCCCAGACTTGGCTCCACGCCCAGACATTCCTATCTGACCGCAAGAAGATACTTTTTTTTTCCCCCTCTGCTTTCGTTTCTATTATTCTAACTTGACTTTAAAGTGCTTTCTCAGACATATGGATGGCTCTTTTTTTTTTTTGGAGTACAAATACAAGGTTTACCTACAGTTTGGCTTTGGATTTATTCTAGAAAAAACTTTAAAGATGATGTTCCAGAATTAACTACTAATTTTCAGCACAAGGAATAATAGAGGAAGAATACCAACTTTAAAGAGACTGGCAAGCAACTTATACAATTTAAAGAGATGGAAGAATCACATTCACAACTGATTTGGAAACGTATGTTGGGAAGAATTTATGAATTTCATGAGCGAGTGAATGCTAGACTAGATGCCTTCATTATAAAATTTCAAAATGACTTCCAGACTTCAATTGACTACTCTACAACTCACATACTAAATGAAAAACAAAGCAATCTAGAAGAAAATATTACTGAGAACTTGGATGACCAAAGTTGGATTTCCACTGAAATACTTACAAAGTCAAATGCAATGGGACCTGATTTGCAAATACGAGACTTTGAGAATTGTGATAATATGGATAATCAACGAGTAATTATTACACTTAACAAAAAGAACTATACAGCTTTGACAATATTGGAAAAAAGAGAAAAGAAACATGATCAGACTGAATTGTTCAGGACTATACATGATCAAATATGGAGATTTGATGATTTAAAGGCTCTTTTATGGAAACCTGCTTGGCACAAAAAGAAAGCTAGAATTAGATTTAAAAATGAGAATTAAAAATCTATTTGAAGGGTTAAAAAGGCTTAAGATTTTGGTTTGAGATAATACTACTGAGATGAAAATTATTGATTTGATTATGGTCTGGAATGGTAATATGGAATTGGTAAACAAGAAGAATAGAATAAGAAATAGAATATAGATATGAAAAGAAGTAAGAAAATATTTTTCTTTTTTTGTTGTTGGGAATAGATGGGATTTAAATTTTAGAGTAGAATGAGAAATGGAATATAGTTGGGAAGTAGGAAAATATAATGGTAATAATATGTATATTTTAGAAATAATTATGGTTTTATGAGGGAAATTGAGAGATTTGAAATGTAGCTTATTGTTTATTCAAGGCCAAATTGGAAATTAGTTAAATTCAAAAATGAGTTGGATTGATATTGGTGAAATATTACTGACATTTTTTTCTTTTATAATGATTGAATGCTAATTAGAAATGTATTAATTTGATTATGTTAAAGCAATTGAGGAACTTTTAGAGATATGGATTGATTTATAAAATATATATTTGATAGAGTATAGGAAATAGAATATAGTTGGGAAGTATTAAAACATAATAGTTGATATAATATGTATATTTTAGAAATAATTATTGTTTTATGGGAAATTGGGAGACCCGAAATGTAACTTATGTGTTCATTTTAGGCTAAAGTGGAAAATGGTAATGGTAAAATAGTTAAACTTAAAAACAGGATTTTGATGGATATAAGTGAATTACTATTGATATTTTTTTTTACAATGATTGAATTTTATTTAGAAATGTATTAATACTAGGTTATAGCTTGAGGGAATAGAGAAGGAACTTTTAAGGAATTCTTGAATTATTTATGTTTGATTATATTGTTGTTGTTGTTGTTTTGGATGATTGACCACCCTATCTCCACGTGGATTCTTAAAGCACTTCGATGTAAAACCAAAAAATACCAATAAAACTTGTTTATATATATATAAAAAAAAAGTTTGAGCGGCGCAGACAGTTTTTTCTCAAAGCAAAAAAACTGCACTCAGTTGGTGAACTATGAACTGTGGGTGGCCCGGAGGGGAAAAATGGGTTTTACCTATGTGGCTTTTTGCAGGAAAATCACAGAACTGACTTTGCTTCTGCTGTGCCTAGATGGATCTTTCAATAAAGCTACACTCTTAGTAGCTCTAAAAAGACAGGAGTTTCTTTTCTTGAATGTGCCAAATGGGACGGTTGACATCAATGCAGTCCTAGGCTGCAACAACAGAGGAATAGTATCAAGATAATGTGACGTATTAGTACCACTATATACTGCCCTGGTGAGACCACACTTGGAATCCTGCGTCTAGTTCTGGTCACCACGATACAAAAAAGATGTTGAGACTCTAGAAAGAGTGCAGAGAAGGGCAACAAAGATGATAAGGGGGCTGGAGGCTAAAGCATATGATGAATGGTTGCAGGAATTGGGTATGTCTAGTCTCTAACAAACAGAAGGACTAGGGGTGATATGGTAGCAGTGTTCCAATATTTGAGGAGCTGTCACAGAGAAGAGGGGGACAACCTATTATCTAAAGCACCTGAAAGCACCTGAAGTCAAGACAAGACGAAACGGATGGAAACTTATCAAAGAGATCCAACCTGGAACTAAGGAGAAATTTCATGACAGAATAATTAATCAGTAGAGTGGCTTAATTGCAGAAGTTGTGGGTGCTTCATCACTGGAGGTTTTTAAGAAGAGATTGGACAGCCATTTGTCCGGAATGGTATAGGGTCTCCTGCTTGGGAAGGGGGTTGGATTAGAAGACCTCCAAGGTCCTTTGCAACTCTGTTATTCTGTATTTTTATCTTTAGCCACAGCCTAAGGAGGAAAGGGGCGTTGTTTTGTACACTCGGTTATTTCTATTACCATTACAGTTTAAAACAACTTGAGGCATAATCCATAAAATTGCCTGCATCAAACGATATCATACACAATTGTGTATACTGCTCCAGCCCAAGGAGAATTTGAAAAAGCAAAGATATAAAGTAAAGATGGGAAGTGAGTTTAACTGTCATTGTACCCAAGTGCCTCAGTGTAAAGCAGAGATAACTTGGAAGTGGCCAGTGAGCAGAAAAGAGGGAATGGTGTGTAATGCCACTCTGAAAAGAAACCAGACCAGGCTGTTGAATCTGATATAAGGTGGCTACAAAGTGATGATGGGTAGGTGAAGCTAGCCTTTGGGTACTGAACATCTTTGGAGAAAACCCTTGCTACTCTGGATAATCGGAGGGGTCTGCCCAGTCCATTTTTGATCTTTGTAAAGTTCTCATAACTAAAGGTAGTGTTATGTAGAATAGTGCTCACGTGCCCCATTTTGGATCATTTCCCTGTAATGTTTATGACCTGTACCTCAACAAGAATCCTAAATGCATCCTGCTCATTATGGTAATTTGTTATCTTCTTGGATAAAACGTGATGTAAAGAAATTATACCAGTCTCCTAAGGGAGAAAAGGTGGTTTATCATTATTTTATCCTGGTCAGACCACCTCTTCATCTTCCACAGACACACTCCTACCAATAGGAGAAGTCCTTTACTCTTCAGAACAGGAAACTATTAAAAGCTTCCATGATTATTAAATAGCATCTATATTCCTACATGTACTGATCCTATGATTATGTCAACTGTGACTGCAAAGGAGCCTGCCATTTGGCACCAAAATAAGCATTATCACACATACAGAGATCATTGCAGCGAGCCTTCACTCACATAAAAGGTATTTCTCAGACCTGTGAAATCTTCCTTGGCACAAGGAAGAAAATCAATTTGCTGCAGTGATGGAAGGTGTCCAGAGCCTAGATGGAGAATTGGGTGATAATGTGGCCACCCAACTGCCAGTAAATACTACAGGTAGTCCTCAAGAAACAACAGGTCACTTAATGGCCATTCAAAATTACAACAGACCTCCCCAAAAGCTACATATGACCCTGTTTCAAAGTTAAGACAGCTGCAGCACCCCCACAGTCATTCACCCTTATGACCAACTACAGGGATGCTGCAGCACCTACCTTTATCCCCCCATCTCACCCTGCTGGGACCCTGCAGCACTTAGGCCTGCTCCCCATGCCTCCTGGAAGCAACCGCCACTTTCAGCGCTCTGACAATTCCTTGCGGAAATGGTGCTTTCGGAGCTTTCAGCCCCGATCAGCTGGCCATCGGGAGACTGAAAACCTCTCCTGGCTCTTGCTAGGCTATGGGGAAGCCAGCTGCCTGCATGCAAAGGTGGCAGCTTCAGGAGGAGCTTCTCAAAACCTTTTCCTTAACATCCTCCCTCCCCCAGAAAGCCACATTTCTTCAATAAAGAAAAAAAAAGTTGGGGGACAGACTTGTTGCTCTCCTGCCCCCCCAGGTGCTAAAACTAAAATCTCCACCTCTGCCCACCACTCCTCTATCCCTTTTAAAAACCTCATTTGCTAAATTTACTGCATGCCTGGAAAAAGGGTGACCAAATCCCTTTTGGAAAGGAAAAAAGAAAGGAAAGGAAATCTTTCTGCTGCTCGCGTTGAGGAGCTGAAGAAAAAGTTCAGCTCAAAAAGTTCAGCTGGCTAGAGCAGGGCTTTTCAACCGGTGGTACACGTACCACTTGTGGTACATTAACAAGTGGCAGGTGGTACGCAGGCCTGCCTAGCCAAGTGTAGTGGGGGAGGGAATGAGCCAGCACAGGCAAGGACTTACAGTGAGAGAGTCCTCTGGAGCTGCAGAGTGGGTGGGGAGAGACAAAGGGCCCAGGCTCAATTCTGGCTCACCCTCCCCCATGAGAAAGGAGGAGGAGGGGGGCGGAGACAGAGGCTATAAAAGGAGGCAGTTTGGGCGGGAGAGGGAGAGAGAAAAAAAGAAGCAGCCTTGGGAGGAGGCCGAGTCAGCTGTAGTTGCACCAAAGGAGGAGGGTGGGGGGGAGAGGAGATCAAATCAAGCAGGCCAGCCATGAGCTGATTTGCAACTGCTGTGGCAGCCACCTGAGCTGGCAGCAGCAAACAGGCAAGAAATGCAGTGGGGGAGGGGTCGCCCTCCAAGAGGAATGAAAAAAAGGTAGCAATGGCTGGAGGTGAGGCACGGAGGAGGGAGGGAGGGAGATGGAGAGTGGAAGGATTCTTATGTGCTTTTGTGACTTTGAAGTTCTGGGATTTGTGCAATGTGGGCTTTGTGTTCTTAAGGAGTGTTTGGCAATTTCTGTTTGGCTGATGGCTGGTGTTAGCTTCTATTGCTCTGCTATTGTTAGCTGTAAGTTCTGCTGCAAGGGATTTTGAAGTATTTTTCTCCTGAATGGATTTTGCCTGTAGATTCTTTTACTTATGATTGGAGCCATTTGGGGAGGCTGCCTTAGCCGGCAGCCAATACTTACTAAAAAAAATATTCTTCCTTACTTTCCTTTCTAGCCACTTTTTGTGGGGGTTAACGACGTAAACCCCACACGTTTCACAATATTCTTTATTCTTACAGTCAACTTTTCCCTCCATAGCGAGTTGTGTGCATCTTTCAAGACACACCTTAGACCGGCAAAGCTCTTTGCACCTACAGCAGCGCGTCTTCTCCTCCTCTACCTGCTGACATTCTTGCCTGAGGCATGCTCTGCAGATATATTGACAGCCATGACTAAATTTGTGGTGGTAGGGTGTGTGGCAGAATTTACAGAAATAGCGTTCACCCAGGAAGCCCTTGATATTTTTGATGCCATAGTAATGCTTGTCGTGTAACAATATAAACACTATTTTTTCTTGCTGGGGACTACCTGTGACAAAAAACCTCCACCCGTCCTGCATATAAAACAAGATCTTTATAGTGACCCTTAAAGCTTCTTCAAAGAGGTGTATCTGAGAAAAGTCAATCCTGTTTTCTGTGGAAACACCCAGTCTGCTGTGAAGTTCCCTGGCCCTGGTAATAATTTCTTGATTTCTAACATCCACACCAATCAGCCAGAGCAAACAGCTAGCAAAACACAGAAATTCACCTCCCACATTGAAATCTACTAGGTGTTGTCTTTTTCTCTCCAGCACTCTGGTGAGCAGCACAGTGTTTAACTTCCTAAGCCCTCCCCCCTCCTTGTTCTTCATGACGGTAACCACTAATTGTAAATTACCCCCCCACACACAATATCTCTGCCTTACTTTGAAGCAGATTTTCAACACTGGTCAGAAAATCATCAGCATTTAAATCATTCACACGCCTCCTAAGAGAAAAGAGAGGATGATTTAACCCCTCTGCATCCAACCGGAGTTGAACAAAATTGTTTGGGCCTATGTCCCTAGCAACATTATTCAAAAGAGTCTGTATCGCATTATGAATAGCCTCTATAGCATCTACAAAAGACTGGATTCGGTCAAGATTAACAAATCTATATCGATGATAGTATTCCACAGCCCTGAAATTTTGGATAGGCTTCTCCCATGCCTGCACCATATCCAGATAAACATCGTTCATATTCTGAGAGTTTGCAGAGTTAGGGGCTTGTAGCTGTGGCGTAGAATGACATATCTCTTCTTCTGGTTGAGACACAGGCATAGAATCACAACTATCACTGTCTGCTGGGGATGCGGGAAGTCCGCCTCCATGCATTTTTGCTTTTTTGCAGGCCGGCTCTGGTTAAACAAACAAACAAACAAAAGGCTATCACCAACATTCCTAATAATGTAATACCAACCCCCCCCCCCCTTTTAGTTTCTAAAAAATACTAATGGTTTTGTAGTTGGATAAAATGCTAGATATTATACCTCCTAACAGCATTCGTGTTGTGTGGCTTGTGGAAGGCTGAGGGCTCATGTCATGCTGGGCCCCTTGGAGCTCTGTGGGGATTGTGAGATCCACGAATGGCTGATCGCCCTCCCATTCTGAAGGAAAAGAAAAATCCCAATGGTCTGAATTGTTGCAGAAATGTTTATAAGAATCTAAATGTATGAAAGTATGAAAGACAAATACCTTCATATACCCTCAAACATTCTGAGTCTGTCAATTCATTCTAGTGAAAGAAAACAATCAGTCAAACAAACAAAGCAGACAAGAATGTTATAAGCTCCATATTGCATCTGTTTCAAAAATTAGGTATAAAACTACTTACAATAGTAGCCTCCATTCTGAAAAGGGTCTTCTTAGCAGATCAAATGGCTCCAGAGGTATGGATATGCCAGAAACCAGTATGGACCCTACTTTTATACACGCTGGTGATGTCACAAATTAATCACATCAGAGAAGGTGTGTTCTTCACACCTTTTGCAAAACTGGCCACCCTTAACTACCCAGGAAGCTGCATTTGAATGGTAGGTGATGTTGCAAATTAATCACATCAGAGTTGGTGAGTTCTGCACAACTTTTTGCAAAACTGGCCAGCCCCGCCTCATCAGGAAAACCCAATTGAATAATATCACATGAGCTTTGATTAAATTGTGTTTAACATCTGACAAGGTTAAACAGGTGGTCAGCAAAAAGAAAAAACATAATACATCTTTCATGTGATTTGTAAAGCACATTTTATTATAAATTTCATAGCGTTAACAGTTTCTTGTAATTAATTTCTGTTACATTCTGGCATATGAACCTCTTCAGAGACAATGGCAATTCATCTTCAATCTTTGACATTAATGACAGTGGTTTACTGTTCTTCTCGATACGCTGTATGAATGTCTTGAGCTCACCAAGGGAATCCCGGGTGAAATATAAGTTATTCATTTTGTCAGACATACTGATGATGATCCAGAGAACATGAGACATAGAAAGTCTAAAGCATAAGCTGTTAATAAGCTCTGTTTCACTGATACTATCCACATGATCTTCATCTGCTTGTAGACATCCCATTAAACAATGGTGTAATATTTTAATGATACACGCTTTCAGAATCTGAGGCATGCTGACATTTTGAGACTCCACCGTTTCTAAAACAGGAAATAAGGTAGAATTAGGCTAGCTGTTTCAACTAATCAAAATACTGTTTTCTTAATGTTTAGATTTACTTACCATTTGATGTTTTGCAGAACCTGCAATAACAAGGTTTTATAAGTTTGTTCTCTTCAATGAAGCCATATAGCTCAGATCCTTTTCTTATTCTACGCCCACGCTTGGGAGGTTTGGGGGTCAAATTTACATCAAACAAATCTCCATCAGTATTTGCCATCTTCAAAAGACTGCTGGAATTAAATCGCTAGCTGTTCAGGCCTGCCTGCACAAACTCCCCTGCCCCTTGCAATGACACGTCCTTGAGCCTTGCGCATGCCCAGAATCACGGGGGTATGACATGCCCGGGCATGTCCCAAACAAGGCCTAACCCCCTTTTTTTAACTAGCAGACACAAACACGCATGCCCCAGAATCGCGGTCCTGACATGCCTGAACAAGGCTTAACCCATACTTGCCGCCTGGCTTCTTGCCGCTTGTGAGCATTTTAATTCCTGTTAATATTCCTTGTCTTTTGCTATGGGGGGAGGGGCAGAATAAATTTTATTAAGGCCGTGCTTCGAACGGTTATGTGTACATGGGGATTTGAGGGTGCAATTGGCAAAATATGTGTCTTTAGATTTTTACAAAGGTAAAAACCAGGTTTTAAAAGGGTTGTGGTTTGTTTTTTCCCCTGCATTCGAGGAAATGATTTTAAAACCGCCTAGAAATAAATACCTTTTAGAAAAAAAGGGGGTTAAATGCAGGGCCTGGCTGCCTTTTAGGGGCTCCTTTTTCCCCCAGCTTTTGAGGCACTGATTTTTAAAACTCCACAAAAATTAAAAGCATCATTAGGCTAGAATGATTAGAAAAGCATTTTTTATTTCACAGCTCCCCAAAGTAGGGCTTGTTTCCCCAAAACACAGGCCTCTGTTTTACTTTACTTTACTTAGCTTTTTTTGGTTTTGAATGTCCATAGAATTAGTTTAGGGTTAAGCTAATCATGTCCCCAGAGGCTTGACTGCCACATCTTTCTTGATGGGGTTAGGTTCAATACGCCTTATCTGAAAATAGGGCTGTTAGAGCTACTCATGCTTATCTTGATGGGCTTAGGCCAACACGTCATATCCGACTAGGGTTATGACCTTGTGAGTCTTGCACCACGTGGGGGTGGATTATGCACATCACATCCGGGGGAGGAGGGCTATGCACGTCATATCCGGGGGTGGGGGCTGGGCACGTCACTTCCTCTTAGGGCCATGACCTGGTGATGTAATCAACACGTGGGTTTGTTTACTTTGATGACGTCACTGATCAAAAGTGCTGATAATTTTCATTAAAAAAAGGTATACACTACTTCTACTGGTATGACTTCTGTCTTAGTTATTCATTTTATTTGTAACAAACCACTTTTACTTCTCTCATGAGTCACCACCACCATCTTTGTTCTTCCTCTGGGGTCACCTGAAATTCTAATAGAGATATTCAAAATAGGTAGGGGTTCTGGTCCACTACCCATTCAAGTCCTTTTAAACGTGACTTTCAGTCCTTGTCCTGGAATAACCGTCCAACCTCTTTCAGGTCCACTCACCACCTTCGCTTGTGTGTAGTGAGTCCAACCCTTCTCAGCCCTCCGGACAGCAGATTCAATACAAGGAACTTCCCTTCTTTGGTTGTAGAAATTCCTCCTTCCATTTACGAATCAGCACCCACTGTCCCGGCTGGATCTTATGGACTGGAAATTCCAAAGGAGCTGTTTGCGCCACCAAGCCTTCCTGTCAAAGAGAAGACAGAGACCCCAGTACTTGTTCCACATATAGCTATTGGTCTCCCTCCTTTGGGAGCCTTAACCATTCATTAACCCTTTTACATATCAAACATCCCTCTGTAGCCCTTTGGGCTATCCCATAAATTCCAAGGGTAGCATAGAATTTCAAATACATTTCTGCCTATGCTTTAATTCCAGAATGACTCCCCTCATGTAATTTTTGGATCACCATTCTTGCAGTACCTTGTGATAACCACAGAATTCCCTTAAGGCCATTTTTATTGTTTGGTAATTATAAATCTACTATAGCCTCAATCCTTTTACTATCTATTTTCCTTTCCCCTTCAACTATAATATATCCTAGATATTTTACCTTTCATACCAATTGGGCTTTATTTGCTAAACACCCTCAATCCTTTCTTCTGCCAAAAAAAGTTGCTTTCCCATTTCTTGATAATTCCCAGAATAAGATCTTACAAAACTGGGAAGCTACATAAGAATGTATTTGCTTCCACAGCTAAAAGTGGAGGAAAGAAAAAAAGAAAAACCATTTGTCCTGTGTCAGATAGACTATACTTGTCCATGGAAGATCTATCAAAAATTGTCACATTTTTCTTTCTCCTCCCCCTTTCACCCGGATTAGATACCATGTTACAAAAATATAACTCAATAAACTTATTGTAAATAACACATTCAGGATTTTAAAAGGTAAGCACATAGGCTTGTTGCAGAAAACCACAGGACTCAGACCACGGAATCAAAAGAAGTTGGTTTATTTGCGCAAAGGTTCAGAGCAAAAATCATAACAACCTCTGAACACCTTCTCATGGAATAACAAGTACATATATACTCTTTTAGAAGCAGCAAAACACGGAAATGTAACTTGTTAGCATTGATTGGTTACTTGAATGACAGCCCCCTGTTGCTATGCTAGAATAGCGAAATATCTTGTCCCCCTCTCATGGATCTAGGTTACAGGTATCTTGCCAAAGCATTTCCTGCAGTTCGTTTGTGGTTAGCTACCAGCAAGAGCAAGACATAGAAACGAGACATATGTGGTTACTTGCAACAGAGCCTCAAGCTTGACACTCATATGTGACCGACAGATGAACTTGTGGTTTGACATTTTTCACTTCCTTTTTTGTTTCTTCTAGCTAATACACGCATTTAAGACTCATGTCCTATTTTATGACCTATGTCTTGTTTTATGTCCTGCCTTAGGCTCACCAATTAGCATTAGCCAACATTTCTGGAATGCTTTTTGTCTCAGGCAGATAATATTCAAATCACTCTTGTGGCAGCACATCAAAGAACAACAGGGTAGCTAAGAAGACAAAAGATTGTCTCCCCCTTCCCCCACTCACCAAACCAGACAGAGTAAAAATTTATACAAAACTTTTGCTTGAAACAGCCCTCAGGAGGAAAATTGCCATAACATTTACAGAAGTGGCTTGCCAAAACCTCCCTCCTAGGGCTGAACAAAAATAAACCAGCCCCAAAACACTCAGCCATCCCTCATGGCCAAAGCAGGATTTGAACTCAAATCCAGCCTTGCAGCCTGTGGCCATAATCCTAAAACCAAATTGGTTTTCCATAAAGGTTTCCCTTCCCCTCCTTGGCTCCAAGGAAAAGGAAAACAAATTGAACACACACAGTATGCAACAATTAATCATCTCTTTTGCAGTAGCAAGGAGTCCCAAAGACACATATTTATCAGATGTTAATAAAACATAATAGGATTGTTCCTTTTTGACAAGAATACATTATAAATGCATTATTAAGGATAAATCCAAACTAAAATGCAAAGGAAAATCACTGAAGCATGCCACACATACAAAAACAGAATATCAGAGTTGGATGGGACATTAGAGGTCCTCTAGTCCAACCCCTTACTGAAACAAGAAACTCTATCCATTTCAGACCCTATCAATTTCTAACCTCCTCCCAAAAACCTCTAATAATGAAGCACCCACAGTTTCTGGAGACAATTATCCCACTGATTAATTGTTCTTACAGTCAGGAAATTTTACCCAATTTCTGTTCTTTAAAAAAAACAAAAACAAACATGCAGACAGAAACTGCCTCCCCCCCTTTTTTTTCTTTTTTCCCCTGCATCTCTTACTTTTCCAAGGCAGAAATTCTTGGGTTAAAAAAAGTAACAAACTAAACATGCTTAAAAGGACTGCTTAAAAATTTCACCCCCCTTCAGCAGCCCTTCCACCATGGGCTTTAAACCCATTCTTCCTTCCAATGTAATGTTATATACTGTTTCTGGTGAATTACTTCACCAGGGTTCTTTAAAGTCACCTTTAAAGGATCCATGTGTACCCCTCTTCTATTGCCCTATTAGGCCCATATAAGAGGGTCCCCTATTCCTTGAGCTTCCTCGCTCAAGGCCATAATATTTACAATTATTTCTCTTTCATTCCCCATAATAACAATCCCCAATTTACCAATTAAGTACCTCCTGGCCAAATTGCAGTTCCTTTTACCAATATTAAGTTGCACCATAGTCCAGGTCCTTTTGCTACTGTCTGAACCATAGCAGATTTAAATATTGTTGCTTCTACTACATGTCCTCAATTTCCTGATCCCTAATCTTCCCTTTCCCAATTTGCATTCCTGGAGGTATATAGTTCAGGGTAAATCTGGTGGCTCCGGAATCCACCGAATCCTCCTCCAGGGGTCCAACCTTTAAGGTTTATCAGGGGTTCCTAAAAAGCTGGACCAGAAAACAGATTAGTCCCCTGACACCCCTAATCCTCATAATTCACCAAATTTGCTAGTTCTTCCCCCTCCTTCCTCTTAGGGCACTCATTTTTTTTTCCAGTGTTCTTCTCCTTACAAAAGGCACATTTATTTATTTATTTATTTTTACGGACTGGGGAAATTTTCTCCTAGGGATTTATATCCCCTGGTGCCAACTGGCTGTCCTCACCCCCAGCCTAGACCTCTCCCAAGACCCCTTACTGATTTCCTGATTACTCCTCCCCATCCTCTTTGCTGGCCTGTTTGCACCAATTGAGCCATCATTTTTATCTTATCTTTCAGTGTTCTTCTCTCCTCTTCTCTTTTCGCATATACTTTCTGAGCCTCTCTTACCGGTAATAAATCTTCTATTGTTTTAGTTTTCCATGTGTCTAATTTCTGCATTTTTACCCTAATATCTTCCCATGCTTTCCATACAAATTGATATTTCAACATCATTTGATGTCCTGGATTACCAGGATCCAAATGTTCATACTTTTGAAATTGGCTTTTTAATTTCTCTACCCATTCAGTCATGTTTCCTCCTTTCCTTGTTCTTTTTTTTTTTTAAAAAAATACATTTTATTGGATTTTTATAGGGGTAGAAGGGTTACATAAAGTGCTTAGGAAACACCGTGGAGGTGGGTATATCAAACATTCAAAAGAACAATCACAAGTATATAGCTCAAATTAATTCATTTTAAATTCCCTCTCTAATTCCCTCATAGTCTTGCATATTCAAATTAATATATTTATACATAAACTTCAAACAATCCTATCAAATATCACTTACATTTCAATTATAAAGATCCAGGTCCTGTTTTTAAGCTTTACTAACTTACAATTACCATATTTTAATTAGCCTTAAATAGACATAATATTAACACTTCGGGTGTCCTTTTTTTTTTTTTAACATAATGATTATATCTAGTATATTATTCCCACAGTAATATTCTTTGGTTTTCTTCATTAATACCATTTCTTCTCTTGTTACCAATCCCTCTTATTCTTCTTCTATTACAAAATAATTATCTTATTTAAAATAAAAATGTCAAACCAACAAATAGATTTCTATCTAACTTAAGTATATATTCTATCAATTCATCTATGTCTATACCAAATCTTTTTAACCCAGTAAATAAAGTTCATCTGTCCAATAATTGTCATATCTAAGACAAAATATTATTACAAAGGATATCCTCTTGCGAAATTCACGTGTTCCATTAGTTGTTAAATCAATCAAAAAGTCAAAGCCTTTTTAAACCCATTAAATAAAACTTTAAACTACATTTTTAAATCTAACTCTAGGTTTCTTTCTGTGCCATATCGGTTTCCATAATAAAATTCCTGCATCATCAAACCACAATATTAGAGAGTCAATATTCTTCAGTGCTTCAAATTGGTCAAAGTTCTCTTTCCTTTCTTCTAATAGCCTATGGATGATAGAAGCCGTTTTATTCCATGTTATGTTTACCAGTTGTTTATCCACATTATCACAATTTTCAATAACTTGTATCTGAGTGTCAGTCTCTGTTGATGTTGATGCTTCAGACATCTCAGTTAAAATTATTCTATGATCATCAAGCTTCTCCATAGATTGCGTTTGGAGTTGTATAGAGTTAGTTTGTTCCTTAGTTTCCACAATTTCTCTCAGTGTAGTTTCATAGTTGAGTTGTTGACATGGTTCTTCTTTA
This sequence comes from Azemiops feae, assembly GCA_023970755.1. Taxonomy (NCBI): domain Eukaryota; kingdom Metazoa; phylum Chordata; class Lepidosauria; order Squamata; family Viperidae; genus Azemiops; species Azemiops feae. The sequence continues at coordinate 158,763 of JALGBA010004124.1, read as the reverse complement.
AGTTGTACATATTGCTCACTAATCTCTTTAGCGTCAGTCTGTTTCTTCTCCACTGTTTTTCGGTCTATAATTTGATCCGTCAGAGTTTGGAAGTAAGAGTTTATATCCTCTGTGGCTTCCAGAATTTTTTCCAATATAAGCTCATAGTCCAGCTGTGTGTTAGATTCCATATCAATAGTAGAAGATTTTTTAATCTTTTAGTGAAGGCTCTATTTCGTAGAAATCAAAGAAATATTCACCTCCAGTTTTCCATAGACTAAATCACCACACAGCTGATACTCTTATCATCTTTTGAAGGTCAGAGCCATCCTTAGCCATATAAAAATTACAGTTGCAGTAACACTTTTCGTCACAAGATGTCCTCAGCAGGCTATAAGGTCTTTCTTTTTTTTTCCAAATTAATAATTTTTTTATTTTTCACATTAAAAAATATGAAGAAAGCCCTCTCCAAAATAATAGACGTGTAGTTATAACAATAATAGTCAAACATAAAATGTTTTCAGGCCCCCTCAGTATTCCAAAGATTAAATAGTCAATAAAAAATTAACTGGTTTATTTTTTCTTCAAGGCTGTTTTTCCCAAGTGCCCAAACGCTGCTCCCTCACAGCAGGGAAGTAATTCAAGCACAAAAGCTTTTGACAGGAGAGTGATTAGGGAAAGAAGGGGTAGGAAAGGTCTCACCCGGATTCTCCACAGGGGTTCTTTACGCTTAGTTGTTCTTCTGACTTTCGGCTGGTGCGGCGAAGTGATCGTCCATTTTGCTGGCCGATCTTTCCTCCGACGGCCCTAAGGAGCTAGCTCGAACTGAGGAAGGAGCTGCCGCCCTTCCCCAGTCAAGCGGAGGCCTCCCCAAACGGTGGTCGCCTCTACGGGGCGACTTTCGACCCGATTAAGGGTCTACCGGCGGAGGGAAAGCAGCCGGTGGGAGAGACGGATCTCCCCGTGCGACTGCGTGTGCCGGAACCGGAAGTCCTCCTTTCCTTGTTCTTAATCACAGTGCCTTCTGAATGTTAAGACTGAGGCACTGCATATTTAAATACCTTTTATCCCCTATAATCAGCCATAGCTTCCTCTCTGCACTCTGTTACCATCCCACTTTGGATCTGCAACAGGGATCTCAGCCTGTTCATTCTTTTGTAAATCTTTTTCTTACACTGTTCCTATTATGTTCTGGGATCTTTGAGGCATTGAGGCGGCGAAGGTGAAAATAACAACACGTTTATTGGTTAACACAGAAGCGGCCCTAACAGCCGCTTAACTTCTATTTATACAGACCGCCGATAGGCGGCGGCCAATGGAATTAAAGCAGTTATTCCCGCCCAAAACACAAACTTACAATTCTGCAGACAGGCAGTCTGGAGTTTAAACGGACACAGCAGTTACTTATTTATAACTGATTCCAAGTAATTTACATCAATACATAACACCCCTTCCCCCTAGATAGTTCACAATTTCAAGTATTGAACATAGTCCTGCAAATACTTTGGTGGCTTCCGCGACCGTTCCGAACGTCTCGGAACTGCTGGAGGTTCCCAGTCTACCGGCTCCCTTGTCTGGCTGGGTGGACCGGGACTCTGGGACCCGTTCGCTACAGGTAAACCCGTGTCTTTTTGGCTGGTCTGGCCGAGTAGACCTGCGCCAATGTCCATTGATGGAACAGTTTCTGCTGAGCTGGAAATCGGGGCCATTTGCCGGTTTCGCTCAGTGGTTGCAGTCTCTGCGCTCAGGGGTGACTCGCTTCCCGCTATTACACCATTCATGCCACTGGGAGTCTCGCCAGCACTTTGAGACTCTGATGCAAGGGTGCTGTCGTGCTGTTCCTGGTGTTGACTCTCAACCATGTGGTGAGCCAGCAACTGGTTTGCTAGCCTCCGGCGCAATTGGTCGATGTGCCGGCGTAGCACCTGACCGTGTTCCAGGACCACTTCATAAGAGAGTGGTCCTGACACCTTACAAACCACAGCTACCACCCACGGTGCCCCTTTACCGTAATTTCGCGCCCAAACCCGGTCACCTACTTGCACGTTTCGAGGGGGCTTTGGCTGTGCTGTGTCTGAGGCAACTCGGTCTGGATGCAGACGGTCCAACTTGGTGGTTAAACGCTGTCCCCATCTGAGTTCTGCTGGGCTTCTGCCCGTAGAAGTGCAGGGTGTCGTGCGTTGGCAAAGTTAAAAGTCTGCCAGCCGATGCTGCCAATCGCCGGTCATGATTCTCTTTAACGACTCTTTGATCGTTCGAACCATGCGTTGAAGCTGGGTGAAAGGGGGCTGAAGTGGCATGCCTGATCATTTTAGCCCTCAAAAAGGACTGAAATTCTGCAGCGGTAAATTGAACCCCGTTGTCAGAAACAATTACGTCGGGTAACCCGTGTGTGGCAAAGATTCTGCGCAGTTCCTGGATGGTCCTGGCAGTAACCACTAACCACTTAGAGTGACTGTCCACAATGAGGAACAGTTGTCCCTGGAATGGTCCTGCAAACTCTATGTGGATTCTGGACCATGGGGTTTGCGTGGTTTCCCAGCGATGTATTGGGGCTTGAGGCATTTCGGGTCTGTATTGCTTGCAAACGTGGCAACTTTGTACTTGGACCTCAATATCCTTATCCAGCCCTGGCCACCACAGGTAGCTTCTCACGAGTGCCTTCATCCTGACTATCCCAAGATGTCCCAAATGCAGAGTGTTGTGGTCCGAAGGAGGATACAATCCTTGAAAACGGAGACATTATTCTCTGTTTTAGTTTCTTTATTTTGCATTCCTTGCCAGGAGTTTTGATACAACCCTTCGGTACATTACAAAGCGGATGCCAGAATATGGATTTCTCTGGCTGGCGTCTTTCTTATCTTGCTAACTCCTCCCTTACTTTATTGTCATGATTTACGTCTTCCAATTAGGCTGGAGGCCAAAGATTCACTTCCCTTCCCAATCTCCAGCTTTCTTCACAATTCTCCTCCCTCTGTATGTCATCTGATTTAACTCCAAAAATACCAAACAGTTCTGCATATCTTGTCAATGCAATAATATCCCATATTAACAGCGTTGACATCCGGCCCCCCTTACAAAAAGGACAGATCCTGTAATGTAAACAAAACCATATATTAATGACTAGTCTTCGGTTTGTTGGGGTATTTCGTATGAAACCTTTTGACGAGCCTGTCAGCTTTCACCTCACTGGATTTCACCCAAGTGGCTTCAGACATCGGGTATCCCTTCCATTGTACTAGGTACTGCAATTTCCCTTTAAAAATTCTAGAATCAAGAATATGTTTCACTTCATAATGGGTCTGTCCCGCAACTACGAAGGGCCCAGGTGCTTTCTTCGGGGGAGGTCTTAAAAGTGGAGCCCCGATAAGGCTTTAACAAGCTACTGTGGAAGACAGGGTGAATTTTACCCAAAAGTCTAGGGAGTTTCAGTTTTACAGTGACTGGATTGATGACCTTTACAATAGGAAAAGGTCCTAAGAATTTCGGTCCTAATTTCTTGCTGGGTAATTTGAGGCGTAAATATTTGGTTGACAAATAAACCTTTTCCCCAACTTGGAATGTTCTTTGGGGAGCCCTCTTTTTGTCAGCTTGTTTTTTATAGGTTGCCAAAGTCTTTTTTAAAGCAGTTTTTGTGTTTCTCCAAACTTCCTCCCATCCCCTCACCCATTGGTCAAGTGTCTGGGAAGCGGTTGGCACTTGGGGATATTCAGGAATTGGACTGAACTCTTTGCCTGTGGCTACTCTGAAAGGTGTGTAGCCAGTGCTGCTGTGCACAGAATTGTTATACGCCACTTCTGCGAAGGGGAGGAGGTCAGTCCAGTTCGTCTGTTGATAAGACACGTAGCATCTGAGATATTGCTCCACCATTTTGTTAGCGGCTTCTGCAGCTCCGTTGGTGGCCGGATGAAAAGTAGATGAGAAGCCTTGAGATGATCCAATTAATTTAAGAAAACTCCTCCAGAACTTTGCTGTGAACTGCACCCCCGTCTGAGATTATTCGCTTAAGGGCGCCGTGCAGTCAGTAGATATGTTTCAGGAACAATTTAGTCAGTCGTTGAGCAGATGGGAGTCCTTTGCAGGCGATGAAATGAGCCTGCTTCGAAAACAGGTCTATTACAGTCCAGATGACAGTATTTCCTCTACTCTCAGGTAGGTCTACGATAAAGTCCATAGCTATTTGTTCCCAGGGTTGGGAAGGTTCTGCCACCGGCTGCAGTAATCCAGGAGTTTTCCCCGGTATTCTTTTCATTGTAGCACATACGATACAACTCTTCACATAATTTTCCACATCTCGTTTCAGTCCCGGCCACCAAAATTGCCGGCGGGTGAGATGTAGTGTTTTTAGATATCCAAAGTGTCCAGCCTGCTTTACATCATGGCTGTGTTTGAGAGCATTGAGACGGAGGGATTCGGGCAAATACAGTTTCCCCCCTTTGTAAGCCAAACCATCCCGGCATGTCAAGGAGGTTTGATTATCTTTGAACCATTGATCGGTGAGGAGCTCTCGTTTTATTTTCTTTGCTCCAGGGTCATCTGGATTTGGGACCCTGCGAGGCGTGATTTGTGCAACAGGTTGTGGATTGGAGATAATCGCCTCGTTGACTTCTTCACGTTCGCTTTTGTATTGGGGCAATCTCGATAGCGCATCAGCTAGGAAGTTTTTTCCCCCTGGTATGTACTTTAGAGTAAAGTTGAAGCGGTTAAAGTACTGTGCCCACCGTACTTGCTTTGGGGACAATTTTCAGTGCCTCTAGGTTTTTGTGATCTGTCCATACTTCGAATGGCACCTTGCTCCCCTCCAGATAGTGTCGCCAGTTTAACAGCCCCCATCTAATTGCGAAGGCCTCCTTCTCCCATATTGCCCATCCCCGTTCACTTTCCGTAAATTTTTTGGAGGTGTAGGCGCAGGGTTGCAGGACTCCCTTCTTGTTCTTTTGAAGCAATACAGCTCCAACTGCCACATCACTGGCGTCGGCTTGAATTACAAAGGGCTCCCCTAGACAGGGGTGCTTTAGGACCTGTTCGGCAGCAAATAGTCTTTTTAAATTCTCAAAAGCGGTTTGACAGTTCATAGTCCATGCTAGTGGTTGGCCCGGTCGCGGCTTCCCTTCTTTTCCCCCTGTTTTTAGTAAATCTGTAAGGGGTAGGGCAATTTTGGCAAAAGAGGGGATGAATTGACGGTAGAAGTTGGCAAAACCTAGAAAGCTCTGGAGTTGTTTGCGGGTTTGGGGGGCTGCCATTCCATTATAGTTTCCACCTTGGCTGGATCCATCTCAATGCCTTCGTTGGAGATTCTGTAGCCGAGGTAATCTAATCGGGTCTGGTGAAATTCACATTTTGACAATTTGGCATAAAGCTTGGCATTCAATAGTTTCTTTAACACTTCTCTTACCAGCTTTATGTGATCAGTCATATTCGTGCTGTATATCAGAATATCGTCAAGGTACACCAGAACCCCTTTGTACAAGTGTTCATGTAGGACTTCATTAATCAACTGCATGAATACGGCCGGGGCCCCCTGTAGTCCAAATGGCATGACTTTGAATTGATAGCTCCCCATGGGGCAGTTGAAGGCAGTTTTCCACTCATCTCCTTCTTTTATTCTCACTCGGTAGTACGCCTCTCTCAGGTCTAATTTAGTGAAGACACACCCCTTAGCCAGATGAGTTAATAAGTCCTTTAGGAGGGGGAGGGGGTATCTGTTTTCCACACTCACAGCGTTGAGGCCCTTATAGTCTACGCAGAGACGAAGAGACCCATCTTTTTTTTCTTTAAATAACACAGGGGCTCCCACAGTAGATTTGGCCCATTCAATGAACCCCCTCGCTAAGTTTTTATTCACGTATTGCTGCATCTCTTCCATCTCGAGGGGGGACATGCCGTACATTCTCGGGCATGGAAGTTTGGCTCCTGGCACCAGTTCGATAGAACAGTCATTGGGTCTGTGAGGGGGTAGGACATCGCATTCATTTTCACTAAATGCCTCTGCTAAGTCCCGGTATTCATTCTGGATGAGTGATTCATCTGGTGACGGTGATGCAGCTATGAGTGCTCGCTCATTAGGTGGCCTAAAGTGTCCCGCAACGTCAGTTGAATCAGTGGGAGGCTCAGGCCCTATAGGTAGTCTCACAGTTCTCATTTCTTTCTCCCACCAGATAAGTGGCTTCCATTTGTCCAACCAGGCTAAGCCTAGAATCACAGTCTGTCTGTATATTCCCAGTGTGCCCCTATTTCTAGGCGTAAGGGCTCAGTTAATTGTGTGACTAAAGTCCCTCCCATCAGGGAGACGTCAGCTTGCTCGAACCTCACAGGGTTGGAAAGTTGTTTTGCCCGTATGCTCATTTTCATGGCAAAGGGTAGGCTAATAATGCATCGGGTGCATCCAGAATCAATTAATATGTTTAAGTCTATTTGTGCTCCCGACTTAGGGATTTTAAGCTTGGCGGCTAGTGAAAAAGATGGGATTTGTCGACTCACCATCGGGTCGTTCTCCCCTTCGTCGTCGCCGTCAAAGGAGGGTAGAGTGGGGGCGGGTCCACCTGGAGTCCCGGCGTTCTCTTGTGTGGGAGGTGTAATCTGGGTAACAGGTGCTTGCGTGGCCCGGTTGGATTTTTCTCTCATTAGCCGCTGGGCAGGTCTCCTTTTCGTTGCTGGTTCCGGACTGCTCTGCAGTTGGGGGTAGGGGACCGGACAGTTTGTTGCTCGATGTCCCTTATTTCCGCATCGGAAACACTTTATTGACGCGCTTGCGGGTGGCCCAGTTCTTTCAGTCATCGTGGTAGCCGGAGGGTCTCATGGGGGTGATTGTTGTTCGGATTGCTCTGGTTGCTGCTCAGATTCAGGTGGGGAAGGCTTTTTATAGCGGGCGAGCTGAACATCTAGCTTCACCGTCGTCTGGTACCACTCGTGCAGTCGGTCAGGTACTGCTCGAATAATGCAGGCCTGGGAGAGGTGATCATCTAATCCCTTAATGAAGTGATGGATTAGGGACTGCTCTGGCCACCCCTCTATCCAACCTGCTATCTTGCGAAACTCTCGCACGTACTCCAGGGCAGGCCTGCCGGCTTGTTTTATTTTGTGGATTTGTTCTCTTGCTTTTAAGCCAAGGGATGGGTCCTCAAATCTTTCTTTCAGACCCAGGAGGAAGAGTTGCGGGTCTTCCAATTGCTCATTATATAAATTGTTCAGCCACTCGGATGCGTCTCCCTCTAGGCCAGACGCAATCACATCGACCATAGCCCCTGGGCCGGGGTAGAGATAAGCCCAGCTATTCAAGTGCGAGCGTACTTGGTTAAGGAAAAAAATCAGTTTCTCTGGATCCCCATCGAAGGTTGCTCTGAATGGAGTAATTATATGTTGTTGGGGCCCCCACTGTGGCTGTTGCTGCCGCTGGCCCCATCCTGGTTGCTGGTTTATGCCCAGGGGTTGCACGTTCAGGGGCTGGGGCCAATCTCCTTGTTGTGGCCATCCTCCCTCTAGCTGCTGACCTCCTGGGCCCTGCACCATCCTTATCTGTTGCAAGGTCCCTATTGGCTGTGGTGAGCTCAAAAGTCGTCTGCTCCCTGCCTGCTTCAAATGCCATACTCCCCATTGTTGCAGAGGCCTCAGACATGGATTCCCTCTCTCTTCAGGGCTGGGGTCCCTGATAGAGGAAGACAGGGTCTGATAGGCTGTCTGATATGAACTGGAGGGGCTGTAGGCTTCTTTTCTCAGGGGTGGGTCTCTGCCCCTCTCCCCTGGGGTTTGAGATATTTCCAGTAACTCACCCGGGTCTTGAATGGCAGTTTGCCCATTGTCTGTCCACCGGTTCTCATTTGTTTGCCAAAATTCATTTTCCCACAGCATGCTGTCTGTTACTTCCCCCTCTGGGATATCAGGTGCTGCCGGGCTGTATTTAACAAACTCCCGTTTCATGATAGATTGGCTTGCTCCTGAATTCTGTCATTCTCACTCCAGGCTATTAGAAAGAGGTGGGGTAATGCACCTCCCTCTGTTGTTTGAAAAGTTTTTAGATTCTGGCATGATGTTGTGGTCCGAAGGAGGATACAATCCTTGAAAACGGAGACATTATTCTCTGTTTTAGTTTCTTTATTTTGCATTCTTTGCCAGGAGTTTTGATACAACCCTTCGGTACATTACAAAGCGGATGCCAGAATCTGGATTTCTCTGGCTGGCGTCTGTCTTATCTTGCTAACTCCTCCCTTACTTTATTGTCATGATTTACGTCTTCCAATTAGGCTGGAGGCCAAAGATTCACTTCCCTTCCCAATCTCCCGCTTTCTTCACAATTCTCCTCCCTCTGTTTTGTCATCTGATTTAACTCCAAAAATACCAAACACTTCTGCATATCTTGTCAATGCAATAATATCCCATATTAACAGCGTTGACACAGAGATTCTAAGACCCTAGTCCTCAAGGAGTTTGGAACTATGACCCCACTTCCCCAAAGAATGCAGCCTTTGTGAGCTGACAGCTCATCCTTTCTTCTACTGAAACTGTGAAAGTCTGCCCCCAGATTAGCTTCTGGCCACCCAGTTCAAAACGCGGCTGAGCATTTTGTCGGAGGCTGTCTCAGCAGCCACATCCCCAGCGTGAAGGGGAGACTCTGGCAAGTCCTGGATTGCCAGGATGCGTGCAGCAGGTGCGGGGTCTGGCTCTGAGTTTGGCAGGGGCAGTCTGCTGAGCGCGTCAGCGTGGCCCATTTCCCTGCCCGGTTTGTGAATTAGACTGTAACTATAAGCGGCGAGAAAGATGGACCATCTCAGCATCCTTGGAGATAGGATCTGAGGGGGTTGTCTGTCGTGAACAGACCCAGTAGTGGCTTATGGTCGGTAAAGACTGTGAATGGGCTACCATAAAGGAAATCGTGAAATGTTTTGATGCCGGCCACAATGGCCAGTGCCTCTTTATCTATTTGGGCGTAGTTGCGTTCCGCCTGTGACAGTGTCCTTGAATAATACGCTATGGGAGCTTGCCTCCCGTCGGCCATTAAATGGCTCAACACGGCTCCTATTCCGTACGGAGATGCATCACATGCAATGCTGAAAGGCAGCTTTTCATTAAAATGTGCAAGCACGGAGTGCGAAGACAGCAGTGATTTGACTGCCTTGAAACTGTTCTCGTGGGTGCTCGTCCGCTGCCAAGGGGCCTTCTTGTCCAAGAGCCTGTGTAAGGGCTCTGCCAATGCTGCCTTATGAGGCAGGAATGCATGGTAGAAATTGAGTAACCCCAAAAATGCCTGTAGCTCCCCCTTTGACTTTGGTCTGGGAGCCTGCTGAATAGCTTGGAGCTTAGATTCAGCGGGGTGAATGCCTGCAGCATCTATGCGAAAACCGAGGAACTCTGTTGACTCCACACCTATTTGGCATTTGTTCCTCTTAAGCTTCAGCCCTGCTTTGCGGAAACACTGAAGGACGGCTTTGAGCCGTTCTGCCAATATTTCTACTGACTCCCCAGCTATGAGGACGTCGTCGAAATAAGGGCACACCCCTGAGATGTTTTTTAGCATGCGCTCCATCACACTCTGGAAAAGATCTGGGGCCACACTGACCCCAAACTGCAGGTGACGAACCCTGAATGCTCCCCTGTGGGTTACTATCGTTTGAGCTTCTGCCGTGGCATCATCCACGGGCAGCTGCTGGTACGCCTGTGCCAAATCCAATTTGGCAAATACGCGACCTCCCTGCAATGATGCCAAGATATGGCTGACTACAGGTACCGGATATGCATGCTGTTGAAGTGCCTTATTTATAGTGCACTTATAATCCACGCATATGCGCACCTCACCGTTGGATTTAAGTGGTGTGACTATGGGAGTTTCCCACAAACTGCTATCTACTGGCTGCAACACGCCTTGTTGCACCAGCTTGTCCAGCTCTGCATCGATTTTTGGTTTGAGGGCAAAAGGCACTCTGCGAGGCTTGATCCTGATTGGGGTTATGGTTGGATCAAGGTGAAGGGCGATTGGAGCTCCCTTGTACTTGCCTAAGCTAGGGCTGAAGACATCAGCATATTCCTGGCAGTCGTCAGGTCCAATGCTTGCGTTTTATTTATGCCAGTCACGTGGATGCCCAGGGCATCAAACCAGTCTAAACCAATGAGGCTTGTGCGGTGGCCTTCGACTACCACGACGTCGAGGGAACCCTCAAACTCTTTGAACTGTACTGTTAGCGTAGCCTCCCCTTTAACTGCTATGCGGGAATTTTGAAAATCTGTCAACACTAAATTTGACGGCTTGAGTTTGACTCTTTTGCCACTACGACTGCAGGTGCAGTTAAAAGTTCTTTGAGAAACTATGGACAGGGCTGACCCTGTGTCCAATTCCATGGAACATGGAATTCCTTGAAGCTTGACTTTAAGCCTAAGCTTTTCTTTAAGGGGGCGATGGGCTCCTGTTCTAAAAATGCTCCTTCTGCTGGAGCAAAAACCAACTCTGTTTTTTCCCGGGGCCCCTGTACCTTTCCTGGGAAATTCTTCTTGTAGAGAGTCTCTCTGGCGACCTTTACAGACGCTGGCAATGTGGCCTTGTTTGTCACATGCTCGGCACACTGCCGTACGGAATCTACACTCCGAGCACCGATGTCTGCCACCATAGCCCATGCAGCTAGGGAAAGGCGCTGCCTTGTCAAAAGACCGCTGCCCTCTTTCTGGTAGCTTCTGCAGCTGGTCGACCTCATTGTCCCCGTCTGGGTCGTCGGCTCTTTCTGCGTCCTCCTGGTGGACGGTTGCTGGGCTGAGAATATTCTTGTGGGGTCGTAAGGCTTTGACGGCTCCCCCGGCAGCTTCTTCTGCCATTACCTCTTTCAGAGCATCCTGAAACGTCAAGGTCTCCTTCGCGAACTTCTGCTGAAGGTCCCTGTTCCGTAAACCGCATACCAGACGGTCTCTAAGCCTCTCTTCTAAGTCTGTGAAGTTGCAGAGCCTGGACGCCTGTCGAAGCGCGGCCACAAATTCGGCAGCTGACTCTCCTGGTTGCTGCTCTCTTTGTTCGAACGCATGTCTCTATGCAATGACGGAGAGCTTAGGCTTGAAATGCTCCTTGAGCTTTTTCTTGAGCTCGAGGTAGGCGACCGACTCTAGTGCAGCTGGAGCGACCAAGTTTTCGGCTATATCGAATGTCGCCTGGCCACACACGCAAAGTAGCATTGCAGCCTTTAAACCATCTTCGCTAACTTGGTTCGCTCTTAGATAGTTCTTGACTCGTGAAATGTACGAGCTCCACCTCTCAGGGTGCGACACGTCGAACTCCGACAGCCTGCCGACCTTGGCCATGGTTAGCTGTTACTGACCTCTCAATGCCTTGTGCTGCTAAGGCTTCTGTGGGTTTCCCAGGGATGGGTCCCTTAGGAAGGCGCTACCTCCAGCGTTTGCGTACTGGCAGGCAGAAGCGCGGAACACGGTTCCAACCAGGGCGCTGATGCCTGGTCTTACCCTTTTAGTGACTTAGCTCTTTCTTCTTAGCAGCACATCCCACCTTCGTCGCCACTATTATGTTCTGGGATCTTTGAGGCATTGAGGAGGCGAAGGTGAAAATAACAACACGTTTATTGGTTAACACAGAAGCGGCCCTAACAGCCGCTTAACTTCTATTTATACAGACCGCGAATAGGAGGCAGCCAATGGAATTAAAGCAGTTATTCCCGCCCAAAACACAAACTTATAATTCTGCAGACAGGCAGTCTGGAGTTTAAACGGACACAGCAGTTACTTATTTATAACTGATTCCAAGTAATTTACATCAATACATAACAGTTCCCTAGCTGCTCACCTAATCATCCCATTCTCCTCTGGTGTAAACATGTTAAAAATGGGTTGCATTTCTCCCCATGAATATTCCATTAGTCCTAAAAACATTTCTCCCCTGTTTTCCTACTTCAATAGGATGTTCTATTAGTTTGGGCAATTCTTTCCTAAATTGCCTGAAAAGCTGTTAGGGGGGACAATTTTTTTTTTCCTGGAGAGGGGTTTTCCCCTCTCTTGTCATCTTCCAAACTATAGGAACCTCAAGAAATACATAGCTTTCTATGAGTTTCTATAGATTAATTATCAACTTAACTCTCTCACACAAAATAGCAGATCAGAGTTCTCGCCTTTCATCCTGGTCAGGCATAAAACTTCACACAGCTCCTTTCTTTCTCTCTCTCTCTCCCTCTCTTCCATCTGATTATTTCCATTCTTTTAACACCTTCTATTGTCCTTCTAATTACTAAGAAACTAGCCTTCTTCACCCTTTCTTGCATTTACACCAGACACAAAAAATTTCCAAATACTTCACCCCAGGCAAAACAATCATTATTATTTTCAAGGAGCTTAATCACAAGCCAATGAGCTCCATTTCCCAAATTTCCTTTTGGAATAAGGCCTTGTTGTTTTGTATATTACTGTTAGAGGGTCTCTTCCCCCCTCCCCCAGGTCTTTAGAAATGAGTCAACACAAACACACAGACCCTTAAACATCATTTCCAGACCTTTGGAGGTTTGTGTCCCTTTAAATTTCCACTTTTACTCTCTTGGGGCAACTTGTAGCTTGTTCTCCAGGCAGTGGGGAAATGCAAGGAGTGTTTCTGGTAGAAATGTAATGGGGGACCTTAACCACTGCCTATCCATTCCCCACTGCTCTAAGCCAAGCTGAGAAGCCCAATTTAATTTATTGGCTGGCCAAAAATGTACTTAGGCCAGATATATACTGTAATGTATCATCCTTCCTCTGTCCAAATGCCTTGTTTAAAGCATTGACTTAAAATACTTCAACATTCTCCCTAAGGGATTCCCATCTCCCTAAGGGGGTTCATTCCGGAATGGAAATACCTTTCCTCCTTTTTTTTTTTTTTTATTGGCCGGCACACTGGCCGGGGAGGCGTCCCTCCTCTTCAAACTCTTATTGCCATGGATAACCCTCTGATATCTACATACCCTGTTGCAACCATTTCAATAGCTTAAAGTTTCATATGCCTTTAAGTTTCCATTTCTTGAGTTAAGTTTCATTTCATGGCAAAACCTGCCCTTTTAAGTTTCCATTTCTTGAGTTAAGTTTCATTTCATGGCAAAACCCCACCCTAGGCACCAAAATTAACCAATCATAGACTCAGGCTAAGATGCTGTGCAACTGTATGTTGACCTACAAAGTATTCTGCCCTGAAACAGTATGTAACCAATTATAGCATAGTACGTACTAAATTCCTGAACATGTAAAAAAGATATCTGCTCAATAAAAGAGACGCAGGCAAGGGGCTCGGGGCTCTCGCATGCTGACTCAACCTGAAGAAACATGTTGTCCGTGTGTTTCCTATCCACCAAGCGCGAGGTCCGTTGGCCTAGGCTAACGTACGTCACTGGTCCGTCCAGCAGGCGCTGGACCCCGGGATCGAATTCCCACAATACCCCTCTGGTATCTTACCTGTCAGGCTGAGTTGAAGTCCTTCCTTGAGTCGGCCGACTTTTCCTTAGGTTTTCACTGGGTCCTGGCTTTTTGTCTCGGGATTTCCGATTCCTCTTTGTTTGAGCAGGGGCAATCCGACCTTTAGGGCTGGGAAAAACTTACCCAGGTGCGCACTCCCCTTTCGAATATCCCCAGCAGCCAAAGATGGAACGGATGCAAATCCCGGAGGAGCCCCCAAGGCTGTTACTGTATGTGCTCCTGGCTACTTTCCTTCGTGACCAGAGGCAAGCTCGCCTGACCAATAACCAGCCAAGACACAGTGAAAGATTTGAAAGATAAAAGGGACAAATATAGAAAGTGGAAAGAGGGGCACATAACTAAGACAGAATATCAGCAAATAGCCCGAGCCTGCAAAGATGAAGTGAGGAAAGCTAAGGCTCATAATGAACTAAGGCTTGCGACCAAAGTCAAAAATAACAAAAAAAGCTTCTTTCAACATGTAAAAAACAAGAAAAAAGTGAAGGGAAATGATTGGTCCACTAGTGGGTGAAAGTGGCAAAAAGGTGACAAGCAACAGGGAGAAAGCAGAACTATTTAACTCATTTTTTGCATCTGTCTTTACACAAAGGGAAAAAACAGACCAACCTACCAAAAATAGTGCCATAAAAAACAGAATAGAAATGCAAGTTAAGATAGGCAAGAAAACGGTAAGTGAGCACCTGTCCAGCCTAGACGAGTTCAAATCACCAGGACCAGATGGATTACACCCCAGGGTTCTCAAGGAACTGGCAGATGTGATCTCAGAACCATTGAACTATATTTTTCAAAGATCCTGGAGCACTGGGGAATTACCGGAGGACTGGAAAAGAGCTGATGTAGTTCCCATCTTCAAAAAAGGGAAAAAAATGGACCCAGGAAATTACAGACCTATCAGCCTGACCTCAATACCTGGGAAGATTCTGGAAAAGATAATCAAACAACGAATCAGCGAACACCTAGAGGCAAACAAAATCACTACTAAAAGCCAACATGGTTTGTCAAAAACAGATCATGCCAGACAAACCTTATTGCATTCTTTGACCAAGTGACAAAATTAGTGGATCAGAGGAATGCTGTGGATATAATTTACTTGGACTTCAGTAAGGCATTTGATAAAGTAGATCACAACCTACTACTTGATAAAAATAGAAAAATGTGGGTTAGACAGCATCACCACCAGATGGATTCGTAGCTGGCTGACCGGCCGTACTCAGCGTGTGGTCCTCAATGGAACCGCATCTACATGGAGGGAAGTGTGCAGTGGGGTGCCCCAGGGCTCTGTTCTGGGGCCAGTGCTCTTCAACATCTTCATCAACGATTTGGACGAGGGGATAGATGGGGAACTCATCAAATTTGCGGATGACACCAAGCTGGCAGGAATAGCCAACACTCCAGAAGACAGGCTTAAGATACAGGAGGACCTGGACAGACTTGAACATTGGGCGCTATCTAACAAAATGAAATTCAATGGTGAAAAAAGTAAGGTTCTACATTTAGGCAAGAAAAACCAAATGTACAGGTATAGTATAGGGGGTACCTTGCTCAATAGTAGTAACTGTGAGAGGGATCTCGGAGTCCTAGTGGACAATCACTTAAATATGAGCCAGCAGTGTGCTGCAGCTGCCAAAAAAGCCAACACAGTGCTGGGCTGCATTAACAGAGGATAGAATCAAGATCACGTGAAGTATTAATACCACTTTACAATGCCTTGGTAAGGCCACACTTGGAATACTGCATCCAGTTTTGGTCACCACGATGTAAAAAAGATGTTGAGACTCTAGAAGAGTGCAGAGAAGGGCAACAAAGATGATTAGGGGACTGGAGGCTAAAGCATATCAGGAACGTTTGCTGGAATTGGGTATGTCTAGTTTAATGAAAAGAAGGATAGGGGTGACATGATAGCAGGTCATCCATATTCTCAGGGCTGCCACAAAGAAGAGGGAGTCAAGCTATTCTCCAAGGCGCTGAGGGCAGGACAGACGTATGGATGGAAACTAGGCAAGGAAAGAAGCAACTGGAACTGAGGGAGAAGAAACTTCCTGACAGATTAGAACAATTAACCAGTGGGAACAACCTGCTCCAGACGTAGGTGAATGCTCAAACCACTGGAAGTTTTAAGAAGAGACTGGACAGCCATTTGTCTGAAATGGTATAGGGTTTCCTGCCTGAGCAGGGGGTTGGACTCGATGACCTCCAAGGTCCCTTCCAACTTTATTATTATTATTATTATTATTATTATTATAAGGCCCTTTGTTTCATTTATTGCAATAAGCGGGGAGAGAAGCTATCAAAGCTTGGTTCTCTCCAAAGTTTCAACCCAAAATATTTCCTTCTTTATACATCCCTAGTCCCGGCCGCCACATCCCTCCTCTTTCCCCATTGGCTGAGGTACTATGAGGTTACACTCTTTCCGTCCGCTTCTTACACATTTCCTGCTAACATATTAAATCATATTCACATATACAATAATAAGAACAATTAGACATTTAAATGGTTATTTTAAACTCTGTGGATATTTATGTCCCCCTTTAAGAACAATAGGTTCTTTCCTGTTTTTCAATTCAGTGTGCCTTTCCTCTTATCTTATTCAGCTTGTTTTTCTGTTTTCCAATTCAACATGTCTTTCCTGGCTAGCCATTTCCTCTTACAGCTATTTTTTTTTTATAGTTTGTCTTCTTCCTTTTCCCACTCTAAGACCCAGCTAATTTTTGCCTACGTATTTATCTTACATCCTGTCTTTATGCTCTCCTTTCCTGTTTCCCATATATTATAGTTTCTCCACTCAGTAAATTTCCACTGCAGCAAATTCAATTTTAAATTTCTCTTTCAATATTAAATTTTTGAAGACCTTTCCTTTACTTCTATCAGTATGACAAGGTTAAAGTAAATGTTGATTTCAATAACCATTTTGTTAGACGTGCCATTCCAAGAGTTTGGAATAAATATAAAACAAGGTTTTCTACGATGGTGCCTCTTTGGGTTTCCCTACAGGAAGCTTTTTTAAAGAAAAGAAATGGTGACGAAGCCTAACTGGTGGACCTATGGTAAAATAATATCTTTTAATTTTGGTGACCCTACCCTGAAGTCTAAGGAGGAGTTAGAAGGTCATGTCTGCCATTGGTTTACATATTTACAATTGAAAGATTTAAATTAGACAAAAAGAGTTATGGGTTTGACTTTGTTAAAAATGAATTGGAAATCCTAATGTGTGGTAGTGATGAACATATTATTGCTAAGGTCTATACAATTTTATTGAATTTAAATCTGGAAAGTGAACATGTAAAGCACTGTATGATTCAGTGGGCAAGGAATTTTGGATATAATGCTTGAACAATGGGAGAATATGTGGAACAAAGGTTTAAAATTTACGTTAAATAATTTAAAAGAAAATTTCTATAAGATGATGTATCATTGGTATTTAACTCCAGACAAGTTGTCAAGAATGTATAAAGGTATTTCAAATGAATGTTGGAAATGCAAATGTAAAGAAGGGACCTTTTATCATTTATGGTGGACATGTGATAAAGCAAAGAAATATTGGAGTAGGATTCATATTCTAACACAGAAAATTATTAAAGTGAATATAAAGAGAAAACCAGAGACTTTTCTTTTGGGTTTAATGGAAAAAGACTTGTAAAAAGTTTTTGGAACTTTGATGTTATATATGTTGATGGCAGCACGACTACTCTACACACAGAAATGGAAGGGCATTTCGAACCCGACAATGGACGAATGGCTGCAAAAGTTGATGGAGTTAGCAGAGATGGCTAAATTGACTGCTATGATCAAAGAAAAAAATACAAATACTTTTATTTCTACTTGGAAACCGCTTCTGGACTTTGTGCTTGAGGTGGTAAAAAATCAAACTTTGATTTGGGGTTTTACCAATTAGATAATTTGTTGTTATAGAAATGGCTAGTTTATACTATTATGTAAAAGTAAAAAGTTGAGATTTGATGTTAATGCCTTATTCTACTGCACCAAAGTGTTGCAGAAAACCACAGGACTCAGACCACGGAATCAAAAGAAGTTGGTTTATTTGCGCAAAGGTTCAGAGCAAAAATCATAACAACCTCTGAACACCTTCTCATGGAACAACAAGTACATATATACTCTTCAGAAACAGCAAAACACGGAAATGTAACTTGTTAGCATTGATTGGTTACTTGAATGACAGCCCCGTTAGCCCCCCCTTGTTGCTATGCTAAAGTAGCTAAATATCTTGTCCCCCTCTCATGGATCGAGGTCACAGGTATCTTGCCAAACATCTAAGTTTCCGGCAGCACATTTGTGGTTAGCTACCAGCGAGAACAAGACATAGAAGCGAGACATATGTGGTTAACTGTAATAGAGCTTCAAGCTTGACACCTTTGTGCGACCGACAGATGAACTTGTGGTTTGACATTTTCCATTTCCTTTTTGCCTCTTCTAACTAATACACGCATTTAAGACTCGTCCTGTTTTATGACTTATGTCTTGTTTTATGTCCTGCCTTATTCCCCCCTTTGAGACTCCATTTTAGATAACAATTGAGTCTCACTTTTACAGTTTCTACTTGAGCATTAGCTTTTTCCCAGCAAGCGAAGATAGCTGAGCAGAAATCGCATATATGGATAGGCATAATATATGGCATGATTAACACTTTAGACTGGCACACATCTTTCTGTTTCCTGCTGCCAGTTCAAGATAGAGGCAGATAGCACCAATAAGAAAAAGCGAAAAATCTATCTCAGAATTCCTCTTCCTCAGGCACGTCCTCCAATCCCCAGGGTCTCATCCATACATACTCTCCACTGGCTGGATCCTCACTTTCCCTTTGTGGGTCTGAGGTGAACCTATTTTCCAAGGATCCTTCTATCACAACTAATTCCTTTTCAACCCTGATTTCTTTCACTGATCTCATAACTAATTGTCTGATTAAAGGCATTACACAGGGGATGAAGGCTAGTCCTGCTATTCCACATAACAACACAAACAGCATTTGTTTCCTCAATGTCCCCGGAGCCTTCTTCAAGTGTGAGAAGAGTTAATTGGCCATTCTCACATCATTTGGGACTATCATTCAGGGTCTCATTACTCAACATGCCACTTGCAAACATTAGCCAAAGCCATAGAAGACTCATGTTTGACAATCAATGTCAGCTTTCTTTTCTTTTCTATCTTACAAGCCCAATATCCCACTCAGTTTCACACTCACAGTCACACCAAAGGGAGCAATTGCAATTATGAAATTACCACATCAGGAAGATGGATGGGATTAGGTATGATTTGGGAAAGGACCAGGTCAGTCTTGGGTGAGCCACACAGCCGAGTCTTATTTGCTAAATATAATGCCCACACTCCCAAGACTCCTACTATACAACAGAGAACCCACTCCCAAGGTGCTTCAAACGTAAGTGTCCCCAAGAGATACACACTGTCCTTGGTCACAGTCAGTGCTTTTTAGGCGCAACACCTGTTTCTTTGGGATTGGGATGTTTCCAGAAGAAAAGGTGTCCAATACAACAGGTCACAATCAGGGTAATCAGAATCACTGCACCTATGGCTATGTATTGTCGGACTACCATTCCTTGAAATAGATCTAACCTACACCACACACTCCTAACACTTTAACAGCTGTCTTCCTCGTTCTTGTCTTCAGCCGTACGTAGAGGGTCAGCTTCCGGAGTGACACCAGTAAGGCCTCTTCTGCCCTGTATGTTGCCTGCCCGTTGCCGGTAGGGCAGTTATAGGGGGTGCTTCTTCAATCATACCACTAAAGGGCAGGCCTCGTCCTGTTCTGCCTCCCAATATTCATCAACTGCAGGCTTAACTCGAGTCCAGTGAATCCAAGACTTGGATTCTAACACTTTTACTGCAAGTGGAGAACACATGACCACAGTATACGGGCCCTTTCATTTAGGTTTCAAGTTTTCCCCTTTCCAGTGTTTTACCCATACTTTGTCTCCCACTTGAATATTATGACTGGGGGTACTCAAAAATGGTGGACTGAGGGACACACAATATTGTTGGATTTCTTGTATTTGCTTGTTTAACTCTCCCACCATTTGACTCACCCATGTATTTCCTAATTGACTTAAGTCCCCTATATGATTTTTCAAATTATTACTTATAATAGGGGGTCTTCCAAACATCATTTCAAAAGGGGATAGCCTAATTCCTTTTCGAGGGGTGCATCGCACAGACCAAAGTGCTAGTGGCAATGCATCCACCCACCACACCTTTGTCACCTTTTCCTTTATTGTCTGGTTTATTCCCTCTGCCCTTCCCCCGGATTGAAGATGAAAAGAACAATGAAACCTCCAGTGCGTCCCTAAGGATTTAGCCAATGTCTGATTTACTTGATGTACAAACTCAGGTCCATTATCTGATGATATGAATGAGGGTACTCCATATCTGGGAATAATCTCCTTGAGCAAGATTCTGGCCACTTCTCGTGCCTGCTTGGTCTTGGTGGGGAAACTTTCAGGCCACCCTGAATAATTGCACACTAGGACTAACATTGCTTTATATAGTCCACATTTTGGCATTTCTGTAAAATCAACAACCAATGAATCCATAGGGTAATATCCCTTAGGCTGACTTCCTGGCGGAAGAATAGGTCCTTGTCTTGGATTAACCTGGGCACAAATGTTACATCTCTCAATTGCATGGGCACATAGCGAGTGAAGACGATTAATATACACAATACGGTGGAGGGCTTCAGCTAATGCACTCTTTCCCATGTGAGTAGTTGAATGAGTTTCCTTTACCACTGGCCAGGCTAAATTGTCAGGTACAAAAATCCTTCCATCTGGGAGTACATACCATTCTCCCTGCCTGTGTCCTTGCAAATCTACACTTGCCTGTAAGTCTTCTGCTTTAGTATATCTAGGACTCAGTCCTCGTGGCATTTCCAATGCTACGTAAGCTGTCATGTCAGGGTAAGGTTGCCTGTTTCGGGTTGCTGATAACCTTGCTTCTCTATCAGCTGCTCTATTTCCTTGGGTTACTTCATCTTGTCCCTTTTGATGTCCTTTACAGTACATGACAGCTACCCTCTATGGTCCCAAGACTGCTGTTATAAGTCTTTCAATCAGAAGAGGATGTTTAATTTCTTTTCCTGCAGCTGTTAAGAGTCCTCTCTCCCTATAGACTGCAGCATGTTCATGTAATGTGAGGAATGCATATTTAGAATCAGTCTAAATGTTTATACTTTCATCTCTTGCTCTTTCCAGTGCTCGTATGAGAGCCCACAGTTCTGCTGCTTGAGCACTTGTGCCTTTTGGGAGTGGCCCACTTTCTATGACTTTATCAAGTGAGACTACTGCATAGCCTGCATATTGTTCTCCTGTTGAGATGAAACTTGACCCATCAGTAAACCAATTATAGTCCACTGTTTTCAGTGGCACATCAGTTAAATCAGGTCTACATGAGAATTGACTTTCTATCACTTGCATACAGTTATGTTCAACTTTAGGACCTGGTATAGGCAATAGGGTGGCTGGGTTTAGGCCATTTGTCTGCTTTAATGTCACTTGAGGGTTTTGAATGAGGAGAGCTTGATACTTATAAATTCTGGAGTTAGTTATCCATAAATGTCCCTTTGTTTCCAAAACTCCACGAATTGCATGACTGGTATAGATTGTAGCTAGTTCTCCAAAAGTCAATTTATTAGCTTCCTCTATCAGGAGAGTTGTGGCTGCCAGAATTTTAAGACAATGTGGCCATCCCCTTGATACTCCATCAAGTTGTTTTGACAAGTAAGCTATGGGTTGTTGCCAACTTCCCTTTTCTTGAGTCAGGACTCCAAGAGCCATATTATTCTTTGAGTCCATATACAAATTGAAAGGTTTCTCGAGGTTGGGAAGTCCCATAACAGGAGCTTGAGATAATGCCAATTTTAAAGCCTCAAAAGCCTGTGTTTGTTCACGCGTCCAAATAAAGGGCTCTCTTTCTCCCCCCTTTGTGGACTCATACAGTGGTTTGGCTAGCAGGGCAAAATTCGGTATCCATATTCTACAATATCCCGCTGCTCCTAGAAAACCCCGTAATTCTCTCCTATTAGTTGGCTCTGCAATTCAACACAAAGCTTCCTTTCTCTCATGTCCTATTGCTCTCTGGCCTTGACTTATAGTATAACCTAAGTATTTAACCTGGGGTTTCACTAATTGGGCTTTCTTCCTTGAGGCACAGTATCCTTTGTCCATCAACAGATGAAGTACTTGGTTGGTGTTGTCCCAACAAGTTTCCTTTGTCTGTCCAGTTATTAAAACATCATCAACATATTGGAATAGTACATCTCCTTCCTCGCCTGGCTGGAAGTCTTCTAAGTCTGAGGCCAAGGCGTTGCCAAAAAGACTAGGTGAATTTTTAAATCCCTGAGGAAGTCTGGTCCAAGCATATTGTTTTCTCTGGCCTGTTACTGGGTCTTCCCACTCAAAAGCAAACAGCTTCTGACTGTCCTTATGTATTGGGATCATAAAGAAAGCGTCTTTCAAATCTACCACAGAGAACCAAACAGCTGATGCTGGAATCAAGCTCAGGAGGGTATATGGGTTAGGCACTACAGTATGTACAGTAACTGTAGCATTATTGATAATACGCAAATCTTGGACTGGTCGAAATGAGCCATCAGCCTTTGGGATGGGTAAGATTGGGGTGTTCCAAGGAGATTGAATAGTTGTTAAAATGCCTGCCTTTAAGTATTTGGTAATATGGTCTTGAATTTCTTGTGTAATGGGGCGAGGATAATTTCTCTGCCGGAGACGAATAGGCACTGCCAGAGGCTTCACTTGAATGACTAGTGGTGTATGGTGACCTGCATGTCCTGGCGGATTATCTTCTGCCCATAACTGGTGCACATCAAACTCCTGCCAAGTATCGAGGACTTGAACCTCTTGGGCCACCATTATTCGCCACATCTCATCTGGAGGATGCTTCATTACTAGTGCCATTTCGTCTTTTTCAAATGACAAAGTTGCCCCCATTTTATATAACATGTCTTGACCCAATAAGGGAATGGGACACTCAGGCATATATAGGAATTGGTGTTCAATGTCCCTTCCTTTTAGGGAACATCTCAGGGGCTTTAGAAAAGGGTGACAATTTACTGAGCCATCAACCCCCTGTACATTTATGACGTTAGCAGAGAAGGGAGCCAATAACTTAGTAATTACAGATCTAGATGCCCCCGTATCTACTAAAAAGGTCACATTATTGCCCCCTATCTTCATTCGGACCAAGGGTTCGGGGGGGGGCTTGACTTAAACCCGGTCCCTTTCAGTCCTCAGGCCATTGTTCAACTGCGGCCAAACCTATGGCCTCCACTTGTTCTTGAAATTGGCCTCGACCTCTTCCTTGGAATCCATATGGACGAAACATTTTTCCTCTTCCTTCTCCCTGGAAATCATATATTTTGACTTCTTGAGTTAAATGTCCACGTCCCTGTTCTATTCTTCCAAGTTCAAACCTTTTAGGACATTCATGTTGCCAATGTCCCTCTTCTTTACACAAAACACACTGATTCCTTCCTAGGGTTCTGGAATTGCCTGACAATGCAGCTGCCAGCAATTCAGCCTTACGTTGCATTTTATCTTCTTTCTTCTTCTCTTCCACCTTCTCTCTATTGACATAAACTTTACGTACAATTTCCATCAATTGACTCATAGTCATGCCCAATGCCCCTTCTTGTTTCTGAAGTTTCTTTTTAACATCAGGGGCACTTTCCTTTGAATTCCTTGCACTCCTGCCCCCTGAACTTGAATATTGCCATCATCAACATTTGCCGGTTGAATTGGGACCGGTAGTTGCATGCCTTGGGCCATAGGACGATGCACAGGGGCGTATGGAGGAGGATTATCTTCTTCATAGGGTTCAGTCTTTAAGACAGGTTTGGCTTCAGTCTGACTCTTCGTGACCTGAGATCTGGGATTTCTATTCATTCTGGCCACGCAGACCCGCATGAGTTCCACTCTGCATTTGCGAAGCCATTCAGGATTCTGTTTTACTACTACTTGCCACTGGTCAATATATTGGTATTGATCTGAGTGACTATGATCTGGGTCAGTAACAATTTGGTGGACGTTTGATATAATGTCTAGATTAAAACTACCTTCAGCCTTCCATCCTACACTGAACGTTGGCCATTCATTTTCACAGAATTTCTTTCAAATCTCCTAGATTGGCCTTGGGGTCTCCATAATCTCCACTAAAACCTTTCTTAAAATTCCTCAACATACACCGAAGAGGTGTCCGAGGGACACTTTCTCCACCACCCATTTTCTAAAACACTGCCACTGACCTGTGATGCCGGCCGTTCCAACGGTCACCAACAGGAACTGCAATGGCTTAACCACCCACACAACAACTCTTGGGCCTCTTTAGGATGCGCCGATCCCGGACCCAGGGAGGTGATCAGGCCCCCTCTTCCACTCTCAAAACGAGTGGGTCTACAATTCCACAATACTTGCCTGCAGGCGTCTTCTTTTCCAACCAGCTTTGTTTCGTGACTTGTTTTGATTCCGTTCAGGTTCTTGGATCGGTCGGTTGTCCACCAAATACCCCTGTGGTGCCGTCCGCCTCCTTCTGGAGAAATCATCCGTGCCGGCTGAAGGTTTAGCGTGACGGCCCCGCTTGGACACCGGTCGGTCCGTGCCGTCCTCAGCAAAATATTGCTCCAAGTCCCATCTGGGTCGCCAGAAAAATGTTGCAGAAAACCACAGGACTCAGACCACGGAATCAAAAGAAGTTGGTTTATTTGCGCAAAGGTTCAGAGCAAAAATCATAACAACCTCTGAACACCTTCTCATGGAACAACAAGTACATATATACTCTTCAGAAACAGCAAAACACGGAAATGTAACTTGTTAGCATTGATTGGTTACTTGAATGACAGCCCCGTTAGCCCCCCCTTGTTGCTATGCTAAAGTAGCTAAATATCTTGTCCCCCTCTCATGGATCGAGGTCACAGGTATCTTGCCAAACATCTAAGTTTCCGGCAGCACATTTGTGGTTAGCTACCAGCGAGAACAAGACATAGAAGCGAGACATATGTGGTTAACTGTAATAGAGCTTCAAGCTTGACACCTTTGTGCGACCGACAGATGAACTTGTGGTTTGACATTTTCCATTTCCTTTTTGCCTCTTCTAACTAATACACGCATTTAAGACTCGTCCTGTTTTATGACTTATGTCTTGTTTTATGTCCTGCCTTAAAAGGGAGTCGGAAGTCAATGCCTTTTCTTTCTTTTTCCCCTTTTCCTCACCTTTCCCCTCCCTATTTTTCCTACTATTTGCTTTTGTATTTTTTTGTATGTTATAACATACAGTGAGGGAAAAAAGTATTTGATCCCCTGCTGATTTTGTACATTTGCTCACTGACAAAGAAATGATCAGTCTATAATTTTAATGGTAGGTCTATAATTTTAATGGTAGGTTTATTTTAACAGACATTGAAAAGAGGACATGTATCATACATAATGCCTATTTCCACTAGTTTCACCTTGACACTCTGCATGTTTCTGGTACTAAATTAGACAGAACTCTAGGCAAAGTAGTTCTTATATACTCCCTCTCAACAATACACTTTGGTGAGTTTACCAAGCGATAAACAGCAATAATAATGTATTAGGAAAGATGTTGAGTGGTTTGTATGTGCTACCTGTGAATTTCTCGCGTTTCAAATTTGCCTCAAAGGTAATTGTGAAAATTGGAGCCATGTTTGGTTGCCTGATAGTATTTGGAGCATTAGACTGAAATTATTTTTAAGAGTATCCAGGCCTCACAATTTCTGAAAGATGCTACATACTTGCACCAGACCTGCCTCTGAGCAGCAGAGGGAATGGCATAATTCCTTGGAGAAAAATATGGTTAAGGGTTAAATATGGTTATGTGCATTTACAAAGGTGATTTCCACTATCCATTTTAGAAGAGAATCCTTTCAAGAGACAAAGAATAAAACCAAATGGCACATGTATGATTAAATTGCTGATTTTAATACACAAGAGTGTAAACAAACGTTTAACTTACTAACATAAAAAACAAATAAATTACCTTTTCATTTTATATTATTCTTTACTGCCCATTTTTAACATTTATATTTTATTGGCTTCTACTAATCTAGATGAAATGTTAATATATATTGCTTGTCCATGTATATATGATATGATATACACTAAATAAACTGCCCGTTTGACAAAGTTTTTTTCCTCTCACCTAACTACAGCACACGTCCAGTGGATTCCTCCCTTTCTCTTCTGGCAAAACCTCCATTATCCTTACAATGCAGTTGCAATCCTGTAATCTTTATTACATTCAATAAGGTTTATTTTTGAGTAGATATGCCCTTTTAAACTTCCTAACGACTCCTATGCAACGAATCAAACCTTATGCATTCTATAGTTCAATACGAGTTAGTGTTTGGGACACATCCTTAAAGCTATAGTTCTCTTTACATGTATACATGCACACACCCCACTTGCAGTTATCATACTGATACGCAGAGCTCTTTGTGCTCTGGGTCTCCTCTCTGGAGAACCATCCCGGCCCGAGTCCAGCCGCATCAAAACAGCTACCTACCTTAGGGCCTCCTATGTCAAGACAACCCCCCGCCACGCCCCTTTGCGACCGCAGAAGTCCCTTTTATGATTTATCTCCATTATGCACAGGTCGAGCCTTTGTTTTGCAACGACCACCACGAAAAAAAGGCGCCCCTGGGCCAGGCTTCAACCATCGAGGAAAAGAATCTGATTCCCCTTTTGACTTGGGGACGCGTCTCCCCTCGCAATAATTTCCACTAAAACAAAAATAACTCCACCGACCGGCTTAACTACTGCTCGTGTAACCAGCCATGCTTTAACCCCTCCCTCAACCCCATCGCCACACCCCATGCTTTTAGCACCTCCTTGCACTGACCTCTCCCCACCTTTTCTCATCACGATGAACTTTCCCCTCCCACTCGTGCAAATCTCGCGAGACAATACGCATTTTCACAAGCAGTGCTTCCGCCCCGTTTTTGCACAAATCGATCCCGGGCTGGGCTTAAAAAATGACTAAGTAAAGAAGGGCGGGGGAAAGGGGAGGTGTAGCCAAGGGGGCGAGTGAAATGTGGTGGGGGGGGTGCCCCTCCCCCATCGATCGCAACTTGCAATTCCCCCCCACACACACCTGACTACCCTTGTTTTGTACTCCCCTCTCCCATCCCACCCCCTCCCTTTCCCTCTGTAATCTGTTCCTTGGGGGAAAGGAGGTGAAGAGTCCCTCAGTCCTCCCGGGAGCGAAGCTACCTTTGCCGGGCACAGAATCTACAAGAGGCCGAGGATTTTGCGGCCTGTATTCCTCTCGGTCTCTTAAGACACTGCAGCTGCTTCTCCCCCCGCAGCCCCCCCTTCTCTCCTCACTAACTTCTAGTGGCAAAAATGGCCCCGCAGCCGGCTAGCTAGGAGTGAAGCCGAGCCACCACAGGTGAGACCGCGTACCGTGAATCCGTCCCTCGTTTCTACGTTGTTTGGAAACAAAAAGGACTCGCTTCTCTTCATAGCCATCAAGACCGAGGCTGGTGGGCGGGTGAGCAGGCCGGTCTCCTTTCTGGTCTTCCTAATAGGCCTAGGTGTTGGGGACGGGGTGCTCCTGCAACTACCGAGGTAACCCTCTTTGGGGGTGATGTGCGTATTTTTTTTTCAAGGGAGGGGGACGCAGGCCTTAGGTTCGGTTTTTCTCCTATTGCGCTCCATTGCCTTAATTACTGTGCAAATACCGGCAGGGACGAGATTGCTGCCCGACTGTCCAGGCCTCGGAACCCCTCGCCTGCTCGCTACGATAGTAGCTATGTGGAGGGAAGGGGTGTTCGCCCCCCCAGTGCTGAGCCTCAGCAATGGGGTTCTCGTTACTATGGTAACGTTATGGGGGCATACCAGCACACACTTGTGTTATTTTATAGGCCGCGGGTAGAGAAAAGCTTAATGTGTTTAAAAAAATCCATTGGAGAGGGGGATATTATTTGGGGGACGAGACTGATAGGTATTCATGGCGGCCAAATTTGCCGCCCCGCGTGCGGGCTTTGGGGCGGGCCTACATTGCAGAATTAAAAGGCGTGCATCTGAGGGCTTGGAGAGGACGAGTTATGCGGGGCGAACGCAAGCGCCTGGTTGTTTCTGTGCAGGGGTCTTCAAACTTGGCCCTTTTATGACTTGTGGACTTCAACTCCCAGAATTCCTCAGCCAGGCATGCTGGCTGAGGAATTCTGGGAGTTGAAGTCCACAAGTCATAAAAGGGCCAAGTTTGAAGACCCCTGTTCCTGTGGGAGCGTTCTGATCGGGGGGGGGGGGGGAGAGGAGAGACTAGTGTCATCACAATTATTTTCTCGGCGAAAGGCGGGGGATCGCTCTTACTCCTTGAGCGAATCGGGGTGTGTGTGTTTGTGTGCCGTTAAAGGTTGGCTGGGCCTAGGTTGAAGGATCGAATCTTGGCCTAGAAGTGTGGGGCTATTGGGGTGTGTCCTGTGGGTAAGGGATAGTTGCGACCACTTCCTCGAGAGGGGAGTCCAGCAAGAGTGGTAGTCACTTCAGCTGGAAGTTTGGGTAGGTTTTTGGTCGAGTGTTACATAATTAAGAGGGGTTCAAAAGAGAGGCGAAACTGCCCCTCCGTTTCTAACTAGACTCTAGAGTTTTAAATTACATGGATTAATTCTCGTTTCAGTGTCGATGAGTGGATTTGGAACGAGCAATTACTTTTAGGAATTGATGCTCCCCTTGGTAACTTCTCCCTGTTAAGAATTTGGGGGAAGGGAGTGTGTTCTATTTTCTCTTAATGAAAATGATTTGTAGTGTAGTAGCCTAGTGCAGGGCTTTTCAACCTTTTCACCGATTGTACTACTTTTAGGATATGGCAATATTCGAGTACCACCTAGCAAGGTGTCAAAAACGTGATGACCAAAAAAAAAACCTGTTCAAAGTTGCAATTGCACTGAAATGACTTATGACCATTTTTCACACTTATGACCATTGCAGCATGCCCAGGGTCATGTGAGTTATATTTGGATACTTGGCAACTGATTCATATTTATGATGGTCACTGTCCCAGGGTCATGTGATCCCCTTTTGCAGCCTTTTGACAAGCAAAGTCAATGGCAGGGCTGCTGGTGGCCAAGTGCTAAGTTCCCTCCCTCCCTCCTTCCCTGCCTCCCTCTTTCTCATGCCCACCTCCTTCTGAAGGAAGAATTTGAACCCCCCCCCATATTTTCTCTCTTCCATATATTCATCAAACAAGGAAAAGCCTCCAGAAACAGAAAAGACAAACTGCTGAGTGAACTAGCTTAAAAAGGCACATTCCCCTTTAAGAATTAGCTACTGGCTAGAAAGGAAAGGAAGGAAGGAAAAAAAAAAGTAGTAAGTATTGGCTGCGGGCTAAGGCAGCCTCCCCAAATGGCTCCAATCATAAGTAAATGAATCTACAGGCAAAATCCATTCAGGAGAAAAATACTTCAAAATCCCTTGCAGCAAAACTTACAGCTAACAATAGCAGAGCAATAGAAGCTAACACGAGACATCAGCCATCAGCCAAATAGAAATTGCCAAACAGTCCTTAAGAACACAAAGCCCACATTGCACAAATCCCAGAACTTCAAAGTCACAAAAGCACATAAGAATCCTTCCATTCTCCATCTCCCTCCCTTCTCCATGCCTCACCTCCAGCCATTGCTGCTTTTCATTCCTCTTGGAGGGCGACCCCTCCCCCACTGCATTTCTTGCCTGTTTGCTGCTGCCAGCACAGGTGGCTGCCACAGCAGTTGCAAATCAGCTCATGGCCGGCCTGCTTGATTTGATCTCCTCTCCTCTCCACCCTCCTCCTCCTCCTCCTTCCCCTTCAGTGCAGCTAGAGCTGACTCCGCCTCCTCCCAAGGCTGCTGCTTTTTTCTCTCTCTCCCTCTCCCGCCCAAACTGCCTCCTTTTATAGGTCTCCACCCCCCTCCTCCTCCTTTCTCATGGGGGAGGGTGAGCCAGAAGTGAGCCTGGGGCCTTTGCAGCTCCAGAGCAGGGCTTTTCAACCTTTTTACCGATTGTACCACTTTTAGGATATGGCAGTATTCGAGTACCACCTAGCAAGGTGTCAAAAACTTGGTGACAAAAAAAAACACTGTTCAAAGTTGCAATTGCACTGAAATGACTTATGACCATTTTTCACACTTATGACCATTGCAGCAACAGGGTCATGTGATTTATATTTGGATGCTTGGCAACTGATTCATATTTATGATGGTCACAGTGTCCCAGGGTCATGTGATCCCCTTTTGCAACCTTTTGACAAGCAAAGTCAACGGCAGGGCTGCTGGTGGCCAACTGCTTAGGCGGGACTTCCTTCCCTCCCTCCCTTCCCTGCCTCCCTTTTTCTCATTCCCATCTCCTTCTGAAGGAAGAATTTGAACCCCCCCATATTTTCCCTCTTCTATATATTGATCAAACAAGGAAAGGCCTCCAGAGACAGAAAAGACAAGCTGCTGAGTGAACTAGCTTAAAAAGGCACTTCCCCTTTAAGAATTAGCTACTGGCTAGAAAGGAAAGTAAGGAGCCCAGCCGCACTTAAGGAAGAAAAAAAAATGTAAGTACTGGCTGCCGGCTAAGGCAGCCTCCCCAAATGGCTCCATTCATAAGTAAAATCTGCAGCTCCAGAGGACTCTCTCACTGTAAGTCTTTGCCTGTGCTGGCTCTTTCCCTTCCCCACTACACTTGGCTAGGCAGGGCTGCATACCACCTGCCACTCATTAATGTACCACAAGTGGTACGCGTACCACAGGTTG
The DNA here is from genome assembly GCA_023970755.1 of Azemiops feae. Lineage (NCBI taxonomy): Eukaryota > Metazoa > Chordata > Lepidosauria > Squamata > Viperidae > Azemiops > Azemiops feae. Next base: position 128,591 of record JALGBA010004124.1, on the reverse strand, counting down.
AAAAGCCCTGGCCTAGTGTTTCCCACAGGTATATAAGTCTCAAAGGCCTAGCTTGTACAGTATTGTATTACCATTAAGGTCAGTCAGTACCTATGAGAAATTTGTAAGCCACACATGAATGGTATATCTTAGGAAATCAGGTATAATGAATGTTAGCAACATATCTTTGGAAATTAAACATAAGAAATGGAAATGAAAAATACAGTAAGTGTACTTAAGAAAAGAGCGGAAAAAGTTTGATGGCCAATTCTAAAGCTTGATAGGGATTGTGTTTTCATATCTGCTTGAACATGAATCTACTAGCTTTCTTCAGCTTGGTACTCTCCAGATGTATTACAGTGGAATCCCCCAAATTCCTAGAAAGTATGGTATGCTGTTTGGAAATCTGACTTTAATCCCAGCACATGTGGGATTACATTAAATTGGAGAATGCTGAAAGAATACACTCTTCTCCACTAACACACTGCCTACCCCCATCCTACAAACATACCATGGCTTCAGTTTCTCAAATTTTATTGTCACAGATTCTGATGGGGATGAAGAGGAATAATTGATTACGTCTCCTCAAAATAAAATATTACATTACTGCAATTTAAGAAAGGATTTATTTAAATATTCTGTGACCCCAAATTCATTTATTTGGAAGTTATATACAGAAAAAATATCTTGGATAATTATGTTTATAAGGCTTTGTTCATAAATTCATTAAATGTTCCCCGCACTATCACTAGTAGTATGTTCTGGTCTGTAATTATTTGTATCTCATCTTTCTATTAAAATAGTTGAAGTGAATAAATTAACATAAAATATCAGACAATTCATTAGAGACCTGTGCCAGAAAGTTTGGGAAACCAACACATGGCCACAGGACTGGAAGTGCTCAGTGTTCATTCCACTGCCAAAAAAGGGTGACTAAAGATTGCTCCAATTATTGCATAATTGCTCTCATCCCTCACATCAGCAAGATTCTGCTTAAAATTATACAACAATGTCTAGCACCAACCATTGAAAGGGACTTACCAGATGTCCAAAGGGGTCATGGCACCCGCGGCCATATAACAAATCTGTGCTGGATCATAAAAAAAATTAGTGAATATCAAAAGATCATTTACATGTGCTTCATCGACTACAAGGAAGACTTTGATTGTGTTGATCACGAGAAGCTATGGAGAGCCCCACAAGACCTGGGGGTACCAGCACATCTGGTCAAGTTGGTGCAATCTCTGTACACAAATCAGGAAGCCATGCGAACACCATATGGAGACATTGATTGGTTTAAGATAGAGAAAGGAGTGCAACAAGGTTGCATTCGCTCCCCTTTCTTATTCAACCTGTATACTGAAACGATCATGAGGAAACTAGATCTTGAAGAATAAAAAATCAGGGTAAAGATTGGAGGAAGAAACATCAACAATCTTTGATATGCTGATGATACAACTCTCCTCTCAGAAACCAAAGAAGGCCTGGAACCTCTGATCAAGAAAATCGAAGAAGAAAGTGAGAATTTTTGTCTCTTTCTGAACATCAAAAAGTCCAAGCTCATGGTCACTGCAAGGAAGGGAACATCAAAATAGAAATTGACGGTGAAGAGATAGAATGTGTGGAAAAATTCACTTTCCTAGGATCGCAGATAGCTCAAAGTGGTAAATGCAGCACAGAAATAAAACATTGGCTTGCACTGGGTTGCACAGCAATGATGAACATGAGCTGAATATGGAAAAGCAAGGACATCAGCCTGGCAATCACATGTAGGTTAGTTCACTCTATTGTGTTCCCCATAGCTACCTATGGTTGTGAAAGTTAGACCTTTAGATAGATAGATAGATAGGTAGGTAGATAACCTTTATTGTCATTTTTTATTGTGAGCACACTGGCACACATATAAAATGAAATTCTGTTGCCCACTCTCAAAAAAAAGTATATACCCATACATAACACACATATACACATGCTATATACATACATATATATACATACGTACATATATATACATATATCTTAATCACTGTCCATTTTGAATACATAGCGGCAAGAGGAAATGAGAGTACATAAGGTGTTATGGTTCCGAAGGAAGAGGCTTTTAAAAGAAACTAGGCATTGTTTTCCTTTGAGAATCTTTTTAATAGCAAACATAACTTCAGCACATACATGGAAGGATGCCAGAATCTGAATTTCTCTGGCTTGCATCTATCTTATCTTGCTAAAACTCCTCCCTTACTTTACAGTCATGAGTCACATCTTCCAATTAGGCTGGAGGCCAAAGATTCACTTCCGTTCCTTTACCCGCGCTTTCCTCATGAATCTCCTCCCTTTCTATGTCATCTGAGTTAACTCTAAAAATACCAGACAGTACTGCATATCTTGTCAAAGCAATAATATCCTATATTAACAGCGTTGACATCTGGCCCCCCTTACAAAAAGGACAGATCCTGTAATGTAAACAAAAGCATATATTAATGACTAGTTTTTGGTTTGTTGGGGTGTTTCGTATGAAACCTTTTGACGAGCCTGTCAGCTTTCACCTCACTGGATTTCACCCAAGTGGCTTCAGACAACGGGTATCCCTTCCATTGTACTAGGTACTGCAATTTCCCTTTGAAAATTCTAGAATCAAGAATATGTTTCACTTCATAATGGGTCTGCCCCGCAACTACGAGGGGCCCAGGTGCTTTCTTCGGGGGAGGTCTTAAAGTGGAGCCCTGATAAGGTTTTAACAAGCTACTGTGGAAGACAGGGTGAATTTTACCCAAAAGTCTAGGGAGTTTCAGTTTTACGGTGACCGGATTGATGATCTTTACGATAGGAAAAGGCCCTAAGAATTTCGGTCCTAATTTCTTGCTGGGTAATTTGAGGCATAAATATTTGGTTGACAGATAAACCTTTTCCCCAACCTGGAACGTTCTTTGGGGAGCCCTCTTTTTGTCAGCTTGCTTTTTATAGCTTTCAAAAGTCTTTTTTAAAGCAGCTTTTGTGTTTCTCCAAACTTCCTCCCATCCCCTCACCCATTGGTCAAGTGTCTGGGAAGCGGTTGGCACTTGGGGATATTCAGGAATTGGACCGAACTCTTTGCCTGTGGCTATTCTGAAAGGTGTGTAGCCGGTACTGCTGTGCACAGAATTGTTGTACGCCACCTCTGCAAAAGGGAGGAGGTCAGTCCAGTTCGTCTGTTGATAGGATACGTAGCATCTGAGATATTGCTCCACCATTTTGTTAGCGGCTTCTGCAGCTCCATTGGTGGCCGGATGAAAAGCAGATGATAAGCCTTGAGATGATCCAATTAATTTAAGAAAACTCCTCCAAAACTTTGCTGTGAACTGCACCCCCGTCTGAGATTATTCGCTTAGGGGCACCGTGCAGTCGGTAGATATGTTTCAGGAACAATTTAGTCAGTCGTTGAGCGGATGGGAGTCCTTTGCAGGCGATGAAATGAGCCTGCTTCGAAAACAGGTCTATTACAGTCCAGATGACAGTATTTCCTCTACTTTCAGGTAGGTCTACGATAAAGTCCATAGCTATTTCTTCCCAGGGTTGGGAAGGGTCTGCCACCGGCTGCAGTAATCCAGGGGTTTTCCCCAGTATTCATTTCATTGTGGCACATACAGTACAACTCTTCACATAGTTTTCCACATCTCGTTTCAGTCCTGGCCACCAAAATTGCCGGCGGGTGAGATGTAGTGTTTTTACATATCCAAAGTGTCCAGCCTGCTTTACATCATGGCTGTGCTTGAGAGCATTGAGACAGAGGGATTCGGGCAAATACAGTTTCCCCCCTTTGTAAGCCAAACCATCCCGGCACGTCAAGGAGGTTTGATTATCTTTGAACCATTGATCGGTGAGGAGCTCTCGTTTTATTTTCTTTGCTCCAGGGTCATCCGGATTAGGGACCCTGCGAGGCGTGATTTGTGCAACAGGTTGTGGATTGGAGACAATCGCCTCATTAACTTCTTCACGTTCGCTTTTGTATTGGGGCAATCTTGATAGCGCATCAGCTAGGAAGTTTCCCCCCCCTGGTATGTACTTTAGTGTAAAGTTGAAGCGGTTAAAGTACTGTGCCCACCGTACTTGCTTTGGGGACAATTTGCGGGGAGTTCTCAGTGCCTCTAGGTTTTTGTGTTCTGTCCATACTTCAAATGGCACCTTGCTCCCCTCTAGGTAGTGTCACAAGTTTAACAATCCCCATCTAATTGCAAAGGCCTCCTTTTCCCATATTGCCCATCTCCGTTCACTTTCTGTAAATTTTTTGGAGGTTTAGGCGCAGGGTTGCAGGACTCCCTTCTTGTTCTTTTGAAGCAATACAGCTCCAACTGCCACATCACTGGCGTCGGCTTGTATTACAAAGGGTTCCCCTGGGCAGGGGTGCTTTAGGACCGGCTCAGCAGCAAATAGTCTTTTTAAATTCTCAAAAGCGGTTTGACAGCTCATAGTCCATGCTAGTGGTTGGCCCGGTCGCGGCTTCCCTCCTTTTTCCCCTGTTTTTAGTAAATCTGTAAGGGTTCGGGCAATTTTGGCAAAAGAGGGGATGAATTGACGGTAGAAGTTGGCAAAACCTAGAAAGCTCTGGAGCTGTTTTCAGGTTTTGGGGGGCTGCCATTCGATTATAGTTTCCACCTTGGCTGGATCCATCTCAATGCCTTCGTTGGAGATTCTGTAGCTGAGGTAATCTAATCGGGTCTGGTGAAATTCACATTTTGACAATTTGGCATAAAGCTTGGCATTCAATAGTTTCTTTAACACTTCTCTCACCAGCTTTATGTGATCAGTCATATTCGTGCTGTATATCAGAATATCGTCAAGGTACACCAGAACCCCTTTGTACAAGTGTTCATGTAGGACCTCATTAATCAACTGCATGAATACGGCTGGGGCCCCCTGTAGTCCAAATGGCATGACTTTGAATTGATAGCTCCCCATGGGGCAGTTGAAGGCAGTTTTCCACTCATCTCCTTCTTTTATTCTCACACGGTAATACGCCTCTCTCAGGTCTAATTTAGTGAAGGCACTCCCCTTAGCCAGATGAGTTAATATGTCCTTTTGGAGGGGGAGGGGGTATTTGTTTTCCACACTCACAGTGTTGAGGCCCTTATAGTCTATGCAGAGACAAAGAGACCCATCTTTTTTCTCTTTAAATAACACGGGGGCTCCCACGGTAGATTTGGCCCATTCAATGAACCCCCTTGCTAAATTTTTATTCACGTATTGCTGCATCTCTTCCATTTCGAGGGGGGACATAGCGTACATTCTCGGGTGTGGAAGTTTGGCTCCTGGTATCAGTTCGATAGAACAGTCATTGGGCCTGTGAGGGGGTAGGACATCGCATTCATTTTCACTAAATACCTCCGCTAAGTCCCGGGATTCATTGGGGATGAGTGGTTCGTCTGGTGACGGTGAGGCAGCCAAGTGCGCTTGTTCATTGGGTGGCCTAAAGTGTCCCACAACATCAGTTGAATCAGTGGGAGGCTCAGGCCTTATAGGTAGTCTCACAGTTCTCATTCCTTTCTCCCACCAGATAAATGGCTTCCATTTGTCCAACCAAGCTAAACCTAGAATCACAGTCTCAGTCATTTTGGGGGCCACCAGGAACCGAATAAATTCCCAGTGCGCGCCTATTTCTAGGCGTAAGGGCTCAGTTAATTGTGTGACTAAAGTCCCTCCCATCAGGGAGCCATCAGCTTGCTCGAACCTCATAGGTTTGGAGAGTTGCTTTGCCCATATGCCCATTTTCATGCCAAAGGATAGGCTAATAATGCATCGGGTGCATCCAGAATCGATTAGCACGTTTAAATCTATTTGTGCCCCCGACTTAGGGATTATAAACTTGGCGGGAAGTGAAAAAGATGGGATTTGTCGACTCACCATCGGGTCGTTCTCTCCTTCGTCGTCATGGTCAAAGGAGGGTAGAGCAGGGGCGGGTCCACCTGGAGTCCTGGCGTCCTTTTGTGTGGGAGGTGTAACCTGGGCAACAGGTTCTTGCGTGGTCCGGTTGGATTTTTCTCTCATTAGCTGCTGGGCAGGTCTCCTTCTCGCTGCTGGTTCCGGACTGCTCTTCAGTTGGGGGTAGGGGATCGGACAGTTTGCTGCTCGATGTCCCTTCTTTCCGCACCGGAAACACTTTATTGACGCGCTTGCAGGTGGCCCGGTTCTTTCAGTCATCGCGGTAGTCGGAGGGTCTCGTGGGGGTGATTGTTGTTCGGATTGCTCTGGTTGCTGCTCAGATTCAGGTGGGGAAGGCTTTTTATAGCGGGCGAGCTGAACATCTAGCTTCACCGTTGTCTGGTACCACTCATGCAGTCGGTCAGGTACTGCTCGAATAATGCAGGCCTGAGAGAGGTGATCATCTAATCCCTCAATGAAGTGATGGATTAGGGACTGCTCTGGCCACCCCTCTATCTGACCTGCTATCTTGCAAAACTCTCGCACGTACTCCAGGGCAGGCCTGCCGGCTTGTTTTATTTTGTGGATTTGTTCTCTTGCTTTTAGGTCAAGGGATGGGTCCTCAAATCTTTCTTTCAGACCCAGGAGGAAGAGGTGGGGGTCTTCCAATTCTGGGGCTTGCTCATTATATAAATTGTTCAGCCATTCGGATGCTTCTCCCTCTAGGCCGGACGCAATCACATCGACCATAGCCCCTGGGTCCAGGTAGAGATAGGCCCAGCGATTCAAGTGAGAGCGTACTTGGTTGAGGAAAAAAATCAGTTTCTCTGGGTCCCCATCGAAGGTTGCTCTGAATGGTGGAGCAATTATAGGTTGTTGGGGCCCCCACTGTGGCTCTTGCTGCTGCTGGCCTCATCCTGGTTGCTGGTTTATGCCCAGGGGTTGCACGTTCGGGGGCTGGGGCCAATCTCCTTGTTGTGGCCGTCCTCCCTCCAGCTGCTGATCTCCTGTGCCCTGCACCACCCCAATCTGTTGCAAGGCCTCTATTAGCTGTGACAAGTTCAGAAGTTGTCTATTCCCTGCCTGCTTCGAATGCCACACTCCCCATTTTTGCAGAGGCCTCAGACTGGAATTCCCTCTCTGTTCGGGGCTGGAGTCCCTGATAGAGGAAGACAGGGTCTGAAAGGCTGTCTGATACGAAATGGAGGGGCTGTGGGCTTCTCTCTGCAGGAGTGGATTTCTGCCTCTCTCCTCTGGCGTTTGAGATATTTCCAGTAACTCACCCAGGTCTTGAGTGGCAGTCTGCCCCGTTGTCTGTCCACCGGTTCTCATTCATCTGCCAAAATTCATTTTCCCACAGCATGCTGTCTGTTACTTCCCCCTCTGGGATATCAGCAGCTGCCGGGTTGTATTCAACAACTCCCGTTTCATGATAGATCATCGTCCTCCTGAATTCTGTCATTCTCAATCCAGGCTAGGAGAAAGAGGTGGGGGTAATGCAGCTCCAGTTGTTTGAAAAGGTATCAGATTCTGGCATGTTGTTATGGTTCCGAAGGAAGAGGCTTTTAAAAGAAACTAGAGGGACTTCCGGTTTTGGTCGCAGTGCAGGCGGTCGCACAAAGAGTTTTGCTCTCTTTGCCGGCCGGTTTCCCCCCGCCGGTAGACCCTGGATAGGGTCGAAAGTCACCCTGGAGGGGCGACCACCGTTGAGGAGGCCACTCATTGATGGAGGGAGCGGCAGCTCCCTCTGCGGTCCGAGACAGCTCCTTTGGGCCGACGGGGAAAAAGATCGGCCATTAACATGACCGATCATCTAGCTGCTTCAGCCAAAAGTCACAGCAACATCTAAGCGAAAAGAACCACCGTGGGTGATCCGGGTGAGACCTTTCCTTCCCTCTTGATACCCTATTTATCTTCCTGAGAAAAGCTTCTAGAATTATTTCCCTACTTTCAGAAAGCAGTGTTTGGATACTTGGGAAAACGAGCGTTGAGAAAAATAACTAATTTTTACTGACTATTTGAGCTGTTGGATTTCGGGGATTCTGAAAAAATCCTTATTGTGAAGGTGGATTTTTTTTCTCTTTGCCTGCTTGTCTTTAGTCTAAGTGGAAGACTTTAGGGAGGGGGGTGGAGTGTTTTCCGTCCTCCCCCTCTTCTGAACATTACTCTTTCTTTTAAAAAGTTTTCGGCTGTCTGGGCGGTGTTTTGTGGATTGAAATGGCAAATCACTTTCACTTTGCTTGGTCGGATGTGTATTCAGCTTAAACTTGGCGTGACGTCCAGACATTCCTATCTGTATTGAAACCAGCTGAAAGGCTTCATTTTTTTTTGCTTTCCTTCTAGTAGTTTACTTTGACTTTATAATACAAAATATATTTCTTAGAAAAATGGACTTTTCTTTTTTTGGATTACAAGTTAATAATTGACCTTTAAGGCACCTTTTTTATTACTATTTTGGACTATAAATTGGATACTTATAATACTGATTTTGATTTTTTCTGCCTTTATCTCTTTGTTTGGCTTGACTTTTATTTTTTCTTACTCTTGTGTGGATACTACATTTTATAATTTTGCTACTATAGAATCTCTATTTGGCCTGATTTTTTTTGTTTTTTTCTATTTCTGTTTGGATCCTATACCTTATACTATTTCTACTACAGAACTTTTATTGTTGTATTTACCTTTTAAGCTGAACTTTCACTAAAAAATTAAGACTACTTTATTATTGAAATGGAATCTTACCCACAGCTTGACTATGGACTTTTACTAGAAAAAATTTTGGAACTGAAAGAACAATTTAGAATGGACATGGAAGATGATGTTCCAGAGTTAAAAATTAACTCTCAAACTTTCACTGACCAATTTATAGATCAAGGAATAATAGAGGAAGAACAGATTAACCCTAAAGAGGCCGATATGCAATGACCACAATTCAGTGAGATGGAGGAAATATATCTACAATCTATTGAAGAGGAACCAATCAACACAGAGGAAGAGATTATATCGCAGATGCAAAGTATGGAGAATCTTGATGACCAAAAGCGGATTCCAACCAAAACACCTATAATCCTAAAAGCAACAGGAATGGACTTTCAAAAACGAGGCATCGAAAACACTGACAACATGGACAAACAACGAATAACTATTATACTGATTAAGACCGACTATATAGTGCAGACAACACTGGAAAAAAGAGAAGAGGATTACGATCAGACTCAATTGTGGAGACATATGGATAACCAAATATTAAGATTTGATGACTCAGAGGCTCTTTGGTGGAAACCTGCTTGGCACAAAAAGAAAGCTAGAATTAGGTTTAAAAATGGTTAAAACTTTATTTGACGGGGTAAAAAGGCTTTTAGAGATTTTGACTGAGTTAATACTATCGAGATGAAAACTATGAATTTGACTATGGTTGGGAGGTAATTTGACTGGTTGGGAAATTTAATATGTGGTAAATAAAAAGTAAATAGATGAAGAAATAGAATACAGATTGGAAATGAAATAAGGTGTCTGGTGGAATAATATTTTTTCTTTTTATAAGTATAATGATTTTGATAGGATTTAAATTTTAGGTAAGGAGTTAAAAAGGGGTTTTAAGATTTATAAAATATATATTTGAAATAGAAAATATATACTTGATAGAGTACAGGAAACAGAATATAGTTTGGAAGTATTAAAATATAATAGTTGATATAATATGTATATTTTAGAAATAATTATTGTTTGATGGGAAATTGGGAGACCCGAAATGTAACTTACGTGTTTATTTTAGGCTAAAGTGGAAAATGGTAATTGTAAAATAGTTAAACTTAAAACAGGATTTTGATTGATATAAGTGAATTACTATTGATAGTCTTTTTACAATGATTGAATTTTATTTAGAAATGTATTAATGCTAGGTTATAGCCTGAGGGAAATAGAGAAGGAACTTTTAAGGAATTATTGAACTATCTATGTTTGATTATATTGTGTTTTTTTTTTTTGGATGATTGATCACCCTATCTCCACGTGGATTCCTAAAGCACTTTGATGTAAAACCAAAAAATACTAATAAAACTTGTTTAAAAAAAAAAAAAAAGAAACTAGACATTGTTTTCCTTTGAGAATCTTTTTAATAGCAAACATAACTTCGTCACATACATGGAAGGATGCCAGAATCTGAATTTCTCTGGCTTGCGTCTATCTTATCTTGCTAAAACTCCTCCCTTACTTTACAGTCATGAGTCACATCTTCCAATTAGGCTGGAGGCCAAAGATTCACTTCCGTTGCTTTACCCGCGCTTTCCTCATGAATCTCCTCCCTTTCTATGTCATCTGAGTTAACTCTAAAAATACCAGACAGTACTGCATATCTTGTCAAAGCAATAATATCCTATATTAACAGCGTTGACATAAGGTTGATACTGTATGGAATAAAGCTGTGACTGAATTTAGATCAGGGGTCCCCAACCTGTGGGCCGCGGCCCGGTAGTGGGCCGTGGCCTACTGGCCACCGGGCCGCAGGACAGGCTGGCCAGTGCACGCGCATGTGTGCGCACACCCCCTCACTTGTGCTAGCGCTGCGGCCGCGGGGTGCAAAAACGACGCCGCGCCTTGGGGTGTGAAAATGGGTCGCCGCCACACCGCGGGGTGCAAAAATGGGTGCCTCTGCGCCACGGGGCACAAAAACAGGCCGCTACTGTGTTGCAAGGCACAGAAACGGTGCCGCAACGCCACAGGGCGCAAAAACGGGCCGCCGCCACGCTGTGGGGAGCAAAAATGGGTGCTGCCACGCCGTGGGGCACAAAAACGGGCCGCTGCCGTGCTGCAAGGTACAAAAACGGCTGCTGCCATGCCGCAGAGCGCAGAAACGAGGTGCTGCGCCATGCAAGAACGGGGCAGGGCTAGTGAGTATCATGCGGGCGCAAGCTCCGCCCTGTTTGCGGCACACACATGCAGCCTTGTGCACGCGCGCATGAGCGCATGGAAAATGCTTTTTCCTCCCTTTTCCTCCGGTCCGCCAACCGACAAAGGTTGGTGACCTCTGATCTAGATGTTCTGCTTCGGATACCACGAAGCCTCCTCCTGGAAGGTAACATCCTGGAAAGGATGTGTAGCGTCCCCGACAATACAACGGACCCTACTCAAGCATCGCTTATATGCTATGTCCTGGATAGAAGGAAGTGAACTACCAATAATCTTTTCTGCCGTCCTCACCACTCTGTATCGCCTTCTTGTCCAAAGCACTAACGTTTCCAACCCAGACAATAATGCAATATGACAGGATGCTCTCGATCATCCCTCTATAGAAAGTGGTAAGGACAGGTGAAGGAAGATGCACATTTCTTGTGCGATGCAGAAAGTGCAGGCGCTGCTGTGCCCGCTTCACCAGTGTCTCACTGTTCAGTTTCTGAAGGGGTCATGGGGTCATAAAGTAAGGAAGAAAACTTGTTTGAGCTGTGGTACTGGAGAAGGCTCCTGCATATTCCTTGGACAGCAAACGTGACTAACAAGTACTGGAGCAGATAACACCAGACATGTCACTAGAAGGCAAATTTACGAAACTGTATCTCACTCACTTTGGCCATGTCATGTGGGGGAATTCACTGAAGAAAGCAATTATGTTTGGAACAGTTAGCGGTAAAAGGAAACCAGGCCATTGAACACGGTGGCTGGACACCATCAAAGCTGACACCAGCCAGAGCATAGAACAACTCAACTAGTGCAAGATCGGACTCGACTGAATGGATAACATCAACAACATCAGACAGAAAGACTAACAAGAATAGAGGGAATAATAGATGCTTGATGGAGAGAGGGAATCTTAATGCACCACTTGAAGTGCCAATGGGATGAGGTGAATCTTCTTAGGGAATTCCAAACAGACAGCACCATAACCCAGACTAAATGTAGCTCTGATGTTAACAGGTCTTATCTGTCCAGAGGATGTTAAGTAAACAAGGGAGAAGATGGTCCATTAGGTGTTCTGTTTTACTGCTTTGTGTCAAATTATAAAGATATCTCCCTGTTTTTCTAATGGCCAGTGAACTTTAACAACATCCACAGATGGTTTTCTTCTACAGCAGTCTCCAGAGAAGTGATGTTAGGGTAAAATAGAGAACAATTGGTGTGATGTCAGTGTGCATGTTTTCCCCCCCCTCTCTAAAGGGCAGTTGCTACCCTTCAGGAATATTCCTCCTAAGCATGTGCTAGATGCTGAATGATTCAGTGCCTTATCATTTGGTTGGGGCAATGAAAATAGAACAAAAAATTCTGTGAATAAAGTGTTTTGAAATGTATGAATTAGTCAATCTGATACTTCTCAATTATGCCATTTTGCTTAAAATCAGCTGTTCACTTATTTCAGTGAAACTGTTTTAAGCAAAATTTTTCCAACATGTCCACTTGTTCAGTAACTAAGATGTTCTCTAAACTTTGCAATACTACAGTATACCCTAAAATGATACATTAATTTCTGTTATTCCCCATGAATAAAACTAAAAAAGAAAAAAAAAACCTCTCATGATTGGTGAATTGTTCTGACAGATGGCTAGACCCACTGATTTAGCTATTCCTCAAAGCTAGTAAGAAATGAAAAGTAAATGCTCCTTATTAGCCATTCATGCTCTCATTTATGTTGCACTTTGTAAAAAAATTAGAGGTTCCCAAATAATTACATAATGGAGGACATATGGTAACTATTTGGTCTATGAATATGTTTGCATTTTAAATTTTAAAAATGAATACTTGCTATAATGTAATTATTTCACAAGGATTAAGGCAGGACATAAAACAAGACATAGGTCATAAAACAGGACATGAGTCTTAAATGCGTGTATTAGAAGAAGCAAAAAGGAAGTGGAAAATGTCAAACCACAAGTTCATCTGTCGGTCACATATGAGTGTCAAGCATGAAGCTCTGTTACAAGTAACCACATATGTCTCGCTTCTATGTCTCGCTCTCGCTGGTAGCTAACCACAAATGAACTGCCGGAAACTTAGATGCTTTGGCAAGACACCTGTGACCTCGATCCATGAGAGGGGGACAAGATATTTAGCTACTTTAGCATAGCAACAGGGGGGCTAACAGGGCTGTAATTCAAGTAACCAATCAATGCTAACAAGTTACATTTCCGTGTTTTGCTGTTTCTGAAGAGTATATATGAACTTGTTTTTTTATAAGAAGCTGTTCAGAGGTTGTTATGATTTTTGCTCTGAACCTTTGCGCAAATAAACCAACTTCTTTTGATTCCGTGGTCTGAGTCCTGTGATTTTCTGCAGCATTTTTATGACGACTCCGCCGGGACTTGGAGCGATATTTCGCTGAGGACGGCACGGACCGACCGGTGCCCAATCGGGGCCGTCACGCTAAACCTTCAGCCGGCACGGATGATTTCTCCGGAAGGAGGCGGACGGCACCGTAGGGGTATTTGGTGGACAACCGACCGATCCAAGAACCTGAACGGAATCAAAACAAGTCACGAAACAAAGCCGGTTGGAAAACAAGACGCCTGCAGGCAAGTATTGTGGAATTGTAGGCCCACTCGTTTTGAGAGTGGAAGATGGGGCCTGATCACCCCCCTGGGTCCGGGATCGGTGTATCCTAACGAGGCCCAAGAGTTGTGTGGGTGGTTAAGCCATTGCAGTTCCTGTTGGTGACCGTTGGAACGTCCGGCATCACAGGTCAGTGGCAGTGTCTTAGAAAATGGGTGGTGGAGGAAGTGTCCCTCGGACACCTCTTCAGTGTATGTTGAGGAATTTTAAGAAAGATTTTAGGATGCAACCTAAGGCTGAATTGCTGGCAGCTGCATTGTCAGGCAATTCCAGAACCCTAGGAAGGAATCAGTGTGTTTTGTGTAAGGAAGAGGGACATTGGCAACGTGAATGTCCTAAAAGGTTTGAACTTGGAAGAATAGAACAGGGACGTGGACATTTAACTCGAGAAGTCAAAATATATGATTTCCAGGGAGAAGGAAGAGGAAAAATGTTTCGTCCATATGGATTCCAAGGAAGAGGTCGAGGCCAATTTCAAGAACAAGTGGAAGCCATAGGCTTGGCCACTGCTGAACAATGGCCTGAGGACTGAAGGGGACCGGGGTTTAAGTCAAGCCCCCCCTGAACCCTTGGTCCGAATGAAGATAGCGGGCAATAATGTGACCTTTTTAGTAGATACGGGGGCATCTAGATCTGTAGTTACTAAGTTATTGGCTCCCTTCTCTGCTGATGTCATAAATGTACAGGGAGTTGATGGCTCAGTAAATTGTCACCCTTTTCTAAAGCCCCTGAGATGTTCCCTAAATGGAAGGGATATTGAACATCAATTCCTATACATGCCTGAGTGTCCCATTCCTTTGTTGGGTCGAGACATATTATGCAAAATGGGGGCAACTTTGTCATTTGAAGAAGACGAAATGGCACTAGTAATGAAGCATCCTCCAGATGAGATGTGGCGAATAATGGTGGCCCAAGAGGTTCAAGTCCTCGATACTTGGCAGGAGTTTGATGTGCACCGGTTATGGGCAGAGGATAATCCGCCAGGACATGCAATCCACCATACACCACTAGTCATTCAAGTGAAGCCTCTGGCAGTGCCTATTCGTCTCCGGCAGAGAAATTACCCTCGTCCCATTGCACAAGCAATTCAAGACCATATTACCAAATACTTAAAGGCAGGCATTTTAACAACTATTCAATCTCCTTGGAACACCCCAATCTTACCCATCCCAAAGGCTGATGGCTCATTTCGACCAGTCCAAGATTTGCGTATTGTCAATAATGCTACAATTACTGTACATGCTGTAGTGCCTAACCCATATACCCTCCTGAGCTTGATTCCAGCATCAGCTGTTTGGTTCTCTGTGGTAGATTTGAAAGACGCTTTCTTTATGATCCCAATACATAAGGACAGTCAGAAGCTGTTTGCTTTTGAGTGGGAAGACCCAGTAACAGGCCAGAGAAAACAATATACTTGGACCAGACTTCCTCAGGGATTTAAAAATTCACCTACTCTTTTTGGCAACGCCTTGGCCTCAGACTTAGAAGACTTCCAGCCCTGTGAGGAAGGAGATGTACTACTACAATATGTTGATGATGTGTTAATAACTGGACAGACAAAAGAAACTTGTTGGGACAACACCAACCAACTACTTCATCTGTTGATGGACAAAGGATACCGTGCCTCAAGGGAGAAAGCCCAATTAGTGAAACCCCAGGTTAAATATTTAGGTTATACTATAAGTCAAGGCCAAAGAGCAATAGGACATGAGAGAAAGGAAGCTGTGTGCCGAATTGCAGAGCCAACTAATAGGAGAGAATTACGGGGTTTTTTAGGAGCAGCAGGATATTGTAGAATATGGATACCGAATTTTGCCCTGCTAGCCAAACCACTGTATGAGTCCACAAAGGGGGGAGAAAGAGAGCCCTTTATTTGGACGCCTGAACAAAAACAGGCTTTTGAGACTTTAAAAGTGGCATTATCTCAAGCTCCTGTTATGGGACTTCCCAACCTCGAGAAACCTTTCAATTTGTATGTGGACTCAAAGAATAATATGGCTCTTGGAGTCCTGACTCAAGAAAAGGGAAGTTGGCAACAACCCATAACTTATCTGTCAAAACAACTGGATGGGGTATCAAAGGGATGGCCACATTGTCTTAAAATTCTGGCAGCCACAGCTCTCCTGATAGAGGAAGCTAATAAATTGACTTTTGGACAACCAACTACAATCTATACCAGTCATGCAATTCGTGGAGTTTTGGAAACAAAGGGACATTTATGGATAACTAACTCCAGAATTTATAAGTATCAAGCTCTCCTCATTCAAAACCCTCAAGTGACATTGAAGCAGACAAATGGCCTAAACCCAGCAACCCTATTGCCTATACCAGGTCCTAAAGTTGA
Organism: Azemiops feae; assembly: GCA_023970755.1. Classification (NCBI taxonomy): domain Eukaryota; kingdom Metazoa; phylum Chordata; class Lepidosauria; order Squamata; family Viperidae; genus Azemiops; species Azemiops feae. The sequence continues at coordinate 112,840 of JALGBA010004124.1, read as the reverse complement.
ACATAACTGTATGCAAGTGATAGAAAGTCAATTCTCATGTAGGCCTGATTTAACTGATGTGCCACTGAAAACAGTGGACTATAATTGGTTTACTGATGGGTCAAGTTTCATCTCAACAGGAGAACGATATGCAGGCTATGCAGTTGTCTCACTTGATAAAGTCATAGAAAGTGGGCCACTCCCAAAAGGCACAAGTGCTCAAGCAGCAGAACTGTGGGCTCTAATAAGGGCACTGGAAAGAGCACGAGATGAAAGTATAAACATTTGGACTGATTCTAAATATGCATTCCTCACATTACATGTACATGCTGCAGTCTATAGAGAGAGAGAACTCTTAACAGCTGCAGGAAAAGAAATTAAACATCCTTTTTTGATTGAAAGACTTATAACAGCAGTCTTGGGACCAAAGAGGGTAGCTGTCATGCACCGTAAAGGACATCAAAAGGGACAAGATGAAGTAGCCCAAGGAAATAGAGCAGCTGATAGAGAAGCAAGGTTATCAGCAACCCGAGACAGCCAAGCTTACCCTGACATGACAGCTTATGTAGCATTGGAAATGCCAAAAGGACTGAGCCCTAGATATTCTAAAGCAGAGGAACTACAGGCAAGTGTAGATTTGCAAGGACACAAGCAGGGAGAGTGGTATGTACTCCCAGACGGAAGGATTTTTGTACCTGAGAATTTAGCCTGGCCTGTGGTAAAGGAAACTCATTCAACTACTCACATGGGAAAGAGTGCATTAGCTGAAGCCCTCCACCGTATTGTGTATATTAATCGTCTTCACTCGCTATGTGCCCATGCAACTGAGAGATGTAACATTTGTGCCCAGGTTAATCCAAGACAAGAACCTATTCTTCCGCCAGGAAGTCAGCCTAAGGGATATTACCCTATGGATTCATTGGTTGTTGATTTTACAGAAATGCCAAAATGTGGACTATATAAAGCAAGGTTAGTCCTAGTGTGCAATTATTCAGGGTGGCATGAATGTTTCCCCACCAAGACCAAGCAGGCACGAGAAGTGGCCAGAATCTTGCTCAAGGAGATTATTCCCAGATATGGAGTACCCTCATTCATATCATCAGATAATGGACATGAGTTTGTACATCAAGTAAATCAGACATTGGCTAAATCCTTAGGGACCCACTGGAGGTTCCATTGTTCTTTTCATCCTCAATCAGGGAGGAAGGGCAGAGAGGATGAACCGGACTATAAAGGAAAAGGTGACAAAGGTGTGCCTTGAAACTCACCTTAAGTGGGTGGATGCTTGCCACTAGCACTTTGGTCTGTGAGGTGCACCCCTCGAAAAGGCATTAGGCTATCTCCTTTTGAAATGATGTTTGGAAGACCCCCTATCATAAGTAATAACTTGAAAAATCATATAGGGGACTTAAGTCAATTAGGAACTACATGGGTGAGTCAAATGGTGGGAGAGTTAAACAAGCAAATACAAGAAATACAATACTATTGTGTGTCTCTCACTCCACCATTTTTGAATACCCCCAGTCATAATATTCAAGTGGGAGACAAAGTATGGGTAAAACACTGGAAAGGGGAAAACTTGAAACCTAAATGGAAAGGCCCGTATACTGTGGTCATGTGTTCTCCACTTGCAGTAAAGGTGTTAGAATCCAAGTCTTGGATTCACTGGACTCTAGTTAAGCCTGCAGCTGATGAATATTGGGAGGCAGAACAGGACGAGGCCCGCCCTTTAGTGGTACGCTTGAAGAAGCGCCCCCTATAACTGCCCTACCGGCAATGGGCAGGCAGCATACGGGGCAGAAGAGGCCTTACTGTTGTCACTCCGGAAGCTGACCCTCTACGTACGGCTGAAGACAAGAATGAGGAAAACAGCTGTTAATGTGGTAGAAGTGGAGTGTGTGGTGTAGGTTAGATCTATTTTAAGGAATGGTAGTCCAACCATACAAGCCATAGGTGCAGTGAGTCTGGCCTTAGTGATTCTGATCACCCTGGTTGTGACCTGTTGTATTGGACACCTTTTCTTCTGGAAACGTCCCAATCCCAAAGAAACAGGTGTTGCACCTAAAAAGCACTAACTGTGACCAAGGACGGTGTGTATTTCCTGGGGACACTTATGTTTGAAGCACCTTGGGAGTGGGTTCTCTGTTGTATAGTGGGAGTTTGGGTATTATATTTAGCAAATAAGACTCGGCTGTGTGGCTCACCCAAGACTGACCTGGTCCTTTCCCAAATCACACCTAATCCCATCCATCTTCCTGATGTGGTAATTTCATAATTGCAATTGCTCCCTTTGTTGTGGCTGTGAGTGTGAAACTGAGTGGGACGTTGGAATCATAGGATAGAAAAAGAAAGGAAGTTGACATTGACTCATTTTAGATTGTCAAACATGAATCGTCTTTGGCTTTGGTTACTATTTGCAAGTGGCCTGTTGGGTGATAAGGCCCGGAACGGTAGTCCCCAATGTTGTGAGAATGACCAACTAATTCCTCTCACACTTGAAGAAGGCTCCTGGGACGTTGAGGATCTCAAAGACAGGACATCATCAAGGTAGAAGGAGGGCCTCTGCTACAATTGAGAGAAGGGAAATACATACTGAAAATACTGGAACTAGGTCAGGCTTTGATTAATCAATCTGACCCTACTTTAGGCCAAAAAATGCTGGCTGTGTTTGTCTGCATCTCCATCAGCCTATCATGTAGTTCCAGTTTCACCAGATCTTTGGGCAAAGACCAATGCCACTTTAGCTTTTGACAGGGGTGGCAGATGGGGAACCATCACTGTAGAGGCAAAATTACATGGTGATTGCTATAATACATTAGAAAAGCTGGGAGTTAGCCATCTTCCCATCGTTGGCCTTGTGGCTATTGGTGTGGACCTCCTAGGGCCGCCCTCCTTATGTGTTAAAAGGAGTCAGGAACCTTGGAAGGGCACTTCAGTGGGATCAGAGACAGGAAATTACTGTCAAAACTGTCAAATAGAATTAACCATGAGCCCTCGGCGTAGACTTATGGATGTGAAACTAACTCGCAGTATTTCTCCTTCTGCACATCACCTATTCCAAAAGAAGGTCACCTTCTCGACTCCACCACAACTGAGCTTTACAAAATGGGAAGGAAATGCTACTTTGATAAAGTGCCCAAGCCAATTTGAACCACCCCGATTCCCACTTTGGCTCTACAGTAAGCCCATGCAGAAATTCTGTATTCCATTTCCCTTTGGAAACGACAGCTCCCGTTATCTCCTTGAAGGCCCCTATCTCAGGGATGAAAAAAGAAACCCTTGTCAAAAACCTCCACTACAGCCGTTACCTGGCATGTTTATGGCTGGCACCTTGGGGGTCTGGAGTAATGAGAACGGTCATCGATTTCATGCCTTTTCCATGAACATGGCAGTGTGCTTAGAAGAGAATGGGGTATTTTTCTTATGTGGGGAAAAGGCGTATGTATGTTTACCTACCAACTGGATTGGAACGTGTACTCTGGTTCACCTCATCCCAAAGATGGGTGTTGTTAATGGGGAACAAGCCCTCCCTGTTCCTCTTATGGGACATATACAGAAAAGAGTTCCCCTAGTAATACCATTATTAGCCATCCTAGGGATAGGCACTGCAGTTGGAACAGGTGTAGGTAGTTTAGCCCATTCTGTAATACAGTTTCAGCAACTTTCTGAAGCATTTCAACAAAGCCTAAGCCAGATTGCTGGGACTCTGGTAGAAGTCCAAGATCAGATAGACTCTTTGGCAGCAGTAGTCTTACAAAACCGGCGTGCCCTAGACCTCTTGACAGCTGAGAAAGGAGGTTTGTGTCTGTTCTTGGGAGAAGAGTGTTGCTTTTACATGAATAAATCAAGAGTAGTCAGAGAAGTGGCAAAGGACTTGCAAGATAGAGCATCCAGAATTAAACAAGGAATGCAAGGAACTGACTCATGGTTCTCGTGGCTACCAGGCGCTGCCTGGGTCAAACAGATGCTGTTTGTGTTATTATGTGGAATAGCAGGACTAGCCTTCATCCCCTGTGTAATACCTTTAATCAGACAATTAGTTATGAGATTAGTGAAAGAAATCAGGGTTGAAAAGGAATTAGTTGTGATAGAAGGATCCTTGGAAAATAGGTTCACCTCAGACCCAGGAAGGGAAAGTGAGGATCCAGACAGTGGGGTGTATGTATGGCTTACACCCTGGGGATTGGAGGACGTGCCTGAGGAAGATGATTTTTGAGAATCACTTTATGGATTTTTCACTCTTTCTTATTATTGCTATCTGCCTCTATCTTGAACTGGCAGCAGGAAACAGAAAGATGTGTGCCAGTCTAAAGTGTTAATCATGCCATATGTTATGCCTATCCATATATGCGTAAATTCTGCTCAGCTATCTTCGCTTGCTGGGAAAAAACTGATGCTTAAGTAGAAACTATAAAAGTGAGACTCAATTGTCACCTAAAATGGAGTCTCAAAGGGGGGAATAAGGCAGGACATAAAACAAGACATAGGTCATAAAACAGGACATGAGTCTTAAATGCGTGTATTAGTTAGAAGAAGCAAAAAGGAAGTGTAAAATGTCAAACCACAAGTTCATCTGTCAGTCACATATGAGTGTCAAGCATGAAGCTCTGTTACAAGTGTTGCAGAAAATCACAGGACTCAGACCACGGAATCAAAAGAAGTCGGTTTATTTGCGCAAAGGTTCAGAGCAAAAATCATAACCTCTGAACACCTTCTCATGGAATAACAAGTACATATATACTCTTTTAGAAGCAGCAAAACACGGAAATGTAACTTGTTAGCATTGATTGGTTACTTGAATTACAGCCCCGTTAGCCTCCCTGTTGCTATGCTAAAGTAGCTAAATATCTTGTCCCCCTCTCATGGATCGAGGTCACAGGTGTCTTGCCAAAGCATCTAAGTTTCCGGCAGCACATTTGTGGTTAGCTACCAGCGAGAGCGAGACATAGAAACGAGACATATGTGGTTAACTGTAACAGAGCTTCAAGCTTGACACTCATATGTGACCGACAGATGAACTTGTGGTTTGACATTTTCCACTTCCTTTTTGCTTCTTCTAACTAATACACGCATTTAAGACTCATGTCCTGTTTTATGACCTATGTCTTGTTTTATGTCCTGCCTTATTCCCCCCTTTGAGACTCCATTTTAGGTGACAATTGAGTCTCACTTTTATAGTTTCTTAACTTAAGCATTAGCTTTTTCCCAGCAAGCGAAGATAGCTGAGCAGAATTTACGCATATATGGATAGGCATAACATATGGCATGATTAACACTTTAGACTGGCACACATCTTTGTTTCCTGCTGCCAGTTCATCCTAGAGGCAGATAGCAATAATAAGAAAGAGTGAAAAATCCATAAAGTGATTCTTAAAAATCATCTTCCTCAGGCACGTCCTCCAATCCCCAGGGTCCTAATCGTACATACTATCCACCATCTGGATCCTCACCTTCCCTTCGTGGGCCCGGGAACCTATTTTCCAAGGGTCCTTCTATCACAACCAATTCCCTTTGAACCCTTATTTGTTTTACTGACCTCATAACTAATTGTCTGATTAAAGGTATTACACAGGGGATGAAGGCTAGTCCTGCTATTCCACATAACAACACAAACTGCGTTTGTTTCCTCAATGTCCCCGGAGCCTTCTTCAAGTGTGAGAAGAGTTAATTGGCCATTCTCACAACATTTGGGACTATCATTCAGGGTCTTATTACTCAACATGCCACTTGCAAACATTAGCCAAAGCCATAGAAGACTCATGTTTGATAATCTAAAATGAGTCAATGTCAACTTTTCTTTCCTTTTCTATCTTATGATTCCAACGTCCCACTCAGTTTCACACTCACAGCCACAACAAAGGGAGCAATTGCAATTATGAAATTACCACATCAGGAAGATGGATGGGATTAGGTGTGATTTGGGAAAGGACCAGGTCAGTCTTGGGTGAGCCACACAGCCGAGTCTTATTTGCTAAATATAATGTCCACACTCCCAAGACTCCTACTATACTACAGAGGACCCACTCCCAAGGTGCTTCAAACATAAGTGTCCCCAAGAGATACACACTGTCCTTGGTCACAGTCAGTGCTTTTTAGGTGCAACACCTGTTTCTTTGGGATTGGGACGTTTCCAGAAGAAAAGGTGTCCAATACAACAGGTCACAACCAGGGTGATCAGACCCACTAAGGCCAGACTCACTGCACCTATGGCTATGTATGGTTGGACTACCATTCCTTAAAATAGATCTAACCTACACCACACACTCCTAACACTTTAACAGCTGTTTTCCTCATTCTTGTCTTCAGCCGTACGTAGAGGGTCAGCTTCCGGAGTGACACCAGTAAGGCCTCTTCTGCCCCGTATGTTGCCTGCCCGTTTCCAGTAGGGCAGTTATAAGGGGCTCTTCTTCAAGCGGACCACTAAAGGATGGGCCTAGTCCTGCTCTGCCTTCCAATATTCATCAGCTGCAGGCTTAACTCGAGTTCAGTGAATCCAAGACTTGGATTCTAACACCTTTACTGCAAGTGGAGAACACATGACCACAGTATACGGGCCCTTCCATTTAGGTTTCAAGTTTTCCCCTTTCCAGTGTTTTACCCATACTTTGTCTCCCACTTGAATATTATGACTGGGGGTACTCAAAAATGGTGGACTGAGGGACACACAATATTGTTGGATTTCTTGTATTTGCTTGTTTAATTCTCCCACCATTTGACTCACCCATGTAGTCCCTAATTGACTTAAGTCCCCTATATGATTTTTCAAGTTATTACTTATGATAGGGGGTCTTCCAAACATCATTTCAAAAGGAGATAGCCTAATTCCTTTTCGAGGGGTGCACCGCACAGACCAAAGTGCTAGTGGCAAAGCATCCACCCACTTAAGGTGAGTTTCAAGGCACACCTTTGTCACCTTTTCCTTTATAGTCTGGTTCATTCTCTCTGCCCTTCCCCCGGATTGAGGATGAAAAGAACAATGAAATCTCCAGTGCGTCCCTAAGGATTTAGCCAGCGTCTGATTTACTTGATGTACAAACTCAGGTCCATTATCTGATGATATGAATGAGGGTATTCCATATCTGGGAATAATCTTCTTGAGCAAGATTCTGGCCACTTCTCGTGCCTGCTTGGTCTTGGTTGGGAAACATTCAGGCCACCCTGAATAATTGCACACTAGGACTAACATTGCTTTATATAGTCCACATTTTGGCATTTCTGTAAAATCAACAACCAATGAATCCATAGGGTAATATCCCTTAGGCTGACTTCCTGGCGGAAGAATAGGTCCTTGTCTTGGATTAACCTGGGCACAAATGTTACATCTCTCAGTTGCATGGGCACATAGCGAGTGAAGATGATTGATATACACAATACGGTGGAGGGCTTCAGCTAATGCACTCTTTCCCATGTGAGTAGTTGAATGAGTTTCCTTTACCACTGGCCAGGCTAAATTCTCAGGTACAAAAATCCTTCCGTCTGGGAGTACATACCACTCTCCCTGCCTGTGTCCTTGCAAATCTACACTTGCCTGTAAGTCTTCTGCTTTAGTATATCTAGGACTCAGTCCTCGTGGCATTTCCAATGCTACATAAGCTGTCATGTCAGGGTAAGCTTGGCTGTCTCGGGTTGCTGATAACCTTGCTTCTCTATCAGCTGCTCTATTTCCTTGGGCTACTTCATCTTGTCCCTTTTGATGTCCTTTACAGTGCATGACAGCTACCCTCTTTGGTCCCAACACTGCTGTTATAAGTCTTTCAATCAGAAGAGGATGTTTAATTTCTTTTCCTGCAGCTGTTAATAGTCCTCTCTCTCTATAGACTGCAGCATGTACATGTAATGTGAGGAATGCATATTTAGAATCAGTCCAAATGTTTATACTTTCATCTCTTGCTCTTTCCAGTGCTCGTATGAGAGCCCACAGTTCTGCTGCTTGAGCACTTGTGCCTTTTGGGAGTGGCCCACTTTCTATGACTTTATCAAGTGAGACTACTGCATAGCCCGCATATCGTTCTCCTGTTGCAATAAAATTTGACCCATCAGTAAACCAATTATAGTCCACTGTTTTCAGTGGCACATCAGTTAAATCAGGTCTACATGAGAATTGACTTTCTATCACTTGCATACAGTTATGTTCAACTTTAGGACCTGGTATAGGCAATAGGGTGGCTGGGTTTAGGCCATTTGTCTGCTTCAATGTCACTTGAGGGTTTTGAATAAGAAGAGCTTGATACTTATAAATTCTGGAGTTAGTTATCCATAAATGTCCCTTTGTTTCCAATACTCCACGAATTGCATGACTGGTATAGATTGTAGTTGGTTGTCCAAAAGTCAATTTATTAGCTTCCTCTATCAGGAGAACTGTGGCTGCCAGAATTTTAAGACAATGTGGCCATCCCTTTGATACTCCATCAAGTTGTTTTGACAAGTAAGCTATGGGTTGTTGCCAGCTTCCCTTTTCTTGAGTCAGGACTCCAAGAGCCATATTATTCTTTGAGTCCACATACAAATTGAAAGGTTTCTCGAGGTTGGGAAGTCCCATAACAGGAGCTTGAGATAATGCCACTTTTAAAGTCTCAAAAGCCTGTTTTTGTTCACGCATCCAAACAAAGAGCTCCCTTTCTCCCCCCTTTGTGGACTCATAGAGTGGTTTGGCTAGCAGGGCAAAATTCGGTATCCATATTCTACAATAACCTGCTGCTCCTAAAAAACCCCATAATTCTCTCCTATTAGTTGGCTCTGCAATTCGGCACACAGCTTCCTTTCTCTCATGTCCTATTGCTCTCTGGCCTTGACTTATAGTATAACCTAAATATTTAACCTGGGGTTTCACTAATTGGGCTTTCTCCCTTGAGGCACGGTATCCTTTGTCCATCAACAGATGAAGTAGTTGGTTGGTGTTGTCCCAACAAGTTTCTTTTGTCTGTCCAGTTATTAACACATCATCAACATATTGGAGTAGTACATCTCCTTCCTCACAGGGCTGGAAGTCTTCTAAGTCTGAGGCCAAGGCATTGCCAAAAAGAGTAGGTGAATTTTTAAATCCCTGAGGAAGTCTGGTCCAAGCATATTGTTTTCTCTGGCCTGTTACTGGGTCTTCCCACTCAAAAGCAAACAGCTTCTGACTGTCCTTATGTATTGGGATCATAAAGAAAGCGTCTTTCAAATCTACCACAGAGAACCAAACAGCTGATGCTGGAATCAAGCTCAGGAGGGTATATGGGTTAGGCACTACAGCATGTACAGTAACTGTAGCATTATTGATAATACGCAAATCTTGGACTGGTCGAAATGAGCCATCAGCCTTTGGGATGGGTAAGATTGGGGTGTTCCAAGGAGATTGAATAGTTGTTAAAATGCCTGCCTTTAAGTATTTGGTAATATGGTCTTGAATTGCTTGTGCAATGGGGCGAGGGTAATTTCTCTGCCGGAGACGAATAGGCACTGCCAGAGGCTTCACTTGAATGACTAGTGGTGTATGGTGGACTGCATGTCCTGGCGGATTATCTTCTGCCCATAAAATTCCTCAACATACACTGAAGAAGTGTCCGAGGGACACTTCCTTCTCCACCCATTTTCTAAGACACTGCCACTGACCTGTGATGCCGGACGTTCCAAAGGTCACCAACAGGAACTGCAATGGCTTAACCACCCACACAACTCTTGGGCCTCGTTAGGATACGCCGATCCCGGACCCAGGGGGGTGATCAGCCCCCCTCTTCCACTCTCAAAAGGAGTGGGCCTACAATTCCACAATACTTGCCTGCAGGCGTCTTGTTTTGCAACCGGCTTTGTTTCGTGACTTGTTTTGATTCCGTTCAGGTTCTTGGATCGGTCGGTTGTCCACCAAATACCCCTACGGTGCCGTCCGCCTCCTTCCGGAGAAATCATCCGTGCCGGCTGAAGGTTTAGCGTGACGGCCCCGATTGGGCACCGGTCGGTCCGTGCCGTCCTCAGCGAAATATCGCTCCAAGTCCCGGCGGAGTCGCCATAAAAATGTTGCAGAAAATCACAGGACTCAGACCACGGAATCAAAAGAAGTCGGTTTATTTGCGCAAAGGTTCAGAGCAAAAATCATAACCTCTGAACACCTTCTCATGGAATAACAAGTACATATATACTCTTTTAGAAGCAGCAAAACACGGAAATGTAACTTGTTAGCATTGATTGGTTACTTGAATTACAGCCCCCTTACAGCCCCCTGTTGCTATGCTAGAATAGCAAAATATCTTGTCCCCCTCTCATGGATCGAGGTCACAGGTGTCTTGCCAAAGCATCTAAGTTTCCGGCAGCACATTTGTGGTTAGCTACCAGCGAGAGCGAGACATAGAAACGAGACATATGTGGTTAACTGTAACAGAGCTTCAAGCTTGACACCTTTGTGCGACCGACAGATGAACTTGTGGTTTGACATTTTCCACTTCCTTTTTGCTTCTTCTAACTAATACACGCATTTAAGACTCATGTCCTGTTTTATGACCTATGTCTTGTTTTATGTCCTGCCTTACAAGTAACCACATATGTCTCGCTTCTATGTCTCGCTCTCGCTGGTAGCTAACCACAAATGAACTGCCGGAAACTTAGATGCTTTGGCAAGACACCTGTGACCTCGAAATTTTTGAGCAGTATTTGATGCAAATGCAGAATCCTTAGTGCTCCCTTTTTGCAAGGGAATATCTGATAGGTACATTTTTTTTAGGAGACATTGAAGTCATTTTACAGTACATAATGGTACTCTGTGTATCTGTACAATTGTATCATTTCTCTGCAGTTATGCTATAGGTCTCTAATTAATGCTGCAGTATTTTAAGCCTCCTTTTTCTATACTATTTTTTTTAACCGCATTGGTCTGCAGTTGGAATCCAATAGATTTCCATCCTTAATTTCCTAATAGAAAGTAAAGAGATGTTTGCCTACTAGAATAATTCTAATGTAAAGGATTTTATTGATATTGGATTCCAAAAAAACCCCACAGTACATATAATACGAAAGATAGAGGCTTGTTGGAGACAACAGTGTTGACAGTTCTAGAGAAGAAAATGCTGCTCTTATAGTCTTTTGCTATAGGAAAGGAGATTTAAGTCACTTTTAGACTAAGTTAGTTTGCTTTGTTTTACTATGCTGTGTGAACACAGCTGATGAGGTTTATAAACATGGCTTTTGGCTTAGCATGTAGAGCAAACCTGGCCAATGATTGTTTATTCAGTAAACCATAGGTAAGTGAACCATGACTGAATTTTACAAATCCAGTGCAATTACGATTAACGAGCAAGGGAGTGATCTCGTTCAAGGTACGAGATTCACTCCCACAAGTTTTCGAGTTACGAGTGGAATGGGCAGGCTCCATTACACTCGTAACTTGAGGACTACCTGTATGTTCATTTAAATGGAGATGGTAATTGTACCATGTTCTTATACTTGTATAATGTTTGCAAATTTATGCACTAACTAAACCTGAATAAATGAATGTTTAACATAGAAATGCAAATGCTACTTTGATATATCTATTCTAGTGGTATCACTGTAAAATAATAATTGGACCACGAAAAAGCCCTTGTGGGTAGTTTTGTAAACAAGTTCATATTAATACAATAATTCAGCAATCCCCAACCTTTCCTGCTTTGTGGACCGGCGGGGGGGAGGGAGAGGGAGTGGTTACGTGTGAGTGGCAGGTGAGCACGCACACGCAGCTCCATTTGCGCGAGCACACAAATGGAGCTGTGCGTGCGTGCTCACCCATCGCGAGCACAAGTGGAGCTGCGTGCACGCGTTCACCTGCCACTTCCGCAGCCCAGTTCTGAACGGGCCAAGGCCTGGTAGTTGGGGACCCCTGCAGTAATTAGAAGAGAGATATTATTAATGAATTATTAATTTTAATAGCATTGACTGTTCTTAAAGTGTTCTATTTTCTTTATTAGCAGATATGGAAGAATTGCATAGCCTAGATCCACGCCGGCAGGAACTGTTGGAGGCCAGGTTTACTGGAGCAGGTGTTGCTAAGGTTAGTTATGTGCACAGCCAGTTGACTAATTACATGTACACTTCTGTATGGATTTAGTAACATTTTATTAGATGGGAAGATTATGTCAAATAACAGGGATACAGTCAATATGTACACAATCATATTTCACACACAGGAATTGATTCAAAGTCATATTACCAACCCTGTTGATATTTCAGTGATAAATATGACAATAATTGAACTTGCCTGAGCCGTATGAGTTGATGGTCTATTGAGTTGCATCATCAAAAGCAAGATAATTGTGACTGGCCCTTTTAAATCATACTTTAAGCAGGCCTGTGCAATTAGTAAAAGGCCACATTCATCAAAAATAATCAAAACATAAAGAATGCAGCTAAAATTCAGCTAATAAATGCCAAAAAAATTAAAATAAATAACTGCATTTCACAACCCTCCAAAAGTTCTGTTTTCTAACAGGTGTTGGAAACTTGTTTTTTAGTCTCCAACTTGATAGAATTTGTTTCAGTTTGTCAATGCTCATTTTAGACTGCTGTGTCCAGAGCAGTATTCCAAGTGGGGCTTGATAGAGACAGAATACAATGAGATAATTACATCCCACTATGTAGATTCTGTGCTCTTAGTGGCTTCATCACACTGTTAGCTAATATTCAACTTATGTTCTGCTAGATGATCCAGATCCTTTTCAGATGTATTGTATTGCAAAGCTAGGTTTCCTCCTTTAATTTTTTCCTCAAGTTGCAGACATTTAATCCATGAAATTTGACCCTGTTAATTTCCACCCAATGTTCAAGCTTATCTAGATTGTTTTCAGTCTTCTTTTTTAATAAATATTTTATTAATTTTCTAATTTTACAATCATAAGTACTTAATAAACAACGTGTTGTCTGGGTCCATTGGTAATTCAGTGGTACATATTAACTTTCTCAGTCTAGTTCCAATCAACACCATCCAGTGCTTCCTTGGTCCTCTTCTTCTGGTGGTATGCATTTTTCCACACTGGGCAAATACAATTCTTGTTATTGTTAATACATATACAATTAAATATAGACATCTTCATCACATTTTTCTGGTATTATACATAATATCGATAGTGTCAGTTTATAATATTTTTTCTAGCCAGAACATATATCAATTGCATTTGCACTTAAAATCCATTTATTCAATCAATATCCTGTTTTCCCCACTTTTTTAAAATTTTAATTTCCCATCAATGTTCAAAATAACTCTATCGCTTATAATTTTCTCATAATAAATTATATTTGGGTAACCAAAAGCTTCCCTTATTCAAACCCTTTTAGAATTTTCATATTTCCCATCTCATAACAAAGTATAATATTCTAGTCACAAATCCTATACTTTTAATTATAATACTTTTATTTCTAACAGTTATCTATTTTCTTAACCATATTCAAACATTTGTTTAATAGTATAATATCCCATCTAATAGGACAAAACCTCTATTTTCTTCAGTCTTACTCTAGCTTTCTTCCTTTGCCAAATAACTTTCCAAGTCAGTGGAAATAACTTTCCAAGTCAGTCTGTTTTCTGGGTTACTAGTTCCTTCTTTGTAGTCATTGTCTGGATTTGTAAGTTTAGGTTAGAAAATTGTTGTTTTATCTCATTTGCGTTATTTTTAGTCTCATGAAATAAAACAATTGTCTCTTGGATTGATTTCAACATAGAAAGAATTTCTTTCCGAGATTCATTAACATTTTCTTGTTGGTATATCAAGCTGGGGGCTTCGGCGACAAGTGTTAAAGATTTTTTTTACCATTTGCGGCTAAGTATGGAACACCCATTTTGTTTTTGTATGTAGTCTTTATAGTCCAATAGGGTCCCCAACACAGGTAAGCAGCCCAAGAGTTTTTTTTCCTTTTTCCCAGCTGCAGTCTGTAAAAGTGAAAGTTTCCAGGAACAACAAAGAGTCTTATTTATCTAAGTCCGGGCTTCAAGCCAAGTTTCCTTTAAGCATAATAAATTGTAGTGCCGTGATTCGCCACTGGATGTCGTCGACACCATCTTCCAGCTTTCCAAATCCAAGCCTATTTTACAGACTTTCAAATATCTTTTCTAAAAAAAAGTCTCAAAGGTACTTTTACTCCCCAAATTTGAAAGCTATATATCTGTATTAATTCCAAATTGATCTTGTAGTTTTCTCTTATTTTCCCCCAAAGCAATTAATTCACCACTTTTCTTTTCCTGAGGGAGCGGGGCAAAAACTTCCCTTCCCTCATCGGGGAGGATTCTTTGCTTTGGGCATTCTTTTTTTCAAGGAAAGTAGTATTAAGGTCATAAAAGAGGATAAAGTCTCACCCAGTTCCATCCACGTTGCTCAAAAATTGCTAGTTAGTGATTATCTTTGGTTGTCAGCAGCTTCTGACTGGCCACACGAATGTAGCCAGTCTTTCCCCCGCTGGTTTGGAGGGCTTCCTCGGATACAGCTGAAGGGCCGCCACCCCTCTGCGATCGACGAGGGTCCCCTCCTTCGTCGCCTCTCCGGGGCGACTTTCAACCCTTTTTAGGGTCCCCAGCGGGGTGAAATCGAACATGGAAGACGGAACCCCGTCTTCCTGCATCCATTACGCTGCAACGCCTAACTGGAAGTCCGTTTTCAGTCTTCTAAAGTGTTAGCTACTTTTCTTTTGTGTAACTTACAAATTAGATAATCATTTCAACCTCTTCATCCAGGTCATTAATAAAAATGTTGAATAGCAGAGCACCTGAAACAGAGTACTGTGGTACTCTGCTTGATAGTTATTCAGCCAGTTAGAAATTCATCTAACAATTTGTCACCTACCCTATATTTTACCACATATTTTACCATTTTATTAATAAGGATTTCATGTAAAACCTTGTGGGATGCTTTGCTGATTTTACAAAAATATACTACGCCTGTGGCATTCCCCAGTCTGTTAAACTAGTACTGTTAAGAAAGGAAATAAAGGCAAGTCTGCCATTAATTGTTTCTGACAAACCTATTCTGACTTTGATAACTGCTGCAATCTTATCTGAGTGCTCACAGATATGTAATAATCTGAGGACCTTGCCCAGTAATGACATCAGGTTGACAAGTCTGTAATTTCCCAGGTTCTCACCTTTTTTAAAGAAAGGGACAATATTTGCTCTTCTCTAGTGTATGAGGACCTTGCCAGTTCTCCAGGAGTTCCTCATAGATTACAGCTAGTAAGTCTGCAGTCACTTCTGGTAGTTTTAGTACCCTAGAATGTAATTTATATTACCACTATTTTACAAAAAGGGTGGTTGAAAAGTAGATGGGTCTATTTTAGGTTGTTTATTAGTATGTTGGGAGGTTTACTGCAGATTTCTGATTCCTCTCCACTCTCAGTTGTACCTTTGAAATAAATCCTCAAGCAAGCTATTGATTTTTTTGTGGGTAGGCTGTGACTTTCATTCAAGTCCATAATGATCCAAACAGGAGGTTAACACAGCATAGAACTCTAAAGCCATCTCCTGATACAATTGTCAGTGAAATAGCAATAGCACTTAGACTTATATACTGCTCCATAGTGCTTTACAACACTCTCTGAGCAGCTTACAATGTCAGCATATTGACCCCAACAATCTGGATCCTCATTTTACCGACCTCGGAAGAGTTGGAAGGCTGAGTCAACCTCAAGCCCATCGGGATCGAACTCCAGACTGGGCAGAGTTAGCCTGCAATATTGCATTCTAACCACTGCGCCACCAGGGCTCCTCCATATCATTCTAAGGTGGTAAAAGCTGGTAAAAAGCTCTGGTGGCAATAATGGATTGTGGCAGTATTGGTTATTTTTTTTGTCACTTAACAGTTTTATTATAGTGAGGGGGAAAAATATTTGATCCCCTGCTGATTTTGTATGTTGCCCACTGACAAAAGAAATGATCAGGCTATAATTTTAATGGTAGGTTTATTTTAATTGATTTTTAACATTTAACATTCCTTGCCTCTTTTAAATTTTACATACTTTAATATTTTATTCTACACTGCACAGAGTCCCTCTGTGAGGGAGATGGGTGGTTCTTAAATATGACAAAAAAATTGGAAAGACAAATGGACAAGGAGGACCTAGTTACTGTTTAATATTGATATTTGCATTCATTGGAGAGAAGGGGATTACCAGTGAGTAGACACACAATGGGGAATACATATTGAGAGGAATGTCCTAGTGCCAGCTGTTTGCCTAGCTCTCAGTGAGCCACCAGTAGGTTAGGAGGTAAAAGCCTTCAGTGTGTAACTGACTAAGGTCTTACCAAATTCAGGCAGTTTTTCTGGATTTTTTTGTTGTTGTTCTGTCTGTCACTGTTAAAATAAACCTACCATTAAAATTATAGACTGATCATTTCTTTGTCAGTGGGCAAACGTACAAAATCAACAGGGGATCAAATAATTTTTTCCCTCACTGTAACCGTGCCATCCAAATCTTAATTCATGACCTTCTAAGTCAAGTAGCCTCTTATTCTGAAGGTTCACACATTCAATTTTAACCAGACCAAACAACAAGCATCAAAATACAATTTCAAATCTGGTAAACCCAAACCCCCTTTCCTTAGCGTCTTGCAGTAGTCTGTATCTAATTCTTGTTTTTTTCCCTTGCCATATGAACTTAGAAATATCCATCTGCCATTGTTTAAATGGAATATCAGTTGCAAGTATTGGTGATGTCTGAAACAGAAAGAGCATCTTTGGCAAGACATTCATCTTGATTACAGAAATTCTACCCAGTAGTGATAAATGCAGTTTATCCCATCTTAATAAGTCTTTCTTAATGTTATTCCAGAGAGGCACATAATTGTTTTGGAACAGTTTTGTGTTTGTCAACATAACCCCAAATATTTCACCTTTTTCTCAACCCTAAAACCCCTACTTTTTAGTCAATATATCACCATCCTGTGAGGTCGTATTCTTAATCAGCATTGATGTTTTCTGTTTATTTTAAAACCTGCTAAAGACCCAAAATCATTTAATTTCCTCATCAAATATTCTATATTGTTTTTTGGGTCTTGCAGAAATATAACCAAATCATCAGCAAATGCCCTCAATTTATAAACTTCCTTCTTAATATTTATACCTGTTATTTTCTCATCTTGCCTAAAGGTTTTGGTTGTCTGAAGGTATAACATTCTTTGAAATGATTAAATCCCACACATAGAACATAGAATAACAGAGTTGGAAGGGACCTTGGAGGTCATCTAGTTCAACCCCCTGCTCGAGCAGGAGAGTCTAGACCAGTGATGGCGAACCTTTTAGAGACCGAGTGCCCAAACTGCAACCCAAACCCCACTTATTTATCATCGGGTGCTGGGTGGGCGTGACCCATTGGGTGGTCGTGGCTGCAGTGGTCATGGCAGACTGGGTGGGCGTGGCCGGGTGGGCGTGGCTACCTCTATGTTGCTCGTGGGGAGGGATGCCTGTGGGGGCCGGGCAGGGTTGGGGGAGATCCAGGGGGTCTCTGGCGGGTGGGATGGTGGGCAGGAGGTTCGTCCTGCGGGGTGAGGTGAGGCAGGGGGCAGGGCAGGGGTACTATTGCCGCAGGGCAAGGCAAGGCGAGGCAGGGGCCGGGGCGGCTGCTGCCTGACACCATTGGCCCCGGCACACAGCGAGCGCATGGGGGCCAACTGTGTCCGTCAGCAGCCACAGCCTGCCGGCCCCTCGACCGGCGCACTCTGGGGCTCCGCAGCCCGCTGCGAATACCGGGACAGCCCTCCAGCAGCAGGCGGAGTAGGGGAGGGGGGAAGCGCATGATGCAGACCGCTGGACGCGCCTACTCCGTCCCATCTGTTTTTGCTTGCGGTTGGAGAGCAGGTTGCTGCTGGTCATCTCCTTGGCCCCCTCGCAGATCTTGCCCTTGGCCCGCACATGGAGCCTGTTCCCCTTGCACACCCGATGCACCTTAGCCCCGCCTCGGGCCGCTGCCGCCAGCAGCTCGTGCAGGTCCATTAGGCTACCACCGCTGCCTGGAGCACCTGGCCCGCCCAGCACAAAGGAGGTGAAACGGCCGGCTAGCAAGCTAGAGTAGAGGTGGTAGAGCACGCCCACGCCTAGCAAGCCAAAGGCCATCCCAAGCGGGGAAAGCCAGATGTCCATTGGCGCCATGGCCCCTCAGTCCCAGCTAGGCTTGCGTGCCTCCCCCATCTCTGCTGGGCCTGGGCGGCCATGACGCCAGTGGGGATCTGGCTTTCCCCGCTCGGGGTGGCCTTTTGCCTGCTGGGCCTGGGCGTGCTCTACCACCTCTAAGCGGGGCTTCCTACCTGACAGCTTTACCTCCTTCGTGCTGGGCAGGCCTGCAGCTCTGGGCGGCGGCCTAGTGGACCTGCGCGAGTGGCCGGCGGCCGCGGTAGGTACTGAGGTGTGCGAGGGGAATGCGCTCCACCCGCGGGCCAAGGGCAAGACCCTTGAGGGGGCTGAGATGACCAGTGGCGACCAGCTCTCCAACCAAAAAGCCATTTCAGTGTTGCTAAGGATGGAAGAAGATAAGTGCTACAGTACTTCCAACTCACACGGATTACAATAATCCTAAATGGAAAGATTAAAATGGTCTCACAATCAAGAGTTCTTCTCTTTTAAGCTGATCTGTTCAGAGGAATAATAAAAAAAACACTTCCATTGCTCGAATTTCAACAAGGGAGCCACAAGGCGACAACATGAAAGACAATTTGGGTTGTTGGTTAAGCACTAGACTAGAAACAGGGAGATTGCGAGTTCTAGTCCCGCTTTAGGCATGAACTTTAGGTCAGTCACTCTGAGCGACTTTAGGTCAGTCACTCCCTCACAACCGAACTCACCTCACAGGGTTGTCATTGCTGTGGGGAAAATAGGTCGAGGAAAGAGTATAAGGCTTGAGTTATTTATAAAGGCAGGATAAACATGAATAAACATGAACCAAGATGTACCTCAGCAGAAGTGACAGGGGGAGTGAGGGGATGGGAGCCAACCGCGTAAAATTATTAAACAGACCATGATGTTAACAGCGCTATGAAGGCTACCACCAATGGTTTAATAAAATAACCAAACACCTTCATGGGATTAAAAACGGAGGGAACGCTAGTATGAGAAAAGCTACGTGTTTTCGGGCGGAAGGGTGGGGGTTTTGTGGGGTTACTTTAAAACGGGGAACACCCGTCTTAGTTATTGTTAGCGGGAAAGGCTTTGCTCTGACATGCGGTAAGATGGTAAGTTCAAGGAGGCCGTCGTATTCCATTCAGCCATGGGTTGGCTTTTCTGTGATACAACTCTTGTGTTTTAAAAAATGGTTTAAAGGTCTGGGGGAAAAAACGCAGTGAGAAACGCCCCGCCGCCAGCCACTACTTTCCCCCCCGCCAGCCACTACTTTCCCCCCCGCACCCCCCGCATGGAGTGCCCTGCTCCCGCCGCTCTGACCCACTCCTCGCCCAGAGCGCCCTGCTCCTGCTGCTCCGGCCCACCCCTCGCACGGAGCGCCCTGCTCCAGCCGCTCCGGCCCACCCCTCGCACAGAGCGCCCAGCTCCCGCCGCCCAACCCCCCAGGTTGCTTCTCTCCTTTTTTTTTTTTAAACAAGTTTTATTAGTTTTTCAATTTTTACATCAAGGTGCTTAGGAAACAACGTGGGGATGGGGTAGTCAATTTATCCAAAAACAAAGTCATACGTATATAGCTCATGCTAATTCCTTAAAAGTTCCCTCTCTATTTCCCTTAATTGATACAGCATTTTCAAATTAATACATTTCTAAATAAAATTCAATCAATCAATACAATTAGCAATAAGATTTTACTTATACGAATCCAAGTCCTGTTTTTAAGCTTTACTTAATTCCAATTACCATATTCCAATTTAGCCTTAAATAAACATATTGTTTACACTTCGGGTATCCCTAATTTCCCTCATTTCATAACATAATAATTATAACATCTAAAATAAACATATTATTCCAAAAGTTACATTCTTACTTTTCCAAAGTATATTCTATTTCTTATCCTAATATTTCTTCATTTACTAATACCATATCTTCCATTGTCACAATCCATTTTCTTATTCTTATTCCATTAAAATGATTATCATATCTGAAATAACCATATTATTCCAAAAAATACAATCTTACTCTATTTCACATACATATTCTATTTCTTATCCTAATAGCTCCTCATTTAAAACCTTTTCCATATTACACTTCGAAACTCCAATCTAACCAATAATTTTCATCTCAATTATAAATCTAAATCCTAAATATTAAATCAATCAATATCTTTAAAAAACCTTTTTAACCCATTAAGTAAAATTTTAAAACCCATTTTTAAATCTGACACTAGCTTTCTTTTTATGCCAAGCAGGTTTCCATAACAGATCCTCTATATCATCAGATAGGTCTCCCTTCATTCCTAGACATATTATTTGAATCAAGGGAGAACGTCCAGTTATGACTTTTTCAAAGGATCTCGCTCCTTTGCAGTTATTCAGTTGTTGCTCTGATAATTCAAATCTCAATGTTTGGTTAAACATGTTTATCTTCAATTCAGTCTGGTCAAGCTCCTCTTCTCCTTCTTCCACTATCATCTGAATAGCATAATCGGTTATGTCCAATATTGTAGTTGTTGGTTGATTGTCAAGGTTGTCACAATTCTCAATACGTCGTATTTGCAGATCAGTTCCTGTTGTTTTTGAAGTTACATATGCTTTAATTAAAGTCACTCTTTGGTCATCAAAATTCTCAGTAGATTGTGCGTAAAGTTGTGTAAAGTCCTCTTTAATGTTGGTTTGGTCCTCTTCTATTGTTTTTTGGCTTATAGAATAGTCAATTGGAGTCTGGAAATCAGTTAGAGGTTTTGGGCCAATGGCTTTGATTCTGGAGTTAATTTGCACAGTAGCTTCAAAACTTTTTTCCAATATAAGTTTGTAATTAAGATGTGAATAAGGTGCCTCCATCTCATTAAGTTGTACGTGGTGTGGTATACATGCCTCTTTGATGTTGATCTGTTCCTCCTCTGGTATTGCTTGAGCTGTAAATCGATCAGTTAAAGTTTGGAGTTCAATTTGTAAATCTGGAATAACATCTTTATCTTTCATTCTGAAGTTCATTTGTTCAGTGGCTTCATGGATTTTTTCCAGTATAAGATTGTAGTTAAGTTGTGGGTAAAGTTCCTCCATTTCAGTAGTAATTAAAAATAGTCTTTTAGTGGAGGCTATGTTTAATAACAGTCAGCCAGTATCCACCTCCACAATTTCTAGCAGTTAGTTTCAGCACCCAGCTGTTTCAAATTCTTTATCTTTTCCCTTTTATGATAATTTGAAGGTCAAACCCAGCCTCAAAAACAAAGCAAAAATTCAGTTGCAATGTCAGATTTCGCCACAAGATGTCCCCAGTAGGCTATGGAATCTTTTTCCAGACGCCAATAAAGTTTTATGAAGTTAAAAAAAAGAAAAAAATATTCTCCAATTTAATAAGTAGGTAAAATAATACAGTTCTTTAATAGGGATTTTTTCGGGACCCCAGAGTATCCAAAAGTAGAAATAGTCATTAAAATTAATTATTCTTTCCTTTTGTTTCCAAAGCTTATTTTCCCAAATGAGCAAACGCTGCTCTATCAAAACAGGGAAATAATTCCAGGGGTTTTTCACAGGAAAATAATTAGGGTAAAGAGAGGAAAGGAAAGGTCTCACCCGGATCTTCCACGGTGGTTCTTTATGCTTAGCTGTTCTTGTGACTTTCGGCTGGTGCGGCTAAGTGATCGGCCATGTTAATGGCCGATCTTTTCTTCGTCGGTCCTAAGGAGCTGCCTCGGACCGCGGAAGGTGCTGCCGCCCCTCCGCGGTCAGACGAGGGTCCTCCTCAACGGTGGTCGCCCCTCCAGGGCGACTTTCGACCCTATCCAGGGTCTACCGGCGAAGGGAAACCGGCCGGGGAAGAGACGAGACTCTCCGCACGACCGCCAGCGCCGCAATCCGGAACCGGAAGTCGCTTCTCTCCTTGATTAGTTTCCATCCATTGGTTGTTGTCTTGCCTTCTAGTGCTTTGGAAAATATTTTGCCCCCTTCATCTTTGTGGCAGCCCCTCAAATACTGGAACACTGCTATTGTATCTCCCCTAGTCCTTCTTTTCGCTAGCCTAAACATACCCAATTCCTACAACTGTTCATGTGTAAGGACCCACCTCAATTTACATCTTAAGAAAACAGGACTCTTGGAACGTCTCTTCAACAGGAATTTTTATTAAGAGAAATTGACTGCAGGCATGCTAGACAGGATCTGAGGGATCCCCCCCCCCCACCATTCAATGTTTTAAAGTGTTCCCAAGCAGCCCGCATCCCACAGTTCTTCCGGGTGATCCAATCCTGCAGACTTCTAGGTGTTAAGTCCAGGACACATATGGTCAGTCCGCTCCGTCGGCACGATCATTCATTCTCTACCCAGATCCCAGGCGTTGCATTTCCCCCCCCCCCTTTTCTCTCGCTGTTGGTAAAGGGGAGAAATTCAGAGGGAGTAGGATGAAAGGCAGATGGCCGCATTGTTATGGTTAGTACTCTCGAAGAGAATCAACAAAAGGTTACTTTGTAGTGCAGGAAGTGAAAGTCATAAAACCCCCATGCTTACCCTCCTCCCCCTTAGTAGTATGACAGAATCCAGAAGGGAGTAAGAATTGGTTTTATATCAGAGTAGGTAGATAGAAAATAAGTATAACTGGATTCTGACATCCTGCTCCCCTTAAAAATAAGAGAGATCCACCTGTAGAGAAAACAAAACAGGTATAAAAGTTAGTCTGCCTTGTTAGGATACTCTGTATGAAACTTCTTTAACAGTCTCGGGGCTCTGACATGACGTTTATGAACCCACTCGTTTTGTGAGGAGGGGAGGTGTTTCCATGCTACTAGGTATTGAGTTGTCCCATGATATTTTCTAGAGTCCAGGATTTCCTTTATTTCGAAGTGTTGTTCTCCTTCCATCATGATTGGGGGTGGTGGTGGGGGGATTCTTGGCCGTAAGGGTGACTGTTGTTCTCTTTTCAGCAGACTGCAGTGAAAGATTGGGTGTATTTGCCTTAGATTTGTGGGTAATTCTAATTCTACTGTTACTGGGTTTATGATTCTTTTAATTGGGAAAGGTCCTATATATTTTGGTCCAAGTTTTTTACAAGGTTGTAGGGATCTTAAGTATTTTGTAGACAAATATACCATTTCTCCCACAATGAATGGTGTGGGTTCCATTCTTTTTTTATCTGCTTGTATTTTGTATGCTTGCCTAGCTTCGTCTAAGGCTTTTCTAACTATTGGCCAGGTGTTTTGTAATTGTTCTATCCACTCTTTCAGTGATGGGATTGCTGGTTCGTTTGGGATTAATTCTGGCATGGGATTGAAACGTTGACCGTTGGCTATTTGAAAAGAAGTGTAACCTGTGCTGGAGTGGATTGCGTTATTGTAGGCAACTTCTGCGAAAGGGAGTAGGTCCGTCCAATCCGACTGCTGGAAATTAATAAAGCATCTTAAATATTGCTCAAGTACTGAGTTAGACAGTTAGACAGCGGGGACAGTGAGTTAATTGATACGGAACATCCCTGTCCCCGGCAATCTAACAATTATAGGGTTATCAGTGCATGTAACATAGATGTGTGTGTGGACAAGAATATCAACCTTGCTGTCAAGCAAAATCAAGCTTCTAATAGCAAGTGCCACACAAAGTGCACTAACCAAATAGGTGGTAAGACAATAGGGGAACTCAGGCACCACACAGGTTACGTAGAAAGTAAACACAGGGTCAGTCATAAAGGACTCAAATGTCTATATACTAATGCACAGAGTATGAACAGCAAACAGGGTGAATTAGAAATTCAGGCTAATGAGGGCAGATATGATATTGTTGCCATTACGGAAACATGGTGGGATGAAACCCACAAATGGAACACAAGGCTAGAGGGATTTAAATTATTTTAAAAAAACAGACCAAATAAAAGAGGAGGTGGAGTTGCTCTATATGTAAGAAATAACTACATCTCTACAGAACTAGAGCACAACAATGAGGAAAACTGTCTTGAATGCATTTGGGTCAATATAAAAGGGGGGGGGAAATGACATTGCCATAGGTGTATACTACAGGCCACCCAACCAAACAGAGGAAATAGATGAACTTTTTGCTAGTCAGCTAACTAAGGTATGTAGGAAGCACATCACAATAGTAATGGGGGACTTTAACTACCCTGACATCAACTGGGAGACAAACTCTGCACCAAGTGGAAGATCAAACAGATTCCTTGCAAACCTAGCAGACAACTTTGTCTCCCAAAAAGTAGAGAAGGGAACTAGGGGATTAGCCATTTTGGATCTAATTCTCACTAACAGGGATGAAATGATAGAAGGTGTTGAAGCCACAGGAACCTTGGGAGGAAGTGATCATGCAATAGTGGAATTGAACATTATGGAAGCACAAGCAATAGAACACAGTCTTGGACTTTAAGAGAGCTAATTTCAATAAACTTAGGAGAGGGTTTGGGAAGGATTCCATGGATGAGAATCCTCAAGGGGAAAAACAACTCAAGAAGCTTGGGAAATTTGAAAAGTGAGATAATAAAAGCCAGTCTAGCACAATACCAACAAAGAGGAAAAATTACAGCTCTCAAAGAAACCAGCATGGCTGCATAAAGAACTCTCTGATAAATTGAAAGATAAAAGGGACAAGTATAGAAAGTGGAAAGAGGGCACATAACTAAGACAGAATATCAGCAAATAGCCCGAGCCTGCAAAGATGAAGTGAGGAAAGCTAAGGCTCATAATGAACTAAGGCTTGCGACCAAAGTCAAAAATAACAAAAAAAGCTTCTTTCAACATGTAAAAAACAAGAAAAAAGTGAAGGAAATGATTGGTCCACTAGTGGTGAAAGTGGCAAAAAGGTGACAAGCAAGGGAGAAAGCAGAACTATTTAACTCATTTTTTGCATCTGTCTTTACACAAAGGGAAAAAACAGACCAACCTACCAAAAATAGTGCCATAAAAAACAGAATAGAAATGCAAGTTTAAGATAGGCAAGAAAACGGTAAGTGAGCACCTGTCCAGCCTAGACGAGTTCAAATCACCAGGACCAGATGGATTACACCCCAGGGTTCTCAAGGAACTGGCAGATGTGATCTCAGAACCATTGAACTATATTTTTCAAAGATCCTGGAGCACTGGGGAATTACCGGAGGACTGGAAAAGAGCTGATGTAGTTCCCATCTTCAAAAAAGGGAAAAAAATGGACCCAGGAAATTACAGACCTATCAGCCTGACCTCAATACCTGGGAAGATTCTGGAAAAGATAATCAAACAACGAATCAGCGAACACCTAGAGGCAAACAAAATCACTACTAAAAGCCAACATGGGTTTGTCAAAAACAGATCATGCTAGACAAAACTTATTGCATTCTTTGACCAAGTGACAAAATTAGTGGATCAGAGGAATGCTGTGGATATAATTTACTTGGACGTCAGTAAGGCATTTGATAAAGTAGATCACAACCTACTACTTGATAAGATAAAAAAATGTGGGTTAGACAGCATCACCACTGGATGGATTCGTAGCTGGCTGACCGGCTGTACTCAGCGTGTGGTCCTCAATGGAACCGCATCTACATGGAGGGAAGTGTGTAGTGGGGTGCCCCAGGGCTCTGTTCTGGGCCCAGTGCTCTTCACATCTTCATCAACGATTTGGACGAGTGGATAGATGGTGAAATCATCAAATTTGCGACGACACCAGCTGGCAGGAATAGCCCAACACTCCAGAAAGAGCTTAAGATACGGAAGGACTGGACAGACTTGAACACTGGGCACTATCTAACAGAAATGAAATTCAATGGTGAAAAAACCAAGTTCTACATTACGGCAAGAAAACCAAATGTACAGGTATAGTATAGGGGGTACCTTGCTCAATAGTAGTAACTGTGAGAGGGATCTCGGAGTCCTAGTGGACAATCACTTAAATATGAGCCAGCAGTCTGCTGCAGCTGCCAAAAAAGCCAACACAGTGCTGGGCTGCATTAACAGAGGGATAGAATCAAGATCACGTGAAGTATTGATACCACTTTACAATGCCTTGGTAAGGCCACACTTGGAATACTGCATCCAGTTTTGGTCACCACGATGTAAAAAAATGTTGAGACTCTAGAAAGAGTGCAGAGAGGGCAAAAAGATGCTGAGGGAATGGAGGCCTAAAGCATATCAGAACTTTGCTGGAATTGTGTATTCTATTTTATGAAAAGAAGGACTAGGGTTTACATGATAGCAGTTATTCCATATCTCAGGGGTTTGCCACAAAGAAGAGGGGTCAAGCTATTCTCCAAGGCGCCGGAGGGGCAGGACAAGAAGTAATGGATGGAAACTAGTCAAGGAAAGAAGCAACCTGGAACTGAGGAGAAAACTTCCTGACAGTTAGAACAATTAACCAGTTGGAACACCTGCCTCCAGAAGCGGTGATGCTCCAACACTGGAAGTTTTTAAGAATGAGACTGGACAGCCATGTGTCTGAATGGTATAGGTTTCCTGCCTTCCTGCCTGAGCAGGGGGTTGGACTCGATGACCTCCAAGGTCCCTTCCAACTTTATTATTATTATTATTATTATTATTATTATTATTATTATTATTATTATTATTATTATTATTATTATTATTTCTCTGATTGACCGTTCCCCTGAGGATGATGACTAGATGTCAGTCCCTGAGTGGTCCCTAAAAGGGATAAAAATTCCTTCCAAAATGCAGACGTAAATTGCACTCCCCTATCAGATATGATGCGTTGGGGTGCCCCATGCAATCTGTAAATATGCTGCACGAAAAGTTTCGCTAACGCTTTTGCGGTGGGAATCTTTTGGCAAGGGATAAAGTGCACCTGTTTGGAAAACAAGTCCGTGACCGTCCAGATGACAGTATTCCCATTGCTTTCTGGTAATTCCACTATAAAATCCATGGCTATTTCCCTCCAGGGGGCTGAGGGATTTGCCACTGTTTGTAACAGTCCTGGTGATTTCCCTTGCAGCCTTTTTGCCATTGCACACTTTGGGCAGCTGGCCACGTAACTTTCTATGTCCTTTTTCATGGATGGCCACCAAAATTGCCGTTTAATTAAGTGTAATGTTTTTACAAATCCCAAATGCCCTGCTGATTTTGTGTCGTGGCAAAGCTGCATGAACATGACTCTTTGGGTGGTTGGAATATATAACTTTTCCCCCACCCAAGGCAGTCCGTCTTTCATTGTGCACACGTGTTTATTTTTCTGGAACCATTCATCTGTTTCCAAACTTTTCCGGAATTCAATTCCGGTTTGGCTACCCAGCTGCGGTTTTAATTTAGCTTGGGCTCTGGTAGTTACTGGCGCTGCCAGTTGTGATTCCACCATCATCAGTTTAGTGTCGGTGGCTCGCGTGCTGTTATATTGGGGCATGCGAGATAGTGCATCTGCCAGGAAGTTCTTTCCCCCCGGCAAATGCTTGAGCGTAAAGTGGAATTGGTGAAAATGCTGGGACCAGCGGGCTTCCTGGGGGTTGAGCTTCCTGGGCGTTTTCAAGGCTTCCAAATTTTTGTGGTCTGTCCACACCTGGAAAGGGATTTTATTTCCTTCAAGGAACTGGCGCCATGTAAGTAATGACCAACGTATCCTGTATGCCTCTTTCTCCCACACGGGCCAGCGCTGTTCCGTTTCAGTGAGTTTCTTGGATGTATACGCGCAGGGTTGCAATACCCCTTCATCGTTTTCTTGTAATAGTACAGCCCCCACTGCCACATCACTTGCATCCACCTGTATTACGAAGGGCTTATCCATGTCTGGGTGCCTCAGTACTGGTTCGGCAGAAAAGAGTCTCTAATCTCTCAAACGCCGCTTGGCACTCCATTGTCCATTTTAGTGGCTGGCTAGGTTTTACTGAGGATGCTCCCTTCATTTTTAGTAAGTTCGTGAGGGGCAGGGCTATCTGGGCAAATGAGGGGATGAATTGGCGGTAAAAGTTTGCGAAACCCAGGAAACTTTGCAGTTGCTTTCTTGTGTGAGGTGGTGCCCATTCTAATACTGCTCTGACCTTCTCTGGGTCCATTTCAATGCCCTGTGGGGATATGCGATAACCTAGGTAGTCTATTCTTTCCTGGTGGAATTCGCATTTCGATAATTTGGCATATAGGTGGGCAGCTCGCAGTTTCTTTAAAACCACTCTGACTAGGTTGACATGTTCCTCTTTTGATTCGGTGAAGATAAGGATGTCGTCTAAGTAAACCAGGACCCCCTTAAATAGGTGCTCCCTTAGTACCTCGTTGATTAATTGCATAAATACTGCGGGCCCCCCTTGTAATCCAAACGGCAAAACTTTGAATTGGTAGCACCCCATTGGGCAGTTAAATGCGGTTTTCCATTCATCCCCTTCCTTAATTCTCACGCGGTAATACACTTCCCTTAGATCTAGTTTAGTAAAAAAAATTCCTTTCGAGAGGTGTGATAACATGTCCTTCATGAGGGGTAGGGGGTATAGGTTGCTTTCACTGATTGTATTTAAGAGCCTATAATCCATGCATAAGCGTAAAGAGCCGTCCTTCTTCTCTCTAAAGAGGACCGGAGCGGCCACTTTAGGCTTGGCTGGTTCAATGAACCCCCTTTCTAGGTTTTTCTTTATGAATCTTTCCATTTCCTCCTTCTCTTTTGGGCTCATGGAGTATAACCTGGGCTTCGGGAGGTTTTCCCCGGGTTTGAATTCTATGGCACAGTCCGTGGGTCGGTGGGGGGGGAGCTCATCCGCCCTCTCCTCACTGAAAACTTCAGCAAGATCTCTGTATTCCTCGGGTATTTCGGGCAGCCCCTTTTCTTCTCCCACGGATGCTTTTTCCGTTCTTTTGGTAGATCCCCTTGGGGTTTTAAGTCCGTAGGGTCCCCCTTCGGGAAATTGATTTCTGCCATCCTCCAATTTACCCAGGGGTTCCATTTTGTTAACCATTCCAGCCCTAGGATCATCGGGCATTCCATGCCTGGGGTCACTACAAACGTTATGTCTTCCTCATGATTTCCCAGGGATAGGTGGACTGGTAACGTGTCTAGGGTAGCTGGCACCCCCCCTGCTATGGACCCATCTAACTGGCCAAATGAGATTGGTTGTTCCAGCCTCCTCACCGGAATGCCCAAATTTCCCACTAGCGTCGGGCTAATGAGGCAGCGGGTGCAGCCAGAGTCTATTAAGGCTTTCACTTTGACAGCTTCGGGCATGGAGGGGGCTAATATAGTCACTGTCTTGAGGATGGGTGGGATGGATCCACTTACCAGGGGTTCGCCCTCCGAGCTGTCGTCTGGGGTGTCCACCGGCCCTGCGGTGTATGCTGGAGTTCTTTCCCCACAGTGGGCGGAGGTAGGTGATTCCACAGTCTCTATCACTCTCATGGCAGATTCTTTTGACTTAGCTGGGGACTTCCCGGATTTGCTGGCCGGTGATCTGTCAGGGTTGTGCTGGGGGGCTTTCGAGCGGCATTGTACAGCCCGATGCCCCTCTCTCCCGCATTTGAAACAGCCCATTGGCTTCTTGGCCATAGCCAATGGCTTCGCTGGTTCGCGCGTCGGCTCAGGCGGTGAGCGGCTCCATTGTTTTCCTCGGCGGTGCCTCTTCAGTAGGTCGATCTCTGCTTCCTCTGCCAGGATGTACCATTCGTCGAGTTGGTGTGGGTCCCCCTGGGGCAGGCAAGCATCATATACTGGAGGTCGTAATTTAGGCCGTCTTTGAAATGGCTAAGGAGGATGTCTTCCGGCCAGTTCAGCTTGCTGGCAATGGCCCGGAATTCTTGCGTATATTCGGCTACCGGCCGTCTGCCTTGCCTCATCGTTTTGATCCTTTCGCGGGTTTTGCGATCAGCCAGGGGGTCCTCAAATCGCCTTCTCAGAGAGGACATGAAATGGTTGAAGTCGTTGAGCTCTGGGGCATCGGAGTCGTGCAAATTCACCACCCAATCTGCGGCCGGCCCATCCAGAGCAGATTGCACGATCTGGATACGGGCTTTGTCGCTAGGGATGTGCCGCCCGTGTTCCTCCATGTAGCTGAGGACTTTGGTTAGGAAAAACCCCAAGCGTGTTGGCTCCCCCTTGAATTTCGCGTCCAGCGGCGGGAGTCTTTGAATGGATCGGTGCCTTCGCCGTCGGTGGTATTGTTTTCCATCCGGATCGCCATCTGCGGGTCGGTGGGGAGTGGGGACTACTGGATCAGCGGACATCCCTGGGGCTGCAGGTTCCAATTCCCCCTCAGTGTCTCTCCAGTTGCAGCTCCAGGAGTTGGTGCGGCCGTGGGGCTCAGAATTCTCCTCTCCTAGGGAGCCGAGGGTTCTCTTCATTAATTCGATAGCTTTCTCTAGGATCCAGTCCGAGTGCTGTGCCCAGCTTCCTTCCTCTTCGCTTGCGTACAGGGATTTCTCCACCTCCTGCTTCCATTCTGGTTGGTTGGCCCCCCGTCTCAGGGTCACCTTTCTTGATTTCTTTTCCCACTCGCCTTTCTTTCCAACGCCCATTGACCACCAAGGTTTGTGGTTACGCGTCTCCACCACCTCTTCTCCTGAGGAATCTGACCTTTCAGATCCCGACATCTGGCAGGTTTTCAGTCGGAGCAACGGCTGCCTCTCCGGGGGGCTCTCTCCCTTCCCTGCTTCGTCGTCTGACATGGTATTTTTTGCAAAGTCCCCTGGCAAGGTTCTCCCTTCCAGGTTGACTAATTTTGCAGATCCTGTCTAATGTAAGGACCCACCTCAATTTACATCTTAAGAAAACAGGACTCTTGGAACGTCTCTTCCAACAGGAATTTTTATTAAGAGAAATTGACTGCAGGCATGCTAGACAGGATCTGAGGGATCCCCCCCACCATTCAATGTTTCAAAGTGTTCCCAAGCAGCCCCCACCCCATAGTTCTTTCAGGTGATCCAATCCTGCAGACTTCTAGGTATTAAGTCCAGGAGACATATGGTCAGTCCATTCCATCGGCACGATCATTCATTCTCTCTCTACCCAGATCCCAGGCGTTGCATTTCCCCCCCCCCTTTTCCCTCGCTGCCGGTAAAGGGGAGAAATTCAGAGGGAGTAGGATGAAAGGCAGATGGCCACATTGTTATGGTTAGTACTCTCGAAGAGAATCAACAAAAGGTTACTTTGTAGTGCAGGAAGTGAAAGTCATAAAACCCCCATGCTTACCCTCCTCCCCCTTAGTAGTATGACAGAATCCAGAAGGGAGTAAGAATTGGTTTTATATCAGAGTAGGTAGATAGAAAATAAGTATAACTGGATTCTGACATCATGTTTTAGCCTCCAGCCCCCTAATCATATGAAAAATGGTTGCAGGAAATGGGTTTTTCTTTTGTTTCTTTTTCCTGCCAACTCTATATAAAGAGTTAGTAATGAATTGCTTTTGGACAGGAGATACTGCATCAGGCCAACTGTAATAAGTACTTTATATATGACGGCATGAGAACTAAATTTTATACCCTAGTTTGCTGGTGCATATCTTCCTACCCCATACTTACCCTCTTTCTCTACTGCTGTGCTCTACCAGCCTACTTTTCTCCACTGTTTTCTACTCTGGAACACCTATGGTGGATTATGCACGATGCGGATTTGTGTATAGGTTTAAACACACCTGATCTGAGTATGTGTGGGTGGAGCCTTTCTGATTCAATCCAAGCATAAACTGCTGAATGCTGCCTGATTTGTAGAAAGTTTGTAAGGAAGTTGTGCCTACGAATCTTAATTTTACTATGGTACTATGTATCATTACAGTTTGCTTATTCATTTCTATCTTCTAAGTCTTTGCTAACTGTTCTTTGCTTGTTGATTTTTGTGATGACTTGCACACTTTTGCTACCGTTAATGTTGCTTGGGATTACCAAACATCTGTCCAAACGAGGGCATGTCCTCAAATTCTCCATCCCACAGGTATAGCCTTAAAATCAAATATTGTCCAGCTTTTTGAGTATCTAATAAGCTATCTCTTCCTGAGTAGCTTTCTTCCCTAATAAGTGCTAACCACAACTTGACCAGCTCTGCTTTGTGACCTTAGTTGATTAGTATCCTCCAGCTGCTTGCACTGCTGCCTGAATTTGGTAAGACCTTAATCAGTTACACACTGAAGGCTTTTACCTCGAGCTAGGCAAACAGCTGGCACTAGGACATTCCTCTCAATATGTATTCCCCATTGTGTGTCTACTCACTGGTAATCCCTTTCTCTCCAATGAATGCAAATATCAATATTAAACAGTAACTAGGTCCTTTCCAATTTTTTTGTCATATTTAAGAACCACCCATCTCCCTCACAGAGGGACTCTGTGCAGTGTACAGTAAAATATTAAAAGCATAAAAAGTATGTAAAATTTAAAAGAGGCAAGGAATGTTAAATGTTAAAAATTGATTAAATGGGGGGGGGGCTTTCAGCACACCAACCAGGCCCATGGCTGTGTGCTCATCTGTGCACCCTAAGCAAAGGTGCAGAGCTATGTTTTTACGCCCTTACAGAAGGCCAAAAGAGTGGGGACCAGTCTCGCCTCTGGAGGAGAGTGTTCCACAGGGCAGATGCAATGGCAGAGAAGGCTTTCTTCCTGGACTCTGCCAGTTGGAATTCTTTGGCTGACTGGGTCTGCAACATTCCTTTCCTGCCTGATCGAGTGAAATAATAAAATAAGCTAAAATGGCACTGTGTAAGTGCTTTTGTTCAGTTTGTTATATGGAATTGAGAATGAAGTATATGAGGAGAAACAAGAGTGAGGTAAAGACAATGGGAATGTGTTACATAAAAAGTGTATTTGGTGAAGAAGAAAAAGGGTCAAGAATCAATACAAATACAAGTGACCAGTATGTTGAGGTGGTTTGGTCATACAGAGAGGATGAACGAAGACACAAGCTATATGAAGGAAAGCGAATGGATGGAGAGGAAGAGAAAGACTGAGAAAGTTGTTGGCTGGAGGGGATGACATATTCAAAAGAGAGAGGTGAAACATTTAAAGAGACAATGTACAGTATGAAGCAATGCATGGGCATGGTGGAAGCAAAGCTCATTTGCAAGAAAACAAAACTGGAGAAATATAGCAAATTATGTTAGTGTAAACTAGATTTAGCTATATTCCTGTTTTTCTTTCCTCATATATTTTATTTCATTGACATTTCATATTCCTGTACTTTGCATAGCAATAACACTGTTTACTGAAAAAAGGGAATAGCCTGGTAGGTATATATGTATGGTCTTCATTGTATTATTCTGCGTTTTGCTATATAATCAGTATGAAACAATCTTCAAATTTATATGCATAAATGGGAATTTATACATCTGTAAGAATGCTGTGTTTGTAATGTAATATGGATTTATGTTCAGATAATGAAAGTACTTAGTTTTCCCAAGACTGGCACATTTTATAGAGAAATTCAGTCCCTCTAGTTACATCCATTCATTATTTCCTAGCTGAGTATACAAATAATCTTATACACTAAGAAAATATGGAAGTTCTATGCCACATAGAATGCATTTTTGGGGTCAGCAGTATCCAGACACTTGTTCATTACATTACTCAGCTAGTGAAGCAAACCAGACCAAGAAAACACAAAGTCGGTGGTCCTGCAAGAATACTGCCTGGCAGCTGCCATCTGTCCAACTACCATGGGACAGTGACCATGTTGAGCTGATTTGTCATTTTTTTCTCTTGCACTTTTATTATGGGACTGTCAGAGACTGAAACTAGCTGCTGCTGTCATGCTTTGTGGTTTGGGAGAGCTCTGATGTTTTTTGTTTTGAAGACAAGACTGTTTTTATGGTATGAAGGTTTGGGGCAGAAGGTGTTGGGAAGAGGCTGGAGATTTTTTTACTCCTCCTTGGATGAGAGATGGGGTTGCTTTGGTTGCAGTTGAGGGACAGAGAAGGGAGGTTGAAATATTTGGTGGGAGGTAGCAGTTGGCTTGGTGGGCTGAATGCTGAGCAGAAGCACCCAGGTGTTAGTCCCAGTTTGCTTTTGGTCTGGTTGTGAAGTGGGATGTGATGGTGCCAACAGACCTGGGCATGAAAGAGCAAGGATGGAGGTAATTGGTGTTTGAGGAGAGAAAAGACACGCAGTGACATCATGGTGGTAGCTGTCTTAAGGAGATACGGTAGGAGATGAGGTGGGCTGTTCTTGGAGGAAATGGCCCCTGGTGTTTGGTACCAGTACCATGTTCCAGTCTCCTGAGATCCTGTTTATACAAAGCGAAGCCAAAATCTAAACCCTCCTACTTCTGTCTTAAGCATATTCCCCTCCCTCATTTAACAGTCATTAATCACATTCCCCAATTAGTTTAAAGTGTGAGCTTTCCCTCCCGTTCCATAACGCGCCATATTTTTATCTTCTCACATTTCATCCAGCTTTGAAGGCGCTCTGCTGAAATATTGTTATGGCTAACTAGTTCTCAAGCACATTCTTTCACTTCCTCCCCCCCATACTATCTAATAGTGGCTCTTAAAGTAATACACAGGTTAAATAGTGAATGTCTGCATCCATATATAATGTCAGGCAAAACATTTGATGTTAGCAGCCTTGACATCTGGGGCATAAGGCTCAGATGAGATTGCTGCTTGTATACCACCTCCCTGTTATGCAGTGGTTTCCCTGCCTGAGCTGCATCACTTTGGTCAGATTGGTGGAGTTCCCTGTGTGATCTGAAATTGGGGGACATTGCCATTATATTAGAGATATAGTAATGAGGCAATATTGATCATGCTTGTGAATGACTCTGGTGAGCTTGGGATGTGGGGGGAGGATCCATTCCTGGCCCTACTTGATCTCTCAGTGGCTTTCAATGCCATTGATCATGATATTTTTCTGAGGGGGTTGGAAGTGGGAGGCATAGTTCTTCAGTAGTTCTTCTTCCTCCAAGGCTGGTTCCAGTCAGTTGCAGTTGGTGTGTGTGTGTGTGTGTGTGTGTGTGTGTCTAGCTGTAGGCCTTTGCTTTGTGGGGTTCCACAGGGCCCAACTCTCTCCCCACTCCTATTTAACATCTACAAGCAACTGCTGAGTGAGGTCATCTGTCAGTGCAGGGTAAAATATCAGTATGCTAATGGTGGTCAGCTGTGTGTCTCTGTCCCAGGCCATCAAATGGACGCTGTGGAGGTGCTTTCTCTGCTCCTGGAGGTTGTATGGGTCTGGATGGGGAAGTATTGTCTTTGACTCAACTCTGACAAGACAAAGCAGCTATGGGTTTTAGGACTCCCTATATCTAGTGGTTTGCCATATTTAACTCGGTGTCACCACTCCGGCTGATGATCCCAACAAAGCAGACACACCTAAGACATTGCAATCTCTAATGCCAGACTTTATTAGGAAATACATACCGGCAGTAATGATCTCCAAGTCAGCTCTGATTAAATTGGCGCGAAAGCAGTATATTCAAAGCATAGCAAAGCATAGCAACTCCCTTCCCCCCCCCCCCACAGTGCAGGTCACATTACCCAATTAAGCATCAGACAATTACTATGAGAAAGAACCTTCAGTTTCCAAAACAATCTCTACAGCTGCAGATACAACCCACATTCCATTCTCCCCTTCCTGTCTCTATTGGCAAGTCAAGGAAAGAAAGAATGAATCTGAAACAGCATGGAGTTTTTTTCTGAACTAGACAGGCTGACCCCCCCAGAAGTTGGAAGGAACCTGGAAAACAGGATGGATATACATTATACCGTGTTACCTCATCCCCTGTGGGGCCCCAGGCTTCTGGGGATACTTAATGTGGAATCGCTTCACCAAACAATCCGCTTTTACATGATCAGCCTTTACCCATCTAACATCTGTCAATGGATAGCCCTTCCATTGAATCAGGTATTGTAACTTCCCTTTGTGGATTCTGGAATGCAGAATCTGTTGGACTTCATAGTGCGTCTCCCCCACCACCACCACCATTACCCACCATTATTGGACCCAGGACTGCTGTCCCCACTGGCCTCATTGTGGAGTCTCGAAACGGCTTCAACAGGCTACAATGGAACACTGGATGTACCTTGCCTAGTATTCTAGGTAATCTCAGCTCCACTGTCACTGGGTTTATAACTTTCAAAATAGAAAAACGGCCTAGTTTTTTGCAAGTTTGTCTCAATTTGAGGTACTTAGTAGATCGATACTGTGATGACCCAAGGCACGGCACAGAGGCAACACAGTCAGCTGGCAGTTCAAACTGCCCCTTTATTGCTCCAAATGTTCCCCTGAATGCTCCCATGTTTCTGGCAAGTCTCAGAACAAGTAACGACATACACAAACACACACACACCTTCAGCAGCCTCTGACTGCAAGTCGTTTCAAAAGTTTTTAGATTAGAACAGCAATTTACTGAAGGCCAAGTAGAACAGCAATTTACTGAAGGCCAAGTAGAACAGCAATTTACTGAAGGCCAAGTAGATAACAAACGGCCTTCAAGCCGTCCCAATCCTGAAAGGCCCTGGCCTGCCTCGGCCTGCTCCTCCCCATATTCCTCCAAAGCCAACAACGCCTTCCCCTCGATCTCCATCGGCTCCAGTTCCAGCTCATCTTCCTCAGCAGATTCAGGCTCCGATGGGGGCATGACACTACTCCCCCCCCCCACAGGACCCCCTGCCCCGGGACCATGTGGACTGGGACCTTGTGGGAACCGGGCATGAAAGTTGTGGACCAGACGAGGGGCGTGGATGTCGGCGGCATCAACCCAGGTGAAGTCGTCCGATCCATAACCTTTCCACGCCACGAGGTACTGAAACCGGCCCTGCAACCGGCGGGATTCCCAAATGCTGTCCACTTCATACTCTACTTCTCCATGAGGGGCTACCGGTCCCGTCGGCAGTGGAGCCAGCCGATGTGGACAGTCAGCCGCTACTGGTACTAGCAACAACCTGTGGAAAACCGGGTGAATCCGCATGGTCCGTGGCAAGGATAAGCGAAACGTCACAGGATTGATCACCGCTTCGACTGGAAATGGCCCCAAGTAGTGATGATCGAGTTTTTTCGACGGCCGTGCTGTCAGCAGGTACCGTGTGGACAGCCAAACCCGATCGCCCACAGCTAACGGAGGGACGTCTCGACGATGACGATCTGCGAATCGTTTGTAGTCCTCCTTGGCTTTCTCCAGCTGGTTTCAAACCATTTGGTGCACGGCTTTCAGCTCTTGGAGGAACATATCCACGGCTGGAACCGGGGAGTCAGACGGAGCCAACGGGAAGAGCTGTGGATGGAAGCCGTAACTGGCAAAGAACGGCGACACACGGGTGGATGCATGCTGGGCGTTGTTGTAGGCAAGCTCCGCCACAGCCAGCACCTCCACCCAATTGTCCTGTTGGGTGTTGCTGAAACAGCAGAGGTACTGTTCCAAGATGGCGTTCACCCTCTCTGTGCCCCCATCGGTTTCGGGGTGATGGGCAGATGACAGACATGTCTGTACCTGCAGTTCTGTGATAAGGACTGCCAAAAGCGTGCCGTAAATTGCACACCCCCGGTCTGACACTACTCGGTCCGGTAACCCATGCAGCCGAAACACCTGGGTGATGAACAACTGGGCTGTCGTCCGTGCTGTAGGGAGACCCACACACGGAATAAAATGGGCCATCTTGGTGAGCATGTCCACCACCACCAAGATGGTTGTGGCACCCTTTGATGGGGGCAACTCGGTAATGAAGTCCAATGAGACCGCCCCCCACAGTCTTTCCGGCGTGGGTAGCAGCTGCAAGAGACCAAGGGGCACACCAGTAGCATACTTGGCCTGTCGAAAGATCCCGCACGATGCCACATATCCCGACACATCATGCCGGAGTCGCGGACACCAAAATGTCCTGTAGACAAGGTGCAGTGTTTTGAAGACCCCAAAGTGGCCCACCGCTGGGTTGTCATGACACTGTCGTAGAATGAGGCCACGAAGGGGTCCTCCAAGTACGTAGATGCTGTCCCAAAACTGCAACAAGTCCTCCGTATATGCCCAAGGGGTCTCCTGTCTCCCGTCCCCATCCAGCTCCCAACGACGAGCCATCACAAAGGCATCCTGCCACTGCACCTCCCGAGTCCTAGCTCGGAGGTCCATGGGCTCCTCGGCCGCGAAACGCTCCAATGGAATCACCGTTCGAGGTGGGATTTTGTCCTCTCTTCGGGTATACTTGGGCTTCCGGGACAGCGCATCAGCACGCTGATTCCGCCCACTAGGAACATAGGTCACTCGGAAATCGAATCGAGTGAAAAACAGTGACCATCACACCTGGCGCTGGTTCAGTGTCCGGGCCGTTTGTAAATGTTCTAGGTTGCGATGGTCCGTCCGAACCTCGACCTGGTGGCGAGCCCCCTCCAGATGGTGCTGCCATGTCTTGAAGGCAACCTTAACCGCCAACAGCTCCGTGTCCCATATAGTGTAATTTCGCTCTGGAGCCGACAGCTTCCGGGAATAATAGGCACATGGGAACAAGATGACTGCGGGGGCATAGGCCTGTAGGAGTACTGCCCCAACGGCGACATCCGATGCATCCGTCTCCACCACGAATGGCCGGAACGGATCAGGATGCTTAAGGATGGGCTCGGAGGCGAAGGCGGCCTTCAGGACATCGAAGGCTCCATGCTCCTCAGCACCCCAATGGAACTTTTCCCCTTTTATGAGCAGATTGGAAAGGGGAGCAGTCAAGGCAGCGAAGTGGGGAGCAAACGTGCGATAATTCACGAACCCCAACAGTCACTGCACGTCCTTCACCCGCCACGGAGGTTGGCACGCCTGCAATGACTTCACTTTCTCCGAGTCCATCTCCACACCAGCAGGCGAAATACGATGACCTAGAAAGTCAATCGTTGTTTGTGCGAACTGGCACTTTTCTCGCTTTGCAAATAGGTGGTTGTCCCGCAAGCGTTGTAGCACCAGCCGCACGTGTTTCCAGTGATCTTGCGGGGACGACGAGTAGATCAGGATGACGTCCAGGTAGACGACCACAAACTGATCCAGCCAATCCCTGAAGACGTCATGCATAAAGTGCATGAACACACCGGGCACGTTGGTCAAGCCGAACGGCATCACAGTATATTCAAAGTGGCCGTAATGCGTCCGGAAGGCCGTCTTCCACTTATCGCCGGCCCGAACCGAACCAGGTTGTAGGCACCCCGCAGGTCCAGCTTCGTAAAGACTTTGGCCTGATGAAGCCGCTCGATCAGTTCAGGGATGAGAGGAAGCTGGTACCGGTTCCGTACTGTGATTGCATTCAATTTCCGATAATCACAGCACAGTCGCAGCTCCCCCGACTAATTCTTGACGAAGAGCACTGGTGCAGGCAACGGGGAGGTAGAAGGCTGGATAAACCCCTTCCGAAGATTCTTCTCTATGAAGTCCTGTAACGCTGTCAACTCCGGTTCTGACAGGGAGTAAATCCGGCCCACTGGCAATTTGGCATCGGGCACCAAATCAATCGGGCAGTCATAAGACCAATGCGGGGGCAACTGATCCGCCTCCTTTTCCCCAAACACATCGGCATAGTCCACCAACTCCGCAGGTAGGTCCAGGTCCACATGTATAACCACACCCCCTGCGCAGGCATGCAAGAAGTGGCACACTTCTTGCCGGGGAACCACACTGCCCCAGACGACCAGATGATATGCGGATCATGAGCCCATAACCACTCCAGCCCCAGCACCACCGGGAAGTCGGGCACTGCAGCAACATAAAACACAGCTTCTTCCACATGCGGCCCAATGTGCATGTGAAGGGGTCTGGTTGCAGCAACCACAGGGCCTGAACAAAGGGGCCGACCGTCAATCGTCTCCACCAAGACCGGCGGTGACACCTGCTGCTGGGGAATGGACCATTGCATGGCAAAGGCCGAGTCCATGAAATTGGCTGTGGCCCCCGAGTCCACTAGGGCTTGGATCTCCACCGCTCCCTGATCAGGCACGAACACACACGCTGATAACATGAGGTGCTTCACAAGAGTTGGCTGTGGTGGAGGTGGCTGGCCCGTTACCAAGCGAGCCCGACCTACGGAGCCCTCTAGGCCGGGCCCTGCCTGTTTCCCGCCGCTGCTTTGGGTGCCTTAACAGGACACTTGGCCTCCATATGGCCTGGACTGCCGCAATACAGGCAAAGGCCTTCGCGGCGGCGCCGATCCTTTTCGGCTTGCGTCAGATGAGGTCATGCATCCCCCAACTGCATCGGCTCGTCCGGAGGAGGTACCGATGGCGATGCCGTCTTGACGGGTGCGGGCAAGGCCTCCGTCCGTCGTTGCGCCTGTCGCTGCTGGAGTCTTGCGTCGATGCGGAGGCATAGGTGCATGAGCTCCTGCAGTGAGCGAGGGCATTCGGTGTGCGCCAGCTCGTCCAGGAGATCCGATGAAAGACCTTCCTGGAACTGGTCCACGAGCGCCGCCTCGTTCCATTGCAGGTCCTGACAGACCACCTGAAAATCAACGATGTAGTCTGTGAGTGATCCACGCCCCTGTCGCAACTCTCTCAGCTGCCGGTTTGCTGTCTGGGCCCTAACAGGGTCCTCAAACATGGCCCTTAGCTGACGGCAAACCTCGGCATAATTGTCCAGCAGCGGGTTGGGCTGGGTCAGCAGGGGCGTTGCCCAATGTGCCACTAAGCCTGACAAAAGGCTTATCAAAAGCCCCACCTTATCCCGGTCAGTGGGGAGCTCCTCGGGCCGAAGGCTCATGTAAAGCTGGCACTGCCCAAAAACCGCTGGGAATTGGGTCAGTGAGCCATCAAATTTATCTGGCACCGCTACCGGGCATTTGCGGAGTGGCCGAGCTGCTTGCATCTGTGTAACCTGCGTAGTTAGGAGGGCCACCTGCTGGGTTAACTGATTATTGTCTGCGCGGAGCTGATCCATGGTCGCCTAACGTGGTACGGAGGAGCAAGTTGGAGTGGGTCGGGAACAAAATGTGATGACCCAGGGCACGGCACAGAGGCAACACAGTCAGCTGGCAGTTCAAACCGCCCCTTTATT
This sequence comes from Azemiops feae, assembly GCA_023970755.1. Taxonomy (NCBI): domain Eukaryota; kingdom Metazoa; phylum Chordata; class Lepidosauria; order Squamata; family Viperidae; genus Azemiops; species Azemiops feae. Next base: position 72,009 of record JALGBA010004124.1, on the reverse strand, counting down.
GCTCCAAATGTTCCCCCGAATGCTCCCACATTTCTGGCAAGTCTCAGAACAAATAACAACACACACACATACACACACACCTTCAGCAGCCTCTGACTGCAAGTCGTTTCAAAAGTTTTTAGATTAGAACAGCAATTTACTCAAGGCCAAGTAGATAACAAAGAAAGGAACATACATCAAAATCTAACGAGTCTGTGGAAATACAAGCTTGCCTGAGTAGTTTCAGAAGAGAAGCCAAAATTCAATCTGAGGTTTGGAGCACCAAATCAAGTTTGTCAGCCAGTCCAATTTCAGTTTCAGTGTTTACAAGTAGAAATCACAACACAGAACAAGAGATCAGAGAGTTGTTTCCAGCGTTGGCAATGGCACAGAAACCTCCAATAATTCAGCATTTGTTCCCGACAAATGCCTCATATCCTCTGCCATCTCTGCCATCTTTGGGACGACCATAAAACAAATAGTCTCTTGGTGGTCCCCCAATTCTAGCTGCACTGGCTCCGTCAGATAGGAAGCGGCTTTGCTCCATATCAGCATGCCATCAACCTGCTCAAACTTCACAGGTTTCTTGAGCTTCCTCACATGTAATCCTAGCCTCTGCACCACGGCTTGATTAATTAGGCAACGGGAGCAGCCTGAGTCTACGAGGGCCTTCACCATCCCCCTCGCCCCTGAGCGGGATGCCTTGAGGTCTACCCCAACTTCAAGGTGGTTGACAGGTCCACTCACCATTGGGTCGTCCTCTCCCTCACTTTCGCTGTCATAGAGGAGCATTGGCGGCTCCTTTTTGGTCGAAGTTCCATCCCCCTCACTCTTTGAGGGGGAGACCTCAATGACCTGGGCTGCGGCTCGCGATTTCTCCTTTCCCTTTTTCGGTGGCCTCTCAGGCTTCGGAGGGGGAGGGGCAGCAGGACCCGCTCTGGGCGTTGCTGCTGGGCATACCGCTGCCTGATGGCCCTCCTGGCTGCAGCGGAAGCACAGGATGGGGCGCAATTCGGAGCTTCAGCAGAAGCAGTGGACGCCGTCGCCAGCTGCTTTCCTCCTAATGCGCCTTTCTTGGCCCCTTTTCAGTCGCCTCTCGAACCCTTCGCGGTTTTTGTACAACGTGAGGTCTAGCTCCACAGTGGTGACCAGCTGGTACCAATCGTTGAGCCGGTCCGGGATCCCTCGGGCAAGGCACAAGTGGAACAGGTCACGACTCAGCCTTTCTTGGAAGTACTGGGTTAGGAGTCCTTCAGGCCAGTTTCTTAGTCTCCCCGCGATCCTCCTGAACTCTCTGATGTACTCCGCTACGGTTCTGCTCCCCTGCCTGACGGTTCGGACCTCAGTCTCGGCATGTCGGGTTTGCGTGGGGTCGCCAAACCGGGCCCTGAGCTCTCCCAGGAATGTATCCGGGTCTCCCTGCTCGGGAGTTCCCTCATCGTGTAGGGCGACCACCCATTCCGCGGCTTCTCCCTCAAGGCTTGCCACAGTAACCTCCATGCAGGCCTCGTCGTCAGGATACATCTGGCTGAACCGGTCCAGGTGTGACCACACCCGGTTCAGGAAGAAGGCCAGCTTCTCTGGGATCCCATCAAAGGTTGCTTTTAGCGATGGGGGCTGCTGGGCTCTGAGTGCAGGCCAATGTTCTGGGACCCACTCCTCTGCAAGGGGGAAAGGTCCAGGTTGAGTGGCTGGTCTCGGCGGTTGCAGCAGCGGCTGGCTGGCTGTACTGGGCAGTTTGGTGACAGTTGGTGCAGGGCCGGCAGCCCCAGGTCGCAAGCTCGCACCAGACTGAGAAGTGGCAATCCCCTGGGGGCTGGCTGCCTCCCCAGTCGCAGTAGTTGCTGCCCTCAGGGTGGATCGAGATGATAGGCTCGGCATGGCTGTCAGTAGTTGGCTGGACCTTGCCTGGGGGGTCCGCTCCCGGCTCCCAGCTGGCTCCTCTGCCCGCCATTCCAGGTCACACCTTCTCTTCCATGGCTGCTCAACCGACTGACTGCTGCCTACTGCAAAATGCCTCCAGTCCACTGGTCCTTCCCATTCTGAAACTTGCTGCTGGTAGCTGGAGGGAGAGCCAAGTGAGCGGGTAGGCAGAGCAGTGGCGGCTTCCCATTTTCATGCCTCCCACTGCCACTGCCATCACGCCGAGCTCCAAAGAAGCTGGGGACAACAGGCAGCGGGGAGACGGTGGCCGGGAACATCCCATTTTCACACCATTTGCCACTGCTGCACCGAGCTCTGGGCCGAAGAGGCCAGGGACAGAGGTGGTGGTGGGCGGGGCAGGCGGCAGGGAGGTGGTGGTGGGCGGAGCGTCTCATTTCCACACACACTGCCATTGGTGTGCCAAACTCCAGGCTGAAGAGGGGAGGCAGGGAGGTGGGGAGGAGGTGGCCAGGGGAGTCCCATTTTTGCACCCTTTGCCGCCACACCGAGCTCCAGGCCAAAGAGGCTGGGGATGGCTTGTGTGCATGAAAATGGGATATCCCCAGCTGCTGCTGCCTCCCCGCTGCCTGCCCTGCCCACCGCTGCCGCTGTCCCCGGCTTCTTTGGCCTGGAGCTTGGTAAGGTAGCAGCAGAGGTGTGTGTGAAAATGGGACGGCCCCGATTGCTACCACCACGTTGCATTCTGCCCACCTGCTTGCTCACCCGCCCGGCTCTCTAGCCACCTGTGGCGAGTTGTCCCCACGGCGAGTTGGCCATGTGGAGTTGTCTTGCGGCGACTTGGTGGTGAGTTGGCAGAGGCAACTTGGTGGCGAGCTGGCTACGGCGAGCTGCCCACAGTGAGTTGTCCTAGACCTAGACCCTCTATATGGGACTACCTTCAAAGAGCATTAGGAATCTGCACCTGGTCTAGAAAGCAGTGCCACAGGCAGGAATGGGTGTATTGTAGTATGTTCATGTAACACCACTACTGCAGAAGATGCACTGGCTTCCAGTACGCTTCCAGATTAATGTGGTACTGGTTGTCATTGTCAACGCTGTTAATATGGGATATTATTGCATTGACAAGATATGCAGAACTGTTTGGTATTTTTGGAGTTAAATCAGATGACATACAGAGGGAGGAGAATTGTGAAGAAAGCGGGAGATTGGGAAGGGAAGTGAATCTTTGGCCTCCAGCCTAATTGGAAGACGTAAATCATGACAGTAAAGTAAGGGAGGAGTTAGCAAGATAAGAAAAACGCCAGCCAGAGAAATCCAGATTCTGGCATCCGCTTTGTAATGTACCGAAGGGTTGTAGCAAAACTCCTGGCAAGGAATGCAAAATAAAGAAGCTAAAACAGAGAATAATGTCTCCGTTTTCAAGGATTGTTTCCTCCTTCGGACCACAACAGTCATGTTGAAAGTCCTACATGGTATAGGGCCAGGTTTCTTGTGTGACCTATCCCTGGTGATTTCTGCCCATCCCACTAGATCTGGTGTGTTCTGAATGTCCTTGGTGAAACAATGTCACCTGGTGGGGCCTCGAAAGTGTGTCTTCTCTGATATGGTGCCTGCTTTGTGTAGCAGCTTCCACCTCAGAGATGGTCTCAACTTTGTTGACCTTCAGGAAAGCAGTAAAGACCTTATTTGACTCCCAGGCACTGAGGCTTGGATGTTGATGCAGCCACCATGCTGTGATCACTGGATTCAAGTTTTATTAGGGTTTCAATGTTGTTTTAGTTGTTTTAATTATGATGTGGTTTTGATTCTCTAGGCAGCTATATAAGTTTGTATAATAAATAAAGTGAGTGAGTGTTCTGTTTCTATCATATATTGCCCTGGAAATGATTCCAAGTTTATTTGCATCCCATATCAAAAGTGGTTTTTCTTTGGGTAATGACACACAAACCCATTATCCAATCAAAACAGGGAAATTTAAATTGACTTAAAGTGTTTTACCTTCATTGGGTAAAAAGATTTTTTTTAAAAAAAACACAAGTTTTATTAATTTTTCAATTTTTACATCAAAGTGCTTAGGAAACAACGTGGTGATGGGGTAATCAATTATCCAAAAACAAAGTCATACATGTATAGCTCAGGTTAACTCCTTAAAAGTTCCCTCTCTATTTCCCTCAATTAATATAACATATTCAAATTAATACATTTCTAAATAAAATTCAATCAATCAATAGAATTATCAATAACATTTTACCTATACAAGTCCAAATCCTGTTTTTAAGCTTTACTAAATTCCAATTACCATATTCCAATTTAGCCTTAAGTAAGCATATTGTTTACACTTCGGGTATCCCTAATTTCCCTCGTTTCATAACATAATAATTATAATGTCTAAAATAAGCATATTATTCCAACAGTTACATTCTTACATTTCCCAAATATATTCTATTTCTTATTCTAATAACTCATTTACTAATACCACGTCTTCCATTGCCACAATCCATTTCCTTGTTCTCATTCCATTACAAAGTGATTATCATACCTAAAATAAACATATTATTCCAAAAAACACATTCTTACTCTATTTCACATATATATTCTATTTCTTATCCTAATAACTCCACATTTAAAACCTTTTTCATATTACAGTTCCAAACTATAATCTGACCAATAATTTTCATCTCGGTTATAGGTCTAAATCCTAAACATTAAATCAGTCCATATCTCTAAAAAGCCTTTTTAACCCATTAAGTAAAATTTAAAATCCCATTTTTAAGTCTTACTCTGGCTTTCTTTTTGTGCCAAGCAGGTTTCCATAACAGAGCCTCTATATCATCAGACAGATCTCCCTTCATTCCTTGACATATCATTTGAATCAAGGGAGAGCATCCCATTATCAATTTTAAGGAACTGGCTCCTTTGTAGTTTTTCCGTTGTTGCCCTAAAAATTCAAATCTCAATATTTGGTTAAGCTGAGTAGCACAATCGGTTGTGTCCAGTGTTGTAATTGTTAATTGGTTATCAAAGTTGTCACAGTTCTCAATAAATCGTGTTTGAACGTCAATTCCTGTTGCTTTTGAAGTTGCATATGGTTTAATTGAAGTCACTCTTTGATCATCAAAAATCTCAGTGGATTGTATATAGAATAGTGTAAAGTCCTCTTTGGTGTTGGTTTGTTCCTCTTCTGTTGTTTTTAGGCTTGTAGAATAGTCAATTGGAGTCTAGAAATCAGTTTGCAGTTTTGGAGCAACATCTTTGGCTTCCATTCTGGAATTCATTTGCTCAGTAACTTCAATTTTTTTTTCCAGTATAAGTTTATAATTAAGATGTGGATAAGGTTCCTCCATCTCATTGAGTTGTACGTGGTGTTGCATACAGGCCTCTTGGATGTTGATCTGTTCCTCCTCTGCTATTCCTTGGCCTGTAGATTGCTCAGTTAAAGTTTGAGATTTAATTTGTAGTTCTGGAATAACCTCTTTAGCTTTCATTCTGGAGTCCATTTGCTCAGTGGCTTCAAGAAGTTTTTCCAGTATGAGATTATAGTTAAGTTGTGGGTAAAGTTCCTCCATTTCAGTGGTGATTAAAAATAGTCCTTTAGTCTTTTAGTGGAGGCTATATTTAATAACAGTCAGCCAGTATCCACCTCCACAATTTCTAACAGTTAGTTTCACCACCCAGCTGTTTCAGCTTCTTTATCTTTTCCCTTTTATGATAATTTAAAGGTCAAAGCCAGCCTCAAAATCAAAGAAAAAAAAGCAATTGCAGTGTCAGATTTCGCCACAAGATGTCCCCAGTAGGTTATAGAATTTTTTTCCAGACACCAATAAAGTTTTTTTTCCAGTTAAAAAGATAAAAGAAACAATATTCTCCAAGTAAATAGAATAATAAAATTCTATAGTAGGGGTTTTTTCAGGACCCCAGAGTATCCAAAAGTAGAAATAGTCATTAAAATTAATTGTTCTTTCTTTTTGTTCCAAAGCTTATCTTCCCAAGTAAGCAAACGCTGCTCTATCAAAGCAGGGAAATAATTCCAAAGGGGCTTTTCACAGGGGTAGATAGGGTAAAGAAAGGAAGGGAAGGGTCTCACCCGGATCTTCCACGGTGGTTCTTTACGCTTAGATGTTCTTGTCACTTTCGGCTGGTGCGGCTAAGTGATCTTTTCTTCGTCGGCCCTAAGGAGCTGCCTCGAACCGCGGAAGGAGCTGCCGCCCTTCCGCGGTCAGACGAGGGTCCTCCTCAACGGTGGTCACCCCTCCAGGGCGACGTTCGACCCTGTTCAGGGTCTACCGGCGAAGGGAAACCGGCCGGCGAAGAGACGACTCTCTCCGCGCGACCGCCAGCACCGCGATCCGAAACCGGAAGTCGGGTAAAAAGATTTTTTGATGAGCAGTTTGGGGTAATGAAAGAAAAAGTTTGGGGAACACTGATCTAAGGTTTTGAAAAATGCTGGCCATTGTACTAGAACAGGGGTGTCAAACTGCCGGCCCGTGGGCCAGACGCGTCATGCGGAAGCCGCGCCAACCCCATTGTCGGCAATGGCAAAACAGTCCCGATACGTTGCGCGACGTCACATGACGTCACGAGTTTGACATGTCTGTACTAGAAGGAGAAGTAACAATCTGTATTGTCATAATTTATATTTTAATTATCAATAACTTTTATGCTCAGATGAATACAAATATGCAGCTAATTTAAAGAAGACAACATTTCCTTCTGATAATACTCTTTTCTTTCCTTTACACTAGGGTCCCTTGAACAGTGAATCTTCCAATCAGAGTTTGTGCAGTGTGGGTTCTCTGAGTGACAAGGAGCTGGAGGTAACTTAAAGTGATATTTTCCAAGCTCTATTTTTCATAGAGCTGTAAAACTTTCAAAGATTTTGAAACAAGGCAAGTTGTGACTGGGCAGGGAGGATCCCAGCAGAAAAGGAATATTTGGGAGAAAATTAAAGTATATGCATTATTATTTTAATATCTTTTATATAGTTAGTTTGTTAATTTGAAAAAATGTGTTATGCAAAACTTGGTTTCTCACAAAGGTATTTTTTGAGACAATAATTAAAATTTTACTATTTGTTTATAAGGACACTTTTTAGTTTTTTTAACAAATGGAGTTACAAATATATTTTCATTTTTACCAAGTTAGAATAAGTAGGAAGGCAATAAAACTAATACCACCCATATTATACTAAAACAGATTTATCTATTCTGAATAAAGGAACTGCTAATTTTTAGGAATATTTTGGGCAGAAACAAGTCTTATAATAGTATCACTATCAACAGTTTCTGTTTATACAGCTTCTAAAAACGTGAATTTGCTAAAATTTAAACATTTTGTGACAGGCTTCTCTATTTCATTTAGCTTATTTCTTGAATTGGTATATTTTACAACTTACAATAAATTACAACTAATATAATTTATTTCACATTTTTATCTTTTTTGTACCATTTAAAAAGGAAATATTAAGAAATATTTCATAGTTCATTTTCTTCAGTTTTTTAGAGAGATTAGGAAAAATAAGAAAATATAGTTTTTGCCCCTAGGCTTTCACATCTTTAGGATTGATCCAATCTGACATAGTTCAAGATAGAAAAAATATGGAAAGGATAAGTGGAAAACAAAAGAATTTCCTGGTGGGAGATGGGGCCCAAGTGTAATTTACAGCCAGTTCAAATGATAGGAGAAAAAAAATTAGCATGTGCTAAATTTTTCCTTGATTGAGATAATTTTTCCTTTGATGTTGTCTGAAAACATTAGAATGAAGCAAAAATTTTAAGCAAGAAGGATAAATTACACTCCAGTTGTCTATGGAAATTCTTAGTCATCCAGGTCATAAATGTCTCAAAGATGCTTTTTCATGAGGCAACTGGACTTTCTTGTTTTTCTTTGAAGACGTTTCGCTTCTCATCCAAGAAGCTTCTTCAGCTCTGAAGAAGCTGAAGAGCTGAAGAAGCTTCTTGGATGAGAAGCGAAACGTCTTCAAAGAAAAACAAGAAAGTCCAGTTGCCTTGTGAAACAGCATCTTTGGGTTACACTCCAGTTGTTTTCATCCATGTCAAAATAGTTAACACGTTTCTGTTATATCAGGTATAAATAACTTTTTGAGCAATTTAATTTCCTGCTACAGTTAGTCCTCAACTTATGACCACAATTGGGACAAGAACTTCACTCACTAAGTGATGTCATTAAGCAAGTCATCACTTGACCAGACCCAATTTTACAACCATTTTTACTGTGGTTGTTAAGAGAATCACTGCGGTCATTAAGTGAATCACACAGTTGTTAAGTGAATCCAGCTTACCCAATTGACTGCTTGTCCGAAGCTGGCTTGGAATGTCACAAATCTTGATCGTGTGACCACAAGATGCTGCAACTACAGGTAGTCCTTGACTTACAACAGTTCATTTAGTGACCGTTTGAAGTTACAACAGCAGTGAAAAAAGTGACTTATGACCGTTTTTCACACTTATGACCGTTGCAGCATCCCCATGGTCACACAATCAAAATTCAGATGCTTGGCAACTGACTCATATTTATGACAGTTGCAGTGTCCTGGGGACATGTGATCCCCTTTTGCGACCTTCTGACAAGCAAAGTCAATGGGGAAGCCAGATTCACTTAACAACCATGTTACTAACTTAACAACTGCAGTGATTCACTTAACAATTGTAGCAAGAAAGGTCATAAAATGGGGCAAAACTCACTTAACAAATGTTTCACTTAGCAACAGAAATTTTGGGCTTAATTGTAGTTGTAAGTTGAGGACTACCTGTATTGTAAATGGGAACCAGTTGCCAATCACCCAAATTGCAATGATGAGACCGTGAGGTGGTGTGATGGTCATAACTTCGAGGACGGATCATAAGTCTCTTTTTCCAAGGCCATTGTAATTTTGAACTGTCATTAAACAGTCATAAGTTGAGGACTACCTGTATTTCAGATAACTTTGACCAAAAATGTCTTAATCTTTGGGAGTAAAAAAAAATTATGTTTAACTCAGTTCTGTTGCAGCAGCTTAACTAAATAATTAATTTACACTGTCCAGTAATTGGTTATTTGTTGAGTATGGTGTTCCACAATTGCATCTAAAAATGCCAAAAAGGGAAATGTAACCTGTTTTGAAAGTTAAAATACCTGTGGAGGAGTTGCTGATAACCATATATCATTTTTAAAAAAGTTGTAACCTTAAATCCTTCAATGTTTGCAGAAATTCATTTGAGATTTTTCTCCCTCTTCCCCCTTAAGATTCCTGAAAAAAAACAGAATGACCAGCGCAACAGGAAGAGGAAAGGTGAACCCTTTGAGACCAGTCAAGGTAGAACCTGTAATTAGGATCTCTAATTAGAGTTCTCTAAAAATTTGATGGTTTTCTGCAGGTATACACAGAACACATGCAACAATATTCTAATATATCATGAAATTATGATATACAGTATTAGATAATAAAATTACATAATATACTATGCTATATTATGTAATTTTTATTTGCAGCATTTCTGGTAGAAGTTATATTAAAATGGGCTCTATTGAAAATAGTAAATTGAATGTTAATTTAAACTGTAATTAATAGTTAAGTGAATGTGTCTCTTCTGCTGCTTATTTTTTTTTTGTAGCTATAGTATGGTTGGTAAAGAGCAGCCAGAAGCTCTTAAATCCAAGAGTTGTATTCAGCAGCCTTTTCATGTTTCTATGGTCTGCCATTGTTGCTCTTTTTTTGAGTTGTTTCCATAATGCCTTCATCATATGTCTCTTCATTATTTTTCTTTCCCCTTTCCACTGACCAGCTCTACATGAGCACACTCTTTATTCTTTCTGTTCTTGCGTGTGCCCTTCTTTTTCTTTTCCTTATAGAATTATTCTAGGAAAGCTGTGCCCCATCCTGATGAGCAAGTGCCTAGCTTTGATGTCACCTCTGTCCGGAAAACACTGCAGACAGTTAACATTCGGAAAGCAGCAGGCCCAGATAACATCCCTGGACGTGTCCTCAGGGAATGCACAGAGGAGCTGGCTTGTGTTCTCACTGATATTTTCAACCTCTCATTGCAGCAGGCAGTGGTCCCATCGTGTTTTAAGATGGCCATCATCTTGCCAGTGCCAAAAAAGTCCACAATTAAAGGCCTCAATGATTACCGTCCGGTTGCACTGACATCCACCATCATGAAATGCTTTGAGAAGCTGATAAAAGACACTATTGTATCTAGCCTCCCGCCAGCATTTGACCCGCTTCAGTTTGCCTACCGACCAATTCGCTCTACGGAGGATGCTATTTCTTCCGTTCTCCATCTGAGCCTGAAGCACTTGGAGGAAAGAAATACTCATGTGCGTTTGCTGTTTGTCGACTTCAGTTCGGCGTTTAACACAATCATTCCCCAGCATCTAGTAGACAAACTGGGCCTTTTAGGCTTAAACACTCCTTTGTGCAACTGGATTCTGGATTTTCTTACCAACAGGCCCCAATATGTGCGAGTTGGAACAAATACCTCTAATACCATTTTCTTGAGCACAGGTTCTCCTCAGGGCTGCATCTTAAGTCCGCTGCTGTTCACCCTGTTGACCCATGACTGTTGTGCTAGGTTTGCCACCAACCATATTGTGAAGTTCGCAGATGATACAACAGTAGTGGGCCTTATTCAGGATGACAAGGTGGAAGCTTATCGCAAGGAGGTTGAGGGGTTGGTGAACTGGTGTAAGGAAAACAGCCTAGTTTTAAATACAGGAAAAACGAAAGAGATCATTGTTGATTTCAGAAAAGGCAGGCACAGCCACACTTCTCTGTGCATTAATGATTCACCTGTGGAGATGGTTACCAGCATCAAATTCCTGGGTGTGCAGCTAACGAGTAGGCTGACTTGGTCGCTAAACAGTGAGAAACTGGTGAAGTGGGCACAGCAGCGCCTGCATTTTTTGCGCCGCATGAGAAAAGCACATCTTCCTTCCCCTGTCCTGACCACTTTCTACAGGGGGACAATCGAGAGCATCCTGTCCTACAGCATCACAGTCTGGTTTGGAGGCATCACTGCTTCAGACAGGAAGGCGGTGCAGAGAGTGGTGAGGATGGCCGAAAAGATCATTGGCAGTTCCCTCCCTACCATCCAGGACATAGCACAGAAGCGTTGCTTGAGCAGGGCCCGCAAGATTTTCTGGGACACTACACATCCTCTTCACAACCTGTTTTCCTTGTTACCTTCTGGGAGGAGGCTTCGTGGTATCCGTAGCAGAACATCCAGATTCAGCCATATTTTCATTCCATACAGCATTAACCTTGCGAACTCTCAAACTTCCTCCTTGCGTTATATATTCAAGATGGACAGTATTTAATATTTATTTGCTATGTATATGTAGGGATGTGGGTCTATATATATGTTGTACATAGTATGTTTAGGTGTGTGTCATGTATATGTTTCACTTTGAGAGCGGGCAACTAAATTTCATTTTTTATGTGTGCCATTGTGCCCACAATATAAAAATGACAATAAAGGTTATTTATCTTATCTTCTAAGAGGAGGCTAAGGGAAACCATGAGAGGAAATGTTGTGTTTCAGTTTATCTCCTGGGAGCTATTTTTGGTTGCATGTTTCTAGAGTTAGTTTGATCCATGTGTACAGGCTTCTGTCTCAAAATCGAAACAATTTCAGTAAAAAATTATTCTAAAGTACTGTAGTGTTTTCAAGTTGTTTAATTTAATATCACTTGATTATGGTAGTGCTGTTTGTTTTTTCTTCCAGGCAAAGTTACTCCAAGGGGGCATAAAATTAGTGACTATTTTGAGGTAAGCCAATTTTACAACTTATATCAGAGAATTTTGTTTTTCAGTGCCTGTATGTATATGTTAAAGTAGTTTAAGAGACAGTCACTAAATTCTGTGTATACTCCTCAAGAGTAGGGCCTTGAAAATATATGATTAAATTTTCCAGGCAATTTGTCTTGATCATTTTGCTTACTCCCTTTGCAGGCATGATTTTGTTGTACTTCTACATTTGACTCGCTGTACAAAACTTTCCTGAAGTAGCTATTTTTCCTTCTTCCTTCTCCCTTTAGTTTGCTGGAGGAAATGGTCCAGGAACAAGCCCTGGAAGAAGTGTGCTACCTGTTGCACGATCATCACCACAACATTCCTTATCTAATCCCTTACCTGTAAGTATTTGACAGAATAGAGTAGTATTCTGGGAACTTTCTGAGCACATTTATACATCTGTTAATATACAGTGAGGGAAAAAATTATTTGATCCCCTGCTGATTTTTTTCGATCTGTTCGATCTCCCACTTGATGCAGAGTTTGTCTCCCAGTTGATATCAGGGTAGTTAAAGTCTCCAATTACTACTGTTTCCTACAGTTCATCTGTTTCTTCTGCTTGGTTCGGTAGCCTGTAGTATACGCCTATAGCAGTGACATTTCTCCCCCCCCCCCCTATTATATTGACCCATATGGATTCTACTGTAGGAGGTTTTCATCCTTGGTTTTTGTATATTTCTGTAGAGATGCAGTGATCTTTTATATATAATGCAACTCCACCTCCTCTTTTCTTAGGTGTGTTTCTTTTGAATAGTTTGTATCCTTCCATCAGTACTTTTCAGTCATGAGTTTCATCGCACCAAGTTTCAGTAATGGCAACTATATCATATCTACCTTCATGTACTAATACTTCAAGTTCATCCTGTTTGTTCCCTAAACACTCTACTTTGTTACGTTTTTCTTTTTTTCTTCTTTCACTTTACTCCCTACCTCCTTATATGATTGGTTATCTAGTGGTTTTTGCTTGGAATTAGGTTCTAAAGGTCGTGAAGATTGCCCCCCTCCCCCCTTCAATTTTAGTTTTAAGCCCTTTTGATAAGGTGAGCCAGTCGTTTTCCGAATATATTCTTTCCAGTTTTTGTGAGGTGCAGTCCAGAGAAAGAACAATATATACTTGCACGGCAAATACACAAAGACAGTCAAAACCACTCAGAAGGGTTCAGAAATGAGTAGATTTTCTGGATTTGCGGCTATACTGCAAATCGCTTTCTTGAGGAAGCCCCCAAACATAGTCCCCCATCATGTTTTTGTTATACAGTGAGGGGAAAAAATTATTTGATCCCCTGCTGATTTTGTACGTTTGCCCACTGACAAAGAAATGATCAGTCTATAATTTTAATGGTAGGTTTATTTTAACAGTGAGGGACAGAATAACAACAACAAAATCCAGAAAAATACATTTCAAAAAAGTTATAAATTGATTTGCATTTTAATGAGTGAAAAAGTATTTGACCCCTTCGCAAAACATGACTTAGTACTTGGTGGCAAAACCCTTGTTGGCAATCACAGAGGTCAGACGTTTCTTGTAGTTGGCCACCAGGTTTGCACACATTTCAGGAGGGATTTTGTCCCACTCCTCTTTGCAGATCCTCTCTAAGTTATTAAGGTTTTGAGGCTGACGTTTGGCAGCTCGAACCTTCAGGTCCCTCCACAGATTTTCTATGGGATTAAGGTCTGGAGACTGGCTAGGCCACTCCAGGACCTTAATGTGCTTCTTCTTGAGCCACTCCTTTGTTGCCTTGGCCGTGTGTTTTGGGTCATTGCCATGCTGGGATACCCATCAACGACCCATTTTCAATGCCCTGGCTGAGGGAAGAAAGTTCTCACCCAAGATTTGACGGTACATGGCCCCGTCCATCGTCCCTTTGATGCGGTAAAGTTGTCCTGTCTCCTTAGCAGAAAAACACCCACAAAGCATAATGTTTCCACCTCCATGTTTGACGGTGGGGATGGTGTTCTTGGGGTCACAGGCAGCATTCCTCCTCCTCCTAACATGGTGAGTTGAGTTGATGCCAAAGAGCTCAATTTTGGTCTCATCTGACCACAACACTTTCACCCAGTTCTCCTCTGAATCATTCAGATGTTCATTGGCAAACTTCAGATGGGCCTGTACATGTGCTTTCTTGAGCAGGGGGACCTTGCGGGCGCTGCAGGATTTCAGTCCTTCACGGTGTAGTGTGTTGCCAATTGTTTTCTTGGTGACTGTGGTCCCAGCTGCCTTGAGATCATTGACAAGATCCTCCCGTGTAGTTCTGGGCTGATTCCTCACCGTTCTCATGATCATTGAATCTCCATGAGGTGAGATCTTGCATGGAGCCCCAGACCGAGGGAGATTGACAGTTATTTTGTGTTTCTTCCATTTGCGAATAATCGCACCAACTGTTGTCACCTTCTCACCAAGCAGCTTGGCGATAGTCTTGTAGCCCATTCCAGCCTTCTGTAGGTCTACAATCTTGTCCCTGACATCCTTGGACAGCTCTTTGGTCTTGGCCATGGTGGAGGGTTTGGAATCTGATTGATTGATTGCTTCTGTGTACAGGTGTCTTTTATACAGGTAACAAGCTGAGATTAGGAGCACTCCCTTTAAGAGAGTGCTCCTAATCTCAGCTCGTTACCTGTATAAAAGACACCTTGGAGCCAGAAATATTTCTGATTGATAGGGGATCAAATACTTATTTCACTCATTAAAATGCAAATCAATTTATAACTTTTTTGTTGTTATTCTGTCTCTCACTGTTAAAATAAACCTACCATTAAAATTACAGACTTATCATTTCTTTGTCAGTGGGCAAACGTACAAAATCGGGGGATCAAATAATTTTTTCCCTCACTGTATTATTTAGTGGAAACAGTGCAGATCTTCAAGGATTCATATAGTAGGATCTCTCTGCCTTCCTGTCCTGTCCTCTTAATTCTCAGCTTTCACTATCTGTATAACTCAATCCTGGATAGGGCTTAATTAAGATCTACTTCAGGTAGCTACATTATATAGTACAAAGCAGCTCTTGTATGTGTGTGCTATGTATTCTGACTTGCTTAAAAAGATTAATCTTGGAAGTACAACTAGGAAGTATTTTCATAGCTTATTCAAAGAAGTGAATTGAAGAAGAGTGTTCATCTTTATCACCTTTTAAGCAAAATGTTACAACACTGCAGGTATATAAGTACACAGGTCTATAGTTGCAAAAACACTCCAACCTGTATATGTATCATGATATTACAGCTATCCTTCATGGTTATTGTCAGGTTTTTTGCATATGATTTCCTATATCTGCCTCTTAAGCAGGGGATGCCACTGGCAGATTATGCCACCCAGAGTCACCTTATGGGGGAGATGGGTGGCATAAAAATATAATAAATAATTTCCCAATATTCTGTTTAAGTACAGGTTTGTTTTTCTCAGGGTCCAGGATGTGGCCCTTTACTAAGCCTATTACTATGAGAAGAAAAAATGAGGTGATAGATGGTATTTGAGGATGCTTGTCTAAACTTTTTTTTTTAATCTAAAGCATTTACCATGTGGTCTTTTCACATCCCCAGAGAATGCTCGAGTCCAGTAGAAGATCCAAAGGATACAGGGGGCAGTAGATTCTTAAGAGTATTTGTTCGCTATACTCATGTACTCTGTGTGTGTGCTAAAAAAAACAAAAGTATAAAGACATTTTAAAAATTCAAAATTGAAGAATTCCAATCAAACCTTTGTTTTGTAAAAAAGAAAAAAGTATTTTCTCATCGTTTTCTCTCAGTAGATACAAAGGACAACAAATTCTTTCAAAGGTTTTGCTTCCTGAAAAACTCTTGGTGATCATGACAAACCCCTTCAAACTGAACACAAATATAATTTTAGAATGACTGTATCATGTAGGAATCTTGAAAAATTTAATGACTGTAATGTATTTAATTGCATAATGTTTCTGTCACGCTGCATGAGTTCAACAGGGCTAAAAGTGTTTTGTTGCTGATTTTCGTTTGTACTTAGTGTCCGATGCATATCGCTGCAGTGTCTCCAACAGTAGTCAGCCAGCATTGATGATACCAGTTACCCTGATACCGTTTTTCCATTGTAGCAATGTCCTGGTGAAAACTTTCACCTTGCTCGTCACTGACTGCACCTAGATTTTGGGGAAAGAAGTCCAAGTGTGAATGCAGAAAATCTTCAGTTACATGTTGCACTTCATGGTCTTGTATGCTGTAAGACGTTTGTCAACCAGCTGAAAATTCTCAACCACATCCTTGAATGCTTTCCAGGCAATTTTCTCTGGCCCCACTAACACATCTTCGAACCACTTGTCATTGATGATGTATCTGATCTGTGGTTCAATAAACATGCCTTCCTTAACCTTGGCATCAGTTATTCTTGGAAAGAATCTGTCTTGAATAACAAAACGCTTCACCTTCCTTGTTCATTGCTTTCGCAAAAAATTTCGTCAGTCTGAGTTTTATGTGAACCGGAGACAAAAATATCTTTATTTGGACAAGTGCTTCATGTGCCACATTTCTTCTGTCCTGGAACCAAATTCTTTCGGCATGACGATTTCTTTTTAATGTAATGTGACTCTCTTGCACAGCTGTCCCATTTGCATATGTAACAACAGTACTTGGTACATCCAAGCTGCATTCCAAGCAGCAGAGCCACTACTTTCAGTTCTCCACAGATATTCCAGTTGTACTTGGTGTACTGGATGTGCTTCCAGAGTTCCATGTTTGTTTGTTTTTTAAATATATTTTATTAAATTTTATATGGGTATGGGAAGGATAGGAATAATATGGGTAAAGGATGGGGTTAGGGAATGGAGTTGGGATTGGGATGGGAATAGGGGTAGGGATAGGAACAGTAGTGGGGTTACCCCCACACAAAAAATCCAACGCTTAAACAAGCAGACTCTCGTCCGGGTACACGTATTGAATAACAATAATTAATACAATACTAAACAATTATAGTCATTAATACTAAAAATAGTCATAAAATAAAAGCTTACTAATTAAATATAATTTAGCTCTAGCGTAATGCTAACCATTGATAAAAATTTTCCCATGTCCTAAAATACACTGAATCCTCTGTCTCTTTAATCTCCAACGTCAATCTGTCCATTTCTGCACATTCTAAAATTTTCATAATTATAATCTGATCGTGTGGTAAATTTTCATTTTTCCAAAATTGAGCAAATACAATTCTCGCTGCTGTCAATACATGTAATATTAAATATTCATTCTCTTTACCATAATTAGATCTTAATATTCCTAGCAAAAATAATTCTGGTTTATATTCTATTTGTATTTTAGTCATCTTTTCTAACCATTTATGAATTTTAAACCAAAATTTCTTTGCTTTAGGACACATCCACCAAATATGATAATAAGTACCTGGTTTTTCTTTACATTTCCAACAAATATTCGATACATTTTTAAACATTTTCGCTAATCTAACTGGTGTCATATGCCATCTATAAAACATTTTATATAAATTCTCTTTATATGAAGCTGCTTTAGTAAGTTTAATATTTCTCTCCCAAAGCTTTTCCCAGTCTTCTAATTCTATGGAATATCCAAAGTTTTTTGCCCACACTATCATTGTTTCTTTTACTTGTTCTTCTTCCATCTTCCAACTTAGTAGAAATTTATAAAGTTTCTTAATCAAATTTTCATCTGTTTTCAAAAGTATTTTGTCAAATAATGTCTGTTCTTTATAAAAGTCCATTACTTTTACATCTTTTTCATATCTTGTTTGAATTTGCAGATAGGACCACCATGTTAAGTCAGAGTTCCATGTTTTCATATGTTTCTTCCATGTGTGTAGCATAGCCAATAGGTACGGAAGGGTGTACATTGCCATTGTGTAACAAGACAGCCTTGAGACTTAAATCTGATGAATCAATAAAGAGATGCCATTCTAGTGGGCCATGCTCACAACCCAAAGCTGTGAACAAACTGTCAATGTCAGTACAGAAAACGAGGCTGTGCAAAGAAATTTGTTAAATCATCTTGGCAGCTTCGAAAGACAGAAATTTTCATACCTGGTGATAGCAGACACCATCCTTGCAGTCTTGAACCCAATAGATTTGATTTTGACAAACCTAAGTTCTTGATCAAGTCATTTAATTCTGCCTTGTGTTATGAGATGGGGCTCACCAGACATACTTCAAAATCAAGATCATTGTCACTGTCCGTGCCTAGCTGGTGCATTACAGTATCTTTGTTTCATCTAAGCTCCATTTGTGGCTTTGGTACTGGCAGATTGTCATCATGTGACGCTAATCTCATGTCTGAAGGCAGATTGGGGTATTTAATTGATTTCTTATTTTTAGCAGAGAAACCAGCAACATTAATCAGACAGAAGTAACAGTCTGTCAGGTGATCCATTCTGTTCTCACCATATCATCGGAACAGCAAATGGCATTGACTTCCAAGTTCCTCTGAGCCAAGCTCTAAGATCAACAGCACATCTTGCACAACAAAATGTGACGAGCTCAAGCCTTGTCTTGATCACCAATCTTACAACCAAAGTACAGTTCATACGCTTTCTTAACAAGTCCAGTCACTGTGTGTCTTTGAGGCGTTAAGCGTGCACTCACCACAAATGTAGCAGAACGTATCACGGCTGTTCTGACATTGGCGAGAGATTTCTGCTGTCACCAGTCATCCTATAGCAAGTCTATAACTGGGTTACTTGTTATGTAAATTACATGTACATAGGCAATGCTATGCCTTGAAACAATTGCATCAAAATACATGGACATTGATATCAACCAAATGAGTAGCATTTGCATGCGAGCTGCTCTCATAGCGTTTCCACGCAGCATCCAGCCAGCCAGCCCAAGCATGTCTAGGCATGCCCAAATTGTACCAGTTCCACATATGTTATGCAATATGCCCTGAGTGCATGCCTGGACCTGCATGAGCTACACAAAGGATCTTATAACACAAGCGAAAATTAGTAAACTTAAAATATATATAAGAAGAAATTCAAAAACAGAAGATTTCATGATTAGCAGCCAAAAATCTATAAGATACACCCTGAAGTGTTCAGGAAGCAAAATCTTTGTTGTCCAGTGGAATTAGACTAAGGATTATAAAGGTCCATATTACCTGACAGAAATTATACCTGAATGTGGCTTCTTTTCCCCAATGTTTTTTTAAAATCATTCTTCATTCCCATTTAGTGTAGCTAAAGATAGTCTTTTGTTCTTCAAGTGAAATATATAAGGGAGACATATCTTTCTTCAAATATTTGAAGAGTTATCGAAAAGTCAAAAAAATTCACTTTGTTGCTCCAAAGAGCAAGTTATAGATAAGAGTCAATATGAAGTAGTGTTTAAGGCATTGGACTGACACTGGGGTGACCCAGGTTCTGATCCACCCTCAACCATGGAATAGTTAACCCCTTTTAGTATCTGGAAGGCGGGGGGGCATCACTTTAATTTTTAAAATCAAGGCCTCCATGGCTATAAGAATAGGTGGTAGTAATACCATGAGAAAGAGCAAGGACACTACCCCCCTCCCCCAGTGTCCAGTGTGTCAACCTTCAACCGAATTTGGCTGCAGCCATCTTCGCTTCGTTTTCGGTTGCCACAGTAATGGGAGGGGGGAGATGTATTATTTTAGTTTAGACATAACAATAAATTGTTCTGTGGGAACCAAGGTCAAGTTACCTAAGTTTTGGCGGGCTGAAGATACCGTTAGAAAGCCTGCCAAAGTAGTTAATTGGGGATTGTGATTTATGACACACTGCAGGGGTGGGGGGTTCAACTTGTTACTTTGTAACCTTGGGGGGGGACTTTCAGTCTTGGTTTCACCTTTGTTCGTGCCGATATTATGTAGCCATTAAATGTGTTCTTTGAGGAAAGCAATTGCCTCGGAGTTCTTATTTCTACTGGTCTCATCTATCGGAACCATGACACAGTGATTTGGGAGTTTTGATTCACTCTTATTGGGCGTTCTGCAGTTTTAAGGCACTTGTGTTTTTTATTTCATTTTGGTTTACTATAAAACAAAATCACACAGCAATAGGTCATTTGCCATCAGGTTTTGTTAATATAATTCTTGGGGACCCCTGGGGCTGCAGAAATTAAGAAGTGTACAGTATTTTACTCATGCAGCTGCAAGGTATCAAATGAACCCAGGCTTTTGCTTTTCAAGCATGTAACACTAAAGTTTATATTATATTACAAAATAGAAGGAACTCAATGCTGATCTTTTCATTTGTTTTTAAATATACAGTATACTCTAGAACAGGGGTGTCAAACTGCCGGCCCGCGGGCCGGACGTGTCACGAGGAAACCGCGCCCACCCCATTGCCGGCAATGGGGAAAAAACTCCGATACGTCGTGTGACGTCACATGACATCGCGAGTTTGACATGTCTGCTCTAGAAGCACTGGGGTTGCTTTTGTTAGATATATCCTCCCTGCAAAAACATTTTGCTAGCTTTGTGTCCAAGCTGCTGCATCACTCAGTTTTATAACGTTTTTGTCCACACAACCTTTTTTTCTAATGATTTTCTTTAATGTGTTACAGCGGCGAATGGAGCAGCCGCTTTATGGGGTAGACAGCAATGCAGCCAAGGAAGTGTCAGAGGAGCATACTGCTCTCCCAACACTGGTATCGGTGATGATAGCAAAACAGCGGCAAGAGGGCGAGCAGCTGGTCCAGAGGGGTACAAGCCTCTGTTTTCCATTTGCTTCGGTGAGCAAGGTCTTAATGACAAAACTCAAGGGGGATGGAATGGATCTTGTATGGTTAGACAGTATGTAGCTTCCCACTGCTACAGTAGAATCTATTTTATTAAAGTTTTGTTTCTTGGTTGCTACAGTTCATAACAGCATAATAGCAAAAAAAATATAATCCCACAACATAGAATTATTTTGGAATTAGCCTTTCTTGAGGTAGATGTTTGGAAGGTGAAACAAAATTGTTTCGATAAAAGTGTGGAATGTTAATTTGGGGCTATTGGAATTTAGAAGCCAACCATTTCTCACCTCAAAAAGTTTATACCTTATGAATCATCCATTCACTTTTCTGCAGTACTTCCTCAAATTCCATCTTGATATGCATTCAAGGAAAAGGGACCTTCACCTTCAAGAACAAATTTAATTTCTAGAGGTTACTATTCAAGTCATTGTCCCAGAAACCAGCACTTTGTCACACTTTAAAAAAATCCTTTCAAAAAAGTCTTCAAACTCTTTCTATGAAAACAATAACTAAGGCAGTTTACATTATCTGTATGAGCAGACAAACTTGGCATGAATCTTGTGTTTACACATCTTAAAATGTTATTCCTGGCCTCTTAACGGATTACCTTTGGGTGTAGAACTAGTAAAGACTTGGGTATAAAACAACCTCTTAAGGTTGACCAAGTTCAGCTAGTTAGCTTAAAGCCTTTTCTTTCAAGTAACAGTGGGGAAGAATGTGTTTTTTAAAATACTGTACCTACAGATTATATGCTACATCTCTTCTTATTACAGGCCCAGCAAGTCAGTCCTTCATCAGCAGTTTCAGGGAACACAGAGCATTCCTGCACCTCTCAAAAACAGATTTCCATCCAGCACAAACAGACACAGGTACAAGGCAAATGAATAACATAGTGCAAAATTCGATCTTACTAAAATCAAATATATTGTCCATTTGAGAAAGAAATGGAAGTATACTCTGGTTTCTCTTCAGATCATGAAAATCTTTTGCCTTTTACTAGAGAAAGAAATGAAAGCTTATGATGAAAGGACATAACACTGCCAGAAGAAACTTCAAACTTAGTAATTGATAATTTCTTCCAAGAATGCTTAGCTTTAGGGGGCATTGTTGAAGTAAAATAGTCTCCATTGGATAACAAATTCCGGAATATTTTTGATGTTGTTCCTGCCTCAACCTTCCAACTTCTATCTTATTCTGTAATCAGCAGCTTCTGCCCTTTAAACAATAAATATAATCTTTTGTTTTTCTTTAGCAATGAAAATATTGTTAGTCCTGATTTTTCCCCTTTGTAAAATGGATATTCAGTTCAATTTTGGCCTAAAGATTTTCTCATTGTTTAGTATGCATGATGTATTTCTACTTAGGCTTCTCAGTTTTTTTAAATATTCATCCTTGCTAAGAACGCCTGGATCAGGAAAAACATTGAACATCTTTTAAAATTCAAGGAACCCAGGAAGTTCCTTCACTTCACTTTTGTTATTTGCTGTTGATTGCTTTAAATTATAAATTTAAATTCCAATTCATGTAAGGCTCCATTATAGCCTTATGTAGCTGAGGAGATGCAAGGCACATTTTTCAGTCAGAGGACAATGTGTTTTAGGAAACCAAGCTAACTATTTTCAGAATATTTAAAAATTACTTGCTTTTGTAAGTGAAAGCCTGGGTCTATTACATATTGTTTAGTTTTTTGTCTTTTCCCAAGGCTAGAACTTGTATCAGACTTTGTTCTTCCTCTGCTCTTTTCTTTAGATTGTTCATTTGTTTGTTTTTAATGTTAGCTGTGTTTCTTTAAACCTCCTATTTCTTTTTTCCTCTGTCTGAGGCATCTGGCTATTCAAATCCCCAAATGTCTAAAGTATATCCCTCTGTCACTATTCCAGTGAACACTAATGTTGCTCTTTTGGGACAGGTTAATTGTGAGCTCACCTCAGCCACTCCACCAGAAAAGAGCAGAACTTCATGTGCTAGTACTCATTGCCATGTGTACAAAAATGAAGATTCAAATCCCAGTTCAGCCTACATTTGGGTTAGGTTGGTGAAGAATATTATCAGTGATCTTGTAGTACTGTAGCCTAGACATGCTGGCTCATACTGCCACCAGTAGGGCTTCTAATTGAAGTGATCAAGTCTTTCACAATTTTATCAGCTTGCCAAGTTTTCAAGGGATACTGTTTTATCTGTAAACCACCCAGAGGCATGCAAGTGTAATGAGATAGATAGATAGATAGATAGATAGATAGATAGATAGATAGATAGATAGATAGATAGATAGATAGATAGATGATAGATAGATAGATAGATAGATAGATAGATAGATAGATAGATAGATAGATAGATAGATAGATAGATAGATAGATAGATATTATGAACCCGAGATATCAAGATGGTGATGCTTGTACCTCAGCTTTTTCCTATCAAACATGGGCCTTTTCTACTTCAACTCCAATGTGCTCTTATTTAAATGCATAGGGAAACTGAAGACCATGTTCACAGGCAAATTGTAGACACTGAGTGATAGTTCCATTTTTAAAAAAAAAAAAAACATCTGTGGCACCTCTCTTATACGGACTGAATCTTCTGGGAGATAATTATTTAATTCCCTTTTTTTCACAAGTGAGTTTGTGGGAATCCAAAACATAATGCCTGCAGAAATAGTTTTGCCAGCTTCATTATTCATTCAGTGCTTGGAGTAGTGGCATTAAATAATTGTGGGGAAATTCAACCCATTTCTTTCTAGTAGACCAGATAAGGCTTTTTTTTTTTTTTTTTTACAAAGTTGAGAAGACCAGGCTTAGTTATACTTTTCATCACATGTTTTGACTTCGTTTAAAAATAATCCTCCTGGCTAATTGTAAGACTTTCCACTCCTTGATTGTGTTGTTTCACACAACGGAACTATATGCTAGCTTTTGTGTTCATAACATATTTGACTACTTTGTAGATCATTTCTTAAGAACTCTTTTTTCCCTCTCAAGTCTGATCTTACAATGGAGAAATTATCTGCACTAGAAAACAGTAAGAACTCTGATCTGGAGAAAAAAGAAGGCAGAATAGATGATTTATTAAGGGTAAGTAGTTGTAAATTCAAAATCCCATATTTAAATTTCTAGCCATAGAATATATCGAATATAAATGTAGGCAAATATCATTTAATGTTTATGTCAATGGAAACAAATTATCATGGAGAAAATCTAAGTAATCGCTGAGAGTTCACTTGATGGCATATAACTCTATGTAACACAATTTTTGTTCCTGGCTTCTAAGTGTTATATTTCAACTGCTTATGTGTAAAGCCTATGCAAAAGCGGCTATATTCATCACAAACTTAGATTTTGTGACCACAGCCTACAAATGTTTCATATTTGAGGGGTCCTTGGTGCTCTCTGAGCTTGCTTTCTTGCAAACCTTTCATTACCCTAACTAGGTAACATCATCAGTGCTAGTAAGGAGTGCTGTTTGCTGTCAGTTTATATTCTGGTGTCTTGCCTGTCTGTGTGGGTGGGGGTGGTCTTAGGGATTCTTTGGTTAGGCTGTTTACTAATGGCTCTTTGGCAGTTCCTTGATTGGGGTATTTCTTACTTGATTGTTGGTCTGAAGGTGACCTTGGAGCTAATCTATGCTGATCTGAGTGCTGATTACTGGTGGGGAGGTGCTGGAGTCTTTTTTCTCTTTTGGGCTGGTTGATTGGGGAACTCAGGCACCACACAGGTTATATAGAAAGTAAACACAGGGTCAATCAAAAAGGACTCAAATGTCTATACACCAACGCACAGAGCATGAGCAATAAACAGGGTGAATTAGAAATTCAGGTAAATGAGGGCAGATATGATATCGTTGCCATTACGGAAACTTGGTGGGATGAAACCCACAAATGGAACACACAGCTAGAAGGATTTAAATTATTTAAAAGAAACAGACCAAATAAAAGAGGAGGTGGAGTTGCTCTCTATATAAGAAATAACTACATATCTACAGAATTAGAGCAACTCAATGATGAAAACTGTCTTGAATGCATTTCGGTCAATATAAAGGGAAAAAATGACATTGCCATAGGTGTATACTATAGGCCACCCAACCAAACAGAGGAAATAGATGAACTTTTTGCTAGTCAGCTAACTAAGGTATGTAGGAAGCACATCACAATAGTAATGGGGGACTTTAGCTACCCTGACATCAACTGGGAGACAAACTCTGCACCAAGTGGAAGATCAAACAGATTCCTGACAAACCTAGCAGACAACTTTGTCTCCCAAAAAGTAGAGAAGGGAACTAGGGGATTAGCCATATTGGACCTAATTCTCACTAACAGGAATGAAATGATAGAAGGTGTTGAAGCCACAGGAACCTTGGGGGGGAGTGATCATGCAATATTGGAATTCAACATTATGCAAGCACAAGCAATAGAACACAGTCAAACTAGAGTCTTGGACTTCAAGAGAGCTAATTTCAATAAACTTAGCTTGGGAAGGATTCCATGGATGAGAATCCTCAAGGGGAAAACAACTCAAGAAGCTTGGGAAATTTTGAAAAGTGAGATAATAAAAGCCCAGTCTAGCACAATACCAACAAAGAAGAAAAATAACAGCTCTCAAAAGAAACCAGCATGGCTGCATAAAGAACTCTCTGATAAATTGAAAGACAAAAAGGACAAGTATAACAAGTGGAAAGAGGGGCACATAACTAAGGCAGAATATCAGCAAATAGCCCGAGCCTGCAAAGGTGAAGTGAGGAAAGCTAAGGCTCAGAATGAACTAAGGCTTGCGACAAAAGTCAAAAATAACAAAAAAAAAGCTTCTGTCAACATGTAAAAAAACAAGAAAAAAGTCAAGGAAATGATTGGCCCATTAGTAGGAGAAAGTTGCAAGAAGGTGACAAGCAACAGGGAGAAAGCAGAACTACTTAACTTGTTTTTTGCATCCGTCTTTACACAAAGGGAAAAAACAGCCCAACCTATTAAAAACAGTACCGCAAAAAACAGATTAGAAACACAAGTTAAGATAGGCAAGAAAATGGTAAGTGAGCACCTGTCCAGCCTAGAGTTCAAATCACCAGGACCAGATGGATTACACCCCAAGGTTCTCAAGGAACTGGCAGATGTGATCTCAGAACCACTGAACTATATCTTTCAAAGACCCTGGAGCACTGGGGAACTACCGGAGGACTGGAAAAGAGCTGATGTAGTTCCCATCTTCAAAAAAGGGGGAAAAAATGGATCCAGGAAACTACACACCTATCAGCCTGACCTCAATACCTGGGAAGATTCTGGAAAATATAATCAAACAACGAATCAGCGAACACCTAGAGGCAAACAAAGTTATTACCAAAAGCCAACATGGGTTTGTCAAAAACAGATCATGCCAGACAAATCTTATCGCATTCTTTGACCAAGTGGCAAAATTAGTGGACCAGAGGAATGCTGTGGATATAATTTATTTGGATTTCAGTAAGGCATTTGATAAAGTAGATCACAGACTTCCGGTTCCGGTCTGCAGTGCTGGCGGTCGTGCGAAGAGTCCTCTCTCTTCGCCGGCCGGTTTCCCTCCGCCGGTAGACCCTGGACAGGGTCGAAAGTCGCCCTGGAGGGGCGACCATCGCTGAGGAGGACACTTGTCGACTGCGGAGGGAGCGGCAGCACCTTCCGCAGTCCGACACAGCTCCTTTGGGCCGACGGGGAAAAGATCGGCCCTTAACATGGCCGATCATCTAGCTGCTCCAACCGAAAGTCACAAGAACAACTAAGCAAAAAGAACCACCGTGGAAGATCCGGGTGAGACCTTTCCTTCCCTCTCTGTACCCTAACTACCTCCCTGTGAAAAACCCTTGGAATTATTTCCCTACTTTAAGAGAGCGGCGTTTGGATACTTGGGAAAACGAGCTCTGAGAAAAATAATTAACTTTTACTGACTATTTTAGCTGTTGAATTTCGGGGATCCTGAAAAAAACTTTCCTGTGAAGAACGATTTCTTTTCCTGCCTGCCTGTCTTTAGCTTAAGCGGAAGCCTTTAGGGAGAGGGGTGGAGTGTTTTTTTTCCCTCTCCCCCCTTCTGTATATAAGCGGCGGTTTAAGCTATTTTATATTTCGAAGATGAACTTCTTAAAAAAAAATGACAAAACTGTTTAAATTCCAGCAGAAACTTGGGAAGCTTATTTCTTCAAAGATATTTTTCTACGTTTAGAAAAGCTATTCTAATTGTATTGCCTATTTCAAAACTTTTTTTCCTCCACTCTGAGCTGTCTCTTGCTTCTTGAAGCCTTGGCAACATTGTATCTGTTGATCAGCTGAGAACTTTCTCTTCCTTTGTCTGGTGTTTATTCAGCTTAAGAACTTGGCTCTACGCCCAGACACTTGGCTGTATGCCCAGACATTCCTATCTGACTTCGAAACCAGCTGAAATAAGGTCTTTTTTTTTTCTTCTTTCGCCCATTATTTTAACTTGGCTTCACAGTACAACTATATGTCTTAGATATATGATATTTGGACTCCTTCTTCTTCTTGGATTACAAACATTTTTATGAAGAATTGATCTTCAAGGCAGTTTTTTTTTCTTTTCTATTATTATTCTTTTCCTTTTGCGAAGATACTATAAATTGGATTACAAATTGGATATTTTTTTATAGTATTGACTTTGAATTTCTTTTTTCTGCTTTTTTTTCTTTCTTGGCCTTTTTTCCCTATTATAGAATTTTATTGTTGTATTTACCTTTTAAGCTGAGATTTCACCAAAAACTAAGATCTTATTACTGAAATGGAGTTTTACCCACAGCTTGGCTATGGACTTATACTAGAAAAAATTTTGGAACTTAAAGAACAAAGGATTCTTAGAAGGAACATTAAAGATGATGCTCCAGAACTAAAAATTGAACCTCAAATTTTGACTGATCAACTTATAGACCAAGGAACAACAGAGGAAGAACAGATCAACTCTAAAGAGGTCGGCATGCAGCTACATATACAACCTAATGAGTTGGAGGAAGTACATCCACAATCTATTTGTAAACTTATGCTGGGAAAAATTTACGAAATTACTGAGCAAGTGAATACTAGAATAAATGCTTTTATTACAAAACTTCAAATTGACTTCCAGATTCCAACTGACTACCCCACAACACAAACAATAATAGAAGAGGACCAAATGAACACAGAGGAGGATACCATACAATCCCATATACAAGTCATTGAGAACCTCGACGACCAAAGACGGATTTCAATTAAAACACTTACAATGCCAAAAGCAAGATGGATTTCAATTAAAACATTTACAATGCCAAAAGCAATGGGAACTGATTTGCAAATACGAGGCATCGAGAACTGTGAAAACATGGACAATCAACGAGTAACCACCACATTGAATAAGATTGATTATACAGCACAGACAATATTGGAAAAAAGAGAAGAGAAATATGATCAGACTGCATTGTTGAGAAATATGTATAATCAAATATTGAGATTTGATGATTTAGAGGCTCTTTTATGGAAACCTGCTTGGCACAAAAAGAAAGCTAGAATTAGATTTTAAAATGAGAGTTAAAATTTTACCTGATGGGTTAAAAAGGCTTTTAGAGATTTTGACTGAGTTAATACTACTGAGATGAAAATTATTGATTTGATTATGGTTTGGAAGTGTAATATGGAAAAGGTGGTAAACAAGAAGTTAATAGAAAAAGAAATAGAATATAGATGTGAAATGAAATAAGGTATTTTCTGGAATAATATGGTTTTTTTTAGATATAATTATTTTGATAAGATTTAAACTTTACATAATGAGTTAAAAAGGGTTTTGAGAGATATGGATTGACTTATAAAATATATATTTGAAATAGAGTAGAATAAGAAATAGAATATAATTGGGAAGTATAAAAATATAATGTTTGGAATAATATGTATATTCTAGAAACAATTATTAATTTAGGAAATAAGGGAAATTGGGATACCTGAAGTGTAAACCATGTGTTTATTTAAGGCTAAATTGGAACATGGTAATTGTAAATTAGTTAAGCTTAAAAACAGGATTTGGACTGATATAGGTGAAATATTATTGATATTTTTGTCTCTGATTGACTAAATTTTATTTAGAATTGTATTAATTCGATTATTTTATATCAACTGAGGGAAATAGGGAACTTTTAAAGAATTAATCTGAATTATATATGTATGATTATGCTTTTTCTTTTCTTTTATGGATGATTGATTACCCTATGTCCACGATGATTCCTAAGCACTTTAATGTAAAACCAAAAAAACCCCAATAAAACTTTTTTTTTTTAAAAAAAGATAAAGTAGATCACAATCTACTGCTTGATAAGATGAATTCGTAGCTGGCTGACCGGCCGTACTCAGCATGTAGTCCTCAATGGAACTGCATCTACATGGAGGAAAGTGAGTAGTGGGGTGCCCCAGGGCTCTGTTCTGGGCCCAGTGCTCTTCAACATCTTCATCAATGATTTGGATGAGGGGATAGATGGGGAACTCATCAAATTTGCAGACGACACCAAGCTGGCAGGAATAGCCAACACTCCAGAAGACAGGCTTAAGATACAGAAGGATCTTGACAGACTTGAACATTGGGCACTAACAAAATGAAATTCAATGGTGAAAAAAGTAAGGTTCTACATTTAGGCAAGAAAAACCAAATGCACAGGTATAGTTTAGGAGGTACCTTGCTCAATAGTAGTAACTGTGAGAGGGATCTCAGAGTCCTAGTGGACAATCACTTAAATATGAGCCAGCAGTGTGCTGCAGCTGCCAAAAAAGCCAACACAGTGCTGGGCTGCATTAACAGAGGGATAGAATCAAGATCACGTGAAGTATTAATACCACTTTACAATGCCTTGGTAAGGCCACACTTGGAATACTGCATCCAGTTTTGGTCACCACGATGTAAAAAAGATGTTGGGACTCTAGAAAGAGTACAGAGAAGAGCAACAAAGAGTTTAATGAAGAGAAGGACGAGGGGGGACATGATAGCAGTGTTCCAATATCTCGGGGGTTGCCACAAAGAAGAGGGAGTCAAGCT
The DNA here is from genome assembly GCA_023970755.1 of Azemiops feae. Lineage (NCBI taxonomy): Eukaryota > Metazoa > Chordata > Lepidosauria > Squamata > Viperidae > Azemiops > Azemiops feae. Next base: position 42,655 of record JALGBA010004124.1, on the reverse strand, counting down.
ATTCTCCAAAGCACCTGAAGGCAAGACAAGAAGCAATGGATGGAAACTAACTAAAGAGAGAAGCAACCTAGAACTAAGGAGAAACTTCCTGACAGTTAGAACAATTAATTAGTGGAACAACCTGCCTCCAGAAGCTGTGAATGCTCCAACACTGGAAGTCTTTAAGAAGAGATTGGATAGCCATTTGTCTGAAATGGTATAGGGTTTCCTGCCTGAGCAGGGGGTTGGACTAGATGACCTCCAAGGTCCCTTCCAACTTCATCATCATCATCATTATTATTATTATTAATAATAATATCTCTTGCATAGTCTATAGATGTTGTTAATGTCTATGTGTCTATTGATGGCTGATTTGTCAGAGTGCCAGGCTTCTAGAAATTCCTTGGCATTTTTGGATTTGGCCTGGTCTAGGATTGTCACATTTTCCCAATTGAAACTATGGTTAAATCTGTCTATATGTTGTGAAATTAAAGAATTTTCAGCACGCTTTCTGACTGCCAGTTGGTGTTCATGGATGCATTCTGCCAGTCTTCTGCCTGTTTGTCATACATACAGGTAATCCCCCAGGTACAAGCATTTATTTAGCAAGTTTTCACAAAGACAAATTAATTCAGAAAGGGTACTTACATTAGAAATTCAAAACTGTGACCAAAAAGAGGCCTCTGTAGCCATGTGACTTGATTTCAGTCTCTACTGCAGTGGCGGCCATTTTTATTTCTGTGACTTGCCTGGGCTGTTCTTGTCCCTGGTCATATGGCCAAACAAAGAGCTGAGCCGGCACCAGTTTTTGCTTTTGCTGCAATCTGCTACTGCCTGAGCTCAAGTGCTAGAATTACTTCTATAAGTATTTTAAAATATTTTTTTTTGTTACTCTATACTTTGCAAACACAATAGTTTGCAAAGTACAGTACTTAAAAAGCAGAGCAAGTACTGTACTTTGCAAACTATTGTGTTTGCAAACTATTCAGCTTTTATTTTGGAAATTAGCATATATTACTGTAGTTTGTAAGTTTAAAATTTAAATTGCCTCCAGAAGTTGTGGGTGCCCCATCACTGGAAGCTTTAAGAAGAGACTGGATAGGCATTTATCAGAAATACTCTCTTGTGAGAGCAGTGGGTTAGACTAGCTGACCTCAAGATCCCTTCCATCTCTGTTACTATTGCAAGCCCAGAGTTCTACAAATCCCTTCCCTCCCCCCCTCCTCTCCCTCTGGGTGCCTGGCTGGCTCTTAAGCTAGTGGTTTTTATTAAAGCAATGAGTGTGCCCTTTGGCATCTGTGGGTTAATCCTATTATGTCCTGTGTCAACGCTGCTAACTTCGGATGTTTTTGCATTGACAACAGATGGAAATGTAGCCATCTTTTACCTTTTGCTTTTAGAGTTAGATGATGCTGGGAGGGGGAATGTGAACGAGAGTCCAGCTAGATATAACAATACTGGACCCAGCGTGAGAAGCAAGGTTATTGTAACCAGAGCTGATAAGAAATTGGCGGGCTGGAGAGCCGGAGGGAAAGCCCGTGCTTTAAACTAATTGAGGAATGTGATTTATGACTGTTAATTGGAGGAGGGAATTGTGCTTTGATACTATATGCTCAAGGGGGGGGGGGTTCAGTTTTTGGCTTCGATTATGTTAGTGCCAATGTTACGCTTTTCGAATAAAGATTCTTTAAGGTAAACAATGCCTCGAAGTTCTTTGAAGAGTTTCATCTGTCAGAAACATAACATTAAGCCCAAAACTCCAACTATCTTGGGGTCCCGAGCCCCAGTCGCTGTCCCTAGAATTGAGGGATAAGCCGACAAAGATTCGGGGAAGATCTCAGCATGGAGAAGGAGAGAACGCCTGAAACCAGCACCCCGGCAGCGGCTGCTACCCCGGGGGGGAGCGACAGCCAGCGCACTGGTGGAGAAGGAGCTTTTTCAAGCCTCCCAGCTGGGGGCAAAGCCCAAGCCGCAAGGACAGCTGATCTGGTTGTCGGAATGGACTCAGGCCAGAAAAGACTCCAGACACCTTGAGACGGCCTTGCCACCCTCAAGTGCTTCAAAGGCAGACGAGGTTGAGCAAAGGGATTCCTGCACGTCGCGTTCCACTGACCGGTGGAGATCTACAAAGTCGTCTACCGCTGAGGACTCGGGTGAGTGGAAGTACCTGTCTGCAGCTCGCAGTCAGTCAGTGGAGAAGTTGGTGGAGAGGTTCGAGGAGCTACAGATGAGAAGCGGGGAGCAACCTTCCCGTTCCCCATACGCCAGCGATCATGATGATCGACGAGGCAGCCACCAACTCCTGACAAGGGGAACCCCCAGACCAGACAGCCTCCCCGTCCTTGAAGCCCCCTACCAGGCCTCCAGCCCTGCAGAGAGAGATAGCTCCAGTCGCCCCTCCAAAAGCCCAGATCGCTGCCGGCGAGATAAGAGCCCGAGCCGTCGCCGGGACAGCCAATCCCCGGATCGACATGCTCATCGACCACCCAGCCCGAGGCCCAAACAGCAATGGGGAATGCCGCAGCCCCCACAGGCGGGGGGCCAGCAGCCTCTGCCAGTGCAGCAGCCGAGCTGGGGGTGGTCACAACCCCCGAATATGTAGCAGCTGATGGGGGCCTTGCAACAACTTGGGGTGATGCAGCCACCAGGAGGTCGGCAACCGATGGGGATCCAGCAACAACCCCGTCCAGGGCCGCAGGGGGGCCTACAGCAACTGGGGATGCCACAGCCCCCCGCAGGCCAGCAACAGTGGGGATGGCAGCAGCCCCCACCCAGGCAGCAACCATTGGGAGACCTATGACAACTAGGGATGCCACAGCCGCCAACAATACAGCAACAGCCATGGAGGTGGCAACAGCCCCCGAATGTGCAGCAACCATTGGTAGGGGATGCGACAGCTGCCATGGGGGGGCAGCAACAGCTGGGGGTGCAACAGCCACAGTGGGGAGGCCACCACCCCTCAGAGCAACCTTTGATGGGGACCCAGAGAAGCTGATTTCTTTTTTCCTCAACCAAGTGCGCTCTCACTTGAACCGCTGTGCGTGTCTCTATCCGAACCCAGCCGCTATGGTCGACGTGATTGCGTCCAGCTTAGAAGGAGAAGCATCCGAGTGGCTGAACAATTTATATAACGAGCAAGCACCCGAATTGGAGGACCCCCATCTCTTCCTCCTAGGACTGAGAGCAAGGTTCAAGGACCCATCCATTGCCCTCAAAGCAGAAGAACAAATCCATAAGGTAAAGCAAGCCGGCAGGCCTGCACTGGAATGCCTACGGGAGTTTCGCAAGATAGCCGGTCGGATAGAGAGGTGGCCTGAGCAATCCCTAGTCCATCACTTCAGAGAGGGATTAGACGACCACCTCTCTCAGGCCTGTATCTATCGAGCAGTACCTGATCAGCTGCAAGAATGGTACCAGGCAGCAGTAAGACTAGACGTTCAGCTTGTCCGTTATAAGAAGCCACCCCCACCTGAAGCCAAGGTGAGGCCAGAGCAACCCAAACGGCAGCCGCCACCCCGAAAACCTCCAACTACTGCGGCTACTGAAAGTCCCAGGCCACCTGCAGGCCCACCGATCAAGTGTTTCCGATGCGGACAACAGGGACATCGAGCAGCGAATTGCCCAGTCCCCTACCCTCAGCAGCAGAGTAGACCTGGACCAGCAGCGAGAAAGAAACCGGCCCAGCAGCCAACGAGAGAGAAATCCAACTGGATCACACAGGAACCTGTTGCCCAAGTCACGTCCCCCATGCAGGAGAGTGCCGAGACCCAAGCCGGACCCGCCGCCGCCCTGCCCTCTTACGACAGCGACGACGAAGGAGAAAACGACCCGATGGTGAGTCGACACGTCCCACCTTTCTCACTACCTGCCAAACTCATAATCCCTAAGACGGGGGCACAGGTAGATTTAAAAGTGCTAGTCGACTCCAGATCCTCCCGTTGTGTTATTAGCTTGCCATTTGCCATGAAAATGGGCATACGAGCAAAGCTGCTCTCCAAACCTGTGAGGTTTGAACAAGCTGATGGCTCCCTAATGGGAGGAACTTTAGTAACGCAATTAACTGAACCCCTATGCTTAGAAATAGGTGAACACTGGGAGTTCATTCGTTTCCTGGTGGCTCCGAAAATGACTGAGGCTGTGATCCTAGGAGTAGCCTGGTTGGACAAATGGAAGCCATTTATCTGGTGGGAGAAGGGAATGAGAACTGTGAGGTTGCCTATAGGGCCCAATCCCCCCCTTAATTCAATGGACGTTATAGGAAACTTTAGCCCACCCACTGAGCGAGCGCACATGGCTGCCTCATCGCAACCAGGCGAGCCACTCATCCCCAGCGAGTACCGGGACCTAGCGGAGGCATTTAGTGAGAAAGAATGCGACGCCCTGCCCCCCCACTGACCCAGTGATTGCTCCATCGAACTGTTACCGGGATCCAAACTCCCACGACCGAGAATGTACGCTATGTCCCCCCTTGAAATGCAGGAGATGCAGCAATATGTGGACCAAAACCTAGCGAGAGGATTCATTGAAAGGGCCAAGTCTGCGGTGGGAGCCCCTGTGTTGTTTAAAGAAAAAAAAGATGGGTCTCTCCGTAGATTATAAAGGTCGGAACGCGGTGAGTGTGGAAAATAAATACCCCCTCCCCCTCCTGAAGGACTTACCCACCTGGCAAAGGGGAGTGTCTTCACTAAGTTAAGACCTGAGAGAGGCATATTACCGGGTGAGGATAAAGGAGGGAGATGAGTGGAAGACTGCTTTTAACTGTCCCATGGGGAGCTATCAATTTAAAGTCATGCCGTTTGGACTACAGGGGGCCCCAGCTGTCTTCATGCAGCTGATTAATCAGGTTCTACATGACCATTTATACAAAGGGGTTCTGGTGTATCTTGATGACATCCTGATATACAGCACGAATATGACTGACCACGTAAAACTAGTGAGAGAAGTGTTAAAGAAACTGTTGAATGCCAAACTTTATGTCAAACTATCAAAGTGTGAGTTTCACCAGACCCGATTAGATTATCTGGGCTACAGAATTTCCAGCGAGGGCATTGAAATGGACCCGACCAAAGTGAAAGCCGTAATTGAATGGCAGCCCCCAAAGACTCGCAAGCAGCTCCAGAGCTTCCTAGGATTCGCCAACGTCTACCGTCAATTCATCCCCTCCTTTGCCGAAATTGCCCTACCCCTTACGGAATTACTAAAAACAGGAAAAGGGGGAGGGAAGCCGCGACCGGGTCAACCACTAACATGGACTATGAGCTGTCCAACCGCTTTTGAGAACTTAAAAAGACTATTTGCAGTTGAACCGTTCTTAAAGCACCCCTGCACAGGAAAGCCCTATGTAATTCAAGCCAACGCCAGCGATGCGGCGTTCGGAGCTGTACTACTGCAAAAGAAGCAAAGTGGGACCCTACAACCTACATCTCGAAAAAATTCACTGAGAGCGAGAGGAGGTGGGCAATATGGGAAAAGGAGGCTTTCGCAATCCGCTGGGCTCTATTAAACTAGAGGCACTACCTAGAAGGGAGCAAAGTGCCTTTTGAAGTATGGACTGATCACAAAAATCTAGAAGCACTGAAAACTCCCCACAAATTGTCCCCGAAACAAGTGCGATGGGCACAGCACTTTAACCATTTTAACTTCACTCTAAAGTACATACCAGGAGGGAAAAACTTCCTAGCTGATGCTCTATCCAGACTGCCCCAGTACAAAAGCCAGCGTGAGGGGGTTAACGAGGCAGTTATCTCCAATCCACAAACTGCTGCTCAACTCACACCTCGCAGAGCCCCTAATCCTGACGACCCTGGGGCAAAGAAAATAAAGCAAGAGCTCCTCACCGATCAATGGTTTAAGGACAATCAAATCTCCCTAACTTGCAGGGATGGTTTGGCTTACAAGGGGGAAAAGTTATACTTGCCAGAAACCCTCCGTCTTAACGCTCTCCGACACGGCCATGATGTAAAACAGGCTGGACACTTTGGATATTTAAAAACACTACACCTCATCCGCCGGTAATTCTGGTGGCCGGGATTGAAACGGGACGTAGAAAATTAGGAGTTGTGCTGTATGTGCCACCATGAAAAGAATTCCAGGGAAACCCCCTGGGTTATTGCAGCCAGTGGCAGACCCTACTCAACCATGGGAAGAAATTGCTATGGATTTTATAGTAGATCTACCTGAAAGGAGAGGAAATACAGTTATCTGGACTGTGATAGATCTCTTTTCAAAGCAGGCTCACTTCATCGCCTGCAAAGGACTCCCGTCTGCCAACGACTGACTAAATTGTTCTTGAAACACATCTACCGGCTGCATGGCGCTCTTAAACAAATAATTTCGAGAAACCAACAGGAGAAAGGCTAGCCTAACTTGAGAGTCTAGCCCAAGCTACAAGCAACCAAAGCCCAAAAGCACTATTTTAAGCTGATTGTAAACAACATGCTTGGATCTGGGTAAGAACATCAATTTTCTCTATTCTACATATTAACTAATTCCCTGGAAAAAAAACCCAAGAAGAAAAAACCTCCGAAAGTGAGGAGGGGAACCTTTGCTCCACCCTTCTGCAGACGGAAGCGGCGAATTAAACATTTTATGGGGGAGAAATATACTGAAATGAAATGAATATAACACCCAAATCTGGATAAGTTTGTTATTTGTCTAAGATCTTCATTTTAAACTATGAAAATAGAAGATAACTCTTTATTTTAAAAACTGGAAAAAAAATGAATTGGTGCTAACATCTAGTGGTGGATGATGCTAACATCTAGTGGTGCTAACATCTAATGGTGGATGAACTCTCAGAGGATAATAATGGAGAGGGAGCAGATAAAGCAGATAACTGAATATAAATTGGAGGAAAGAGATTTAAAGATGGAACCTAATAATATAAGGAAGTATGACTTGACTCAAGTGGAGAAGGACGTACAAGAAACATTGGACATGGAAAAGATAACTTGGACTTCCGGTGGCATCGTCTCAGCGGCGCAGGGGAAGGTGAACGGTCTCCGTTCCCAGAACCCGATTATTTCATGTTTTGGGGACCTTTCGGGGCGCGGAGAGCCTGGAGGGCTTAGTGGACTAGAGGGAAAGTCCAGAGTGCAGCGTAGTGAAAGGCGATCACTTGCTGCAAAGAAGGACACCCCTGTCAAACCAACGTGAAAGTGTCTGCCATCGCGCTATGGCGGACCCGAGGCTGCGATGATCCAGAGAGCACAGGGAAGAGAAGATTTTTATAGCAGATTGTGACATTTGAAGTGGCGGATTATCCTGAAAACCGCAAGGCTGATGACCGCTTGGAAAAGTGAGTCCTGATTGTTTGGCTAAAAGGGATCTCCAGCTGGGGGAGCGGGCGGCAACTCGGGAGGAGCAGTGATTCAGCAGAATACGTTTAACCGCTAAAGTGGTGAAGAGGCGGAAGGACAAATGTGTTCGAGCTAGTGGTGTGAGACGGGCAGACATTTTGGTCAGAATCTGAAGGAAAGGAGAAAGCGAAGAAGGAGAGAGATCGGGTATGCAAGAGCGACAGGAAAAGAAAAAGGAGAAGAAGAGAAGCGGCGAGAGCAGACGACGACACGCCATGACGGCAAGAGAGGTCTGACTGGATGAGCAACCCAACCAGAAATTGGAGGGAGAACCCACCGCTTCAATAGAACTTTTGAACTGAGTGACCAGAAGAATTCGAGACTGAATAAAAGTGGAGAAAGACAATAATAATTTAACAGACTATAGAAAATATATAATAAATACAATCGAGGCACTAAAAACTTAAGAGGAGTAAAGAGAGTTATAACCGAGTTATAACCGGGAGAAGATTTGAGGATTTACACCCCTTTAGAAGTAAATGCCTGAACTTTGCATTTAAGGCATACTTATTATTCTCTATTGACTAATTCTAAATTAACTAAGAAGATTCAAAGGACTAAATATACCTATGTATTTTAGATATAAATTTTAGGGGTACTGTAAGTATTTATGAATCAGTAACGTGTATAAAAATATGCATTTTATAAAGAGCTAAGGTATTTATATATTTATATCTGTATCTAGCTACCTATAAATTTGGATATATTTACGTGTTTATAATTTAGCATTTAAAACTAACTATATAGATACTCTGAATTGCTTATATACAGTTAACTATTTTTGTACAAATTGATAATTATAATTAGAATCAAATTTAGATATATATTAATTAATTGATTATTAATATTTATACTTATATAGATCTGTTTATCGACTTAATTTAAAGCTCTTGTTGGGATATCCTGATTAATTTACATAGATTATTGATTTTGATATTTAAACTGAATAATCTGCTAAGGTTGTTTAAAGTTGATTAAGAATAGAGATAGCTAGGATTAGCAGAATTGATTATCATTTAATACTTAATACTACAAGGAGGGTTAAAAGAGGGGAAAAACAAAAACAATAACAACAAAGATAGATAGTAAATGGTTGATGACAGTGTGGAAAAATATTTATAGAATACTGGGAGAGCAAAGTAGGGTATTGAAAGAGATGACCAGTATCACAACAACGACTTTAAAGGCAGGGAAAAAAACTGCATCAAATCCAATGATAATAACGGCTTCCCCATTAAACCAACGGTCGACAGAGGGGTCACAAAAGACGGAAAAAACTAATACGACCCCAAACATGCAAATAATGTAAGCCACTTTGACACTGATCCAGGAAACAATGGTAAAAATGCAAGAAACAATGTTTAGCAACCATGGAGAAATGAAATTCGACATTCAGAAATTGGATAGTAAATTGAACTTAATCCAGGAAGCAATTCAGAAGAATGAACAAAAAATAAAAATAATAGAAGACAAAACAGAACAAACTGAGAAAAAATTAGACCTGGTAGATCAGAAAATGACGGCAATAAGCAAGGACCTCGAAGATTCATGGACCGGGCATCATTTTTCTTAAGATTCCAAAATGTGACAGAGGCTAAGGATGAAGATTTAGGACAGATAATGGCAGGTATTATAGCAGAATCTCTCCAAAGGGGCAAACAAGAAATTATGAATGAATTGGATGAAGTATATCGAATCCAAACGAATTTTGCTAGACGCCATAAATTGCCCAAGGAGGTCCATATTAGATTTGCCCGAAAGAAAATCCGGGATATAGTGTACAATATCACCCAAGAAGAACCAATGACTTATAAGGAGAAGGAAATTATTACATTGAAGCAAATTCCTAGAAGGGTTCGAGAACAACGTAAGGACTATCGCTTCCTGGCCGCACAATTGAATAAACGAAATATCTTGTTTAGGTGGATACTCCCGGAGGGAATGCTTATTTCATGGCAAGGCAAGAAGGTTAAAATCGACAGCTTAGTGATGGCACAGGACTTCTTTGACCAGTTGATGGGAAATGAGGAGGATCAGAGTAGTAGGGAGGAGATGGAGACTGTAAGCCAAGAAGAAGACCAAGCTAAAGGAGGAGCCCAGGAAGAGAGAAGCAAAGAAGAAAAAGAAACCGAAGAAATAAGAGGTATTAAAACAAGATCCCAAAAAATTACAAGGGCAAACAGAGACTAATATCTGGTAGACAGACAACGGAATGGAAGATTTGAAATTAATATCAATAAACGTTAATGGACTAAACGCAGTGGTAAAAAGGAAACAAATATTAACAAAGCTAAGTAAACAAAAGACAGACATAGTATGCCTCCAGGAGGTACACATCCGAAAACAAGATGAAAAATATTTAGAGTACAAAAAGTTAGGGACACTTATACAGCACTGGCAGAGAAGAAGAAGAAAGGGGTGGTGGTATATATTAAGGAAGGGATAAAGGCTAATCCAATTTATGCAGACCCAAAAGGAAGAACCCTAATGATGGAAATAAAACGAGGGCATACTCAAATCTTGTTGGTAGTTATCTATGCGCCTAATAAAAACCAGGGGGAGTACTATAAGAAACTGCATGAAAAGATAATTGCAACAGGTCATAGGAATATATGCATTGTAGGTGATTATAACGGGATAGTTGAATTTGATAGATATGTGGAGAACCCTACATCCAAAAGGAAATAAATATACATTTTACTCCAACCCCCATGTATCTTGGTCTAGAATTGATATGCTGTGGATGAATAAGGAATTAGCTATAGAAATAGAAAAGATTGAGATCTCCCCAAATACGTGGGCATATCATAATCCCCTTGAGATAAAATGGAGAGGCCAAAGGAAAAAAATCAAAAGATGGACACTAAACCTCCAAATCTTAAAGGAAAAGGAATATATTGAAAGGATAACGAAGGAATTGACATTCTTCTTTAAAGAAAATAAAAAACAACACACTTCATTAACAAACTTATGGGACACTATGAAAGCTTATATAAGGGGGATAACAACAGCTTATATGGCAAAGAAAAATAAGGAAAAATGGAAGCAGCATAATATTCTAAAGGAAGAAATTGGAGAATCAACTCCAAACAAAACCAGGAGATGAATTAGTTAAAAAAACTTTGAGGCTTGATAGACATAAATTAAACATACTAGAGCAAGCAGAGATTGCAAGAAATTTAAAATTTTCTATAAACAATTCTATTTTGAACATGCTAATAAGACTGGAAGATGGCTGGCTTACAAACTGAAGAAGGAAAAAGAAGGACGGATTATCCAACAATTATATGATGAGATGGGGACCTTACAAAATAATGAAGAAGAGAAAAAGAAAATTGTACAAAATTATTATGTGAACCTTTATAAACAAAAAGAAATAGCAACGGATAAAATTGATAATTATTTGTTGGAAGAAGGGATCATACCACTAGAGGAGGGAAAAAGGGCAATGCTAAATAGAGAAATAACGCCAGAAGAATTGAGAGGGGCAATTTTAAGACTTAAGAACAACAAGACACCAGGACCGGACGGCCTCCCAGGGGAAATTTACAAATGAGTGAGATTATGGAACCAATATTGTTGGAAATATGTAATGAAGCACTACATGAAGCGAAAATACCGGAATCGTGGAGGGAGGCATATATCACCTTAATCTCGAAACAAGGTACAGATAAAAATCAAGTCAGTAACTACAGACCAATATCCCTCTTAAATGCAGACTACAAAATATTTATGAATATAATCGCAGACAGGCTGAAAAGAGTATTGAATGAGATAATACACCCGGATCAAAATGGCTTCCTTCCAAATAGACAAATAAGAGATAACACAAGAATAATAGTAGACATACTGGAATATTATGAAACCCACCCAGAGAAACAAGCGGCCCTTGTTTTTCTGGATGCTCAAAAGGCTTTTGATAATCTAAATTGGCAATTCATGATTAGGCAAATTAGACACATGGAATTGGGAAGTAAATTCGAAAATATGATAGCGACAATATATAAGATGCAGAAGGCTAGGGTAATAGTAAATGGGGACACCACCAATACATTTCAAATAACCAAGGGGGTACGTCAGGGATGCCCACTGTCGCCACTTCTCTTTATTCTAACATTAGAAATACTACTAAATAGAATTAGAGCAAACCGAGAAATAAAGGGAACGAAAATTAGAAGAGTACAAAACACAGGCCTTCGCGGCCGATATGGTATTTATCATTGAAGAACCTTTGGAATCTGGTCCCATTCTAATACGAGAAATAGAAAAATATGGGGAAATATCTGGACTTAAAATTAACAAAAGGAAAACCCAAATGATAGTTAAGAACTTAACAACAAATCAGAAAAAAAAATTAGAAAAGGAAATGGATTTACAAATTGTTAAAAAAATTAAATACTTAGGGATATGGCTGACTGCGAGATGTTCGTCCCTAAAGGAGGATAACTATATGGTATTAGTCCAACAAATAAAGAAGGATTTGGAAAAATGGGGGAGGCTACAACTATCGCTTTTAGGTAGGATCGCGACTATTAAGATGAATATTCTACCCAAATTATTATACTTATTTCAGACAATCCCCATATCATTAGACAAGAAGTTTTTGGGAGAACTCAAATAAAATTACTACAAAATTTGTTTGGTTAGGAAAGAAGGCGAGGATAAAATTACTCTCTCTCCAAGACAGCAGAAGTAGGGGTGGCTTTGGACTCCCGGCGTGGGAATTCTATCACAAGGCAGCAACTCTGGTCTGGATAAGAGATTGAGTTAACCTAAATAACAGAAGAATCTTAATATTGGAAGGGCAGGACTTACAAAAGGGGTGGCATGCCTTCATGTGGGATGAAGGGAACAGGACACACTCATATTTCTATAGACATAAAATAAGAGATGCATTGATACGAACCTGGGATGATATAAGGAAAAAACATTATATAAAAATTCCTGGTTGGCTATCCACCATGAAGGCAATGATCCACCCCAATACATTAGATATAAGCAAAATACCCAGATACTCAGAAATTTTAGATAAACAGGGAAAGCTTAAAAATAATCAGTTACTAAAAGAACAGGGAATATCTATCGATTGGTGGCCATATTTACAACTGCAATCTAGATACAAGAAAGACGTGGAAGAGTATGGAATTGACACGGAACCAAAACAACTAGACAAAGTATTGATAGGCCCCGTAGGAAAATTAATATCCAAAATATACAATTATTTATTAGAATTTGATAGAGTAGAGGAGGTGGTGAAAGAACCGATGATCGCATGGGCAAAAAACATAGGGCACAATATAGAATTAGAAGATTGGGAAAGAATTTGGAACAAAAATTACACCATAACAAAATCCGCTGCATATAAGGAAAATCAGTATAAAATGCTATACCATTGGCACCTAGCCCCAGCAAGGCTGGTGAAAATGTATCTGAATCAAAGCCCAAAATGTTGGAAATGTAACCACCGTCAAGGTACCTTCTTTCATGCTTGGTGGCTGTGTCCTGAAGTGAAAAAGTATTGGACTAAGATACAAGGGTGGCTACAAGAGCTAACAAAATGCCAAATATAACTAAACCCAGAAACATTTCTCCTGGGAATACTTAAAAAGAAATTTGACAGGAAAATAAGATATTTGATTCTACACATATTAACTGCGGCAAGAATTGCGTTCGTGCAATACTGGAAGGAACCCAATATACCACCAGAGGGATTGATCATTCAGAAGATATATGAATGTGCCGAAATGTATAAACTCACTCTAGAACTAAAAGAAAAAGACGATTCGGAATTTTATGCGGTTTGGGAAAAATGGTATACCTGGATAGATAATAGAAACAAAAATTGGAAATATACATAAGGCTATTGTGGGTTATATATTGAATGTATATAGTGTATAGTATAGAATGTTGATCGAAAGTATACAAAAATGACACAGTCTGCTGAATATGTATTAGAGTTGTATAAAGGAAAATGGTAATAAAAATTATTATTTTTTTTAAAAAAAGGAAAAGATAACTTGTACTCTAAGACCACAAAATAAATCTGAGGATAAGAAAAATGATTTGACAAAATGGATTGCAGAGCTGTCGGGAGTACCACGAGAAATGGGGAGACAAGGGATGATGAGAGAAACTAAGAAAGAAAAGACAGGATCTTCAATGTATATGAAGGGGCAAAATCTTTTTACAAAAACATGTTGCTTGATTTGCCTCTTCTATCTACAGCAACATTTGCAGGATTATGGAAAGACTTTGATTCAACGGAATATATTGATTGGGAAAGATGTTTGGCAAAAGAAGAGGGCTAAAGTGAGAATTGAGGAATTAGATGATGGGATGTATCAGAGGGAATATTTAAAAATTAAACACTTGTTTGAATATGGTTGAAGAAATAGAAAGATTTTAGCTTAAGAGGGATGAACCCCCAAGTAATTTAGTATTCTTTCTTTTCTCTATTTTTTTTACTTTGTTTTTTGATATGAGAAATATAAAAATGTTTGGGATGGTCAATATAAAGGAAATGTTTTAGATATTTAAATGTAATTGACTTTAAGAAAATTCTAACGGATAATTAAAAAAATGTTTTGAATAGAGTTAAAAGATTAGATGATTGGATTTATTAAATGGAACATCTAAAGATTAAACATGTTTAATTATGGGTAAAAACAGAAAAATTTTGGAAATGTATATTAGTTTAGAGGGATATGTATTTTAAGTAGTATATTATTTTCTTATTCTTTTCTCTCTTTTTTTCTCTTTATTTTTTTTTTCTCTTTTTTTTTTTTACTTTTTAAGACATGAGAAATGTAAAAGTGTTGTGATGGCCTGTACGAGGAAAATAGATTTAAATACTTAAATGTTATTAACCTTGAGAAAATCTTAACCAGTAAGAATGTTTTGAACATTGTAGGGAAAACAAATTTAAATAAGAATTGTAAACAGGATTTATGACGAGGCAAGCAAGATGACCAGATAGAAAAGAAGCATGATATTGATGTGATTATTATTTGTAGAAATTTTAGAAAAATCTTTATATTTAATTGTTACCTATCAAACTAATAAGAATTGTATCAATTCAAGGTTGGCAAAGAGAATATTATTGGAAGAAGAGAAAATCAAACAAAGCTATTATGTGGACTTTGGAATATAGAAACTGATTGTTAGTGATTACTTTGCAAATATAAGCCCAGACAACACGCTGTTTACAAAATATTAAGGTATTGATGTTAAAAAAATCAATAAAATATATTTTAAAAAAATAAAAAAACACTAACACATATACACATATTATCCCCCCAGTTTAATACTGATAAATATATTACAACAATATTCGTTTCCCACCCCTTGTGAAACAGATCTCCAAATTTTTTAAACTACTAATTCTATTTGCAGATTATTAACCTGTCATCTATCTACTATATTGATGACAAAATAGTTAACAGGTAAAACAACAATAAAAAAAACAAGATTAAAATTTCAAAACCCTCTGTTAACAAACTGTTACTGTAATCAACTCGTAGAAAGTTTACCACAGCTTCTTATCTATCCCAAATTGTCCCAACAGTTAATACTGATTGGTTCTGGATCAAATAGCCACATTTGTTTCTTAATACCATCTCTTATCAATTGTTGTCTGGTTAAATATACTAAGGCCATTCTCCAAAGTTGATCTATCTTCCCAAGAGAGTCCAAATGAAGTTGTTTTCCAGTTAAGTATGATAAATCCATTCCCTAATCTTCAGTCCTCTTAGGGGAAACCAATTTATCATTTCTCCACTCAGTGTTCTGTTGTAAAGGAATGCAGGCTTGAACTTCAGGAAGGCATGTGCAATCCACTCAGTTCTAAGTCTGTAAGATCCATATATCTTTCAGTCTCCACCGAATCTTCTGCTTTCCAATCAAATTCCTTTTATGAATCTGATTTATCTACAGTTACTTGTATCTGAATATTATTCTCAAGCGTTATCATTACATCAAACTTTTTAAAAAAGGTTTCAACTAGGGATTGTATGTTACCAAACGGTCTTTTTTCAGATGCCAGCCACATTTGCTTGTCTGTAATCTAATACATTGTTGCTCTGTGTAACTTAGCAATGGTAAATAAGAGAACACAGAAAACAGAACATTGAAGTAATATTTCTCAGAGTAAAAAAAAATAGTGAAGCAGAGAAGATATTTTGTGGATATTTTGATCCGAAATTAAAGAAAAATTAAAAAAAAAGCTCTGAAGTTTTGCAAATTAATACAATGCAAAATCCCTGTGGTGAGAGTCCAGTATAGCTATAAATCAAGTGAAAACACTTTCACCACCCAGGAACATGCCGTGATTTTCTTACGGAAAAGCAAAAGTTATTCAGAACAACAACATAAAAACAAAAGGAAAAAAAAACAGGTAAAGTCCAGCAGGGGGTTAAAATAGATCAGCATTCAACCAGCCGGTCAACTTTTAAAGATAAAGAGCAAAGTGAAACAGAAACTTCAAAAAGTGAAGTTAAAACCCAGGCATCCTTAGGAAAATGAACTGCCAAGAGGAAAGATAGGTGACTGGTGACTTTCTTTTTTTCTTTCTTTTTTTTTTTTTTAAATATGTTTTATTATTTTTATCGGGATAGAAAGGGAAGGGTAGGTAAAGGTATAACATAGGGTAAAAAAAAAAAAAGGATTAAACCAAGGGTAGGGATAGATACAATAATGGGGTTACCCCCAACAATAAATCAACGCTTTAGCAAGCAGACTGTCGTCCGGGTATACATATTAAGTATGCATAATTAACATAATACTAAAAAGCTATATTAATAAATTTATCACTATTAATGGTAAAAACTTAACCCAATACATATCATTCATTCTATAAGTAACAATAATCAGTATACTATTAGTGATGTATTACTAAGTAAATATAGTTACATATAAATACCGATATAACGCTTATTAATTATAATTAATTATAGTTAAATGTAAACATCTAACCAAAAAGTTAAAAAATAATATTCAAGAAAAAGTACATCATTTATCTTATTTAATTTCATCATCTTTTTTCATTCTATCTTATTGCTAACCATTGATAAAAATTTTCCCATGTTTTAAAGAAAATTGTATCTTCTTTCTCTTTAATTTCTAAAGTTAATCTATCCATTTCTGCACATTCCAATATTTTCATAATAATAATCTGGTCAGGTGGTATCTTTTCATTTTTCCAAAATTGGGCAAATGCTATTCTCGCGGCTGTTAATATATGTAAAATTAAATATTCATTCTCTTTTCCGTAGTTAGATCTTAATATTCCTAATAAAAACAATTCCGGTTTGAATTCTATCTGTATCTTAGTCATCTTTTCTAACCATCTGTGAATTTTAAGCCAATATATCTTTGCATTAGGGCATATCCACCAGATATGATAATAAGTTCCTGGTTTTTGTTTACATTTCCAACAACTATTTGATACATTTTTAAACATTTTCTCTAGTCTAACTGGTGTCATATGCCATCTATAAAACATTTTATATAAATTCTCCTTATATGCAGCCGCTTTAGTAATATTTCGATCCCATAATTTTTGCCAATCTTCTAAGTCTATAGAGTATCCAAAGTTCTTAGCCCATACTATCATTGTTTCTTTTACTTGCTCTTCTTCCATCTTCCAGCTTAGCAGAAATTTATAGAGTTTTTTTATCAAATGTTCATCAGTTTTTAACAATATTTTATCTAGCGGTGTCTGTTCTTTATAAAATCCTGTAGACTTTATATCTTTTTCATATCTTGTCTGAATTTGCAAGTAAGACCACCATGTTAAGTCAATACCCTGTTGCTGAAGAATTTGTCTTTAAGTTTCCCGTCTTTGTCCAAAATATCTTTATAGCTAACAAGTTTATCATAATTAATTAAATTTGGATAGGAAAAGGCTTCCATTGTCGAAATCCACTCAGGTATTTTCATGTAAATTTTATGTTTAATTTTTTCCCACTCTGAAAACAATACATTCCTTATAGCATGATTTTGAAAATATTTATGTACTTTATTTTTCTCATACCACAAAAATGCATGCCAACCTAATTGCAAATCATGCCCCTCTAAATAAAGAAGTCTTTTGTTTCTCAATGTAATCCATTCTTTAAGCCAAAGCAAAATAGCTGCCTGATAGTAAAGTCTCCAATCCGGGAGTCCAAAGCCCCCTCTGTCTTTAGAATCTTGTAATAATTTAATTTTAATTCTAGCTTTTTTGCCTTGCCATATAAATCTGATTATTGTAGCATTCAATTCATCGAAGAATTTTTTATTTAACTTGACAGGAACTGTTTGAAAAAGAAAAATTAGCTTAGGTAAAATGTTCATCTTAACAGTCGCTATCCTTCCTAGTAATGATAATCGAAGATTTTTCCACTTCTCCAAGTCCACTTTTATTTGTTTTAGTAATCTCTTGTAGTTGTCTTCTTTTATTGTTGTATATTTTGAACTTAAATAGATACCTAAATATTTAACTTTTTTAGCTATTTGAAGGTTTGTCTTTTTAGCAAATTGAATTTTTTGTTTATCTGTTAAATTCTTCATTAATTAGTCTTTTCCCTGTTTATCTTCAACCCCGCCACTTCTCCAAATTTCTCTATTTTCCGCAAGAGTTTAACAGCTGTCTCTAATGGTTCCTCCAAAATAAAAACTAAATCATCCGCAAAAGCCTGTAGTTTATATTTTTGATCTTTTATCTCCAATCCTTTAATCTTAATATCTTGCCTAATATTTCTAGCCAACACTTCCAATGTAAAAATGAATAACAAAGGGGACAATGGACATCCCTGTCTTGTGCCTTTTTTGATTTCAAAGCTGTCTGTGTAATCTCCATTTATAAGTATCCTTGCTGATTGTTTATTATAAATTGCTTGAATTGCATTTATAAAATTTCCGCCAAAGTCCATCTCCTTCAAGTGTTGAAACAAAAATTGCCAGTTAAGATTATCAAAAGCTTTTTGCGCGTCAAGAAATATAAGCGCCAACTGTTTCCCTGGATGGTTTTCATAATACTCCAACACATTTAAAATAATCCTTAAATTATTCTTTATCTGCCTTTTTGGTAAAAAGCCATTTTGGTCTGAATGGACGAATTCAGTCAAAAATTTCTTCATTCTTTCTGCCATTATTGTAGTAAATATTTTATAATCCACGTTTAATAAGGATATTGGTCTATAATTTTTAATTTGTGTACAATCAGTGTCTTTAGGTATAAGAGAAATGTTGGCTTCTTTCCATGAATTTGGTATTTTTGTCTCTGAAAAAGCTTCATTACAAAGGTCTTTCAAAATCGGACTGACAATGTCTTGTAAAGCTATATAAAATTCTGCAGGGAGACCATCAGGTCCCGGAGTTTTATCCTTCTTTTGCTTTTTTATCACCTCTGTAATCTCCATCATTGTTATGTTCTCATTTAATATGTATTGCATATTCTCTGGTACCTTTGGAAGATCCGCTTCTTTTAAATATTCCTGTATTGTCTCATTCGAAACCACCTCAGTTTTATAAAGTGTCTCATAATAAGCTGTAGTATTTTTTTTAATTGCATCGGTGTGGCAGTACAATTGGCCTTTTGAATCTTGTAGTTTACTTATCAGTCTTTTTTCTCTTTCTTTTTTCAATTTATATGCCAGCCATCTTCCGGGTTTATTGGCATTTTCAAAGAAATTCTGTTTACATCGTTTAATCTGTTGTGCCCTTATGTCCATTTCCAATAAATTTAATTTGTGTTTTATTAATTCCATTTGTGTCTTCAATTCTTTCTTTTGTGGATCATTTCGTAGCATCAGTTCCAAGTTACTAAGTTGTTCTTTCAATCTAAGTTGTGTTTGTTTCTTTTCTTTATTCTTTTTGGCCACATAGGTTATAGCCACGCCCCTAAAATAAGCTTTCGCTGTATCCCATACATTTTGAATGAAAGTTTCTTCTTTCTTATTTATTTAAAAAAAAAATTCCATTTCTTTCGTTGCTAATTGCAGAAATTCCTTTTCTTTCAATATAGCTTTGTTCAGCCACCATCTTAGTTTCTTTCTAGTTCCTTTCCACGTCATTCTAATTGGATTATGGTCTGCCCAAATATTAGGTTCTATTTCAATCTCCTGTATCATAGTCTTTAAATCATAAGAAGTCCATATCATATCAATTCGTGACCAGGATTTATGCCTATTTGAGTAAAATGTATATTGTGCTTTATCTGGATTCATTTCTCTCCATATATCTTGTATACCTAATTCGTCTTTCATCTTTAGAAAAGAATTAGATAAGGTATTTCCCCCTTTTTTCCCTTGTTTGTAGCTCTTATAATCCTGTTTTGCATCAGTTATCGCATTAAAGTCTCCAAGAATACAAAGGTTTTGATAGTTTAATTCCATTAATTTATCATATATTTGCTGGAAAAATTGGTCTTGTTTCTCATTGGGGGCATATATCGCAATCATCAAAATTTGTTTTTGGTTCCATGTAATTTCCACCATTAATAATCTTCCTTCATCATCAGCATAAATTTGTTTTGGATTCATCTTCTCTTTTATATAAAAAGCTACTCCTCTTTTCTTTTGCAGTGCCGATGAAAAATAAAGTTTGCCTATTTTTGGTTGTTCTAGAAGTCTAAAGTGTTGTCTTTTTATATGTGTCTCTTGGAGACAAATTATGTCCATTTTTAATTTTTGTAATCTATAGAATATTTTACTCCTTTTTGATGGGGAGTTAAGACCATTTATATTTGTTGAAAAAATTTCAATTTCTTCCATAGTTTTAATTGTATTTAGATCTCAGTCTTCTAGGAGAAGTTATCTGTCTCTGATCCTTGGGTCTTACGTCTTCTTCTGATTGAGTCTTTTTAGGTTCTTCCTCTTCTGTTTGTTTCGATGCTCCTGCTTCTTCCTCTGGTTTTTTAGATCTGATATCGCCTCCTTCCAGAAAGGTTCTATGATTATTAAAAAATTCCTCTGCTTTAAGTGGGGTATCCAATCTATATCTTCTCGAGTCCCAAAAAATTAATAATCCTTCTGGGACCAACCATCTAAAATTCACTCCTTTGTTCAGTAGTTTCCTTGTCAAAAATTGATATTCTCTTCGTGCTTCTCTTATTCTCTTCGGGATCTGTTTAAGAACTAGAAGTTCTTTATCTTTATATTTCAGTGGTTGGTCTCTTATTGCTCTCAAAATCTCATCTCGTATTGCTCTTTTAAGAAATCTTACGTGAACCTCTCTGGGAACTCTATTTCTTCTTGCATAGCTTGAATTGACTCTAAAGACCTGGTCCATTTCTTTTTTCATTTGATCCATTTCCATTCCAAGTCGTTCCGCCAATAACTCACACATCAACTCTAACAGGTTCTCATCTTTCTCTTCTATGATATTTTGGAATCTCAAGAAGTATGACGCCCTTTCCATCTCCATAACAGCGATGCTGTCTTCCAATTCCGCATTAACTTGTGCCAATCTCTGGTTCTCATCTTGTAATGCTTCTAATTTCTGATCAACCATCTCTGACTTATCCTCTATTTTTTGCATTCTTTGTTGAGTATCTATCATCGCCTGTTGGAAAGTTTCCATTTTTTGATCCATTTTAAGAAGATCACTTTTCAAGTCTTCATAATTTTTATCCAAATCTTTTTTCATTTCCATTTTGGAGTCTGCAATTGCTTGGAGTATTGCTTGCGTATCTTTTTGTTGAGTTTCCTGTTGTAGAAATGTAGTAATTGATTTTTGAGGAGCTGGGCTCACCGAGGTTGAGGCGGGGGCCGAAGAGCCCTTCTTCACCCCTTTAGCCAAATTTAAGACGCTCATCTTCTAGTTGTTGTATTTATTTATAATCCATTGAGGAGCCCAATGGCCACTTATAATCTACCAGAGGGCCCGATGGCCAATTGTAATCCAATGCCCTCCTATTATCAGGAGACAAGGCACACGTACTTTTAACGGGAAAAAAAGGAAAAAAGAAAGAAAAAAAGTACTAATAATTCCAGCAAAAAATTAGGGAGAAGGAAAAAAAAAAGGGAACAACAAAAAATCTCTACAACCAACCAAAAAGGAGGGAGAATAAAAAAAGAAAAAGTAAAAAAAGCAGACAAGAAGGCCAAAAAGAAAAAAGATGTATTTGTATCCAAAAGAAAAACCAGAAAGAAAAAGAAAAGAAAGAATTGTCATGTAAAAACAAAAATATTATAAAGAAAAATGATCTAATTGTAAATTAAAAAAATTATTCCACAGTCACCCACAAGAAAAAACAAAACCCAAAAGATAAATTCCCTTCTCTTATATATTTTTTTTTTTGCTGTAAAAAATATATTGCTAGTTAAAAAGACCAAACAGTCACAGAAGGAGAAGGGAACTTCCCTCTCAGTAGCTTTTAAGAGAGATAAGGATGTCTGGGCTTGCAGCCAAGTCTTGCAGTTGAATAAACAAAGCTATCAGAGAACAAAGAGAGGAAAATTACAATGTAGCCGTTAGGTGGTAAAGAAGAGAAAAAAATGTCCAAAGTGGGAACACAGTTTAAAAGTTCTTTAAAGTTCTTTAAAGTTAATAAAAATAACAGAAAAAAAACAGAGTGGCTTTTCCCAGTTATTAGGTCTTCCTCTCCTTCCAAAAATAAAGTAATTTCTCCAATTAAAAAGGTTTTTAAGGTAATCCAAGTCAGTTCTTTCGCTTAAACCGCCGATTATCCGGGAGGGGGGGGAACAAATCCACCTCCTTCCTCCCTTCAGCCTTCCAGCTTTGTTTTAAAGACAGTCTTCAATGAAATCCACTTCATAAAGAGAAGAGAAGCATATTCTCATCCGTTCCAGCTGCTTGCCTTCCAAATCAGCTGTTTTCTGTCTCCGACGATCAGCTGGGAATGGCGGCTCGCATAAATGCGATCCGCCTTTCTTTTGCTGGTTCCAGGGGCTGCTTTGGGTTCAGTAAGCCGGCTACCGCCGGCTACCGTTCCTCAAAGGTTCGCCCTTCGGTGGCCACCCCTCCAGGGTGGCATTTAGCCCAAATGGGCCCGCCAGCGAAGAAATTTCGGACCCGGGGAGCAGAGCAATTTTCCCCGGGTCTACAGTCAGCAAAGTCACCGGAAGCACTCGTGACTGGTGACTTTCTGACTACTCTCACAGGGAACTGCAATCTTCAAGATTCCTCTTTCCGGGTGGGTCCATGACTGTTGGAAAGCCGTCTTGGGTCATTCCTAAGTGCTCCCATTCAAATCCAGGGAGCAGCACTGCCAAAGAACCAGCTTTGGCAGCAAAATCAGCAGATCGTTGGCAAGAGAAAGAAAAGTTCCTACTGTTCAGCAGCCATCTTGGGGGAGGAGGCTTTTGAGATAATTTTCCTGATCAAAAGTGGTTTTGGTATGTGAAGTCAACATTTACTTCAGAAATGCACACTTTTCGTAGTCTGTATAAAATCGGTAAATTAAGTTCAGCAGTAACATTTGGCTTACTTCCTGCAAAGAACAGTAAAGCAGAAATACTGATCTTTGGTAGGCATCTCTTTGGTCTACTGTTCTGATATACCCCAAGATATAAAATACTGTCTGTGATGCTCAAGAAAATGTGGAAATTTGGATTTCTATATACTATAAAACTCTCATGTCTCTTTGACTATAACCTTGAATTGGGTGAAACAATGCATCATAGACCAACAATTTTTTGAACCAAGGTACCTCAAATGAGCTAAGTTACAGAATGCATCCAAAATCTGGGACCCACGACTCCCATGGTATTGAAATTTGGCAAATTTGTGGCTGCTTCATTGCTGCTGCGGTGCCATGCCACCGCATTTCCATCCAGAGGTTCAATAGACAGGTCCTACCCTAGCCCTTCAGAGGCCAGGTAGACAACTCCTACCATTGGCTGTCAGAGGGTGGTCAGCTGCAGTCAAATCAGCAGGAAGTGGAAAGTCGCCTCCACTGATTTTTTGCTCTTGGTCATTCTGTTTCTCTGTATAGGTAGGGAACTATCTCTGAAATGGCCCAACAGGTTATGTGTTGTTTAGTAGCATCTAAAACTGTTCTCTGAACCTGACAAAAAGCATGTAAACCCACCACTCCTCTTCTAGAACCAGATTTTAAAATGGGGAGGGGTGTTATATTTTTATTTCTGTGATTTAAGTGCTTCAGTCTTAAAAGTCTAAGCAGTTATGCTATTGCTATGGAAGAGGAATGGTAAACAAGGCATTATGGGCTGACCTAGATATTTATCTTGTGTTTTTTTTCTTCAGTGTTGCCAGTAATGGTTTTTAAATGTATGTCTTCTGGTTTCTTTTAGAGTTTGTAGTTGTTAAATATAAATCTATCTAAAGGAAATAATAGTGCTGGGTTGAGAGGCTGCATTGATTCTCCAGTCCAGGATGGGAGCCAAGATGGCTCTTCAGTCTGGAGAGGCAATTACAAAATGGACCTTTCCTACTTGCTCTAGGAGGTATAAATCTCCCCCTTGAGATTCAAACAACTGAAGTAAATGGTAAATCCAAATTTATTGCTTGTGTGCATGAGTATGCTTTTTGTTGCATTTGGTAACTGATAGCTTTAATTTTTTTCCCTCCTTATCAGTACAAGATACTGAATTGTAACTAATGGTGAATAGTTTCTGTTTTGTTCACCTGCTTCATATTATTATTTTCAGGCAAACTGTGACTTAAGACGACAGGTAGATGAACAACAGAAAGTGCTTGAGAAGTACAAAGAACGGTTAAATAGGTGTGTAACAATGAGCAAGAAGCTACTTATAGAAAAGGTGAGTTATAACCAGCTCAATTTGTTTTGAATGTTATATTCCCATACCCTGCATAATTGGGTACCCTTAATTGTTTCAGATAATTACTGTAGTAATAACAAAAATAATAGACCACATAGTTGGATCATTAAATGTTTGAAGATAACTGGTGTCAGTAAAAACATTCCAGGTAGTCCTCAACTTACAACCATTTGTTTGGTGACAGTTCGAAGTTACAACAGCACTAAAAAAAGTGACTTATGACTGTTTTTCACACTTACTACCATTGCAGCATCCCTATGGTCACGTGATCAAACTTTGGACACTTGGTACCTGGCTCATATTTATAACGGTTGCAGTGTCCTGGGGTCATGTGATCACCTTTTGCGACCATCTGACAAGCAAAGTCAATAGGGAACCCATATTCATTTTACAACTGTGTTACTAACTTAACAACTGAAATGATTCATTTAACAACTGTGGCAAGAAAGGTCGTAAAATGGGGCAAAACTCACTTAACTATCTTGCTTAGCAATTTTGGTCTCAATTGTGGTTGTAAGTCAAGGACTACCGGTAGAATGTGTATAGAAAAAAATAAGCAGTAGAGAACAAAATTGGCGGCTGGAAATGAAAAATATGGGCTTGTCAACATTAGGAGAGGCGTCTTCCAGAGTGACTCACTATCACCCTTATTATTTGTCACTGCTGTGTTCCGGCTTTCAGTGATTTTGAAGAAAACAAATTTTGACTATCAAACAGCAAAAAATGCTAATAAAATTTCTCACTTGCTTTATATGGATGATCTGAAACTTTATCAAAAATCAGAAATCAAGGGGGCGGAGCCAGCTGTCAGAGCGAGCGGAGGTGCGAACGATCTTTCCAGCATCTCCAATCGCTTATCCCAGGCTCGTGGGGCTCTTTCGAGCCGAGAGAAGCCTCGTAGGGGCGGCGGAAGGTGTGGGCGACCTGCTGCTCTGTCATTGGTGGCGACTGACGTCGGGAAGTGGGTGAAACCCAGAACCAAGCGGACCGGGAAGAAGGCGACCAGTAATGGCCGCTGAATGACATGACAGCTGGACGGAGCTAGCGAAGAAACAGCGGAACGACGGTGTATCAGATTTGACTTGATTGTTTTTCCTGAAACCTTTGTGAGTAGACTTGGAAGACGCAATTAAAGGGGTTGCAAAGAAACGAAAGCCTGGCAAAAAGAATGTTGGAGTAGCGGTGAGCTGGCGGCGAGTGAAAGTGATAAGAAGCGAGGCCGGAAAAGGCCCCATTAGGAGGAAGCCAGGAAGCAAGGTTTTGAGACTCAGAGTTTTTCTTAAAGGGACAGTGACTTTTTTTTTTTTTTAATCTTAATTGTTGCCGAAGATCTGTTTGAGAATTTTGACTTTTTGGTTTTGATTTTGACCTTGGAGCGGATCGGCTGATGAAAGGTGGCTTCTCTGGGAAGGAACAGTGATTGATTGACAGAAGGAACTGGATTGGGACAATGATTAGCAGTTTCTGAAAGGAGATTGCCAAGAGAAGGGAAATTTAAGAGAGACTGAAGGGAATATTGGACTATTAAATTATAACCTCACAAGTTAGAACAGAAATTGGGGAAGCTTAAAACTAACATTTGGTACTGTGGTACTAGAACGTGAAATATATTGACAGAGTTATATTTACAGACCACAATAGTGACAAAAAGTGGAAGGAAAAAAAGAGGGAAGTGAAAAGTGGTTATTTTGGAGGAACAGTAAGTTGTGGAAAAGTTTACAAAAAATGGCAAGTAATCCAAATCTAAGATTGGCAGGGGGAAAAAAAATACAATACAAAGTTCTAGCCCCATGAGTCAGAAATCGTTAGATGATATGCTTCAAAAGGAGGGTTCTAACTCATTTAAAGACCTTCAGGTAATGATGCAGGCAATGCAGGAAGCTATGTTTAAGAATCATGAGGAAATCAAGAAGGAGTTAGAAGGGGTAAGGAATGATACAGGAGAAATGAAAGAGAAGATTCAGGCAATGGATGGAAGATTTGATGCCTTCCAACAGCAAATTGTAAAAACTGAACAGAAACTATTGGAAGTAGAACGAAGAATGGATAATGAGGAGAAGAAGGTTGAAGAGATAAATAAAAATTTAACTTTGGCTAACAAAGAATTAGTGACAGCGGTGACGCTACTGGAAGTGGAAAAGGCAGCTCATTATCTTAGATTCCAAAACGTCATTGAGGAGAGAGGGGAAGACCTTCAAGATAAGATGGCAGACCTACTGATTGGAGCTCTTGGGATAGACAAAGAGAAGATGATTGCTGCAATGGATGAGACATATAGGGTGCAGACAAACTATGGGAGATAAGATAAATAACCTTTATTGTCATTTTTATATTGTGGGCACAATGGCACACATAAAAAATGAAATTTAGTTGCCCGCTCTCAAAGTGAAACATATACATGACACACACCTAAACATACTATGTACAACATATATATAGACCCACATCCCTACATATACATAGCAATAAATATTAAATACTGTCCATCTTGAATATATAACGCAAGGAGGAAGTTTGAGAGTTCGCAAGGTTAATGCTGTATGGAATGAAACTATGGCTGAATCTGGATGTTCTGCTACGGATACCACGAAGCCTCCTCCCAGAAGGTAACAAGGAAACAGGTTGTGAAGAGGATGTGTAGTGTCCCAGAAATCTTGCGGACCCTGCTCAAGCAACGCTTCGTGCTATGTCCTGGATGGTAGGGAGGGAACTGCCAATGATCTTTTCGCCATCCTCACCACTCTCTGCACCGCCTTCCTGTCTGAAGCAGTGATGCCTCCAAACCAGACTGTGATGCTGTATGACAGGATGCTCTCGATTGTCCCCTGTAGAAAGTGGTCAGGACAGGGGAAGGAAGATGTGCTTTTCTCATGCGGCGCAGAAAATGCAGGCGCTGCTGTGCCCGCTTCACCAGTTTCTCACTGTTTAGCGACCAAGTCAGCCTACTCGTTAGCTGCACACCCAGGAATTTGATGCTGGTAACCATCTCCACAGGTGAATCATTAATGCACAGAGAAGTGTGGCTGTGCCTGCCTTTTCTGAAATCAACAATGATCTCTTTGGTTTTTTGTATTTAAAACTAGGCTGTTTTCCTTACACCAGTTCACCAACCCCTCAACCTCCTTGCAGTAGCTTCCACCTTGTCATCCTGAATAAGGCCCACTACTGTTGTATCATCTGCGAACTTCACAATATGGTTGGTGGCAAACCTAGCACAGCAGTCATGGGTCAACAGGGTGAACAGCAGCGGACTTAAGACGCAGCCCTGAGGAGAACCTGTGCTCAAGAAAATGGTATTAGAGGTATTTGTTCCAACTCGCACATATTGGGGCCTGTTGGTAAGAAATCCAGAATCCAGTTGCACAAAGGAGTGTTTAAGCCTAAAAGGCCCAGTTTGTCTACTAGATGCTGGGGATGATTGTGTTAAACGCCGAACTGAAGTCGACAAACAGCAAACGCACATGAGTATTTCTTTCCTCCAAGTGCTTCAGGCTCAGATGGAGACGGAAGAAATAGCATCCTCCGTAGAGCGATTTGGTCGGTAGGCAAACTGAAGCGGGTCAAATGCTGGGGAGGCTAGATACAATAGTGTCTTTTATCAGCTTCTCAAAGCATTTCATGATGGTGGATGTTCAGTGCAACCGACGGTAATCATTGAGGCCTGTAATTGTGGACTTTTTTGGCACTGGCAAGATGATGGCCATCTTAACACGATGGGACCACTGCCTGCTGCAATGAGAGGTTGAAAATCAGTGAGAACACAAGCCAGCTCCTCTGCGCATTCCCTGAGGACACGTCCAGGGATGTTATCTGGGCCTGCTGCTTTCCGAATGTTAACTGTCTGCAGTGTTTTCCGGACAGAGGTGACATCAAAGCTAGGCACTTGCTCATCAGGATGGGGCACAGCTTCCTAGCAGGAGTACTATTTGATGCCTCAAATCTACCAAAGAATGCATTCAGTTTGTTTAGGAAGTCTGTGTCATCCTTACATCTCGATGGAGCCACCTTGTAATCCGTAATGGCCTGGATCCCTTGCCACATTTGCCTGGGTGTTTGTTGGTCCTGAAAAAAGTTCTGAATTTTCTGGCAATGGGCTTGCTTTGCACCTTTTACGGCACTTTTCAGATTTGCTCTGGCTGTTCTAAGTGCCAGCATGTCCCCAGATTTAAAAGCCACATTCCGTGCTTTCAGCATCTTGCGGACCTCATAAGTCAGCCACGGTTTTTCATTCGCCCTCACAACAAAGCTTTTCAGGACACAGACATCTTCTATGCACTTTTGGATATATGCAGACACCGTGGTGGCATACTCCTCAACATTTGTATGTTGGTTATCAGTAGCTGCTTCCTTAAACATGCCCCAATCTGTACATTCAAAGCAGTCTTGTAATGCTTCTATAGCTCCCTCTGTCCAAATCCTCACCTGCTTTACTGTAGGTTTCACTCTGACTAATAAAGGTTTATATGCTGGAATAAGCAGCACTGAGAGATGGTCAGAGGAGCCCAGGTGGAGGCGGGGGATAGCTTTGAAAGCCTTCTTGATGTTGGAATAAGCAAGATCCAGTGTATTGTCCCCTCTGGTTGCAAAGTCCCACATATTGATGGAAATGTGGCAGGGTAGCTTTCAAATCCACTTGGTTAAAGTCTCCCACAGCAATAAATGCACCTTCTGGGTGAGTAGTTTGTAAGTCACTGGGTATGGTGGAGAACCTTCAGGCCCTTCTTCTGTTTGCATCAGGGGGATATACACAGCTGTGATAATGGTAACAGAGAATTCTCTAGGCAGATAGAAGGGTCTGCATTTGATGGTCAGAACTCCACATCTGGGGAGCACAGACTTGAAACCCTTGGCATTATTACACCATCTGTCATTTATATAAAACAGACACCCCCTCCCCTGGATTGCCACTAAGAGTAGAACTCCTGTCCAACCGAAATGTTGAAAATCCCATCAAGCTAACAGCACTATCTGGAACAGAGGGCTTTAACCAAGTCTCTGTTGCAATAATACACAGCAATTTCTCACCTCCTGTTTGTGTTAAATCCAGCCTTAAGTAATCCATTTTTGTTCTAAGGAGCGAGCATTTGCAAACAAAAGAGATGGAAGAGACACTCTGTAAGGTCTAGCTTTCAGCCTAGATGTTAGGCCTCCACGTTTGCCACGCTTCCTCTTCCGGTCGCACCTCCTCCTTTTCTCTGGAGATAAACAGCAGCGGAGGGAAACTTCCCAGCTGCAATGCTGCTTCTCCACTCTGCCCCTGCGGCCCGAAACGCTGCCTTTGCTGCTTTTGCTGCTCAAAACACTGAGCACGATGCTGTTTCCCCCTCCAGCAATTCCTTTCTTCCTCCAGCTCCTCCAGATATTTCAGCTGATCTGTCACCCTCCTGTCAGCTGCCGGCAACTCCGTCCCTGATTTTCTCCGCCTCCTTCGCATAATCCGAAGCCTGCAGTCCTCTCCTGAACAGTTTTCTCACCATTCCTTACACCTGAATCTCTTCAGTTCAATATGGACTGACGTTCGTATGAAAGGTTTGGCAGCCCACTCAGCTTAGTTGGTCCTATTTCCACAAAGTGTTTCTTCCTGATTGTACATTTCCCTCCCTAACCCCCCCAACCTTGAGACGAAGCACCCACAGCCAAGCTAGGCGCCGCCATCTCTATAAGATGATATTTGCTAGAGAAGTTCACGTGAATTTTATAAAAAAGACAATTGAGGATGAAATATTATACAAGACACGTGATGAACAGCTGGAGTACAGAGGGAAACAAATTATAGTGCTAAAACAATACCTAAAAGAATGAGAGACCTACGGAAAACTATCAATTTTTTGACGTCAGATGCACCCAAAGTAATGTGAACTTCAGATGGTTAACACCAGAGGGGATTATCGTGACTTGGCAGGAGAAGAGATTCAGGTTGGATACGTTGGAGAAAGCTGAAGACTTTTATAGACAATACTGTATCTCAGAGGAAGAGCGGGAGATCATGGAAGAAATGCGATGGTTGAAAAAGGAGAAGGTGAACGAATGATGGATAAAAGAGGGACAGAGCAGGTATAGAGGAAGTAAAAGGGGAGGAGGACAAGATTGATTAGGCAACAGGGAGAAGCCTGAGGAGTCGAAGGAAATAAGGATTACTCGAACACTAAGGCACGACAGAAACAAGTAATTGGGAGAGGAGTATGGATATGGTCAACGAATATTAGGGGTTTGAATTCACCAGTAAACGGCGGAAAGTTTTTAGTAAACTTATTAAATTAAATGCGGATGTCATTATATTACAAGAGGTTCATATAAAAAATGATCAAAAGTATTATTAGAGCAACCTAAATTAGGAAGACTATAATCTCACTAGATGAGAAAAAAAAAAAAGAGGAATTGCATTGTATGTTAGACAGGAGATAGCTTCCAAACAAATCTATAAGGACAAAGAGGGAAGGATCTTGATAGTGGAGGCTAATCTAAACAAAAAATATAATAATTGTCGTAGTTTACGCCCAAACGGAGCCCATATCTTTTTTTAAGGATCTACACAGCAAGCTCTAGAGGGAGATGGTTTTGTATGATTGGAGATTCAATGCATAGTAGATAGAACAAAAAGACCATAAAAGTAATGGGCACGGAAAGAACAAAAATAACTTCCCAGAACTTTTTTGAGATGTGCACAGACCTTAATTGCAGATGCTTGGAGGGAAAGAATATAACAAAAGGGAATATACATATTACTCTAATAGACATAACTCGTGGACCAGGATTGATATGTTATGGCTTTCAAAAAATTAGATTCGGAAATTCAAGGAATAATATAGAACCTAGTCTTTGGGGGGACCATAATCTATAAGTTGTTGCTGGAAAGGGCACGGAGCCGGCCAAGATGGACTCTTCAAAGAGTGATATTAGAGAAAAGAGTTTTAAGGAAAAGATGGAGAAAGAAATGCACTTTTTCTTTCAAACGAATAAGAATGGGATACATCTTGCAGAATAATACAGCTAAGCATACATGAGGGGAGTTGCAATCTCATATATGGCAAGAGAAAAAGGAAAAAAAACAACACAGGATAAGACTGAAGAAGAATATAAGCAGGCTGAAACACAATATCAGGGTGACTAAATAATAAAAAGTTTGAAAAGTAAAATGAATTAATTAAACACAAACTTTGTCATAGAAGACTCGGAAAAGTTAGCACAACAATTAAGGCTGCAAGCAAAATAATTTTGACACGCGAATATAAACCTGGAAGATGGTTGGCGTATAAACTGAGAAGCAGGAAAGAGAAGCAACAGATTGTTAATTTGCAAGATGAGGAAGGAGAGATTCAACATTGATGAGATAATTTAAAAGGGGAATTGCTCAAAGATATTATGAAAATTTATATAAGAGGATGAGGGACAAAGTGTAGAAAGATAATAGACTATTTGGAAAGACAGATACACGAAGATACCAGAGGAAAAAAAAATATGTAAATGAGGAAATAAGTATGATTGAAATAACTACGGCTATAAGTAAACAAAAAAATTAATAAAGCGGACCGGCCCGATGGAATACCAGCGGAATTATATAAAGAACACCAAAATGACGTACTTAATCAACACCTATTAGAAGTTTTCAATGACGTTTTAACTGAGGCAAAAATACCTAAATCCTGGTTAGAGGCAAATATAGTATTAATACCAAATAAGATGTAGAAAGAACACAGATACAAAATTATAGGCCTATCTCCCTACTAAACGTCGATTATAAGATCTTTGCATCAATAATGGCAGAGAGATTTAAAAATTATTTAATTGACTTCATACATTGTGACCAAAATGGTTTCCTCCTGAATAGGCAGACTAAGCGGAATATAAGGACAATTTTAGACATATTGGAATACTACGAATTACATAGCGATTGCCAAATGGCACTCTTATTCTTGGACGCACAGAAGGCATTTGATAATGTTAATTGGCTATTTTTGATCCAACAATTGAAATTAATGGATGTTGGAGAAATTTTTTTAAATGTTATAGCTGCAATATATTCCGAACACAATGCCCAGATTATAATAAACGGTGAGGCCACCAACAAATTCAATATTCAGAAAGGTACAAGGATGTCCTCTCTCGCCGTTATTGTTTATATATACATTGGAGATTTTAGCTAGGACTGTAAGGCAAGAAGAGCAAATTAAAGGGCTTGAGATTAAAAAGGAAAAATATAAACTCCAAGCATATGCCGATGATTTAGTATTTATATTGGAAGATCCCGTGCAATCATGTCAGAAGCTTTTTGAATTATTGGAGGAATATGGAGAGGTGGCAGGCTTGAAAATAAATAGAAATAAAACAAAGATCATAGCAAAAAATATGACTAACACGCAAAAAGAAAATCTTGGGGAAAAATTAGGAATACAAGTAGTTACTAAAATAAAATATTTGGGTATTGTTATGTCAGCACGTTGTTCATCAATTAGAGAGGATAAACTACGGAAAATTAGTTAAAAGTATAAAAGTTGACCTAGACCGCTGGAGAAATCTACATCTTTACATTTCTAGGAAGAATCTCAGCGGTGAAAATGAATATTTTACCCAAAATTCTTTCTATTCCAAAATATTCCAATCCAATTAGATAAAAAATTCTTTAAAGAGTTGAATAAGTTAACTTTAGATTTTGTATGGCAAGGAAGGAAGGCGAGGATAAAGCAAAAGTCTCTACAGGATGCTAAAGAAAGAGGGGGATTAGCTTCCCGGATTGGGAGTTGTATGATCAGCTGCGGCCGACGTGGATTAGGGATTGGATTATAATAATAATATAAGTTGGAAGGGACCTTGGAGGTCATCGAGTCCAACCCCCTGCTCAGGCAGGAAACCCTATACCATTTCAGACAAATGGCTGTCCAGTCTCTTCTTAAAAACTTCCAGTGTTGGAGCATTCACCGCTTCTGGAGGCAGGTTGTTCCACTGGTTAATTGTTCTAACTGTCAGGAAGTTTCTCCTCAGTTCCAGGTTGCTTCTCTCCTTGACTAGTTTCCATCCATTACTTCTTGTCCTGCCCTCAGGCGCCTTGGAGAATAGCTTGACTCCCTCTTCTTTGTGGCAACCCCTGAGATATTGGAATACTGCTATCATGTCACCCCTAGTCCTTCTTTTCATTAAACTAGACATACCCAATTCCAGCAAACGTTCTTGATATGCTTTAGCCTCCAGTCCCCTAATCATCTTTGTTGCCCTTCTCTGCACTCTTTCTAGAGTCTCAACATCTTTTTTACATCGTGGTGACCAAAACTGGATGCAGTATTCCAAGTGTGGCCTTACCAAGGCATTGTAAAGTGGTATTAATACTTCACGTGATCTTGATTCTATCCCTCTGTTAATGCAGCAGCCCAAGCACTGTGTTGGCTTTTTTGGCAGCTGCAGCACCCTGCTGGCTCATATTTAAGTGATTGTCCACTAGGACTCCGAGATCCCTCTCACAGTTACTACTATTGAGCAAGGTACCCCCTATACTATACCTGTACATTTGGTTTTTCTTGCCTAAATGTAGAACCTTACTTTTTTCACCATTGAATTTCATTTTGTTAGATAGCGCCCAATCTTCAAGTCTGTCCAGGTCCTCCTGTATCTTAAGCCTGTCTTCTGGAGTGTTGGCTATTCCTGCCAGCTTGGTGTCATCCGCAATTTTGATGAGTTCCCCATCTATCCCCTCGTCCAAATCGTTTGATGAAGAATTGTAAAGAGCACTGGCCCCGAGAACAAGCCCTGGGCACCCCACTGCCACTTCCCGCCATTAGATGCGGTTCCATTGAGGACACACGCTGAGTCGGCCAGGTTCATCCAGCTACGAATCCATCTGTGGGATGCGGTCTAACCCACTTTTTCTATCTTATCAAGTAGTATGTTTGTGATCTTCTTTATCAAATGCATTCTGAAGTCCCCAGTAAATGATAATCCACAGCATTCCTCTGATCCACTAATTTTGTCATTTGATCAAAGAATGCAATAAGATTTGTCTGGCATGATCTGTTTTTGACAAATCCATGTTGGCTTTTAGTAATGACTTTGTTTGCCTCTAGGTGTTCGCTGATCCGTTGTTTTATTATCTTTTCCAGAATCTTCCCAGGTATTGAGGTCAGGCTGATAGGTCTGTAGTTTCCTGGGTCCATTTTTTTTCCTTTTTTGAAGATGGGAACTACATCAGCTCTTTTCCAGTCCTCCGGTAGTTCCCCAGTGCTCCAGGATCTTTGCAAAATATAGTTTATTTTTTTTTTTTTGTGTTGATTTTTCAATGGTCCGAGATCACATCTGCCAGTTCCTTAGACCCTGGGGTTTAATCCATCTGGTCCTGTGAATTGAACTCGTCTAGGCTGGACAGTGCTCACATTACCGTTTTCTCCTATCTTAACTTGCATTTCTATTCTGTTTTTTATGCACTATTTTGGGTAGGTGGTCTGTTTTTTCCTTTGTGTAAAGACAAGCATGCAAAAAATGAGTTTAAATAGTCTCTGCTTTCTCCTGTTGCTTGTCACCGTTTTGCCACTTATCACCCACTATGGACCATCATTTCCTCACTTTTTTCTTGTTTTTTACTGTTGAAAGAACGTCTTTTTTTGTTATTTTGACTTGGTCGCAAGCTAGTTCATTATAGCCTTAGCTTTCTCACTTCATCTTGCAGGCTCGTGCTATTTGCTGATATTCTGTCTTAGTTATGTGCCCCTCTTTCCACTTTCTATATTTGTCCCTTTTATCTTTCAATTTATCAGAGAGTTCTTTATGCAGCCATGCTGGTTTCTTTTGAGAGCTGTAATTTTTCCTCTTTGTTGGTATTGTGCTAGACTGGGCTTTTATTATCTCACTTTTCAAAATTTCCCAAGCTTCTTGAGTTGTTTTCCCCTTGATGATTCTCATCCATGGAATCCTTCCCAAACCCTCTCTAAGTTTATTGAAATTAGCTCTCTTAAAGTCCAAGACTCTAGTTTGACTGTGTTCTATTGCTTGTGCTTCCATAATGTTGAATTCCAATATTGCATGATCACTTCCTCCCAAGGTTCCTGTGGCTTCAACACCTTCTATCATTTCATCCCTGTTAGTGAGAATTAGATCCAAAATGGCTAATCCCCTAGTTTCCTTCTCTACTTTTTGGGAGACAAAGTTGTCTGCTAGGTTTGCAAGGAATCTGTTTGATCTTCCACTTGGTGCAGAGTTTGTCTCCCAGTTGATGTCAGGGTAGTTAAAGTCCCCCATTACTATTGTGATGTGCTTCCTACATACCTTAGTTAGCTGACTAGCAAAAAGTTCATCTGTTTCCTCTGGTTGGGGTTGCCTGTAGTATACACCTATGGCAATGTCATTTCCCCCCCCCTTTTATATTGACCCAAATGCATTCAAGACAGTTTTCATCATTGTTGTGCTCTAGTTCTGTAGAGATGTAGTTATTTCTTACATATAGAGCAACTCCACCTCCTCTTTTATTTGGTCTGTTTCTTTTAAATAATTTAAATCCCTCTAGCCTTGTGTTCCATTTGTGGGTTTCATCCCAACATGTTTCCGTAATGGCAACAATATCATATCTGCCCTCATTAGCCTGAATTTCTAATTCACCCTGTTTGCTGTTCATGCTGTTTATATTGGAAAATAAAAGATGTTTACTATTAGAGGGGCATGATCTCCAGCAGGGCTGGCATGCCCACCTATGGACAGATAAAAGCAGGAACCATCAATACTTTCTGAGGCATAAAGTCTGGCAAGAACTAATAAAAAGCTGCAATATAGTTAAATGCCAATACTACACAAAACTCCCAGGCTGGTTCTCACCATTAGAAGCAGTTACATACCCCAACCTTTATAGGCAAGATAGGGTTATCATATACAAAGATATCCTGTCAGAGGAAGGATATCTAAAGCAAAGGCAAGAGTTGAGACAACAGGGGATTGCTTTGGAATGGTGGTCTTACCTTCAGATACAAGCAAGATACTTGAAAGACAAGAAAGAATGGGGAATTAATAGACAAGATATGGGGCTTGATAAAATATTATTAGGCTCGGAGAAAAAACAAATCAAAAAAATATATAAATATATGTTAGAATATAAATTATTTGAAGAACAAGTTAAAGAAACAATGGTTACCTGGGCAATAGATTTGGGGCACGCTATAAACCTGGACCAATGGCAGCAAATCTGGGAACGTAATTGCAAAATTACATTGGCAACAACTTATAAGGAAAATCTCTATAAGATGCTCTTTAGATGGCACCTGCCACCGGCTAGGCTCGCAAAAATGTATAGTGGCTACTCACCACTTTGTTGGAAGTGTAAAAGGGAAAAGGGTACTTTTTTTCATGTTTGGTGGGCTTGCAAAGAGGTACAGGTGTATTGGCAGAGGGTTTGGAATTGGATAACAGAAATGACGGTTCAAAAAACTCAATATAAACCAGAGATGCTACTACTTGGCATATTAGAAAAAAATATAAACAAAGATGATATATACCTAATTATTCATGTGATAACGGCGGCAAGAATTTTGTTTGCCCAAAATTGGAAAGCAACTGAAGTGCCTAGTGGAGATGCGTTAATAAGGAAAATTTTGTATTGCGCAGAATTGGATAAGATGACTAAAGAATTAAAAAATCAGGAGGAAACAGAATACTATTTAAGCTGGGATAAATTTTACAAATGGAAGGGAAAAAAAGAAGGAAGGTCATTAGAAGGGATGTAAATAGAAGAAGAATATCTGAAATGTATAAAGTATATGTATAATACGGAATGTTTAGACAAAGATGTATGTCAAAGATGATACACTATGTTCAATGTTTTTTTAATCTTTTTTTTTCTTTTTTCTTTTGTATTCAATAAAAATTATTTTTAAAAAAATCAGAAATCAAAATCCAGTTATTGCTAAATACTGTAAGAATTTTTAGCACTGATGTAGCAGTTGGAATTTGGCCTAGAGAAAAGTGCTACAGCAGTAATTGGGGTAAAATCACAAATAGTAATGGAATTGAAATGCTGAATGGTCAGACCATTGGGAGCCACCAGGATGAAGCCTACAAATATCTGGTCATTTTACAGTTGGATAACATCAAGCATGGACAAGTTATAATGTGATTAGTAAAGAATACATCCAAAGAGTGAAAAAAATCACCAAAGACAAAATTGAACGGTGGAAACACAATCAAAGGCATGAACACCTGTGCCATACCTGTGATACAATATCTACTGGAATAATTAACTGGACACAAGCTGAAGTGGACAGTTTGGACTGCAATACAAAAAAAACCCTGATGACTGTTCACTATGCATTACATCCCCATAGTGATATTGATAGAGTATATCGGCCGATTATGTAAAAGCCAAGAATAAACATTGATGCAAGATAAAAATTGGAACTTACTGAATGTACAAGAAACAAAACATGAATATTGAAATAATGCAATAAAAATACAAACAGAATGCTGGCAAGGAAAACCATTACATGGTCAATTTTTTGCAAAAGATTGAGGGGAAAGTGGATAAAGATAAAACCTCACAGTGGCTTACAATTGGAGTGTTAAACTGAAAGCTTAATTTTGAAACATAAGAGTTGAAAAAGTAGTTGAAAATGAGTAGGTTATATTGTGGGATTTCCAAATACAAACTGATATGTCTTGCCTCATATAACACACCAGATTTAACTGGTTTAAAAGATGAAAGTGTGAAGTAGAATAGAAGACAAAGAATTAGAGAAGATCACAAAGTATTAAGATCTGAAAATCAACGTTGAAAGATTATGGCATAAATTGACTGTGGTGGTCCTAGTGATTTTCGGCACACTCGCTCCACTGACACCAAAAACTCTTGTAATGACTTCGAAAATCTGCACATTGACAGCATTTTCCATCTGTCAATTACAAAAAGCCATACTGCTTGGATTCACACATATACTGCGCCAATACATTATAACATCCTAGGTTCTTGGGAAGAACTTAGTGTGTATGAAGGCCAACATCAGCTACAGAACTAGCAGCTGTGATTTCACGTTGTGTATATAATAATATTGTGGGATCAGAGGGGGGAGAGGTTGCCCTCTCTGAAATATGCCCAGCTGGGTTTAAGGTCTGGCACCATCCAAGAACCCAAGGCAGGGGAGGAGAGGTAGCAGTTGTCATCTGGGAATCTCTGGTAGCCATCAGGGGCTCTGTTCCACAAGTTGCCGGTTGTGAGACCTTGTTCCTGAAGTTAGGTTCACAGAAGCAGTAGGAATTGTTGCTATTGTACCAGCATCCCTTCTGCATAACAACTTCCCTGCCTGAGCTGCTGGAGGCTGTCTCAGGGTTGGTGGTGGAGTTCCCCACACTCGTGGTGGGAGACTTCAACTTGCTGTCCCTGGGGCGGACCTCCAACGTGGCTGGGGAGTCCATGGCCTCCATTTATTTGTTTTTTTTGTTCATTAAATTTGTTTGCCGCCCATCTCTCTGCAGGGAGACTCTGGGTGGCTTACAAACATCAAAGCAAAACCATAAATATATATACCAATATATAAAATCACAATTAAAATACAGATTATATAACTAAGACTAAAAGATGGGGAGGAAAGGAGCAGAATGTACTGGGGGGGGGAGGTGGGAGCTGTTATTAGTCGATCAACCCCCTCCAGCGTGGTGCTCCCCCATTAGGTCCCCAAGACAACTGGCAGAGCCATCTTCAGGCTCTTGCAGAAGGTCACAATGGAGCCAATCTCACCTCAGGGGCAAGATGTTCCAAAGGGCTGGGGCCATAGCAGAGAAGGCTCTTCTCCTGGACTCCGCCAGCTGGAATTCCTTGACTGACGGGATCTGCAGCATGCCGCCTCTGCTGGCATGGGTGGGGTGGGCCAGTCCCATAGGGGGTGAGATGGTTCCTCAAGTAACCTGGACCCATGCCATGCAGGGCTTTATAGGTAATAACCAACACCTTGAATTGCACCCAGAAGCAAAACACAGCTCACAGAGCAGTGGTGTAACATAGGTCACCCTAGGGACCCAAGAACTGCCCATGCCGCCGCACTCTGCACCAGTTGAAGCCTCCAAATGCTCTTCAAGGGTAGTCTCATGTAGAGCACATTTCAGTAGTCCAGATGTGAGATGACCAGGACTTGAATGACAGCATAGGGACTCGTGATCCAGGAAAGACTGCAACTGTTGCACAACCCGAAGTCGTGCAAAGGCTGTTCTAGCTGCAACTGCCACATGCTCTTTGGGCAGGAGTCAGTCCCAATCAGTGTTGATCAGGAGTGAGAGGTCCAGGTCACGGCCCCTGCTTTGTGGGGTGCTGCAGAGCTCAATGCTTTCTCTGGTCCTTTTTAACATCTACATGAAACTGCTGAGTTGAGTGAGATCATCCGTCACTATGGGATGAGGTATCACCAGTATGCTGATGATACCCAGTTGTACATCTCCATCCCGGGTAAAGTGACTGATGCCGTGGACATTCTTTTACAGTGCCTAGAGGCTATGGGGGCCTGGATGGGGGAGAACAGACTTCAACTGAACCCTGGCTAAGATGGCGTGGCTGTGCGTAAGGGGCACCTCTGCATCTGGGATTTTATCAACTTTGGTCGTGGGTGGGGTTGCACTACCGCAGACAGCCCCAGTGCGTAATCTGGGGGTCCTTCTAGACTCATGGCTCCTGCTCAAAGAGCAGCAGTCATGACTAGGACGGCCTTTGCTCAACTTCATGTTGTGCACCAGTTACGCCCTTTCCTGGATAAGGAGGCTGTCCACTCAGTCATTCATGCCCTGGTCATCTCCCATTTATATCATTACAATGCGCTCTATGTGGGGCTACCCTTGGAAAATATCTGGGAGCTTCAGCTGGTACAAAATGTGGCCGCATGGGCTATCTTGGGCGCCCAAAGAATGGTACATGTAACTCCTCTGCTGTGCAAGCTGTATTGGGTGCCAGTCTGCTTCTGGATCCAATTCAAGGTGTTGGTTATGACCTTTAAAGCACTGCATGGCATGGGGCCAGGTTACCTACGGAACCATCTTTGTCCCGTTACATCAGCCCATCCCACCCGAACAGGCAGGGAAGGTATGTTGCAGACCCAGTCAGCCAAAGAATTCCAACTGGCAGGGTCCAGGAAGAGAGCCTTCTCTGCTGTTGCCCCTGCCCTGTGGAACACACTCCGGAGGTGAGGCAGGCCCCCACTCTCCTGGCATTCAGGAAAGGTGTAAAACCATGGCTCTGTGCCCTTGCTTAGGGTGTGCACATGAGCACAAAACCGTGGGGTTAGTTGGTGCCCTGAAAACCCTTCCCCACCTTAATTTTAACATTCCTTTCCTCTTTTTAAATTTTATATACTGTTTTTATGCCTTTAATATTTTATTGTACACCCAGAGTCCCTCTCTGAAGGAGATGGGTGGTTTTTAAATATG
The DNA here is from genome assembly GCA_023970755.1 of Azemiops feae. Lineage (NCBI taxonomy): Eukaryota > Metazoa > Chordata > Lepidosauria > Squamata > Viperidae > Azemiops > Azemiops feae. The sequence goes on along the minus strand of JALGBA010004124.1, from coordinate 2,205 downwards.
ATAAATAAAAATAAATATCGTTGCACTGAACAAATTAGTGAGTTACATTTTTTGTTATTTAAAATATGTAGTTTATTGTATGGAATACAGGTAGTCCTCAACTTACAACCGTAATGGAGCCTGCCCTTACGACCTTTTTGCGCCGGTTGTTAATCAAACCAATGGTTCACCATGGGCCAGAAGTAAAAGCCGATTTTTTTGGGGAAAAGTTTTAAAACGTCATGTGACCACAGGACAATGCAAATGGCTATAAATTCAGACCAGTTGCCAAGTGCCCGACATGCAGTTATGTGACCGTGGGGGGGGGGGCTGTTGGAACTTTGGAACCAGGTTGTATGTACCCCCAGGAAGGTCCGTTATAACTTCAAATGGTTGCTAAGCAACCAGTCGTAAGTCAAGGAGTACCTGTATGTATATCATAATATCACTTTATGTTGTTCTTCCTCAGGAGTCCATAACACTGTACAAAGCACAATATAATTAATAATAAAACAAATTCCCATAAAATTCAACAGTAAAGTAACAGGAGTATGACCATTTAAAGCAGTTTATTTAAGAGATAATCTGTTCCTAGGGTAACTGGTATCCTTCAAATGCCCAAGTCCAAGTATTAATAATAAATGTTTAAAATAAAGCAGAGTTGGACCAGGCATGCTACCTTTGGGAGACTGCAGATTAATACAACTCAAATAAAATGTTGTAGGCTGAGAAAGATAGTCAAGTACATTCTTCCAAAGAAAGGGTAACACAGAACTAGTACATTTCTAAAAAATCTGATATATTTATATCCCACCTTTATTGTTTTTACAAATAAGGCTTCAAACTTATATGTCTCATTTCTGCTCTCTTACCATTAACTTCTGTATTACAATATGAACAATTCACCTTAAAATTTAGAGAGACACACATACACTCTCCTAAAACTCAAAGTGATGGTTGTCATTATACACAGTGGAGAAGAGAGAATGAGGGAAAGTATGCCAACTATGGTTTTCAATCTTGTGTCTAAAATCTTTGTTCCTTTTCTAATAATAAAACAATATTGGATCAATATTGGAAACATGTTGTAACTATGATTGAGGAAATGTCAGACTCTAAAACAATTATGCTGTTTAAAGGAGGAGATAAATTCATTATTTAGAATTAATGGTAACATTAACTACAAGAGATACAGGTAATCCTCGACTTACAACAGTTCATTTAGTGACTGTTCAAAGTTACAACATCACTGAAAAAGTGACTTATGACCATTTTTCACACTTACAACCATTGCAGCAGCATCCCCATGGTCACATGATCAAAATTCAGACACTTCGCAACTGGTTCATAGTTATGATGTTTGCACTGTCCTAGGGTCATGTGATCCCCTTTTGCGACCTTCTGACAAGCAAAGTCAATGGGGAAGCCAAATTCACTTAACCGTGTGATTCACTTAACACTGCAGTGATACACTTAACAACAGTAGCAACAAAGGTCCTAAGATGGGGCAAAACTCACTTAACAAATGTCTCAGCAACAGAAATGTTGGGCTCAATTGTCATAAGTTGAGAACTACCTGTGTAGTTTATTGAACTAATTAAAAGTCAAACTATTGACTTTTAATCTAAAGTCTTAATATATTATGACCTGTTTTAAAAAATCTGGGAAATAGTACTTCTATTGTAAGCAAGTATCAGCAGTTTGCAAACAAGTTTATTGAACAATTGAAAAATTGTGTTTCTTCAAAACATACTCAATTCCAGATTTTGCTAGTTAAATAAGCTTTCAGAACAAATATTCCCCATCAAAATATGTATAGGTATGACATTTGTAACATAAAAAGAGCTGGTTGAGCTACCATCCAAATGACCTGTATTTCTTCAGGAAGCAGTATGGATTGGTGAAGGATATTTTTTACTATTTGGTACCCTGATAAATTTCTTATGGATGTGTTTGAGAGATTAAGAGTTCTGGGAATATGTTACAGGAAAACTAATAGCTTGCATGCATCCTTTCCTCTTTCTTACAGGGAGCCAGTTATAGTATACAGGTAGTCCTCACTTACCAACCACAACTGGAATCAGCAATTCTGTCACTAAGTGATGTGGTAAAGTGAAAAGTCATGTGACCACACCCAACCTACAAAGTCAGTTCATCAGTTCCGGCTGTGATTGTTAAACAAATCCCTGTGGGTTGTTAAGTACAATGTCACATGACCATGACTTG